>CM035128.1:160740946-161940946 GCA_020205605.1 Panax ginseng
AAGCGGCACGTATTTCTTGTTCTTGTAGGCTTCCCTCAGAGCAGCCTTTTGTTTCTGTCGCATCACAGTCAACACCTGCGCAATTGACAATCTCACAACTTTCTGCAACCACAAAAACACAAATCATGAAGAATGATCTACGCTAACATGTACACAAGCATAATATGAATACAGTTATATTAATCGACAATTAAAAATTTTATAACTACCAAGCGAACACTTACAGGTATGCACTAATCTCATCAAAATTGACTAGCATCATAAAAAATTGTACATAGTATATCTAAATCCATGAATGTTCAACTAATTTCAAATCAGTCCTTGTATAAAGAGATCATTTCCACCCCGACAACACTGATGATTTGTTTGAAACACCGAAAGTTTAACAGAAAACATAGGAATAGAGAAGTAAAATGGTAACTGTAAAAATATACTCCTACATTAGAAAAAAATTACAGTCTATTACACTTGATAGCAGTATGATCAGAGATATATGTGTACAAATGGTTGAATTAATTGTATACACTAAAGAGGGCTTGAATTTTTACTTTTTCATTTTTTCATCATTTCCTCACTATTTCAATGTTCAAAACGAAGTAGATTGTACCAGAAAAGCCTTGATACTCATAATGAGACAAGTACAGTTGAAAAGTATCTCATACCTTCACATACTAAACATATCAAAAGAAATAGTTCTTCCGTAAATTACCAGCATTCAAATTGTGTATAATGTCTTACAGGGACTAATTTAAGCCATTAATGTAAACAGATAAGAGAAGTAAACACCACTAAAGGGAAATACCCAAATTGACTCAATTGCAAATATAACAAGTAAAATAAAGGCCTACATGAATGGTGAAAAAAATATTATTTATATGCGCACATGCATGTAATGCAAGTGTAGCAGAAAACTAAAATTGAAGGAAACTTATAAGATATAAGCTTTAAATCTCTACCTTTGAATTATCAGAAGTAACTATAATTCATTAAGTTGCATTTAACTAGTACTTTCACATACATGATTTACATATATACAAATATTGAGAAAAAATAATTTAGGGTCTGAGATAAAAAAATATATTGTAGAGAACTAACATCTTGGACAGCTTGTTAGAGGCGCCGCCGGTGACCTTGGCAACACGGAGAAGAGCAAGCTCAGCCTTGAGATCCTTAAGTTGATTCACCATATCCTACTTCGATTTGGTCCTCAGCTCAGGCACCTTGATCCTCGCTGTTACATCAAATCATTGGAATTTTTTTTTTCAGAATTGGCAATCGAATAATCCTTAACATACTATTGATTACTTCAAAAAAAAACATTAAACTGAAATCGAAATTACAGAGGTGGAGAGATTTGGGGCGGGCTTACCCATTGCAGTTGGTAGCTGCTTGTTCTTTGTTCCGAAACCTAATGGCCTAATACGAATTGGGAGGGATTTAGGGTTTTATTTCCAACGCATTATATATCGCTCGGACTGTATGCTGAATTGGGCTGTACTTGTGTTCGGGTTTAGATAATTTGGATTTAAGACTATCCAAGCCCATATTAGTTAACACACCCCAAAAGTTAGCCCACTATGATATTTCTGTTTTTTGTCCGAGTGTGAATAATAATTTCAAAAAATATTTTAATGGGTTTTTTACACTATTATACAATAATTAGAAAGTAATTATAAGATTAGCGTATGCACAAAATAATTATAAACAAAGTGCAACACAATAATTTTCTGGTAGAATTTTCGTACAACGTAGGAAATCCAACGAGCTGGGTAGGTATGTGAATAGTGGAGCGGATGATGCAGATTAGCGATAACTCTTGGAAGAAATCTGGAATTGTAATAATATCCATTTTCGTCCGCAGTATGTGAAGATGAGTGAGATTTTGGCGAACTGGAGGTTGTTAAAGGAGGAGATGTTTTTTGGGGAGCGAAAGGAATGCTTTGATATTCAGAGATGACTGCGGAGATGAAGCTCGATCGTACTGCTCGATGATATTCGCGAGATTCTCATTTGAGGTTATCGAAACTAATGCATCTAAGTCTTCCGTCAGCAACTGACACCGTAAACTAACGGATGTTCCACACAATTCTCCAAGCTTTACCAATAGCTCTATAACTAATAAAATATATATACATCTTAGTATTTTTTTTTTTCTAAAAGTGTACTAGGAAGTGTAAATAACCCAATTAAAATCGGCATTCACGAAAAGATTGGAAGATTTGGAAACCGACATTCTGCTACAGAGACTGAAATTTTTTATGACTACTTGGTTACTCACAAAAACTAAAATGATTACCTTTGTACGAAGGTTTGGCTACCAACTAAACCATATTCAAAATAATTTTATTTTTAAAAGGTTATTTATAAGTAACTAGCAGCTACATAAATGGGAACTCTTACATGGCATTTCAGATATCATCTACACCTTCTGTTAAAAAAAATTAATCATACATACATTACCATCACTATAAAATTGATCATTCGGGATACCTTAATGAGATTTATTGGTCACTACATATTGGATAATTGGACACATGTTTATTGCGCTGTCTAATTGTGGTATATTATACATTAAAACTTCGACATACCATAACTGGATACTTTCAAATTAAGATTCAGAAAACATTATAAATTGGATAAGTAATAATGGAATTCCTCAATATGTTTAATGTGTTAAAATAATCAAAAGGTAAATAGTAACTAACATGATGAAGTTATGTCACTCACTAATACGCATTTGGTTATCTCTAAAGGAAGAGTCCAAAAAACCCAATATAAACAAACAAACAATGTCAAACAACTGGTAATAAAATCAAAGACCAATCAGCCGTATCCAAATATATAATCACTAGTAACCAAAACACAATCAACAGGTTTCCAAAACCAATTTAATCAACATGCATATTGTCAAAAAGTATCTAATAAAACCAAATCGTAATAAGAATATAACAAGAATGCAGAGCTGCAGGCTCATCTTTATCCTTTGGAACCTGAAAATGGATTGGATAAATGCATAAATTTAAGTGAACACCAAATAGTCCTTCAACAAAGACCCCCATGGCTTTATATTGATGACCACAAACGAACCAAAAGAAGCAGCGGCGTTTAGAAACTTAGAAACAGAGCAAATGCATAAATCATGAGCATGGTCATGCAGCAATCTTGTGTCGAATGAATCATCTGATTGCAATAACTATGTACAACGTGTGTGTTGGCCCACCCAACATGGGGTGTAATGAACTGCTGAAGTGATTTTCAAGTAATTTATGTTGAGACAGTTGTAAAGTTCTCACACTGATAAAACACAGGCCACAAATTACTACGAGCAGTCCTTTGAAAATCCCAACAAAATCTTTAAAGCTCGTCACTCAATGAATGAACTATTATCCCTTCACAAATTGATTCAAATGGTAATCCTTAGTGCTTTATTTCAACGACTACATCCATGAGAACAACTATGTACTGGAAATCAATACTTGAATCCATCATTATAAAATCCCATTTAGCTACCTCTGATAATAATCATATTGACGTGTTCGCGAGACATCTAAGCTACTGCTAATGAGAGAGAGCACCAACAATACACATTGCTGTTAATTATTCAAATGCACTAATTTTGTAAATAAAATATTGAAAATGTATTAATTCTGTAAATATTTTTTGAATGTACTTTTGTTATAATTTTTTTTTAAAAATGTACTAAGAAGTGTAAATAATCCTATTTAATTGATTGTTAATGGATTGAATAGGGTGTAATTATATCAAATTTAAAAGAAATTTTCTTAAGAAAACCAATTATCATACTCTTTGAAATTTTATCACCAAAGAGAATTCTTTAAGGAATATTTTACCACCTAGGGCATGTTCCGGAATGACTTATTTTAAATGATTTATAAGTTAAAATATAAGTTGACTTATAAGTTATTTTAAGTTATGGCTTATAAATAAAAGTGTTCAACATCAATTTGACTTATAAGTCAAAAATTAAGTTAAAACAAGTTATGAAAGTGTTCGGCTCATAATGATTTATAAATTAAAATAAATATAAATATTACTAAAAATGACATTAATAAAAAGGGGCAAAATAGATATTACATTTGGTCAAATCAACTTAGTTCAAAATGACTTATAAGTCATTTAAACTAAGTTATAAATACTTACTTCTTTTTTTTTTTTTACTTAAAACTCAACTTTTAAGTAGAAAAATAAGTTATTACCGAACATGTGAATAATAACAAATGATTTATAAATTTATTTGATTAATTTATAAGTCATTCCCGAACAGGCTCTTAGTCGATTTGTTCCGTTGAATTCAAATTTAAAATTTAACCTAAAAGATCCTAGGCATTGGAATTTGAACGTGTGGTTGATTTTAAGTGAAAATTTAAAATTTAAATTTAGATGTATGTAGCTTTGTATATATCTCGATTACAAGATTATTATATCATACCCTGGTACATGGTTTAGATAATATGTTAGATTTAAATTGTATTTTAATTATATGCAAATTAATGAGCATAACAAATTGAGGAACTTGAATGTAAAAATATAAAATTGACTTAAAAGAATAATATATTAAATTGTAACTGAAATTTTAATTATAATTCGAATTTGAACCTATAACCTTATTTTGAACTTGAACCAATAATCTTAAGTTAAATAATTCTGTTTTAATCATATCATTTGGTGACTTAAGTTAAATAATTTGAACCAATAATCTTAAGTTAAATAATTTTAATAATGTTTTAAAAAAAATTAAATTCCTTAATACTATTGAACCTCATATTTTGTTTCTTCCTCCACACAACTATAGGGAACTTTTTTGCATTGTTACTATTTATTTTATTTTTAAGCACGATGCACTAAATAATAATTCTCATGATGAGTAAAAAATGGAGGAAGTTTGAGACAATTTGAATGGCGTTTCATTGTGCTAACAGAAAATATTAGGATTGGTATACAAAAACTTGAGTCTAGTGTAGAAATTCAAAATAGTATATCTTAAACAAACCACATTTTAGAAAAATAACTTATATACTTATTAATTTTATATGTGATTGTGAATTGCGACTAACGTGCATGGCTATTTTTCGAACACAGGCGGGGAGGAGGTAACCAAATCTGAGAGACCTGAATATATATATATATGGGATAGCATCCATAAGCAATAGGTTCCGGAGAACAACCCAAAAGTAATAACACACGAATTTTATAGCAATTTGGAACAATAAAAATGGGACGGCTGGCATGTCCCTCTTCTATTAATGATAGCTGGTTCTTTCCTTTTCAAAATAATTCAAGTATTCAACTAGTTAGTAATTAATACTGATATTAATGATATTAATATTATTAATGATATTAATATTATTAATGATATTAATATTATTAAAAGCTTAAATTACAATGAAATATTAGTTAGTAATATTAATGATATTAATATTATTAATATTTATATTAATAAGAATAATAGCAATATTAGTATTAATATTCATATTAGTTATTACTATTAATATTATTAATACTAAATATTATTAACATTAATATTATAAAATATTAATATAAGTATTAATAATATTACAAAATATTATTATTAATATTATAAATACTATATTTAGTATTTATAATATTTATTAGTATTTATATACTATATTTATAATATTTATTAGTATTTATAAATATAAATATTATGAATATTAATATCATTAATAGTAATAATAGTAATAAATATTAATAATAGTAATAACTAATATGAATATGAATATTTAATAGTAATAATAGTAATAACTAATATGAATATTAATATTAATATTACTATTATTCTTATTAATAGCAATATTAATAATATTAATATCATTAATATTACTAACTAATATTTCATTGTAATTTAAGTTTTTAATAATATTAATATCATTAATATCATTATTAATTACTAACTAGTTGAATACTTGAATCAATTTGAAAAGGAAGGAACCAACTATCATTAATAGAAGAGGAACATGCCAGCCGCTACAGCTTGTAGCGGATGGGACAATAAAAATGAGACGTCTCATTTTTATTGTTCCAACCGCTACAAGCTGTCGTGTCATTACTTTTTGGGTTATTCTCAGCAATTAGTTGCCATGGGTGTGGTCCCTATATATATATATATATATGGAATAATGGTCACACAGTTGTATATGTTTTATTTGTGCACAGTCTGTCAACATTACATTGTTTTTACAGATTTGTTTTTGATTTTTGATTTTGAAGGAAGGAAATTGTTTTTTTTTAAAAAATAAATTTGCCAAACGACATAGTTTTGACAGACTATGCACAAATAAAATATACACAGCTGTGTATGACCATATTGCCTATATGTGTGTGTGTGTGAGAGAGCATTTGATTGAAGATTTTACCTTTAGGAATACTAGAAAAAGTATTTTTCAATGAATGTATTTTCATATATTTTATTGTAGTCAAACTATTTAGTCGAAGTTCTTATATATTTTGTTGTAGTCGAAGTTCTCATATATTTTGTTGTGATCGAACTATTATGTTTCAAGTTGCAGAAAGATAATTTTTTGGATATAATTTGTTCTTTTTATTTATTTATTTTTACTCTTTTTTTTTTGAAGACAATATTTCAAAAAGGATCTCATTTTCATTTTTCCTTATAAGACACCAAAATTTTTGCTAAAGTGAAATTGAAAATAACAAAATAAAATAGTAATATATAGGTTCTTTCTTTACTACTACTTATCCAACATATCTATATACATTGATATTTAATATTAACACAAATTTATGGTCATATTTAATTTTTCAAAAATCTTAAAGTGGAAAAGAGTCCAACCTAAAGCTGGACGCTAGTAGTTGGGCAAATATAGTTTCAGAATAATGTCCTCTTCAATTTGCGAAGGACCTCAAATGGGCTTCCAAATATGAAATTGAGGACACTACTAAACAAATAGTTATTTGTGATGGTCAAAAGTCATCACAAAAAGTAAAAAATTCATGGTCGTCTTGTAAATACAATCACACAAACGCTTAGTGCTTAGACTTTAGGAATCAAATGTAAGAACGTGAATGTAAGACCCTGATTTTTTTTAAAAATAAAATAGAATTTCCTCTAATTATTATTTTAAAATAGTAAGCGGTTAATTTGATTAATGTGGTTAGTTATGGGTAAAATGCGCAAATATTTTAAATAAGCAGGTGGTTATAAAATATTCATCGTTGTCGGAAAATATTCGTTTGGTCGTGGAATATTCTTGTTGTCGGGGAATATTCGTACGACGGTGCATGTGACAACCCGAAAAATTGGATTGTCCAGAATTTAAGTTTAAAGAATTAGTTATTAATAAAATAAATTTTTATTAATACTATTCTGTGCTATGTGTTTATTAGTCGTTCTATAACCTAGAATGATTATTAATCGGGAGGATTTCGCCACTGAGCTAGACCGAGCGAGTAAGAATTTTCAAGACGAAAATAAAATTTTTTCGGGAACAAAAATATTTCTGGAGAAAAAGACGAAATAGGCACTATTCATCCGTTCTGCTCGGAGATTTATTTTGAATTTTTGAGAAACGCGTAATGATAAAATTCTGAGACGAGATGGAATATTCAATAATATTTCGATTATGGCAAAAACAAAATTTTCGCTCATGACTTAAAACCTAAGGGTTAGGAGAAGTGAGTTCCGAGAATTTAATGATTTCGTATAATAACTAGAGTTATTATGCGTGAGAAATACGAGTATAATACTAGTTATTATACGAGTATAGTATGAAGATTAAGACGACGTATAATACGAATATCGTCATTTAATGATATCTGAAGAAAAAATACGAGAATGGAATGCGTAGAATACGATTAGTCTAAATGGACTTTGAGTTCATGGACTTTGAAGAATCCAATTGGACTTGGATTATATCAAGCCCAATGGAATGTGTAATTAAGCCTAGGGTAGGCCCAGTAAGAATTAATGAAAGGCCCAATGTTGGATTTAATTAAGCCCGATCCAAGAAAATAAACCGCGGATCAAACCGATGGGTCACCGGATGGGTAAAACCCATGGGAAAGACCCATGGGCATGCGGGGCGGCCACTTGGCCACCAAGTAAGGGTGGTGGCCAAGTAAACTTGGTGGCTAAGCCATGAATAGTAAGGAGGTGGGGTGAAATGAACAAAATACCCCTAGTTTTGGTTTTCTATATAAACAAGCCTTAAGCTCATTTGTTTGGTTGGAAATTTCAACCAACACTTGAGAGATAGAGAGAGAGAGTTCGGATGGGAGAAGAAGAGGAAGAGGAATGAGGAAAAGCTAGCTCGAATGCAGGCTTTGTCCGACGTAAGGAGATTAAAGAAGAACGGTAATCCGAACCCTAGTTTCTTCTAATTTTCTTTAAGTTTAATATGTTCAAAAACATAACTTATTGAAGATAAGAAGTAGATGAAGTTAATAATGAATTCATATGGTTGAAATCATGAGAAAATGAAGAAATAAGAATTAGGAATTTAGTTTATAAATTTCTTAAGGAAGTATAAGATTCGTAAGGATTCTAAGCGATCCGAATGAATCTTATGAATGAGTAGGTCAAATAAGTAAGGAATGATGTTCTATAATATCAAATTTCAAGAAAAAGTAAAATCGCAATCCAAAATATCGATTAAAAACGAAGAATGCGAAGAACACGTGAAGAACACGAAGAACGTTGTTGATGGACAAATTTAAAACCATCGTACGATAATTGTTGTTGATGGACAAGTTTAAAACCATCACGTATAAGTTAGTTGCTTATTGCTTGGTTAGGAACGTTAGAAACGTTCATGAAGAACGGATTAAAATTGAGCTATAACGAAGGTATGACGAAATTTTCGTAAAAGACAAATGAAAATTTGAATGTTAGTAAATGAATCCGAACGTGTAGGGTTTCATAAGAATATAAGAGAACGTATAAAATGTGAGTCATGGACTCAAGAACGAACGAGTTCCGAGTTTGGATGACCGAATTACGGACGAACGAACGAAGAACGTTAATAACGTAAAACGAACGAAGAAATAAGATTAAGCCAATTGAATGGCATGTTAACGGATTCGTAATGAAGTTACATCTCGAGGGTAATCAAGCACGTAAGATAAGGAAGAAAATGGCTTTAGAAACGACCTCGCTCGAAAGTTATAACGAATAAGATATGAGATTTCAAAGTCATCGTCTCAAGCTTGTAAAAGACTTAGAAAATTTTTCTAGGTTTCATGCTTGGCGCCACAGTATGAAGTCGTGCCTTTGGGGGGTCGAAGGCCATAGTCAATAAGCTTGGGCCATTAGCTCTTCGCTAAGTGGCGCAACACGAAAGAAAGGGAAGGGCATGGCAACTTGTGCCGATAGTGGAAATGCCCAGAAATGAGATTTTTACTACTCAATTACTGGGGGATGTGCAAGAAAGAAATATGAACATGTAGTTCAATTAATGTAACACTTAATTAAGTGTATTAAACCTTTGATGAAGGTTGAACGAAAAGATTAAATGAGATTAAAAGATAAAGAATGTAGACGCGGGTTACGGAACCAATGTCCGGGAACCATAGTCACAATGAAACGAACATAAAGGATTGCTATAATTGTGATTCCTTAAACGTTGATTGACTAGGGTAATGAATAACATTTCGATGTTATGTCATGGTCATGAGAGATGAATGTAAAGCATTTAGACGCTGTGAACGCAACGTTGTTGCGATGAACGATCGGTCTTATCATATAACGAACCGTATGGCTTTGACATTAGGAAAGAATAATGAACATGGGGTTCAGGTATTGAGTAATGAATGAAAGTAATTAAAACCTTGGATGAAGGTTGAATAGAATTAAGAGGCAAGTAACGTAAATGCTGAATACGTAAACGATCCTTGTGAATCGTATTCACATTGACCGAGCGTTCTAAGTATACATTGGTTGTATGACTTAGACGTTGACGGGAGTAGTAAGTAAGATATGAATTATCAAGAAAGCCGTATCGAACGGTAATAAGATTAATGAAAGCCGAATGTGAGTCGGATGAGAATGTTAGTATGAAATGTAAGCGTTGGACACTTGAACCGAGTTAAAGGTTAAGTGTACGCGAATACGAAACGGGTAGAACCTACACCCCATGTATGGTTTGACCGTAAGTTAATAAAGATCAATGATTAAACCTGTGAACGGTGGAGAAGCTGAATTAAACACAAGTACGTATAACGTAAAAGAAGCCGAGTTAATGTTTATAACTTGGATAACGTTTCGAGTCAAATGAATCGGACGTTGTAAGATAAGAATAAGGTAACGTAAAATGCTTAACGCAATAAATGCGTAGAATGATTATTGAATGATCGTCCTGAGTATACAAAAGATTGTATGACTTAGACGATAAAGAATGAATCCTGAGGTATGGCATTTAGTTTCTAGAAAGCCATAAGGAATAAGAAATTGACTTAACGAACATTATAGTTTAATAGTTCGGGTAAGTTAAGATGAATTTAGGTTCTAGTACAATCGTAATCTTTGATGGTTGACATATGGGAGTCGGGCTAAACAATTCCTTCGCAGAGCGAAGGTATATACAAAATCGGCACAGATCTAACTCTTTGTGTGGGCGGTGTAGATGAGAGGCAGGAACTTGTTTGTTGGTTATTTGTGGGAAACCACTCAGAGTACCATATGGACTACTAATGAGACACGATATGTCTTTGAGTCCTAGGAGAGTTATAAGAAGAAGATAAAATATAAATCATCAAAGATGATGAACATTATTAAGTAAGACATCTCAAGTATGTCATGAATCCGCTAACCTTAGTAAAGGAAGTTGATCGCGTAAACTTAGTTTATAAGAACGTGAACCCTAAGAAGTAAAGTAAAGTAAACCAATGCGTAAGTCAAGTATATGACTAATTGGTATATGTGTTATTTCCTTATGTGTTACATAGGAATTGGAATGAGCAGTTTAGCGTAAACTATAAGCTGTAGTTGTGCGTAAGGCAAGTTTCCTAACTTCATTCATATTTCAAATGAATGCTAATTTCTTAAACTTCTCAGATGTTGAACTTGAGAAGTTCTGTCTATGTGCTAATGTGCGATATTTGTGTAAAGTGGTAGAACATATAAGGCCTTGTGCCACAATGTGAACACTTCGGTGTTTCTATGAGATGAAGCTATTCGTGATTTCTTTGTTCAATAAGAGAATGCTCTATTCATACATGATCCGTTATTGTTAAGTCTGTGCTAATGATTCTAGCCAGACATAATGTGTATGAAAAAGGTAGAAGAATGATAGAATTAAACTATAGAATAGTTTAATGAACGATTATGTATCCTTGGTGGTGGATAAAAGTCACTTGTACAAGATGTAAAGAATAATGTAATTATCATTATTTGGAATGAAAGAGGTTTTAAGCTGTTAGAACCTGGGATTTGAGGATGTATGTTGTTATATTTAGTTATATATAATGATGTATGTTTGGAAGAAGATGGGATCGTGACGTACGGAATTCGGATGTGAAAATAGACCATATTTCGGGGCGTTACAGGTTGGTATCAGAGCTTATAGGTTATAAATCTTAGGTAAGTGTATCTAAGACTATAATCGTAGAGAGAGGAATAAGAAGATCACCACGTGATCATAGTGAATCGTAGTAACAGATGAGCTGTTAAACGATGAATGATTTATAGTACTACGAAGTAGTACGGGAAGAAGAACTCAGATTGAGATGTAAAGGATAGCATGCGAATTAAAGAAAAATCGTATTAAGTAAAGAGAAAGTTAGAAGTTGTAAGATTTCAATTGAGTACTCATGTGATAGCTGAGTTGTATGAACCTTTGTATGGGCAGAGGTTTGTGCTTGGTGTAACAACTGCTCAGTTTATTACAGTGATAATCATTGGAATTGGTCGCGCCATCAAGATGTATATGACGAGAAGGTGAATCTTTTCTCATGTATATACTTGATAGGTAGAGAACGATAAGGTAGGTGCGAGTTCTTGAAACTTATACTTATGGTAAGTTCGTGACTCATAATTATATGGTATGTTTTTGAACTTCTCAGCGAATGGATGCCTATGGTCTGTCTGGGATAGTTCTTAAACTCATATTATTGTGGAAAGTTCCTGAACTCATAATGTGTGGTAAGTTGATGGACCGCATCTTAAGGTAGAGAGGATGTTTAGACCGTGAAAATAAGTTATTTTCATGAGGCTTAATATTGAAGGTGCTAGAGAAGATTAAGTATTGTCGCAGTGAGAAGACAATGATGAAGGAAGATGGAGAATAGGATATTCCAAGTCATCTAGCTATGCTAGATTTCAAGTTTATTGAAATCGTGCTTATGTGTTCGTATTTTGAAAATGAAAGAATTGGTTCAACTTTTGGAACCAATAGATTTTTAAAAGAACTATTCTTGGTATGTCTATACTAATTGTTTCAGCTGGACAGAAATTGATTTAAAATATCAAAATGAATTTTATATCATCAGTGCATTTGATGCAATGATGGTAAAAGGATCGAGTTATTAATACAATTGAACCTAGTGTTGGATATGATCTTAGGATCAACAAACCACAATGGTATGATGTATAATGACGAAGTCACAAACTGACGAAGTCCTCAATGTACTGTGAAAAGTACGGTATCATGACGTCATAAAACGTTTTGATGTTTTGCGAAAAGAATTTAAAGAAGTAGTCGATGTCAATTGAGTTGATTAGACGAATGTTTCACGTTGATATCCAATTTATTGTTATGGTCTAAGCTACTTGATTCGGCTAGACAAATGGTATGTCATCGAGCTTTCTTTGAAGAAGTTGTGCCAAACCAAATTGTTTTGGTGCGGAATCTAATGATTTAGTCTAAGGTGAACATATCCCGAAATGGGGTATACGATGGGTAAGAGGTAGTTTGCTTTCTTTTGTGATTGTAAACCGATAGTGGAAGAAAAATTCTGACGTTATCTTTGTCATTAAACCGAGTAAGAGTTCATGGTCGATTTGACCCCTCAGCAAAAGTATGAAACTTTTTAAAAGAAAATTTTATATTCCTCGTAATTCTTGCTACTTCATGATTCTTGATAGGTTATAGAGGTTAGGAATGATGGAAAGATAAGAACTTCTTTGAAGAAAAGTTGAGAAGAGGGGTAGGCTAAAATTTCGAGGACGAAATTCTGTGAAGAAGGGGAGAATGTGAGGACCCGGGTAAGGGTTTCGTTTTAAGAAATTCCGAGGGCGGAATTTTTATAAGGAGGGAAGAATGTGACAACCCAAAAAATCGGATTGTCCAGAATTTAAGTTTAAAGAATTAGTTATTAATAAATGAAATTTTATTAATACTATTCTGTGCTATGTGTTTATTAATCTTTCGATAACCTAGAATGATTATTAATCGGGAGGATTCTGGCTACGAGCTTGACTGAACGAGTAAGAATTTTCAAGACGAAAATAAAATTTTTTCGGGAATAAAAATATTTCTGGGGAAAAAGACGAAATAGGCACTATTCATCTGTTCTGTTCGGAGATTTATTTTGAATTTCTGAGAAACGTGTAATGATAGAATTCTGAGACGAGATGGAATATTCAATAATATTTCAGTTATGGCAAAAACGAAGTTTTCGCCTGCGGACTTAAAACCTAAGGGATTAGGAGAAGTGAGTTCCGAGAATTTAATGATTTCGTATAATAACTAGAGTTATTATGTGTGAGAAATACAACTATAATACTAGTTATTATACGAGTATAGTATGAAGATTAGTACGACGTATAATACGAATATCGTACGAACGATATACGAAAAAAATACGAGAATGGAATGCGTAGAATATGATTAGTCTAAATGGACTTTAAGTTCATGGACTTTGAAGAATCCAACTGGACTTAGATTATATCAAGCCCAATGGAATGTGTAATCAAGCCTAGGGTAGGCCCAGTAAGAATTAATGAAAGGCCTAGTGTTGGATTTAATTAAGCCCGATCCAAGAAAATAAACTGCGGATCGAACCGATGGGTCACTAGATGGGTAAAACCCATGGGCATGTGAGGCGGCCACTTGGCCACCAAGTAAGGGTGGTGGCCAAGTAAACTTGGTGGCTAAGCCATGAATAGTAAGGAGGTGGGGTGAAATGACCAAAATACCCCTAGTTTTATTTTTCTATATAAACAAGCCTTAAGCTCATTTGTTTGGTTGGAAATTTCAACCAACACTTGAGAGATAGAGAGAGAGTTCGGATGGGAGAAGAAGAGGAAGATGAATGAGGAAAAGCTAGCTCGAATGCAGGCTTTGTCGGACGGAAGGAGATTAAAGAAGAACGGTAATCCGAACCTTAGTTTCTTCTAATTTTCTTTAAGTTTAATATGTTCAAAAACATAACATAATGAAGATAAGAAGTAGATGAAGTTAAGAATGAATTCATATGGTTGAAATCATGAGAAAACGAAGAAATAAGAATTAGGAATTTAGTTTATAAATTTCTTAAGAAAGTATAAGATTCGTAAGGATTTTAAGCGATCCGAATGAATCTTATGAATGAGTAGGTCAAATAAGTAAGGAATGATGTTCTATAACATCAAATTCCAAGAAAAAGTAAAATCGTAATCCAAAATATCGATTAAAAACGAAGAATGCGAAGAACACATGAAGAACACGAAGAATGTTGTTGATGGAAAATTTTAAAACCATCGCGTATAAGTTAGTTGCTTATTGCTTGGTTAGGAACGTTAGAAACGTTCATGAAGAACGGATTAAAATTGAGCTATAACGAAGGTACGACGGAATTTTCGTAAAAGACGAATGAAAATTTGAATGTTAGTAAATGAACCCGAACGTGTAGGGTTTCATAAGAATGTAAGAGAACGTATAAAACGTGAGTCGTGGACTCAAGAACGAACGAGTTCTGAGTTTGGATGACTGAATTACGGACGAACGAATGAAGAACGTTAATAACGTAAAACGAACGAAGAGCGAAGATTAAGCCAATTGAATGGCATGTTAACGGATTTAGCATGAAGTTCTGTCTGAGGGTAATCGAAGTACGTAAGATAAGGAATAAAATGACTTTGGAACAACCTCGTTCCGAGTTATAACGAATAAGATATGAGATTTCAAAGTCAGCGTCTCAAGCTTGTAAAAGACTTAGAAAATTTTTCTAGGTTTCATGCTTGGCGCCACAGTCTGAAGTCTTGCCTTGGGGGTGGTGGTGTAAGAACATGAAGCTCGGGCCATTAGCTACTACTAAGTGGCATCGCATTGCAATAAAGAAAGGGAAGGCACCAGGTCAAGAAAGCGGTGCGGCAGGTGGCAATGCCTTAAATGAGATTTTTACTACTCAATTACTAGGGGATGTGCAAGAAAGAAATATGAACATGTAGTTCAATTAATGTAACACTTAATTAAGTGTATTAAAACTTTGATGAAGGTTGAATGAAAAGATTAAATGAGATTAAAAGATAAAAAATATAGACGCGGGTTACGGAACCAATGTCCGGGAACCGTAGTCACAATGAAACGAACGTGAGTGATGAGTGAGTTTTATACACATGAATTGGATACATTTGGGCTTAATTTATTGTTGTTCTCAAGTCTTTTAGGATGTTTTTATGTGTTTGTGTCTATTCATGCATGTTTTATATTGTTTTGTAGGAATTGGGACAAAAGTTACATGGATCGACGTTTGGGGTGGCTAGATTCGCGTTTTCGGCTTGCCATTTACACAACAGTCACTTCAGAGCCAATTTGACTATAGCTCCAGACCTTATTTCGAAAAACTCAAAGAATGAAAGTTGTAGATCTACTTCTCCTCTTTGCGGAACATCTTGAATCATCAAAATCGGAGTTCGGACGAAGAAGTTATGACCATTTTCCCAAAGGACGTCGGAGCAGAAAATGTCAGAATATGTAACAGCGCCGGGGCGCTATTTCTAGTTCATTTTGCAGCGCCGGGGCGCTATAAGGCAGATTCTCAGCGTCGGGAACAAAGTCTTTGAAATGACTGGGAAGAGGCTTAGTTGGGCACTGGAAGCGTTTTTAAGCTTAATTTTGACACCTTTTGACTCAAATTGGATTGAGTTTGTTCCAAAACTAAAAATTAGACTTGTAACCTATAAATACATGATGTAAGGCATAAAATAAGGAGGAGATTACATAGCTTAGCCTAGATTAAAAACACCCTTTAGATTAGAACATAACCCTAGTTCTTATTAGTTTTGGAGATTGAAGCAACTTGGAGACCATTGAAGATCGAGAGCAAGAAAGCAAGAGGGAGCATCGAGTTCTTGACAAATGATTCTATTCTCTCTCTCATCCTACTTTTATCTTTTAATGTCTATTCAATTGTGGATTCTTGGTTTTAATTCATTAATTATGAACTAACTTTTTATTAAGATTTCAATTGAACCTTTTATGGCTATAAATTAGTTATTTAATTTATTCCAATTATTTGTGTCAAAGTGGGTTGTTTATCTTGCCTTATGCTTATTAATTAATTATCTGATCAGTAATTACTTTGTTACTCTAGAAGGAATTGGAAGAGGAATTCTAGGGTTAGAATCTGGGCATGATATCGTGTGACTTAGTTATTTGCACACGGTGAATAATTAGGTTTGTGAATAGAATGGAAATATCTTTTCATGCGCATGTAACACATAAGGAATTGGGATTATGTGAGTTTAATTCAATTGTTTTGCATAGGAATATAGCAAAATTAATCTGGATTAAATAGAAGGCAATTGATCACTTGGAAAAGGGCTTTTGGCATTTGAGAGTTCTCATTAACAATTCAATAGACATAATAATTGGGATAATTGGATAATTGATTTATAGTTCATAATTGGGGATATTGGAGTCTTAATCCTTATTTACGAATTCAATCAAATCTTAGTTTTGTTTATTTGCTTTCTTTTAGACTAATCTCTTTTAATTGTTTAATTTAGTTTTCTTAATTAGAAAATTCACAATTTGTAATTGTTTAAATAAATTGATTTGGTTAAGAGTTAGTATTTGGTAATTTTTATTAAATAATTCCTCGTGGGAACGATACTCTACTTTCACTTTATTACTTGTTGACCGTGTATACTTGCACGTATTCATTGATTGGAAATCGATCAACAAGTTTTTGGTACCATGGATGACTTTGCGTATCAATGGCCATACACGAACATGACTCGACCAATGGAAACATGGAGTCCACCATCCACACAGCAAGTAGCAATGGTTTGTGATTATTGTCTTTGGAAATCATATGAGTCATCAATGCGCCATCGGCCGAAAGCAGGTACACTATGGTGGTGGTTACCCTAATAATTATGTCTATCCCAACAACTATCATCATGATTGGGGTATCACCCGATTTTTCATGGAGTAACAATCAAGCTCAAGCCAAGAGACAACAAAACAATTCCTGTGTTTCAAAATCGCAGACACAACAACCACGGGCGGAAAGCAAGTTGGGAAGAAGCCGTGGATAGATTTATTACAGCTTCTGAAAAGAAACACGAGGAACACGAAAGGAAACAAAATAAAACAGATCTGAATACACAAAGCATAAATGTGTCAATCAAGAATCTGGAAAATCAATTGGGGCAGATAGCACATGCGTTGAACTTCCATCTTCAATACACTTGGCTCCATGACATGAATTCTGAGACTGATGGTGAGCCCGAACCAAATCTGCAACTGGATGTGCCAAAGGATATAGATGTTGAAAGAGAGGAAAGACTTGGGGACCAAGAAAAAGAGAACGGCGCCAAAAACTTGTTGATCGATTTCATAATCAATGAATACGTGCAAGTATGCACGGTCAACAAGTAATAAAGTGAAAGTAGAGTATCGTTCCCACGAGGAATTATTTAATAAAAATCACCAAGTACTAATTCTTAACCAAACTAATTTTATTTAAACAATCTCAAATCGTTATTTTTCTAATTAAGAAAACTAAATTAAACAATTAAAAGATATTAGTCTAAAAGAAAGCAAATAAACAAAACTAAGATTTGATTGAATTCAGGTAAATAAGGATTAAGACTCCAATATCCCCAATTATGAACTATAAATCAATTATCCAATTATCCCAATTATTATGTCTACTGAATTGTTAACAGGAACTCTCAAATGCCAAAAGCCCTTTTCCAAGTGATCAATTGCCTTCTATTTAATCCAGATTAATTTTGCTATATTCCTATGCAAAACAATTGAATTAAACTCGTTACAATCCCAATTCCTACAAAACAATATAAAACATGCATGAATAGACACAAATACATAAAAACATCCTAAAAGACTTGAGAACAATAATAAATTAAGCCCAAATGTATCCAATTCATGTGTATAAAACTCAATCATCAAATACCCCCAAACAATTCATGTTCGTGTATGGCCATTGATTGCCAAAAACTTGTTGATCGATTTCGCAATCAATGAATACGTGCAAGTATACACGGTCAACAAGTAATAAAGTGAAAGTAGAGTATCGTTCCCACGAGGAATTATTTAATAAAAATCACCAAGTACTAATTCTTAACCAAACTAATTTTATTTAAACAATCTCAAATCGTTATTTTTCTAATTAAGAAAACTAAATTAAACAATTAAAAGATATTAGTCTAAAAGAAAGCAAATAAACAAAACTAAGATTTGATTGAATTCAGGTAAATAAGGATTAAGACTCCAATATCCCCAATTATGAACTATAAATCAATTATCCAATTATCCCAATTATTATGTCTACTGAATTGTTAACAGAAACTCTCAAATGCCAAAAGCCCTTTTCCAAGTGATCAATTGCCTTCTATTTAATCCAGATTAATTTTGCTATATTCCTATGCAAAACAATTGAATTAAACTCGTTACAATCCCAATTCCTACAAAACAATATAAAACATGCATAAATAGACAAACACATAAAAACATCCTAAAAGACTTGAGAACAATAATAAATTAAGCCCAAATGTATCCAATTCATGTGTATAAAACTCACTCATCAGTGAGGGATTACTATAATTGTGATTCCTTAAATGTTGATTGACTAGGGTAATGAATAACATTTCGATGTTATGTCATGGTCATGAGAGATGAATGTAAAGCGTTTAGACGCTGTGAACGCAACGCTATTGCGATGAACGATCGGTCTTAGCATACAACGAACCATATGGCTTTGACATTATGAAAGAATAATGAACATGGGCTTCAGGTGAAGAGTAATGAATGAAAGTAATTAAAATCTTGGATGAAGGTTGAATAGAATTAAGAGGCAAGTAACGTAAATGTTGAATACGTAAACGATCCTCGTGAATCGTATTCACGTTGAGCGAACGTTCTAAGTATACATTGGTTGTATGACTTAGACATTGACGAGAGTAGTAAGTAAGATATGAATTATCAAGAAAGCCGTAGCAAACGGTAATAAGATTAATGAAAGCCAAATATGAGTCGGATGAGAATGTTAGAATGAAATGTAAGCGTTGGAACTTGAACCGAGTTAAATGTTAAGTGTACGCGAATACGAAACGGGTAGAACCTACACCCCGTGTATGGTTTGACCGTAAGGTAATAAAGATCAATGATTAAACCTGTGAACGGTGGAGAAGCTGAATTAAAGACAAGTACGTATAATGTAAAAGAAGCCGAGTTAATGTTTATAACTTGGATAACGTTCCGAGTCAAATGAATCGGATGTTGTAAGATAAGAATAAGGTAACGTAAAATGCTTAACGCTATAAATGCGTAGAATGATTATTGAATGATCGTCCTGAGTATACAAAAGATTGTATGACTTAGATGATAAAGAATGAATCCTGAGGTATGGCATTTAGTTTCCAGAAAGCCATAAGGAATAAGAAATTGACTTAACTAACATTATAGTTTAATAGTTCTGGTAAGTTAAGATGAATTTAGGTTCTAGTACAATCGTAATCTTTGATGGTTGACATATGGGAGCTGGGCTAAACAATTTCTTCAGAGAGCGAAGGTATATACAAAACTGGCAACAGATCTAATTCACTGTGTGGGCAGTGTAGATGAGATGGGAACTTGTTTGTTGGTTGTTTGTGGGAAACCACTCAGAGTACCATATGGACTACTAACAGAGACACGATGTGTGCTGAGTCCTAGGAGAGTTATAAGAAGAAGATAAAAATGTAAATCATCAAAGATGATGAACGTATTAAGTAAGACATCTCCGTATGTCATGAATCCGTTAACCGGTAAAGGAAGTTGGTCGCGTAAACTTAGTTTGTAAGAACGTGAACCCTAAGAAGTAAAGTAAAGTAAACCAATGCGTAAGTCAAGTATATGACTAATTGGTATATGTGTTATTTCCTTATGTGTTACATAGAATTTGGAATGAGCAGTTTAGCGTAAACTATAAGCTGTAGCTGTGCGTAAGGCAAGTTTCCTAACTTCATCATATTTCAAATGAATGCTAGTTTCTTAAACTTCTCAGATGTTGAACTTGAGAAGTTACGTCTATGTAGCAATAATGCGATATTTGTGTAAAGTGGTAGAACATATAAGGCCTTGTGCCACAATGTGAACACTTCGGTGTTTCTATGAGATGAACTATTCTATGATTTACTATTCAATAAGAGAATGCTCTATTCATACATGATCCGTTATTGTTAAGTCTGTGCTAATGATTCTAGCCAGACATAATGTGTATGAAAAAGGTAGAAGAATGATAGAATTAAACTATAGAATAGTTTAATGAACGATTATGTATCCTTGGTGGCGGATAAAAGCCACTTGTACAAGATGTAAAGAATAATGTAATTATCATTATTTGGAATGAAAGAGGTTTTAAGGTGTTAGAACTTGGGATTTGAGGATGTATGTTGTTATATTTAGTTATATATAATGATGTATGTTTGGAAGAAGATGGGATCGTGACATATGGAATCCGGATGTGAAAATAGACTAGATTTCGAGGCGTTACAGCGCATCCATTTGTGGGCCCCGTAACGGAAAATTATCGGATGAAGAAAACGACATGTATGAGTTTTTATAAATAACGGCGTAGTTGTTACCGTTAACACTGTTGGAATACCCGGTGAGTAAAGTAAAGTAATACGCGTTGTTGCACAGTAGCATACGGTATTGCACAGTATTTTTACATTATTGATTCTTGCGTAAGAAGGCACTAATTAATAATTGTTACAGTAATTACTGTTCAATATTTTATTTTATTAGGTCAATAATTGCTACGTTGATATTTTATATTATTGTTATTTCAATAATTGTCATTGCACAATATTTCCCATTATCAGATCAATAATTCATATTATTTGAATAATATTATTGGATAACATTATTGGCAATATCTAAGGAAGTTCTGTCTAAGAAAGGGGTTTGGTCACCTAATTGCGCGCCAATAAGGAGAAATTTTAATCGAAAAGCCCCCTTCTTTCCTAGGAACGACCTGATTGTCATAATTGTGATTATGTAATATTATTTGTGAATAATTTATTATTAATTTATATGATAATGAAATATTTATTTTATGTGGATATAAATGAAGGAATTAATGATGAGGTGTTTTATCAGTATTTTATCAAAATGAGGGTGTTTTATCAGTATTTTATCGGAATGGAGGTGTTAAAAATCATCCGTATGTGAATTTCGGTCATTTTGTGTTTGGAATTTGGAAAAACTTTCTTCTACAAAGTTGTAGAGAATTAAATTTCCTATGGAATGGACATAAAATTCATTTTTTTTCTGATAAAAGGGCTATTTATTATGAATTATTGAAGTTTCAAAAATAAATATTTTTATTAAAAACATGAGTGGGCCCCAGTCTTGTCCTTTATTGGTAAAATGTGCTGAATTCATTTTTCAAAAGTGGTGGGCTTGAATATTCAAAGATGAGTGCTACGTAGAAGCCACCTTAGGTAATTTTGTCAAACCTGGCGTTCTGGCATTTTCCTATAAATAGGGTGCTTAGTTAGAATTGAAAATCACACCAGAATATGAAGTTTTCTCTCTCTATAATATTGAGCATATTTTTGTGAGTATTTAGATACTTTGAAAGTTGTTATTCAGTGCAAGTTTCCTTCAACATTATATCCGATATTCCGATCAGAGGTACTGTTCTTTTGAGGTAAGGGGTGGTAAGGGATAGTAAGGGATGGTAAGGGATGTTATTTTCTTCGTAAATGATATTATTTCTTTCAATATCAATGTACCGAAATATTGGTATGAATTTTATTAAAATTTTTTTACCTTTTCGTGTCGGGATTACTATTCACGTATACGACACTATTCACGAATACGACAATATTTATGTATACAATACTATTTACGTATACGGTACTATGTACGAATACGAGATACTATTCACGAGTTACTATTAATGAGTTACTATTTAAGAGTTATTATTCATAGGTTACTATTTACGGGGCACTATTCACGACAAAATTGGTTTCTTTTTCTGACCAAATTATCTTTGATTTATTAATCTTACTCTTGAAATTAAATCCAGATTTTGATCATATTTTTTTTTATTATCATATATAACATTTTTATAACCCTGGTGATGAAATTTCTCTTTCACTTGAGTGTAAAGATGGATAGATTATTGGTATGATCATGACTATGGGTTCTCTTTGGCTAGTAGTGCAAAGATGAATTATTGACTGGTATGATCATGACCATTGAATTTATAATTGAATATCTTTAGCTTAAGTGAAAAGATGAATTGATCAACATGGTTATAATTATTGTTTATATAAATTATGAAATGATTATATATTTCTTTGAGATATTAATATCTTTGGCCCGTAGTGCAAAGATGACCTATTGTTGAATATCTTTGGCCCGTAGTGCAAAGTTGAATTTTTTAGTATGATTATTAACAAGAACTGTGATTTGGTATAACCATGATCTTTGATGTTTCAGGTAAAGACAGGCGATGAAAATTATCTTCGTTCTGGATGAGAAGAGGAGTTTAGAACTACAATTATGATTATGAGTTATTCACGTGATTGTGGACAAGAACTGTTGATTGATGTTACAGGGTTAAAACATTGTTGGTGGACTTTTAACATGGAGAAGATAATAGATTTTATGGTCTATTTGACTCTTCTAATGGATTGCTCATTCCGCTGCAACTATGGTCGAAAAGTTTTATCATCTACCATATGTTCTAAATCTCTGATTCATTACTGACGAAGGCTATTGATAATTTAATTATCTTTAGTCATGATATTCTTTACTGGGCTAGTTGTGCTCACCCTTTTGTTTCACAATTTCTTTCAGGTAATAAGAGTGTAACTGAGTCGAGCGGAGGTAACAGGGGAATAGAACGGTGGTCTATAGCTGTTAAGGTTTCCCCTAAAACAGTATAGAAATAATTTTATTGAGAATTTGAGATAAGTGTGTCGTATTTTATACATCATTTAACCGTTGATTTTGGTGAACCGAATAGGGTGAGGTGAACCCAACTTTAAAAGGGTGTTTTGTCAATATTATATAAGATGTCTAATGACCTACGATTTCGTGTTATCATAAGACAGGGTTGTGTACATCCACTTGTTGATTATATCTACGAGCACTACCTATATAATCTTAGAGTTTGGTTGAAATATAATTCTCAATTGGAGACAATGATGATAATTATATGTCAAGAGAAGACTCACCATTGGAAAGAATATGATAGCAATCTTCTCATTTTTTTTGGGTCTATTGGGTCAACCAAGGATAATTCTCGAGTCATATGATATCTATTACAAATTAGATGCATGGCCTCCCATGTACGAAGGTTTCCTTGAACATTTTCTAAAGATTTTAATTTCTAAAATAATTATTGACTATACCTTTATGTAAGGTATCAATGTGAGGTGTTATCCAAGTAAAGGGGTGAGAGTCACAGTTGGTATTAAAACTCACAATATTTGTGGTAGTTGTTTCCTGTACCATGTACTCAGAATGGGTTGGGTGGATTGGACCTATTTTGGGGGCGTCACAGTGAATCTCTATTTACGTATAATTTATTTCACTATATTAATTGTATCTATATTAATTGTATCAAATAATACTTGTAGGATTCGAACCCTCTCCCATTTGCAAACTAAATAACGAGTATTACCACTACACCAAAGTTCAGATCATGATTATAATTTTAAAATAAAATATAAAAGGAAACATATGTGAGTTGACTTACTAAACAAAATTGGCAAAAATCACTTTTACCCCACTGTGGTTGTAGTGTTTTAAGCAATTAGTCATTGTGCTTTTAAAATATTCAATTAGCCCACTGTGGTTTTTAAAAATGTACAATCAAACCATTTCGTCCAATTTCTTGGACGAGCGTCAAATAATTACACACGTGGCATTGAAAAAAAATAAAAAATCATTATTTCCTATGTGGCAAGCCAGTCAGCCAAATTCTTAGTACTATTGAGCCACTGCACTTTAAAAACAATGCAACTAGCCCACTGTGATTTTAAAAATAAAAATAAAAATACTTTTATGTTTTAAAATACTTATAAAATTTTAAAAATAAAAATATTTTTATGTTTTATTTTTTTCTTTTCTTTACCTAAATATTTATAATATGTATAATATTAATAAAATTAATATTATAATATTTTATAATATGTATGTTTTATTTTAAAATAAAATAAAAATACTTTTATGTTTTAAAATACTTATAAAATTTTTAAAATAAAAATATTTTTATGTTTTATTTTCTATCTTTTTCATTACCTAAATATTTATAATATGTATAATATTAATAAAATTAATATTATAATATTTATAATATGTATGTTTTATTTTAAAAATAAAATAAAATACTTCAAATTTTTAAAATAAAAATATTTTTATGTTTTATTTTCTTTCTTTTCTTTACCTTAATATTTATAATATGTATAATATTAATAAAATTAATATTATAATATTTATAATATGTATGTTTTATTTTAAAATAAAAATAAAAATACTTTTATGTTTTCAAATACTTATAAGATTTTTAAAAATAAAAATATTTTTATGTTTTATTTTCTTTCTTTTCTTTACCTTAATATTTATAATATGTATAATATTAATAAAAATTAATATTATAATATTTATAATATGTATGTTTTATTTTAAAATAAAAATAAAAATACTTTTATGTTTAAAAATACTTATAAAATTTTTTTAAAAAAAATATTTTTATGTTTTATTTTCTTTCTTTTTATTTCTTTCTTTTTCCAACTATAGCAAATTACAAGGTTATTAAATTTTAGGAAATTACCAAAAATAAGAATGTTAAGCTTGAATAGTAATTTTCCAATTCGAAGAAGAACCCGAGGCAATGAGATCCAGTAGCATCATCTTCACCATCTGCAAAACTAAAATCAAAGCCCCCAAACAAGAGTATTTTTTCTCTCTCTATATCTATTTTTCTATATTTCTGTATACGATTTGTTCTCTATCCTTCAATCCCTAAATTCCTCAAAAATTCGACATTTCTTTTCGAATCTCAATCTTCCTCTCATTTTTCTTCATAGCTCCGTACACTTTCCTTAATTAATTATTTTTTTTAACCTCAAAAATCCTAGTTTTAGTCTTTGAAACTTCATATCAGTGGGCATACTACAGAATCAGGACTCACTTGTTCGGGAGTTGGAATTGAGGTTGGGACTGGGATTGGGTTTTCTCGCCCATGAAAGAGACAAAGTTAGTGAAGGAAATTGATTTTGGAGCTCTTCTCTTTTTGAGTGGAGGTGTGGTGGCCGGTACGGTGGCCCAGTCAGCTTGTCACGTAAGAAATAACTTATTTTATTTTATTTTTCAAAAGCCACGTAGGAAAATTGGATCAATTTTGTAATGTCTGTTAGTCAAATTGGACGAAATGGCTTGATTGTACATTTTTCAAAACCACAGTGGGCTAATTGAATATTTTAAAAGCACAATGACTAATTGCTTAAAACACTACAACCACAATGGGGTAAAAGTACTTTTTGCCAAACAAAATTACTTCCACATAAAATTTGGTGATTACAATGGCAGTCACAAATACTCTATAATGATGGTAAAATTAGTCATTACTACTAGAAAATTATGGACCAAAAATATATTGGGTTCCTCAAATTACTTGAAACTCGAAACTCCTCAAATTATCTAATTTTAAAATTATAATTTGAGGAGTTTTGAGTAATTTATCTAATTTTAAAAATTGTTTATATTTGAATCATTTATATTTTGAGTCGAGTTCAAATCGAATTTTTAGTCGAATGAATACGAATTGAACCCGAACTGTTTACTCATTTTACAGCCTTAATTTAAGATGAGAACCTTGTCAAAAACTCTAATCAAAACCTTAAATAGATGACATAAAAGTTGGGGAGAGATTAAGACTGATGTATGAGGCAGCGGGGAATCCCAGCTTTTGAATCTTTGCTTCTTCGTTCCTTGTTAGTTTATTAGTAAGATTGTGAGTTTAATCTTGGATTGTTTGTTAAAATGTCATTGTATGCAGTATATGCTTTGTAATTTCATATTCCGTTATCTATATCTTATATATTTCATCAATATATTATATTTTACCTTTTTGTATAAAAAAACAATATTTTTATTCTTAAAATTAATCATAAGTACTCACTCTTTACGTATTAAACGTCTTATTTTTTTTTTTAGAATGTTCCACGATAAATATTTTATCTCTATATTTGTAATTATTTTTATCTTATTTTTCACTTATACCCTCATTTTTTTACTCAACTTTTGTTAAAAATTGAAGAAATGAGAAAAGGTTTACATTGAAAACTGATGATACCACTTTCTCTCTTATATTATCGGTATAATATGTCTTCTATTTAATGGCTTTTTAGATTTTTTTTCTCTATTCATTCTAGCTTTTAGTACCTATTGAGAATGTGTGAATAACAAAAAGAATTATCTAGAAAATTAATTCACACGGGAAGAAGTAATACTTCATAGAAAAGTGGAGAAATACTTCAATTAATAATTTAAGTAATTCAAAAGGGCAATTTAAGTAAAAAAAAATATTATTAATCAGCGTACCAAAACTAATTAAGACGTTTATTTCGGGACGAATAGAGTATATTTTTATATAGAGAATATATTATAATTAAATGTATTAATTCATTAAATTTTTGAATTTGCACAAAATTTTGAGATTGAATGGTCACTTGAGGACAAAGGTTAGTCTAATTGCAAGTTCTATCTTTTTATGAAAATGATGTGTCATGCGATTTTATATATTGATTTTTTAGTTGTGAATTACGTAAATAATTATATTTAGTGATATTTTAACGATGTATTTAATATTACAGACCAATTTTATAATCATATCATATCTCATATATTAATATACGTACGTCGCAATCGTAATTCGATCCTAATACATATATAGAAGGGCTATCTTTTTAAATTTTCATAATTATTACTCTCTCTCTTCTTTTTTACTTGTTGTTTTAGGGGGAGAATTTTATTCTTTTTTATTTGTCGTTTGTAAATTCCAATAAAGAATTAAATACTTAATTTCTCATATAATTTTTTTAGAAAATTATAAACGACAAATAAATTAGAACAATTTTTTTTTAAAAAGACAGTTATTATGGAACCGAGTACTAATTTTTTTCTCATTCATCTTTACAATAAATTTTAAAAAATTAATATTAAAATTTTATGCTCAATTTAGTCAGACAGACAAAGTATTAATTGTTTTTCTATATTTATGTGCATAAACTTAAAATGTCAAATAAAAAGAAACGGACTGACGGAGTAATAAATTGAGTTCGAATGTTTTATTAGTGGGCTAAATAATAATTAAGAAATACATTAATCAACTAATCCTTCATGCACGAAATGGCTTTTATGCATGATTAATGATTTCATCTCTCACCATAAACGTGTGCTTTGTGATTAATGCATTACACATTATCCAGTCCAGGTAATTAATTTTCATTTTGTAATGGCCAAATGGCATATATCTCCTATTTTTTTGTTTTGGTGGGGTGAAATTTACTTCAAAATTCAATTTTTTTTTGTATTTTTTAGGTTTTTCAGTTTTTTTGGGTGAAAAAAATTTGGGAGTTGTTCATTCAGATTATTTAATTTTCTATTTTTTATATCCCCTATTTGTTTCAACAAAAATTATAAGTTTTAAAAATATATTTTTAATGAGTAATGATCTATAACATGTATTTGATATGAATCCTTATAAGGCATATATCATCTATACCATTGAAAATAAGAATAAATTGTCATGATTAGAAATTAAAAATCACGTCCGCTACTAATATAGTAGCGTACGGTAATCAAAATAAGAGTTTGGTTTTATACTAGGGTTTAGTGTTTATTAACGGCAAAAAGCACCTTTACACCCTGTGGTCGTCGACTTGTAAGCATTGAGCCACTGAACTTAAAAAAAATACTATTAACCCACTGTGTTTTTTAATAATTCTTAATTAGGTCATTCCGTCTAATTTAACTAACAGACGTCAAAAGATTTGGCCAATTTTTCTACGTGGCTTTTTTTTTAAAATAAATAACACACGTCATGGCTGAGGTGGCTTATTTGGCTAATCAGACTGTCCAAGTTGGTTCCAACTGCATTCTTAATCTGGGTTTCTTTTTCTTCTTCAACAAAACCATTCTTCATCTTCATCAAACCCAATTAAATTGTCTAGAACTATACAATCAAACATCTCAATTCCATCTCCATTTCAAC
Organism: Panax ginseng; assembly: GCA_020205605.1. Taxonomy (NCBI): domain Eukaryota; kingdom Viridiplantae; phylum Streptophyta; class Magnoliopsida; order Apiales; family Araliaceae; genus Panax; species Panax ginseng. The sequence continues at coordinate 160,769,609 of CM035128.1, forward strand.
TAGTCTGTGAAAAATGAAGGATATTTTCATCTTTCAATTATTTCTCTGTATTTTCTTCATCCTCTTTGCAAAGTTGGACAAATTTTGTAATCAACATGCCATTCCATGAGGAAAAATTATTAGATCCACCTGAGAAGGAAAAGGAGAAACCACAAAATAGAAATCCCTAGATTCAAACTAACCCACCAAGAGCAACAAACAATTTCATAAAAAATGAAACCATAACAATAGAGATTAGAGACCCAATTCGTTTTGGAACAAATTTATGAAAAAAAATTCCAAATCACATACCCAACTCGTTTTTGAGCAAACACGTGAAGCAAAATTTCCAGACCCATAAAGACGTCACATGACATCGTTATTGCTAAAAAGGTAAATTGAAGACCACGTGTTTCATTGTTGTTCGGAGAAAGAGAAGGAGGATTGGATTAATTAACACCGTTAACCTGCAAATCCTTGAACTTGCTAGATTTGTCCATGGATAAAGTTGGGGACTGAGATTGCAAAGAATTAGATATGATGGTTGAGATTACAGAAAAGGGGGAGGGGTTGCAGCCTTTGTTGTGATCTAGGAGTGGTTAGGATTAGTGTGTTTTGTTTTGATTGTTTGTGTTTGGACTTTGAATAATGGATTGAGATGAGGTTTCAATTTTGGTGAGGAAGAAGATGAACGGTAGGATTTGAGTTTGGTTTTTTTTTTTCTTTTCTTCATCTTTCTATCAGGACGGAGATAGAATTAATTAGGAAAAAAAATGAGGATAAATAATATTTTATTTATTTATGTTTGTAATTTGCATTATTTCTTTTTTGTCTAAAATTTTTTTAAAAAAATTTGGTCTTATACCGTCAAATATAAAGTCAACATGTATTGTACATGGCAATTTTTTTTTTTTATTTATTATTTTATTTTAGGCTTATTTATTCATTTTGAAGGAGAAAGAAAATAAAAAATAAAAAATTATTAAAAAATGAATATTTATTTTAATTTTATTATTATTTTAATCATTTTTTTGCCACATAATCAATGATTTTTTTGTGTGTTACCACATCAGAAAATAATAATTTTTTGATTTTTTTTTCAATGCCACTTGTGTAATTATTTGACGTCCGTCCAAGAAATTGGACGAAATGACCTGAATTTTCATTTTTAGAAAGCACAGTGGTCTAATTGTATATTTTTAAAATTCAGTGGCTCAATGCTTACAAGTCGACGACCATGAGGGAGTAAAATTACTTTTTGTCATTTATTAACTAAGGTTCATGATTTATTAACTCTTTTTAAATGGATTTAGGGTTTATTAACCTTATTAACTATTAGTAGCGGATGGTATGTCTTTCGTCCGTTTTATTTTTCTCCCAATAATATAGATAATATATGCCCTATAAAGATCCATAACAAATACATCCTATGAATTATTCCCTATTTTTAATTACCCCTAAATATTGTGCTTGGTTTTGTTAGGCCAAAAAGATAATACAACTTTAACAATAAACTTGAGACATTGTATCATTGAGTTCATACTAAGAATTTACAAAATTTACAAGTATGAATTCTGTTGTGGAACAAAGGAGTTATTTTTAAATAAGTAATCCATTATAATTTCATCAATTTATTTATAGTTAATACAATCTCGCCTTCTTAATTATTTTATAAACCACTTTCCAACAATTTTTTTAAAAGTTGTGTTTTGTTATAAGTTATTTTCAACCGAAAATAATCAAACCCTTTTGGTAATTAAAATTGTGTAACAAAATGCAAATAATTATTTCCCGGATCATTTCAGCAATTACAATAACTAAACAATTTTAATTATTAAAACAAGTCAAATAAGCAAAAAATAATAAGTCAATCCAAAAGGTTTAATGTTTGATCAAATAAGTAGAATTAAAATATGAAACAAGTAACTTCCCCCAATTTAAAAGTTTTCATAATCAAAATTGTAACGACCCCAAAATAGGTCCATTCAATCCAACTCATTCTGAGTCGCCAAATACATGGTACAGAATACAACTACAACTTTATTACAACAATTGTCGCGGCAAAATACAACAACACATATCTTTGTGAGTTTGGATACAAATATATACCAAATGTGACACATGTCCCAACCGTGGACAACACCTCCTCGCGTTGACACCTTACATAAAGGTATAGTCAAAGACCTGCTTTTAGAAACTAAAATCTTTGGGAAGTGCTCAAGAAACCTTCGTACATGGGAGACCGTAAATGCCTAGGTTATGATAGATATCATATGGCCACGTAATTATCCTTGGTTGATCTAATAGACTCCAAAGAAAAACAAGAAGATTACTATCATATTCTTCCCAATGGTAAGTCTTCTCTTGACATATCATTATCTCCACTATCTCTAATTGAGAATTATACTTCAAACAAACACCAAGATTATATAGGTAGTGCTCATATATATATACTCGGCAAGTGGATGAGCACATCCCTCGCTCTTATGATGATACGTGGTTGAATGTCATTAGACATCTTGTATGATAGTGACAAAACACCCTTCCAACGTTGGGTTCGCCTCACCCTATTAGATTCACCAAATATAACTACTAAACGGTGACCACCGTTCTATTCCCCTGTTATCCCCCACTCGACCCAGCTACACTTTTATTACCTGAAAGGAATTGTGAAGCAAAAGGGTGAGCACAACTAGTTCAGTAAAGAATATTATGACTAAAGATAAATAAATTATCAATAGTCTTCATCAGTAATAAATCAGAGATTTAGAACATATGGTAGATGATAAAACTTTTCAACCATAGTTGCAGCGGAATGAACAATCCATTAGAAGAGTCAAATAGACTGTAAAGTCTATTATCTTCTCCATGTTAAAAATTCACCAACAATGTTTTATCCCTGTAACATCAATCAACAATTCTGGTCCACAATCATATGAATAACTCATAATCATAATTGTAGTTCTAAATTCCTCTTCTCATCCAGACGAAGATAATTTTCATCACCTATCTTTACGAAACATCAAAGATCATGGTTACACCAAATCACATTTCTTGTTCATAATCATACTAATAATTTCATCTTTGCACTACTACCAAAGATATTCATTTGTATCACCAATTGGTCATGTTCATCTCAACACATGTTCATCTTTGCACCATCGCCAAAGATATTCAACAACATATCATCTTTGCAGACTACTACCAAAGATATTCATCAATAATTCATCTTTTGCACCACAGCCAAAGATATTCATCAATAATTCATCTTTGCACCACAGCCAAAGATATTCCTCAACAGATTCATATTTGCATTATAGGCCAAATATATTATTATCTCAAAGAAATATATAATCATTTCGTAATTTATATAAACAATAATTATAACCATGTTGATCATTTCACCTTTGCACTTAAGCTAAAGATATTGATTATATATTCAATGGTCATGATCATACCAATCAACAATTCAACTTTTGCTTCATCGCCAAAGAGAACCCTAGTCATGATCATACCAATAATCTATCCATCTTTACACTCGGTGAAAGAGAATTTCAACATCGGGTTATAAAATGTTATATATGATAATAAAATCAATATAATCAATATATAGTTTTAATCTCCAGAGTAATATTCATAAATCAACTATAATTTGGTTAGAAAAAGAAACCAATTTTGTCATGAATAGTAACTCATGAATAGTAACTCGTGAATAGTATCTCATGAATAGTAAACCCGACTCAAAAAGGTAGAAATTCCACAATAAAATCCATACCAATATTTCGGTATAATGATATTGAAAGAATAATATTTTTTTTAAGCTTATAAACAATTTATTTTAATTGTTTACACTTTACTAAATAATGGATTTAATCATTCTAAAATGCCAAACTCGTAAGATTTCATCACCAATAACCAAAACCCTCATCAAAAATCTGCATATACCTCATATGGGATTCTCAAGCCATAAAATCTTATTTTCCAATTTTCTTACTTCACACGACATATTTAATTCATTTACTCATAACTAGTTCATTTTCATGAAAATACCAAATCAGTTCCAAAAATATTTCTTTTCTGAGGTTTAGCAGAATATAGTCTCATATTGAACATATATTTTTCTTAGAATTTTTAAAATTCATTTACTATTTTTCATATGGCCAAAACCGCCGAATATTTAGACATTTATCATAAATTGTACTTTTATCTAAAAATTCCGAAATTCACAGAATATACTCATGTTATATACATGTACTCCCAATAAAAATTTTACTAATTTTGGAGTTAACCACAAGGAGTTATAAGGGTTTTCTTTTAAAATAGTCTTTTCCCATAAAATTCATAACTCATAATCTATACATCCAAAATCGCCATTTTGGACACAATCAATAAAACTCATCAAATTATCATTCCAAATTTTTCCAGAATTTTTAAAGGTCTGAAAAGTTACGAAACATGAAAAACATCACAACCCTTAAAATCCCCTTACCTCAAAAAAGAAAAAAGTATTTGACCGAAATAATATGAATCGAACTTGCACCAGATAGCAACACTCAAGATACAAGAATACACTTGATAATATAGAGAGAGAAATAGAGAAAACTTGGGCCGGTGTGATTTTCAATTATAACTTAAGCTTCTATTTATAGGAAAATGCTAGAACGCCAAAGGAGACTAAAATAATAAAATATTATTTTTCTTTTCTACACACCAACCATCCAAGACCAGCCATCCAAGCATGCCAATTCTGAAAAATATAGCAGCCCACATGTTATTAACACCAACCAAAGTGGGTCCCACCATATAATTTAATAAAATCATTTTATTTTCTGAAACTTCAATAATTCATAGAAAATAGCCCGTTTATCAGAAAAATTAAACTCATGACTTTCCACGGGAAATTCCATTCTCTACAATTTTGCGAAGAAAATTTTTCCAAATTCCAAAGTAAATTGATCAAATCAACAAACGAAGCGATTTTACGATTACTATAATCAAATTTTTGGCCAAGAATTGTGTCCACCGACACCCAAAAACATATGTTAAATATTGAATGCCACAAAAATACTCTTCCTCCTCATATACTCATATATCCCACATTCATTGTAAAAAATATTACGTTAATATATTATTAAAATAATATATTTAAATGAATTATTTTATTAGAAAAAGATAAAATATTAATTTTCAATAGTTGTCACATTAAAATTTTCTCCATCTATATCCACAATAAATATTTTCTTTATCATAATAATCAATAATTAATTATTCACAAATAATATTACAGCACTCACAAGATCGACACCCGTGCGCTCCTCAGGATAGAGGGGCTTTCAATAAGGATTTCTCCTTACTTGGCAAGCAATTAGGTGACCAAACCTCTCCTTAGATGTAACTTTCTAGACATTGCCAATAATGTTATCTCGATAATATTATTCAAATAAATTGAATTATTGATCCGATAATAGAAAATCTTGTCAAAGATGACAATTATTGAAACAATAATAATATATAATATCAACGCAACAATTATTGAATCAATAAAATAAAATATTGAGCGAAGAATTATCGTAATAATTATTGAGTAAAGGCCTTCTTACGTAAGAATCAATAATTCAAAAAATCTTTATGTAATCAGGTGCATCCACGGCAACAACAGCGTATTATTGTATTTTAACCACCGTGTATTCCAACGATTGTTAATTCGGTGAAAAACTCAAACTTGTCGTTTTTCTTCATCCGACAGCTTATTCCAAGTTATGGGGCCCACAAATGATCTCAAAGGCCGTCAGACGGATATTCCGAAACAAAAAGAATATTCCACGACCACCAAACTAATATTCTCCGACAAAAATGAATATTTTATAGCCACTTGTGTGTTTTGTAAAATTTGCATATTTCACCCATAACTTTAAACTTTTATCAATTTTAACATTTACTGAATAATAATTATAAGAAAAATTGAATAATTTTATTTCATAAAATTCGGGGTCTTACAAAAATCTATTTTAAAGTATATCTAAATGTACTTAGATATCGAGATGCACAACAAATCAGATTCATATAAAATTGTTTAATCTAAAAAGACTATTAGAGAAATAACATAATATTGTTATTTAGGATAGTTTTATATTTATCAAGTTGTTAGGATATTATATTTGAATTACCATAATTATCTCTTGGGACTCTTTGATTATGTAATCTCTTGATTTTAGCTTAGGTGATTTTGTAAATCACTTGATACTAGCTTTAGAGATTATATATCCCTTGATTCTAGCATAGGTGATGATCCTATATTATGTATATATATAGGACACCTCTCTTTGTAAATGAAACAAGCAATAATATACAAATCTCAAATTTTTATTAGCTTCAACTTGGTATCAGACCTATAATGCCAAAAGGCTTATGATCCATTTTTCATCTTCCATTTGACATCTTACCTCTCTTGCTTACTAATCCGCCGGTCTTTCTCATTATCCAAACATTCCAAAGAAATTGTCCTTGATTTCTTATTCTTCTTCTTCCTATAATCCTCTTTCTATTATTTTTTTGATCTAGACATAATCTATTTTTCTTCTAATTCTCATATTATCCTTCTTCTATCAATGACTTCCTTGGCTTCTAATTTTCATTCTTCTTCCTATGACTTGGAAAGGTGGCTTAACCCAGAATCGTTCTAGGAAATTAGCCCCGCCTCTATGGCCGATCAAATATACGATCCATTTAAAAATTTTGACGACTCTTTGGTCCATGAAAACGATGACTGCGAATTCCTAGATGATGCACCATCAAATTAGTATGCAGATGATCTTTTTGATCAACTTTCTTGCTTACAAAAGTTACCTACTCAGTCTGTCAAAAGTTATCTTGCCGAAGCGACATCACTTCTTTATACATTTGAAAGCGCTGGAGGTTCTCTTAGTCCGTCAGAGTTTATCGATTTTTTAGTTGAAGGTCTTAATGATACTCTTTTTAAAAGAGTTCATGTTTATTATTATTTGATGAATCCTTCATTTAATGATTTGTCCACTCTTCTATTCGAACATGAAAAATTTCAAATTTGTATATTATTGCTTGTTTCATTTACAAAGAGAGGTGTCCTATATATATGCATAATATAGGATCATCACCTATGCTAGAATCAAGGGATATATAATCACTAAAGCTAGTATCAAGTAATTTACAAAATCACCTAAGCTAAAATCAAGAGATTACATAATCAAAGAGTCCCAAGAGATAATTATGGTAATTCAAATATAATATCCTAACTACTTGATAAATATAAAACTATCCTAAATAACAATATTATGTTATTTCTCTAATAAAGACCATATAAACTAACCAAAAGTAGCATAGGGGTCACGGACAACAAGTTCCGATCTGTTTCGAAAATCTTGTTCAGAATGAGGATATATGGTCTGCTCTTAAGTAAGGGAGTAATTGAATCGAGTTGAGCCGAATATTGAGTTGTTCAAATTTGGTTCACAAAATTTATTGAGTATAAAATAATGTTTGATTGAGACTCGTTTAGCTACTGAATCGAGCACGATCTCGGATCAAACTCGAACAGTTTGAACTTTTCAAATGAACATGATCCGAGTATCAATAGAAAATTACAATTTGAGAAGGTTCGAGTAATTTATCAAACTTTAATATTTGCTCATATTTGAATCATTTATATTTCGTCGAGTTCGAATCGAATTTTTAGTCGAACGAGTATGAATCGAGCCCGAACTATTTGCTCATTTTACAGTCTTACTCGCAAGGCTCAAAAACTCCTCATATAAAAAAAATTAATAATAATAATAGTACCACTACTTTATAATAATTATTATAATTTTATCACAAATTAAAATACTTCCTCTATCTCGAGTCTTATTTTATTTATAAGAAAACTCTTAATACCTATTTCGACATTATTTTTAACATTTACTTTGAAGGTTGAAATTAGTGAAGTGATTCGTCATGCTCAAACTTTTATAATTCAAATATTATTAAAAGAAAAATATGTATAAGCACTTTTTTATGTAAATCTTAATATTTAAAAGAATTAAGTAGAACTCTCATTTATAAATGGATATAGTACTCTTTTTTCTTGAGAATTTAGATTTTTCTTATAAAAACTAAAAAAATAATATTGATAAATGTAAAAGAAGATCTTCAAAATTAATTAAGTGTCACCAGCTCATAATCTTGCTGTGAAGGCTAGTGTACCTGCAAAATATTTTGTTATTTAATATAGACAAAAAGTAGGATTAAAACGTAAGTATGCCTAGTCTTTAAATATTCTGCTATTAATTTATAATAATTTCCTTAATTTTAATACTCTCATCCATTCCAAAATTAGAGATACAATTTGATTTTTAAAATCAAGCATATTAAACTTTAAAATTCTACGTTTAACAACTAGCAATTTGTTATGAGAATAAATTATATATGAATGGCGGGAAAAATTAGAGTTTTATGCTCTCAAATAATAAATAAAGCAAGAAATTTTAAAAAAAAAATTAAGGAATTTAAAATCCAATATAATTAGTAAAATAATTTTACCATGATAAATAGTAAATACAAATTTTGTCAATGTAATTAAAATTCCATAATCCCTCCCCCCTCCCCCCTCCCCCCTCCCTAAATTCTCTATATGACATGTTATATATTAGAGTGTGTAATTTATTCTCATTAGTTATTTGATAATTACAGGTTTCCCAAATTAGTGATATATATTACTTGCTCACAGTTTTATTTTATTTTAATACCATCCTTGAGTTATTAATTTTATTAAACATAAGTCATGTCTCATGTGTACTATTAAATTATCTTTTGGGTGATCTATTAAAACATATTGGTGATTTAAGTAATCAGTCAAATATGTACAAATAAAGGAGTGTTTGATAAAAATTGAATGAATCTGAATTTGAATCTAAATTTGAATAAGTTGAATTTGAATGAAAAAAATTGTTTGATAATTAACATGTCTGAAACATCTGAATGACAAAATTTTATTATTTTACCCCTCTGAAAAAATTCAAAATTATTGTAAATTTATTTAATATTACTTAATATAATAGTTAATATTTTTTTTAATTTTTTTATTTTATTCAGCTGCTCATTCAGTCATTTAGCAAAAAAAATTTGACTTAGCCATTCAGCTCAATCATATGACTGATTCAGTCATTCAGGCGAATTTTTTTCTAAAATAAATGCACTTAATGGCTGATCGATTCAGTCATTCAACCATTCAAATGTATTCAGTTCTGAATAAACTGCCTTTAAACCATATAAATCTTTTATTGTTTAATTTTAACTATTTGGTGGTGGCTCTTTTAATTTATTTAAAAAAATGTACACGACGAAAAATAGAACTTAGTGACCTCATAGATCCACAAATGTGGGATGTGCATGAGTTTAAGTATTAGACTTTTGTATATAATGTAATGTATTTAAATTGACAGAAGTTTGAAATAAATATTCAATAGTCATAATAATTTTAGGTGTTATCATGTCTATTTATGTTTCGACTATTTTTGTTGTCAAGTAAAGGTGACAACGAGTAATGTTATGGTGATAAAAATAATTACAAAAAAAACAGATATAAAATAATTTATTGGATTATAATTAATGAATATTCTATTATACGTGAGTGAATATAAAAAAAAGATACAAAATGATATGTATAATAGTGATTGGTTATAATCATTGAACCCACCGATGTATGATGAAATATCAACTAACTAGTCGTACTACTCGTGCCTCCGTCACTACGTACGAAGGGGAGGAAAGATTGTCGGCGCTAGAGAATGAAAGAGGTAGAGGGGGGCGAGCTCAGGAGGAGGAGGAAGAACGAATGAAGATCTTAGAGTGAGAGAGCAATTTTTTATCATTTGAAGTTAAAGAAGATATAATGGACGGTGAGATTTATTCCAAACTTTGGACGATTCTGATCATTTATTATAGTTAGCGGAAAATTCAAAATCAATTGTGTTTTGTTAATTAAATTATAATCTGACACTATTTTGTATTCATTTTTTTTTTGTAATCATCTTTAATTTATCGCCATAACATTACTCATGTGACAATTACACTTATTTTTTTATTATACACACACACACACACACTGTAAGACCTCAAATTTTATGAAATGAAAGTATTCAATTTTTTTATAATTATTATTTTATTTCGTAAATGGTTAAATTGATAAAAGGTTAAAGTTAAGGGTGATATGTGAAAATTTTTGCAAAGTAAGCAAGTGGTTATATAATATTCGATTGGTCGGGGAATATTCATTTTAACAGGGAATATTAAATGCGGCAAGACAATCATTAGTAGACCCCACAACGAAATTATCATTATGGATTGAGAAAACGAAAAAATATTTTATGAAAATAACGGCGGAAGTTTTACCGTTAATCTGTTGAAAAACACTGGTGTTAAAAATACGAGAATCTGGCGTGGTTGCATAGTAGTAATACACGATATTGATTATTGATGATTACGTGAGAAGTCACTCGGTTTTGTTCAATTATTGCTACTGAGAATTGTTGCATAAGTATCTCACGTTATTTGATTCAATTATTGTCAATATTTTATATATTATTAAATCAATAATTGAGACGACAAAGTTATTAATATTATTATTTGCAATATTAACGATGTCTAGAAGTTCATCAAGGAGAGGTTTGGTCACCTAATCAAGGCTGGCCAATAGGGAGAAATCCTTATTGGAAAGCCCCCTCTTTCCGAGAACGAATTTGGTTGATTAATTTTGTGAATTATAATAAAGGTGATAAATGTTGTTAAAATTATTAAGGTAATTTTTATGAAATTTTACTTATTTTATGGACCCCATTTATCCATTTTTCAAAATAATCGGTCCAGAGAAATTTCTTAAAAGGTGGGCCCACATGTGGGGCCCACGTAAAGAAAAATGGGGGGGAATCAGGATGTCATTTAAAGTTTATATATATATATATATATATATATATTATATATATATAAATTTTGTTTTATTATTATTATAAATGTAATAAAAATGTAAAACTTTTTATATAAAACAAAATACTTTTTATAAAGTTTTATTTTATTTGATTATAAATATAATATATTATATTTTATTATACATAGTGTTTGCATAAAGTGCCTGCATAGTGTTTGCATAGTAGAATTTTTTTATATAAAACAGAATATTTTTATAAAGTTATTTGTTTTATTAGATTTTAAATAATATATATATATATATATATATATATTATAAATAGAATATATTATATTTTATTGCATAATATCCTTTCCATTCTCCTATAAATAGGATGCTTAGTTAGAATTGAAAAACACACCAAAAGTTCAGAGAATTCTTCTTCTATAATCTTGAGCGTATTTCTTTTGAGTTTAAGAAAGCTTTGAGCATAGAAGATAGTTCAAGTTTTCTTAAAGTATATTCCCGCTCTACCCGTCAGAATACTCTTCTTTTTAAGGTAAGGGGTATTATTTCTTTCGTATTCATGAAGAGAATTATTCTCTTTCAATACTTGTAAGGGGTATTATTCTTTCATATTCATGAAGAGAGTTATTTTCTTTCAATACTCGTAAGGGTTGTTATTCCATTCTTTATTATTATGTTGGAATAACTTTATACATGTCAAGTACCGCATACATGGTGAAATTATTACGTTATTCCATTCTTTATTATTCTATTGGAATAACTCATTCGTCAGTATTCTATCGCATGCCCGGTGAATTCTCGTTATTATTCCATTCTTTATTATTCTCGTTAGAATATCTTGTCTGCAAGGATTACGCATTTGAATTGGTTTCATTCTTTATTATTCATTGGAACATCTTGTCTGCATTTAATTACGCATGACTGGTTCCATTCTTTATTATTTCGTTGAATATCTATCTTATGCATGCGGATTACGCATTTGATTCGATTCCATTCTTTATTACTCTGTTGGAATAACCTGTCTATGTGGATTACCGCATGCATGGTGAATGATCATTTGTATTCATTCCTTATTATCTTGTGGAAATGATCTGTCTACGTGGATTATCGCATGGCGTGCGAAAATCCATTTGCAATTTCATATATTCTATTATACTTAGTTGGTTAAAGTTTTGGCTTCTATATTCCATGAAATTAGTAGAATATCCTGGATATTTGCGCTTCATCCAGTATCTTTTCATGGAAATATTCTTCTGAGCATTTTTGAATTTTACTCCACAAAGCAGTATCATGTTGACAATTTGGACGTTATTGGTTCCTAGATAAATTAATTTATAAATTTTTAAAATTTATTCTTGAACTTGTTTTATTGAATTATCCTCATCCTCATGCTTATATTATGTTGAAAGTCATCTGTGGCCTGTAGTGCATAGATGGACTTGGTATGATTATGACCAGGGATTATTCGGTATAATCATGACCGTAATATTACAAATGATGTGGAAAAAGTCCTCGTTGGCCCGTAGTGCATTGATGGACAATTTTTGGTATGATTATGGCTATGGATTCTCTTCGGCCAAGGGAGCAAAGATGAATTATTTTATGGCATGATAAGGACCGTTGATGAAAACATGATTATCTTTGGCCCGTAGTGCATGGATAATTTGTGGTTGTGATACTAATGAATATCCTCGGCAGTAGTCTTGAGGATGATGTGGATTATTTATTGAAATGAGTCTCAAATGATAAAAGTGATGAAAACCTTTTAAATCATATAAGATAGTAGATTTTATGCTCTACTTGACTCTTCTAATGGATTGCTTGTTCATTGCAGATTAAACTTGATGTTTGTTATATTGTATCGTTTAACATCTTTGTTGAAGGCTAACGATAATTTATTCGCATTATCTTAGTCATGATATTTCTTCGGGCTAGTTGAGCTCACCCTTTTGCTTTCATTGTTCTCTTGTGAGAAATGAGAACGAAAGAGGACTAGTCGGGAAGCGGGTAGACGGTCATTGATGATAGCATTAGTAGTCCTCACTATTATATGAAATAGTGTGATAATAAATGTATTGAGGAATTATTTTGAGTTTGAATACTGTCTAGAAGATAATATTTGTATAAAAACTCATAGCTCATGTTGTATATTTAAGGATGTATTTGTATTCTGTACCAGGTATTTGGCAACTCAGAATAGGTGATGTATACCTATTTTTGGGACGTCACAGTTGGTATCAAAGCTTAGGGATATAATCCCTGGATGAGATGTGAGACAAGAACTAGGAGGGGAGAGACGGGGAATTCCTTCGCTAGTATGACCTACCTAAGTTTATTTGGTATTTAATTGGTCGGTCAGAGTATAGGGATAATATGTGATATGTCAATTAACCCTTATTTTGTGACAGTGTTTGAAAATGGCATCTGAAAATATTGAGATCAGCAATGAAGCACATGAGACCGTTGAGTCACCAACAATCAATACCCAGGATAATGTGCAACAGGAAGAAAATAATCTTCAGGTAAGTAACAACACGATAATAATCATACCGGTGGCAACGGCTATTAGAACAATGATAACCATCGTGGAGGAAATTATCATGCCAAGAATGGTAACCACTTCGGTGGTAATCATGGCCAAGATAATAGAAGTGGAAAATTCAAGAAGAAAAGATTTAACGATGATATGAAGACGTTGGCAGCAGCACCAACACCAGCAACAAATTTTAGGGGAGGAGAACGACTGCCAGTTAGATGCTACAGATGCGAAAAGGAGGGACACATAAGTTCAAACTGTTCACAGCCTTCCACGGTATGTTTTAGTTGTGAAAAAGACGGTCACATAGCTCAATTTTGTCCTGTAGCAAAATCAAGTCCAGCTGGGATGATGGCACCAAAGGCGGATACGGATAAAACAAAGTCGGTGGTTTCAGGGAGAGCGTTTTTTGTGACTTCTCAAAAGCGAGTAACCTGAATGAAGTTAGCACGGGTTAGTTAATTATAAATTCTTGCAAAGTCTATACCTTATTAGATACCGGTTCTACCCATTCTTTTATCCCTCTTGCTTGCGCTCAACGTTTAAATTTGACCCTAGAGAAGTTAGACTTTGACTTATTGGTTAAAATTTTATTTGTAGAAATCTTCGTTACCTCCACTGTTTATAAATCTTGTTTGATTCAAATCGACACTTTCACGTTACCTGTCGATCTTATCTCTTTGAAAACACTTGCCTTTGATGCGATTTTGGGAATCGATTGGTTAACTACTCATCATGCTTTTCGTAAGGTTGTTAGCTTTCATATTCCTAACCAACCTGTTATGCGAATTCAAGCAACCAAACCACTAAAGTCAATCACTGTCATATCAAGCCATAAGTAAAGAGTCTCGAGCCTTTATCTGGTGGCTTCCTTCTGTGGAATGTACCGAAGCCAGACTTTCTGTAGGCGACGTTGTGAATGACGGTGGCAAGTTGATAGGTATCAATGTGACGTACTATCCAAGTCTTGGATGAGAGTCACAGTTTTGAATGATATTTCTATCGTTAATAAATTTCCTGACGTATTCTTAAAGACTTCCTAGCATGAAATCGAATTTTGTATTGGCCCCAGTACAAAACCCATTTCTAAAACCTTTAAATATTTTTTTCACCGAAAATGAACGTATCATGCGCCAAAGACGTTGGCTTGAGCTGTTGAAGATTATGATCATACCATTCAATATCATTGTGGAAGAGCGAACGTGGTAGCTGACGCGTTGAGTAGAAGATCGTATGCGTTTATGAGTGCGATGTTGTTAACACAAAAACTCATTTCATATAACTTACAAATGACGAAGATAGAGTTAAAGACTCTAAGGACCCATGTGGTGATATCAACGATACGAGTAGAATCGACTTTAAATCGATAAAGAGTCGATGAATATGGAGAAAAAGGTTCAAGAAGGCTTTATTCTAGAAGCAAGAGTCGATGAATAGAAGAAATCTCAACCCTCAATTTAATTGGCCCATTTAAAATCCTCGATCGAGTAGGAACTGTGGCCTATAAACTCGTTTTACCGCCAAGTATGTCGCGTGTTCATAACGTTTTTCACGTATCGATGTTACGTGAATATGTGGACGACCCGAACCACATTATTAAATTAGAACTAGATGATATAGCAGAAGATTTAACATATGAGGAGATACGTGTTAAAATCTTGGATAAGAAGGATCGTATTCAACACTCAAAGGTTATACCTCAAGAGTTAGAATCTGAAATGAAGTCAAGGTATCCTCATCTCTTCGGCATACTAGGTACGTACGTAAATTTCGAGGGCGAAATTTCATAAGGATGGGAGATTGTAAGACCCCAAATTTTATGAAATGAAAGTATTCAATTTTCTTATAATTATTATTTTATTTCGTAAATGGTTAAATTGATAAAAGGTTAAAATTAAGGGTGATATGTGAAAAATTTTGTAAAGTAAGCAAGTGATTATATAATATTCGATTGGTCGGGGAATATTCGTACGACGACACAATCATTGGTGGACCCCACAACGGAATTATTGTTGAATTGAAAAAATGACAAAAATATTTTATGAAAATAACGGCGGAAGTTTTACCGTTAACTGTTAAAACACCCGGTGTTAAAAGTACAGTAATACACGTAGTTGCATAGTAGCACACGATATTGATTATTGATGATTACGTGAGAAGTCACTCAGTTTTGTTCAATTATTGCTATAAAGAATTCTTCGTGATAAGATCTCACGTTATTTGATTCAATTATTGTCAATATTTTATATATTATTAAATCAATAATTAATATGACAAAGTTATTAATATTATTATTTACAATATTAACGATGTTTAGAAGTTCTGTCAAGGAGAGGTTTTGTGAGACACCAAATTTTATGAATAAAGATTTAAATTTCTCGAAATATTTTTTTTAATATTATGGTGTGGATTTGATATAATGTTATAGTTGTGGGTAATATTTATAAATTTTACAAAGTATGCAAGTTGTTATAAAATATTCGTTTGGTCGGGAAAAATTCTTTTTGTCGAGGAATATCCGCACTGACTAAGACAATCATTAGTGGACCCCACAATAGAAGTATTGTCGTAGTTAGAAAATGATGTAATTATCATTTTATAAAAATAATGGCGTAAAGTGTTACCGTTAAAACCGTTGAACTACCCGTAGTAAATGTACAAAGAATACGCGTGGTTGCATAGTAGACATACTGCAGTATTGATTGTTGATGCTTACGTAAGAAGTCACTCAGTTATACTCAATTATTGCTACAATAATTGCTGCATCATATCTCTCATATTATTGATTTGATTATTGTCACAGTATCATCTGTATAATATTTTATATATTATTAAATCAATAATTGAGACGACAAAGTTATTCATATTACTAAATTGGAATATTTACAATGTCTAGAAGTTCTGTCAAGGAGAGGTTGGGTCATCTAATTGCGCGCCAATAAGGAGAAATCCTTATCGGAAAGCCCCCCTCTTTCCTGGGAACGACCTAGTTGTTAAATATTGTGAGTTATAATATTAATGATGAATAAGTTCGTGTTGATTAAAGATAAAATTGATAGTTCCATTGTGTTGAAATTATTAGTGTTACTGAAAATCGACATTTATTTCGATATTAATTGATGTCTGGGGTTATATTGATAAATCGGGTAATTAATCGGATAAATGAGCAATTAATTGCTACTAATTCACATGCTTATATAACTATTTGTTAACAGGTGTGTACTATTGAATCACATTCTTATACTATTAGGGGAGTTGGTGCAAGATTGATAATACTTGCATGACTAAGTTAAAGGTAGAGGTATAGATGGAGGTACTATACTGTTATTCGTATTTTAACATGATTATAACTATTGAATCACATGATTGAACTATTGATTCACATTATTTACTATTAGGGGAGGTGGTGCAAGTTTGATAATACATGCAGAACTAAATTAAAAATGAAAGAAAAGTTGGAGGTATTGTACTGTAATTTTTTGAGCCCCAAAACGTGCAATTTTCGAAACTATATTTACCTATAAATAGAAACTCATTCTTCCTTCATTTCTCACCAATTCACTAAAGCTATAAAGCAATTATTATAGAGAGAAAGAAGAAGAGAAGTCTGCTACCTCTCTATTCCAAAGATCCAAATTTTTATTCTAAGGTAAGGGGTATTATTTCTTCAGTATTCATGAAGAAAGCTATTGTTATTCCATTCCTTATTATTATGTTGGAATAACTTTGTCATATGAAGTAATAACGCATACATGGTGAAATTCTTCATTATTCCATTCTTTATTATTCGTTGGAATAATCATTCTGCATGATCTATCGCATGCATGGTGAATTCTGTTGTTATTCCATTCTTTATTATTCTGTTGGAATATCCTGTCTGTGCGGTTTACACATGACCTGGTTCCATTCTTTATTATTCTGTTGAGAATAACTTGTCTTTGCGGACTACCGTATGCATGGTGAATTCTTCTGTTATTCCATTCTTTATTATTCTTTTGGAATAACCTGTCTATGTGGATTACCGCATGCATGGTGAATGATCCTTTATATTCATATGAATAGTATTTTCATTCAAAAGGTGTTTCTGCCAGGGGCAGTTTTGTAATTTTTCTGACTCTCAAAATTTCTGGAAAAATTTAAAATGATAATTTGATGAGTTTTCTAGACTGTGTCCAAAAATGGCGATTTTTGGATGTATAGATTAAGAGTTATGAATTTTATGGGAAAAGACTATTTTAAAAGTAAACCCTTATAACTTTTTGTGGCTAACTCTAAAGTTGGTGAAATTTTTATTGGGAGTACATGTATATAACAGGAGTATACCCTGTAAATTTTGGAAGTTTTGGACAAAAGTACAATTTATGATAAATGTCTAAATATTCGGCAGTTTTGGCCATATAAAAAATAGTAAATGAATTTTAAAAATTTTGAGAAAAATATATGTTCAATATGGGACTATATTCTGCTAAATCCCAGAAAAGAAATATTTTTAGGACTGATTTGGTATTTTTCATGAAAATGAACTAGTTATGAGTAAATGAATTAAATATGTTATGTGAAGTATCAAAATTGGAAAATAAGATTTTATTGCTTGGGAATCCTATATAGGGTATATGAAGATTTTTGATGAGGGATTTGATCATTGGTGATGAAATCTTATGACTATGGCATTTTTGAATGATTAAATGCATTATTTGGTAAAGTGTAAACAATTGAAATAAATTGTTTATAAGTTT
This sequence comes from Panax ginseng, assembly GCA_020205605.1. Classification (NCBI taxonomy): domain Eukaryota; kingdom Viridiplantae; phylum Streptophyta; class Magnoliopsida; order Apiales; family Araliaceae; genus Panax; species Panax ginseng. The sequence continues at coordinate 160,787,802 of CM035128.1, forward strand.
AAGAAGTGATTAAAATATTGTTATAATATTAATAATATTAGATGATAAGTTTATTAAGTGATTGATAATATTTGGATAAATTTAAAGTTTTTAATATTTATCCTTGTTTTCGTTTGATTAATGCTTATATCATTGTCATCATCCTCATGTTTATATTGTGATGAAAGTCATCTTTGGCTTACGTGCATAGATGGACTTGGTATGATTATGACCGAGGATCATTTGGTATAATCATGACTGTAATGTTATAAATGATGTGGTAAAAGTCCTCGATGGCAGTAGTGCATCGATGGGACGATTTTTGGTATGATTATGACCAGGATTATTCGGTAAGATAGTCATGATCATTGATGATTTAATGAATATCCTTCGCCCACCGGTGCATGGATGATTCGATGATGTGGTTTGTTTATTGTCGAGTCTCGTGATAAAAATTGATGAAAATATTTTAAATCATGAAGATAGTAGATATCATGCTCTACTTGACTCTTCTAATGGATTGCTTATTCACCGCAGATTAAACTTGATGTCTATTGTATTTTATCGGTTTAACATTATTGAAGGCTAATGATAATTTATTCTGCATTATCTTAGTCATAATATTTATTACTGGGCTAGTTGAGCTCACCCTTTCTTCACTGTTCTCTTCAGGAAATGAGAACGTAGCCGGGACTAGTCGAGAAATGGAGTGACGGTCCAGATGATAACAATAGTAGTCCTTACTATTCTGTTACATAGGGTGATAATAAATGTATTGAGGACTTATTTTGAGTTTGAATACTGTCTAGAAGACAATATTTGTATTAAAATCACAGCTCATGTTGTATATTTAAGATTGTATTTGTATTCTGTACCATGTATTTAGCGACTCAGAATAGGTTATGTATACCTATTTTAGGGGCGTCACAGGTTTGGTCACCTAATTGCGCGTCAATAGGGAGAAATCCTTATTAGAAAGCCCCCTCTTTCCTGGGAACGACCTAATTGATTAATATTGTGAATTCTAATAAAGGTGATAAATGTTGTTAAAATTATTAAGGTGATTTTTATGAAGTTTTGCTTATTTTATGTACCCCTATTTACCCATTTTTTTAAAATAATCGGTAGAAATTTCTTAAAAGGTGGGGCCACATGTGGGGCCCACGAAAGAAAAATGGGGGGGGGGGGGAATCGGGATGTCACGGAAGTTTATATATATATATATATATATTATATATATAAATTTTGCTTTATTATTATTATAAATGTAATAAAACAGAAAACTTTTTATATAAATCAGAATATTTTTTATAAAGTTTTGTTTTATTTGATTATAAATAGAATATATTATATTTTATTATGCATAGTGTCTCTGCATAAGTGTCTCGCAGATAGTGTTTGCATAGTAGAATCTTTTTATATAAAATGTAATACTTTTATAAAGTTATTTGTTTTATTAGATTTTAAATAATATATATATATATATATATATTATAAATAGAATATATTATATTTTATTGCATAGTATCCTTTCCATTCTCCTATAAATAGGATGCTTAGTTAGAATTGAAAAACACACAAGAAGTTCAGAGAATTCTTCTTCTATAATCTTGAGCGTATTTCTTTAGAGTTTAAGAAAGCTTTGAGCGTAAAAAATAGTGCAATTTTTCTTCAAGTATATCCCCGCCCTACCTGTCGGAATACTCTTCTTTTTAAGGTAAGGGGTATTATTTCTTTTGTATTCATGAAGAGAATTATTTTCTTTCAATACTCGTAAGGGGTATTGTTCTTTCGTATTCATGAAGAGAGTTATTTTCTTTCAATACTCGTAAGGGTTGTTATTCCATTCTTTATTATTATATTAGAATAATCTGTCTATGCGAAGTACCGCATACATGGTGAAATTCTTCTGTTATTCCATTCTTTATTATTCTGTTGGAAATAACCTGTCTGTGCAGTCTATCGCATTCCTGGTGAATTCTGTTATTATTCCATTCTTAATTATTCTGTTGGAACATCCTGTTTGTACGGATTATGCATGACCTGGTTGTGAGACCCCAAATTTTATGAATAAAGATTTAAATTTCTCGAAATATTTTTTTTAATATTATGGTGTTGATTTGATATAATGTTATAGTTGTGGGTAATATTTATAAATTTTGCAAAGTATGCAAGTTGTTATATAATATTCGATTGGTCGGGGAATATTCGTTTTAACAGGGAATATTCGTACGATGGCACAATCATTGATGGACCCCACAACGGAAGTATTGTCGTAGTTAGAAAACGACACAATTATCTTTTATTAAAAATAACGGCGAAAGTGTTACCGTTAAAACTGTTGAACTACCCGGTAGTAAAAGTACAATAATACGCGTGGTTGCATAGTAGCACACGGTGTTGATTATTGATGCTTACGTGAGAAGTCACTCAGTTATACTTAATTATTGCTATAGTAATTGCTGCATCATATCTCTCATATTATTGATTCGATTATTGTCACAAAGATTATCATCGCATAATATTTTATATATTATTAAATCAATAATTGAGACGACAAAGTTATTCATATTATTAAATTGCAATATTTACAATGTCTAGAAGTTCATCAAGGAGAGGTTTGGTCATCTAATTGCGGCTACCAATAAGGAAAAATCCTTATCGAAAAGCCCCTCTTTCCGGAAACGACCTGGTTGTTAAATATTGTGAGTTATAATATTAATGATGAATAAGTTCGTGTTGATTAAAGACGAAATTGATAGTTCCATTGTGTTGGAATTATTAGTGTTAGTGAAAATCGATATTTATTTCGATATTTATTTCGATATTAATTGATGTCTGGGGGTTATATTGATAAATCGGATAATTAATCGGATAAATGAGCAATTAATTGCTACTAATTCACATGCTTATATAACTATTTGTTCACATGTGTGTACTATTAAATCACATTCTTGTACTATTAGTGGAGTTGGTGCAAGATTGATAATACTTGCATGACTAAGTTAAAGATAGAGGTATAGATGAAGGTACTATACTGTTATTCGTATTTTCACATGGTTATAACTATTGATTCACATGATTGAACTATTGATTCACATTATTTATTATTAGGGGATGTGGTGCAAGTTTGATAATACTTGCAGGACTAAATTAAAAATGAAAGAAAAGTTAGAGGTATTGTTCGTAATATTTTGAGGCCCCAAAACGTGCAATTATCGAAACTATATTTTCCTATAAATAGAAGCTCATTCTTCCTTCATTTCTCACCAATTCACTAAAGCTTTAGAGCAATTATTATAGAGAGAAATTATAGAGAGAAAAGAAGAAGAAGTCTGCTACCTCACTATTCCAATATCCAGTTTCTTCTAAGGTAAGGGGTATTATTTTATTTCGTATTCATGAAGAGAGCTATTGTTATTCCATTCCTTATTATTATGTTGTAATAAACTATCTATGCGAAGTACTGCATACATGGTGAAATTCATCTATTATTCCATTCTTTATTATTTTTTTGGAATAACCTGTCTGTGCGGTCTATCGCATGCCTGGTGAATTATGTTGTTATTCCATTCTTTATTATTCTGTTGGAATATCCTATCTCGTAAGTTTTACGCATTTGACTTGATTCCATTCTTTATTATTACATTTGGAATATCACATGCATGCGGTTTACGCATTTGACTTAGTTCCATTCTTTATTATTCGTTGAGAATAACTCGCATCATGCGGTCTCATCGCATGCATGGTGAATTCTTCTGTTATTCCATTCTTTATTATTCTGTTAGAATAACCTGTCTATGTGGATTACCGCATGCATGGTGAATGATCCTTTGTATTCATATGAATAGTATTTTCATTTAAAAGGGGTTTCTGCCAGGGGCATTTTTGTAATTTTTCTGACCCTCAAAAATTCTGGAAAAATTTAAAATGATTATTTGATGAGTTTTCTAGATTTTGTCCAAAAATGGCGATTTTTAGATGTATAGATTAAGAGTTATGGATTTTATGGGAAAAGACTATTTTAAAAGTAAACCCTTATAACTCTTTATGGTTAACTCCAAAATTGGTGAAATTTTTATTGGAAGTACATGTATATAACAGGAGTATACCCTGTAAATTTTGGAATTTTTGGACAAAAGTACAATTTATGATAAATATCTAAATATTAGGCAGTTTTGGCCATATGAAAAATAGTAAATGATTTTTAAAAATTTCGAGAAAAATATAAGTTCAATATGAGACTATATTCTGCTAAATTCCAGAAAAGAAATATTTTTGGGACTGATTTGATATTTTTTTATGAAAATGAACTAGTTATTAGTAAATGAATTAAACATGTTATGTGAAGTAACAAAATTGGAAAATAGGATTTTATAGCTTGGGAATCCTATATAGGGTATATGCAGATTTTTGATGAGGGATTTGATCATTGGTGATGAAATCTTCTAAGTATTACATTTTTGAATGATTAAATGCATTATTTGGTAAAGTGTAAACAATTGAAATAAATTATTTATAAGTTTAAGAAGTGATTAAAATATTGTTATAATATTAATAATATTAGATGATGAGTTTATTAAGTGATTAATAATATTTGGATAAATTTAAAGTCTTTAATATTTATCCTTGTTTTCGTTTGATTAATGCTTATATCATTGTCATCATCCTCATGTTTATATTGTGATGAAAGTCATCTTTGGCTTACGTGCATAGATGGACTTGGTATGATTATGACCAGGGATCATTCGGTATAATCATGACCTGTAATGTTATAAATGATGTGGTAAAAGTCCTCAGTGGCCTGTAGTGCATTGATGGACAATTTTTAGTATGATTATGACCACAGATTATTCAGTATAGTCGTGACTATTGATGATTTAATGAATATCCTTGGCCCGTAGTGCAGGGATGATTCGATGATGTGGTTTATTTATTATGTTGAGTCTCAGCGATAAAAATTGATGAAAACATTTTAAAACATAGAAGATAGTAGATATCATGCTCTACTTGACTCTTCTAATGGATTGCTTATTCCATCGCAGCTTAAACTTGATGTCTATTGTATTTTATCGGTTTAACATTGTTGAAGACTAATGATAATTTATTCTCGCATTATCTTAGTCATAATATTTCTTCCGGCTAGTTGAGCTCACCCTTTCTTCACCGTTCTTTTCAGAAATGAGAACGTAATCGGGACTAGTCTGGGAAGCGGAGTGACGGTCCCGATGATAACATTAGTAGTCCTCACTATTACGTTAAATAGTGTGATAATAAATGTAATGAGGACTCCATTGAGTGTGGATATTGTCTAGATGACAATATTCTTATTAAAACTCTTAGATTATGTTTTGTCGTATTTTTACATGGTCGTTGTATAATTAAGTTGTATTTGAATTTTGTACCATGTATTTGGCGACTCAAGATGGGTGATGTATACCTATTTGGGGGGCCATGGTTGGTATCAAAGCTTAGGGATATGATCTCTGGTCGAGATGTGAGATAAGAACTAGGAGGGAGAGACGGGAATTCTTCGCTAGTATGACCTACCTAAGTTTATTTGGTATTTAATTGGTCGGTTAGAGTATAGGGATAATATATGATATGTTAATTAACATTTGTTTTGTGGCAGTGTTTGAAAATGACATCTGAAAATGTTGAGATCAGCAATGAAGCACATGAGATCGTTGAGACACCTTTAATCACCAACCAGGTTAATGTGATGTCAGACGAAGAAGAAATTAGAGATATCTACGTGGTGAGTGAAGAACTAATAAGCGCTTTTCTAGCTAGCTAGTCGCAGAGAGGTAGCGGTGAGAGAGAGTGAGGAAGAAGAGGAAGAAGAGGAACATGAGGATAATTTATTAGAAGAATTTTATGATCGAAATGTATAATTACAAAATTATATTCATGAGTTAGAAGAGCATGCTAAAGAACGATATACGGTCGTGGTGCAAAGGGATGCATTATTTCAAAATTGTGTTACCCGATGTGCGATGCTTGAATAGAAGCACTCTTTGACAGAGTATAAGATATTAGAGCTGAAATTTGAGAATGCTATGATCAAGGTTTTGATGAAATAAGAAGCAAATGAACGAATGAGAATAGATGATGCATGGGTAAAAGCCGCACGACGCGTTGATATTGTAGAAAAAGACGTCCGATCTAATAAGGCCAAAATAGATGAAATGGATTTCGCTTTTTGGACAGTAATTGGGAGAATCCAACATCGAATTCGGAATTACCCGGTGCAGAACGGTCAACCCCAATCCGATATGGATCAGAGAGTAATGATTCGAATCATGGATCAGGAATGTGGTGAAGCAATTAAGGGTGGAATGTATTCTATAGCAAATTTAAGTCCAACTAGGATGGTGACGCCAAAGGATGTCCCAGACAAGTCAAACTTGGTAGTTTAAGTGAGAGCGTTTATCGAGGAACCCGAATGAAGTTATCACGGGTAAGTTAATCATAAACTGTTGCGAAGTCTATACCTTATTCGATACCGGTTCTACCCACTCTTTTATTTCACCTAGTGGTGTTCAATGTTTGAACTTGGCTCTTTTATCTGTTAAAACTCTGTTAGGAGAAACATTCGTTACCTCCACTATTTATAAATCTTGTTTAATTCAAATCGACACTTTCACGTTACCTGTCGATCTTATTTCTTTGAAAATACTTGCATTTGATGTGATTTTAGGGATTGATTGGTTAACTACTCATCATGCTAAAATTGATTATTTTCGTAAGGTTGTTAGCTTTCATATTCCTAACCAACCTGTTATGTGAATTCAAGAAACCAAACCACTAAAGTCAATCATTGTCATATCAAGCCATAAGTAAAGAGCCTTGAGCCTTTCGCTGGTGACTTCCTTGTGTGGAAGGCACCGAAGCCAGACTATCCATAGGGGACGTTGTGAATGACGATGGCAAGTTGATAGGTATCAATGTGACGTACTATCCAAGTCTTGGATGAGAGTCACAGTTTTGAATGATATTTCTATTATTAATAAATTTCCTGACGTATTCTTGAAGAACTTCCTAGCCTACCCCTAGAGCGTGAAATTGAATTTTGTATTGACCTCAGTACAAAACCCATTTCTAAAACCCTTAATATTTCTTCACTTAGAACGAACGAATTATGCGCCAAAGGCGTTTGCTCGAGCTGTTGAAGATTACGACCATACCATTCAATATCATCATGGAAGAGCAAACGTGATAGCTGACGCGTTGAGTAGAAGATCGTATGCGTTTAGGAGTGCGATGTTGTTAACATAAAAACCCATTTCGTATAACTTACAAATGATGAAGATAGAGTTAAAGACTCTAAAAACCCACGTGGTGATATCAAATATACGAGCAGAATCGACTGTAATCGATAAAGATAAAGCCGCTCAAGCTACACACCCGAATCTGATGAATGTGAAGAAGAAGGTTCAAGAAGACGTTATTTCAACCCTCGATTTAATTGGCCCATTTGAAATCCTCGATGGAGTAGGAACTGTGTCCTATAGACTCGTTTTACCGCCAAGTATATCGCGTGTTCATAACATTTTTCACGTATCGATGTTACGTAAATATGTGGACGACCCGAACCACATTATTGAATTGGAACTAGACGAGATAACAGAAGATTTAATGTATGAGGAGATACATGTCAAAATCTTGGATAAGAAGGATCCTATTCGACACTCAAAGGTTATACCTCAAGAGTTAGAATCTGAAATGAAGTCAAGGTATCCTCACCTCTTCGGTATACCAGGTACGTACGTAAATTTCGAGGGCAAAATTTCATAAGGAGGGGAGATTGAGACCCCAAATTTTATGAATAAAGATTTAAATTTCTCGAAATATTTTTTTAATATTATGGTGTGGATTTGATATAATATTATAGTTGTGGGTTATATTTACAAATTTTGCAAAGTATGCAAGTTGTTATATAATATTCGATTGGTCGGGGAATATTCGTACAATGGCACAATCATTGATGGACCCTTATTAACTAAGTATCATCGGATTGAGAAAACGACAAAAAATATTTTTATAAAAATAACTACGGAAGTTTTCCGTTAATATTGTTGAACTACTCAGTAGTAAAAGTACAATGAATACGCGTGGTTGCATAAGAAATAGCACGATATTAATTATTGATGCTTATGTGAGAAGTCACTCAGTTTTGTTTAATTATTTTCACAGTAATTGTTGCATAGTATCTCATGTTATTTGATTCAATTATTGTCGATATTTTATATATTATTAAATCAATAATTGAAATGACAGAGTTATTAATATTATAAATTGCAATATTAACGATGTCTAGAAGTTTTGCCAAGGAGAGGTTTGGTCACCTAATTGTGCGCCAATAGGGAGAAATCCTTATTGGAAAGCCCCCTCTTTCCTGGGAACGACCTGGTCGATTAATATTGTGAATTATAATATTGATGATAAATGTTGTTAAAAATGTTGAGAGAATTTATATATATAAGTTTGTAATGTGGGTGGTGGGTGGAATATATATATATATATATATAATATTATGTGTGGGTGAGTGGAAAATGGTGGGATGAGTATTAGTATTATATATATATAAGGCATGAATTGAAAATAGTGGGGAAATGGTGGGGAGGAATTATGGAAGTGTACGGAAGGTGTGATATTATTTATTAATTATATATATATATATGAATTATTCGTCCGTGATTTTTTTTTCTCTTAAACAGTACCCCTTCAATTCTCCTATAAATAGGATGCTTAGTTAGAATTGAAAACACACTAGAAATTCAGAGAATTCTCTTCTATAATCCTGAACATATTTCTTTAGAGTTTTAAGAAGTTTTGAGCGTAGTGCAAGTTTTCTTAAAGAATATCCTCTTCCTACCAGTCGGAATACTCTTCTTTTACGGTAAGGGGTATTATTTCTTTTGTATTCATGAAGAGAACTTCTGTTATTCCATTCTTTATTATTCTCATTGAATAACTCATGTATGCCAAGCTACCCTATACTTGGTGAAATTCTTCTGTTATTCCATTATTTATTATTTTGTTGAAATATCCTGTTTGTGCGTTTTACGTCGGACCTGGTTCCATCTTTATTATTCTGTTAGAATATCCTGTTTGTGCATTTTACGCCGGACATGGTTCCGTCTTTATTATCCTGTTGGAATATCCCGTCGATGCACATTTCGTCTGACCTGGTTCTGTTATTTATTATTCTGTTGGAATAACCTGTCTATGCGAAGCACCGCATGCATGGTGATTTCTTTTGTTATTCCATTCTTTATTACACTCAGTTGGTTAAAGTTTTGACTTCTATACTCCATGAAATTAGTGGAATATCCTTGATATTTGCGCTTCATCCAGTATCTTTTTATGGAAATATTCTTCTGAACATTCTTGAATTTTACTCTACAAAGAAGTATCATGTTGACAATTTGGACGTTATTAATTCCTGAATAAATTAATTCTTGAACTTGTTTTATTGAATTTTTATATCATTGTCATCATCCTCATGTTTATATTTTTGAAAGTCATATGTGACCTGTAGTGCATAGATGGACTTGGTATGATTATGACCAGGGATTATTCGGTGTAATCATGACCGTAATGTTACAAATGATGTGGTAAAAGTCCTCATTGGCCCGTAGTGCATTGATGGACAGTTGTTGGCATGATCATGATCATTGATGAATACACGAATATCCTTGGCCCGTAGTGCATGGATAATTTTTGGTTGTGATACTAATGAACATCCTTGGTCGTAGTGCAGGGATGATGTGGATTTTATATTGTCGAGTCCCAAATGATAAAAATGATGAAAACCTTTTAAATCATAAAAGATAGTAGATTTTATTCTCTACTGACTCTTTTAATGGTTTCATTGTTCACCGCAGATTAAACTTGATGTCTATTATATTTTATCGGTTTAACATTGTTGAAGACTAATAATAATTTATTCTCGCATTATCTTAGTCATAATATTTCTTCTTGGGCTAGTTGAGTTCACCCTTTCTTTCACCGTTTCTTCGTGAAATGAGAACGTAACTTTGAGATCAAATGGGGAACGGAGAGTGACTACCCGGATGATAGTATTAGTAGTCCTCACTATTCTGTTAAATAGTGTGATAATAAATGTAATGAGGACTTATTCTGAGAGTGGATATTGTCTAGAAGACAATATTTGTATTAAAACTCACAGCTCTCTTGCTGTATATTAACGATTGTATTTGTATTCTGTACCATGTACTTGGCGACTCAGAATAGGTGATGTATACCTATTTTGGGGGCGTCACAACCTGTCTATGCGAAGTACCGCATACATGGTGAAATTCTTATGTTATTCCATTCATTATTATTCTGTTGGAATAACCTGTCTGTGCGATTTATCGCATGCATGGTGAATTCTGGTTTTGTTCCATTCTTTATTATTCTGTTGGAATATCCTGTCTGTGCGATTTATGCAGGACCTGGTTCCATTCTTTATTATCCTGTTGGAATATCCTGTCTGTGCGGTTTACGAATGACCTGGTTCCATTCTTTATTATTCTGTTGGAATATCCTGCCTGTGCGATTTATGCATGACCTGGTTCCATTCTTTATTATTCTGTTGAGAATAACCTGTCTGTGAGGTCTATCACATGCATGGTGAATTCTTCTGTTATTCCCTTCTTTATTATTCTGTTGGAATAACCTGTCTATGTGGATTATCGCATGCATGGTGAATGATCCTTTGTATTCATATGAATAGTATTTTCATTCAAAAGGGGTTTCTGCCAGGGGCAGTTTTGTAATTTTATTGACACTTAAAAATTTTGGAAAAATTTAAAATGATAATTTGATGAGTTTTCTAGATTATGTCCAAAAATGGCGATTTTTGGATGTATAGATTAAGAATTATGGATTTTATGGGAAAAGACTATTTTAAAAGTAAACCCTTATAACTCCTTGTGGTTAACTCTAAAATTAGTAAAAATTTTATTGGGAGTACATGTATATAACAGGAGTATATACTATAAATTTCGGAATTTTTGGACAAAAGTATAATTTATGATAAATGTCTAAATATTCAGTAATTTTGGCCATATGAAAAATAGTAAATGAATTTTAAAAATTCTGATAAAAATATATGTTCAATATGGGACTATATTCTGCTTAATCTCAGAAAAGAAATATTTTTGGGACTGATTTGATATTTTTCATGAAAATAAACTAGTTATGAGTAAATGAATTAAATATGTTATGTGAAGTAACAAAATTGGAAAATCGGATTTTATGACTTGGAAATCCTATATAGGGTATATGCAGATTTTTGATGAGGGATTTGATCATTGGTGATGAAATTTTATGAGTATGACATTTTTAAATGATTAAAATACATTATTTGGTAAAGTGTAAACAATTGAAATAAATTGTTTATAAGTTTAAGAAGTGATTAAAATATTATTATAATATTAATAATATTAGATTATGAGTTTATTAAGTAATTGATAATATTTTGATAAATTTAAAGTCTTTAATATTTATCCTTGATTTTGTTTGATTATTGCTTATATCATTGTCATCATCCTCATGTTTATATTGTGATGAAAGTCATTTTTGGCTTACGTGCATAGATGGACTTGGTATGATTATAACCAGGGATTATTCGGTATAATCATGAACGTAATGTAAAGAATGATGTGGTAAAAGTCCTCATTGGCCGGTAGTGCATTGATGGACAGTTTTTGGTATGATTATGACTAGGGATTATTCGGTATAGTCATGACCATTGATGATTTAATGAATATCCTTGGCCCGTAGTGCAGGGATGACTCGATGATGTGGTTTATTTATTAAGCTGAGTCTTAGCGATAAAAATTAATGAAAACATTTTAAATCATAGAAGATAGTAGATATCATGCTCTATTTGACTCTTCTAATGGATTCCTTATTCCGTTGTAGTTAAACTTGATGTCTATTGTATTTTATCAGTTTAATATTGTTGAAGGCTAATGATAATTTATTCTGCATTATCTTAGTCATAATATTTCTTACTGGGCTAGTTGAGCTCACCCTTTCTTTTCTTTGTTCTCTTCGTGAAATGAGAATATAGGCTGGGATTTAGTGGTGGAAGCGGAGTGACGGTCCGGATGATAGCATTAGTATTCCTCACTATTCTGTTAAATAGTGTGACAATAAATGTAATGAGGACTCCATTGAGTGTGGATATTGTCTAGATGACAATATTCTTATTAAAACTCTTAGATTATGTTTTGTTATATTTTACACGATTGTTGTATAATTAAGTTGTATTTGAATTTTGTACCATGTATTTGGCGACTTAAGATGGGTGATGTATACTGTTTTTGGGGCGCCACGGGTTGGTATCAAAGCTTAGGATATGATCCCGGGTGAGATGTGAGACAAGAACTAGGAGGGGAGAGATAGGGAATTCCTTCGCTAATATGACCTACCTAAGTTTATTTGGTATTTAATTGGTCGGTCAGAGTATAGGGATAATATATGATATGTTAATTAACCCTTATTTTGTGACAGTGTTTGAAAATGGCATCTGAAAATGTTGAGATCAGCAATGAAGCACATGAGACCTGTTGAGTCACCAACGATCAATACCCAAGATAATGTGCAACAGGAAGACAATAATCCTTAGGTAAATAACAACACCAATCAAATGATGAATGATGGAATGTTCAGAGGCTTTATGCAATTCATGCAACATCTAAAAGAGAGACTCTGCTCAAAATATAGGTGGAAATAATGGCAACCCACTTACGGTCACCATTAAGCGAGTTCAAGGAGCTGGGACCACCGGAGTTTTTGAGAAAGCCAGAACCACTTAAGGCGGAGACGTGGTTAAAGCAGATCACCAAGATATTTGATGTCTTGGGATGCTCCAAGGAGCAAAAGGTTCCCTTTGCCACCTTTATGTTGCGTGAAGATGCAGATTACTGGTGGGAATCTGTAAAACGTACTCAGCTTGACGCACTCAAGATGTCTTGGGAGAAGTTTCAAGAGCTATTCAATAACAAGTACTTTCCCGAAAGTATTCGTCACATGAAGGAGGTGGAGTTTATCAAGTTGGAGCAAAGCAATATGACCGTGTCGCAATACGAGGCTAAATTTGCAGAGTTATCCCGATTTGCATCCCATTTGGTCGATAATGAGGAGCGAATGACGCGAATGTTTCTAAGAGGTTTGAAACCCGATATACGTCAATACCTCATTTCTTAAAAACTTTGTTTATATTCAGATGTTGTGAATAGGGCTCAGTTATTGGAGCGCGATAATGAGTCATCACAACCAAAAGGCAACGACCAACAACACGATAATAATCATACCAGTGGTAACGACCATCAGAATAATGATAACCATCGTGGAGGAAATTATCATGCCAAGAATAGTAACCACTTCGGTGGTAATCATGGCCAAGATACTAGGAGTGGAAATTTCAAGAAGAGAAGGTTCAACAACGATGAAAAGACAGTAGCACCAACACCCGTTTTCAAGGAAGGAGAACGACCACCAATTGTATGCTTCAAATACGGAGGGGAGGGACATATCAGTCCAAACTGCGTGATGCAGTCCAAAACATGTTACAATTATGGAAAATAAGGTCATATAGCCCGATTTTGTCGTGCACCAAAGTCAAGTCCAGCTGGAACGGTGGCACCAAAGGCGGATACGGACAAAACAAAGTCGGTGGTTTCAGGGAGAGCGTTTTTCGTGACTTCTCAAAAAGCGAGTAACCCGAACGAAGTTAGCACGGGTTAGTTAATTATAAATTCTTGCGAAGTCTATACATTATTAGATACCGATTCTACCCATTATTTTATCTCTCTTGCTTGCGCTCAATGTTTAAATTTAACTTTAGAGAAGTTAGACTTTGACTTATCGATTGAAACTTCATTAAGAGAAACCTTCATTTCAAGTGTTATCCAAGTCTTGGATGAGAGTCGCAGTTTTTAAATGATATTTCTATCGTTAATAAATTTCCTGACGTATTCTTGAAGACTTCTTAGCCTACCCCTAGAGCGTGAAATTGAATTTTGTATTGACCCCAATACAAAACCCATTTCTTCAACCCTTAAATATTTCTTCAACCAAAACGAACGAATAATGCGCTAAAGATGTTGGCTCGAGATGTTGAAGATTACGACTATACCATTCAATATCATTGTGGAAGAGCAAACATGGTAGCTGACGCGTTGAGTAGAAGATTGTATACGTTTACAAGTGCGACGTTGTTAACACAAAAACCCATTTCATATAACTTACAAATGATGAAGATAGAGTTAAAGACTCTAGAGACCCACGTGAAGATAGCGAATATACGATTAGAATCGACTTTAATCGATAAAGTTAAAGCCATGCAAGCTACATACTCAAAGTCGATGAATCAAGAAAAGGTTCAAGAGGCGTTATTCTAGAAGCAAGAATCGATGAAGAGAGGAAATCTCAACCCTCAATTTTATTGGCCCATTTGAAATCCTTGATTGAGTAGGAAGCTGTGGCCTATAGACTCGCTTTTACGTACCAAGTATGTCGCGTGTTCATAACGTTTTTCACGTATCGATGTTACGTAAATATGTGGATGACCCGAACCACATTATTAAATTAGAACTAGACAAGATAACAGAAGATTTAACGTATGAGGAGATACGTGTTAAAATCTTGGATAAGAAGGATCGTATTCAACACTCAATGGTTATACCTAAAGAGTTAGAATCTGAATTGAAGTCAAGGTATCCTCATCTCTTCGGCATACCAAGTACGTACGTAAATTTCGAGGGCAAAATTTCATAATAAGGGGAGATTGTGAGACCCCAAATTTTATGAATAAAGATTTAAATTTCTCAAAATATTTTTTTGAATATTATGGTGTGGATTTGATATAATGTTATAGTTGTGGGTAATATTTACAAATTTTGCAAAGTAAGGAAGTGGTTATATAAAATTCGATTGGTCAGGGAATATTCTTTTTGTCGAGGAATATCCGTACGACGGCACAATCATTGGTGGACCCCACAACAGAAGTATTGTAGTAGTTAAAAAATGACAGAATTATCTTTTTATAAAAATAACGGCGAAAGTGTTACCGTTAAAACTGTTGAACTACCCTTTAGTAAAAAATATAGTAATACGCTGCGTGGTTAATAGTAGCACACCAGATTGATTATTGATGCTTACGTAAGAAGTCACTTAGTTATACTCAATTATTGCTACAGTAATTATTGCATCATATCTCTCATATTATTGATTTAATTATTGTCACAGTATTATCTGCATAATATGATATATTATTAAATCAATAATTGAGATGACAAAGTTATTCATATTATTATTTGTAATATTGACAATGTCTAGAAGTTCTGTCAAGGAGAGGTTTGGTCACCTAATTGCGCGCCAATAAGGAGAAATCCTTATCGGAAAGACCCCTCTTTCTTGGGAACGACCTGGTTATTAAATATTGTGAATTATAATATTAATAATGAATAAGATTGTGTTGATTAAAGATGAAATTGATAGTTCCATTAGGTTGGAATTATTAGTGTTAGTGAAGATCGACATTTATTTCGATGATAATTGATGTTTGGGGGTTATATTGATAAATCGGGTAATTAATCAGATAAATGAGCAATTAATTACTACTAATTCACATGCTTATATAACTATTTGTTCACATGTGTGTACTATTGAATCACATTCTTGTACTATTAGGAGAGTTGGTGCAAGATTGATAATACTTGCATCACTAAGTTAAAAATGGAGGTATAGATGGAGGTACTATACTGTAATTCGTATTTTCACATGATTATAACTATCGATTCACATGATTGAACTATTAATTCACATTATTTACTATTAGGGGAGGTGGTGCAAGTTTGATAATACTTGCAGGACTAAATTAAAAATAAAAGAAAAGTTAGAGGTATTGTACTGTAATATTTTGAGCCCCAAAACGTGTAATTATCGAAACTATATTTTCCTATAAATAGAAGCTCATTCTTCCTTCATTTCTCACCAATTCACTAAAGCTATAGAGCAATTATTATAGAGAGAAATTATAGAGAGAAAGAAGAAGAGAAGTCTGTTACCCCTCTATTCTAGTATCCAGCTTTATTCTAAGGTAAGTGGTATTATTTCTTTCGTATTCATGAAGAGAGCTTCTTTTATTACATTCTTTATTATTATGTTGGAATAACTTGTCTATGCGAAGTACCGCATACATGGTGAAATTCTTCTATTATTTCATTCTTTATTATTCTGTTGGAATAACCTGTCTGGGCGGTTTATCACATGCATGGTGAATTCTAGTTTTATTCCATTCTTTATTATTCTGTTGGAATATCATGTTTGTACGGTTTACGCATGACTTGGTTCTATTCTTTATTATTCTGTTGGAACATCCTGTCTGTGCGGTTTACGCATGACCTGGTTCCATTCCTTATTATTCTGTTGAGAATAACTTGTCTGTGCGGTTTATTGCATGCATGGGGAATTCTTTTATTATGCCATTCTTTATTATTCTGTTGGAATAACCTGTCTATATGGATTACTGCATGTATGGTGAATGATCATTTGTATTCATATGAATAGTATTTTCATTCAAAAGGGGTTTCTGCCAGGGGCAGTTTTGTAATTTTTTTGACCCTCAAAAATTCTGAAAAAATTTGAAATGATAATTTGATGAGTTATCTAGATTGTGTCCAAAAATGACGATTTTTGGATGTATAGATTAAGAGTTATGGATTTTATGGGAAAAGACTATTTTAAAAGTAAACCCTTATAACTCCTTGTGGTTAACTCCAAAATTGGTAAAATTTTTATTGGGAGTACATGTATATAACAGGAGTATACCCTGTAAATTTCGGAATTTTTGGACAAAAGTATAATTTATGATAAATGTCTAAACATTTGACAATTTTGGCCATATGAAAAATAGTAAATGAATTTTATAATTTTTGAGAAAAATATATCTTCAATATGGGACTATATTCTGTTAAATCCCAGAAAAGAAATATTTTTGGGACTGATTTGGTATTTTTCATGAAAATGAACTAGTTATGAGTAAATGAATTAAATATGTTATGTGAATTAACAAAATTGGAAAATAGGATTTTATGACTTGGGAATCCTATATAGGGTATAAGTAGATTTTTGATGAGGGATTTGATCATTGATGATGAAATCTTATGAGTATGGCATTTTTAAATTATTAAAATGCATTATTTGGTAAAGTGTAAACAATTGAAATAAATTTTTTATAAGTTTAAGAAATGATTAAAATATTATTATAATATTAATAATATTAGATTATGAGTTTATTAAGTAATTGATAATATTTGGATAAATTTGAAGTCTTTAATATTTATCCTTGATTTCGTTTGATTATTGCTTATATCATTGTCATCATCCTCATGCTTATATTGTGATGAAAGTCATCTTTGGCTTACGTGCATAGATGGACTTGGTATGATTATGACCAGGGATTATTCGATATAATCATGACCGTAATGTAACGAATGATGTGATAAAAGTCCTCATGGGTCGGTAGTGCATTGATGGACATTTTTTGGTATGATTATGACCAGGGATTATTCGGTATAGTTATGACCATTGATGATTTAATCAATATCCTTGGCCCGTAGTGCAGGGATGACTCGATGATGTGGTTTATTTATTAAGCCTAGTTTCAGCGATAAAAATTGATGAAAACATTTTAAATCATAGAAGATAGTAGATATCATGCTCTACTTGACTCTTCTAATGGATTGCTTATTCAGCTGCAGTTAAACTTGATGTCTATTGTATTTTATCAGTTTAACATTCTTGAAGGCTAATGATAATTTATTCTGCATTATCTTAGTCATAATATTTCTTACTGGGCTAGTTGAGCTCACCCTTTCTTTTATTGTTCTCTTCAGGAAATGAGAATATAGCTGGAACGAGTCGGGGAACGGAGTGACGGTCTAGATGATAGCATTAGTAGTCCTAACTAATATGTTAAATAGTGTGACAATAAATGTAATGAGGACTCCATTGAGTGTGGATATTATCTAGATGGCAATATTCTTATTAAAACTCTTAGATTATGTTTTATCGTATTTTACACGACTGTTGTATAATTAAGTTGTATTTGAATTTTGTACCATGTATTTGGCGACTCAAGATGGGTGATGTATACATATTTTGGGGGCATCACAATTATTATGTAATATTTCGAGCCCCAAAACGTGCAATTATCGAAACTATATTTTCCTATAAATAGAAGCTCATTCTTCCTTCATTTCTCACCAATTCACTAAAGCTATAGAGCAATTATTACAGATAGAAATTATAGAGAGAAAGAAGAAGAGAAGTCTGTTACCTCTCTATTCTAGTATCCAGCTTTATTCTAAGGTAAGGGGTATTATTTCTTTCGTATTCATGAAGAGAGCTTCTTTTATTACATTCTTTATTATTATGTTGGAATAACTTGTCTCATGCAAATCGCATACATGGTGAAATTCTTCTATTATTCCATTCTTTATTATTCTGTTGGAATAACCTGTCTGTGCGATTTATCGCATGCATGGTGAATTCTAGTTTTATTTTATTCTTTATTATTCTGTTGGAATATCCTGTTTGTACGGTTTACGCATAACTTGGTTCCATTCTTTATTATTCGGTTGGAATATCCTGTCTGTGCGGTTTACGCATGACCTGGTTTCATTCTTTATTATTCATTTGGAATATCACATGCATGCGGTTACGCATGATGACTCGTTCCATTCTTTATTATTCTATTGAGAATAACTTATCTGTGCGGCCTATTGCATGCATGGTAAATTCTTCTGTTATGCCATTCTTTATTATTCTGTTGGAATAACCTGTCTATATGGATTACCGCATGTATGGTGAATGATCCTTTGTATTCATATGAATAGTATTTTCATTCAAAAGGGGTTTCTGCCAGGGGCAGTTTTGTAATATTTTTGACTCTCAAAAATTCTGGAAAAATTTGAAATGATAATTTGATGAGTTTTCTAGATTGTGTCCAAAAATGGAGATTTTTGGATGTATAGATTAAGAGTTATGGATTTTATGGGAAAAGACTATTTTAAAAGTAAACCCTTATAACTCCTTGTGGTTAACTCCAAAATTGGTGAAATATTTATTGAGAGTACATGTATATAACAGGAGTATACCCTGTAAATTTCGGAATTTTTGAACAAAAGTACAATTTATGATAAATGTCTAAATATTTGACAGTTTTGGCCATATGAAAAATAGTAAATGAATTTTAAAATTTTCGAGAAAAATATATGTTCAATATGGGACTATATTCTGCTAAATCCCAGAAAAGAAATATTTTTGGGACTGATTTGGTATTTTTCATGAACATGAACTAGTTATGAGTAAATGAATTAAATATGTTATGTGAATTAACAAAATTGGAAAATAGGATTTTATGACTTGGGAATCCTATATAGGGTATAAGTAGATTTTTGATGAGGGATTTAATCATTGGTGATGAAATCTTATGAGTATGGCATTTTTAAATTATTAAAATGCATTATTTGGTAAAGTGTAAACAATTGAAATAAATTTTTTATAAGTTTAAGAAATGATTAAAATATTATTATAATATTAATAATATTAGATTATGAGTTTATTAAGTAATTGATAATATTTGAATAAACTTAAAGTCTTTAATATTTATCCTTGATTTCGTTTGATTTGATTTCGTTTGATTATTGCTTATATCATTGTCATCATCCTCATGCTTATATTGTGATGAAAGTCATCTTTAGCTTACGTGCATAGATGGACTTGGTATGATTATGTCCGAGGATTATTCTAAGTATAATCATGGAGTAGTAATGTAACGAATGATGTGATAAAAGTCCTCATTGGTCAGTAGTGCATTGATGGACATTTTTGGTATGATTATGACCGAGGATTATTCGGTATAGTCATGACCATTGATGATTTAATGAATATCCTTGGCCCGTAGTGCGAGTGGATGACTCGATGATGTGGTTTATTTATTGTCGAGTCTCGCCGATAAAAATTGATGAAAACATTTTAAATCATAGAAGATAGTAGATATCATGCTCTACTTGACTCTTCTAATGGATTGCTTATTCAGCTGCAGTTAAACTTGATGTCTATTGTATTTTATCAGTTTAACATTGTTAAAGGCTAATGATAATTTATTCTACATTATCTTAGTCATAATATTTCTTACTGGGCTAGTTGAGCTCACCCTTTCTTTTATTGTTCTCTTCAGGAAATGAGAATATAGTTGGGACGAGTCAGGGAAGGGAGTGACGGTCTAGATGATAGCATTAGTAGTCCTAACTAATCTGTTAAATAGTGTGACAATAAATGTAATGAGGACTCCATTGAGTGTGGATATTATCTAGATGACAATATTCTTATTAAAACTCTTAGATTATGTTTTATCGTATTTTACACGACTGTTGTATAATTAAGTTGTATTTGAATTTTGTACCACGTATTTGGCGACTCAAGATGGGTGATGTATACCTATTTTGGGGGCATCACAATTATTATGTAATATTTCGAGCCCCAAAACGTGCAATTATCGAAACTATATTTTTCTATAAATAGAAGCTCATTCTTCCTTCATTTCTCACCAATTCACTAAAGCTATACAACAATTATTATAGAGAGAAATTATAGAGAGAAAGAAGAAGAGAAGTCTACTACCTCACTATTCTAGTATCCAGTTTTCTTCTAAGGTAAGGAGTATTATTCTTTCGTATTCATGAAGAGAGCTATTGTTATTACATTCTTTATTATTATGTTGGAATAACTTGTCTATGCGAAGTACCGCATACATGGTGAAATTCTTCTGTTATTCCATTCTTTATTATTCTCGTTGGAATAACTATACATGCGATTTATCGCATGCCCGTGAATTTCGTTGTTATTCCATTCTTTATTATTACATTTGGAATATCACATCTGTAAGGGTTTACATGACTGACCGGTTCCATTCTTTATTATTCTGTTAGAATATCATGTCTGTGCGGTTTACGCATGACCTGTAATGTTATAAATGATTTGGTAAAAGTCCTCAGTGGCCTGTAGTGCATTGATGGACAGTTTTTGGAATGATTATGACCAGGGATTATTCGGTATAGTCATGACCATTGATGATTTAACAAATATCATTGACCTGTAGTGCATGGATAACTCGATGATGTGATTGGCAGGATCATGACCATTAGTTAACAGTTGAATGTCTTTGGCCGTAGTGCAATGACAGACAATTGATTGGTATTGTAAGACCCCAAATAATTAATAAATGAAATTTAATTTCCTTTAATTATTATTTTGAAATAGTAAGGGTTGATGTGATTAATGTGGATAGTTATGGGTAAAATACGCAAATATTTCAAAATAAGCAAGTGGTTATAAAATATTCATTGTTGTCGGAGAATATTCTGTTTGGTCGTGGAATATTATTCGTATCGCTTGGGAATATTAAATGCGACCACAAATGACCATGTGGACCCCATGTGAAAGCGATTGGATGAAGAAAACGACAAATATAAGTTGTTTAAAAATAAGGCGTAGTTATTACAGATTAATCTTGTTAAAATACTAAATTGGTTAAAACAAGAAGACATTGCGGTATTGCACCAATTATTGATTCTTACGTAAAAAAGGCACTACTCAATAATGGTTACGGTAATTCTTTGCTCAGGTGTTTTATTTTATTGATTCAATAATTCTTTGCGTTGATATTTTATATTGTTGTTGTTTCAATAATTGTCATTTACACAAGATTTTTCATTATCGAAGCAATAATTCATATTATCCGAATAATATTATTAGATAACATTATTGGCAATGTCTAGAAAGTTACATCTAAGGAGAGGTTTGGTCACCTAATTGCGGCGCCCGATGAGGAGAAATTCTTATTGAAAACCCCTCTTTCCGGGAACCACGGTTGTCAATACTGTGATTCTCGTAATATTATTTGTGAATAATTAATTATTGATTCATATGATGAGAAAAATATTGATTTTATGTGGATATAGATGGAGAAAATTTTAATGTGACAATTGTTGAAAAATTGAAATTTTATCTTTTCTCGATAAAATAATTCATTTAAATATATTATTATATTTTAATAATATAATAATGGTGATATTTTTACAACGAATGTGGGATATATGAGTATACGAGGAGGAAGAGTATTTTTGTTGCAATAAATGTTTAAAACATGTAAAACATGTCGGTGGACCCCATTTCTTTTTGAAATTTGATTATAAATTTTATAAAATCGCTTCGTTTATGGATTTGATCAATTTATGTTTGGAATTTGGAAAAACTTTCTTCTGCAAAGTTGTATAGAATTGAATTTCCTATTAAAACTCGCGAGATTCTAATTTTCTGACAAAAGAGTTATTTATCATGAATTATTGAAGTTTCAGAGTTCCGAAATAATTGATTTTTGGAGTTTAAAATGTTTTTTTGTAAGAAAATTTTTTTTTGTTGCAATTGAGTGGCGTACATGTGTTAGAAATGATCTGAATCAGTAGGTAAAAGTGGTCTTGACAATTATATATATATATTATTAATTTATTAAATTTTCTGCTTTGGTGTTCTAAGCATTTTCCTATAAATAGAGAGCTTAGGTTAGAATTGAAAATTACACCAGAAACTGAAGTTTTCTCTCTCTATATTATCGAGCGTATTCTTGTGAGTATTTTGAGTATACTTTGAGTATTGCTACACGGTGCAAGTTCAAGTCATAGCCTATATCCGGTGTTTTCGTAATGATATTATTTCTTCAATATCATTATGCTGAAATATTGATCTGAAGTTTTTATCAAATTTGGAACTTTTGGTGTCGGAGTTATTATTTACGTATACTGAGTCATTATTCATGTATACTAAGATTATTCACTTAATACGACACTATTTATCGAAAAATAAAAATTTTCCTTTTCGTCCAAAATATCTATTGTGGATACTAGCTTTGATTGTATCCATATTTTAATCATTCTTGAATTTTACACCACTATGATTATTTTTGAGGTATTTTTGGACGTGGATAAAACAAAGTACGAATCCTTAATCCATAATCCTTGTCATTTTGTTTCTTTGGATTCGTTTCTTTAAAAATATTTTCATCATCCTCGGTCTTAAATGATGATATTATGGAATATCTTTGGCACTGTAGTGAAAAGATGAATGATTTTCGATGAATATCTTTGGCCCGTAAAGTGCAAAGATGAGCAGTGTTTAGATGAACATGACCAATCGATGAATATCTTTGGCCTGTAGTGCAAAAGATGAATATTTGATTCCAGATATATATTGATTGATGTTACTGAGGATAAAAGATAGACGATGAACTTTTAAATTCATACATAGAAGATAGTAGATTTCATCTTCTACTTAACTCTTCTAATGAATTATTATTTTCCGCTGCGAATATTGATTTAAAACTTGTTGTCTATTGTATTCTATTAGATTTTTCTCTGTTAGAGACTAACGATAATTTGTTGTATATTATCTTAGTCATAATATTCTTTCTTGGGCTAGTTGAGCTCACCCTTTTCCTTTTTGTTCCATTTTTCTTCTCGGGAGGAGATAATGTAGCGAAATAGCAATTAGTCTGGGATGTAATGATGGTTCTAGAGAGAGTTGTTTAGTAGTCCTCACCATTTTTGTAAAATAATGTATCAATAATTATGATGAGGATTTATTTGTATGTGGATATTGTCAGATGGTAATATCTCGTATTTAAACTCACAGCTTTTCTTGTTGTAATAATAAAGTTGTAGTTGTTTTCGCACCATGTATTGACAACTCGAATGGGTGGTGTATACCTATTTTGGGGCGCCACGGTTGGTATCGAGCTTAGGATATGATCTCTGGCGGAGATCTGGGGAATAGAACTAGGAAGGAGAGACGAGTAAATCCTTCGCTAGTGTGTCCTACCTAAGCTTATTTGTTAGTTGGTCAAGGTATATAGGGATATTATGTGATATATTGATTTCTTTAATTAACCCTTGTTTTATGACGATGATTTGAGAATGTCATTTGAGAATATTAAAAGTGGAAATGAGACCGTGGAGATGCCTCAGACTTACCAACGAGGAGAGCGGTAACAGTGGCAATGTTCCTCCCGTGAACAATACCATCGGAAGCAGATGATGAACGAGGGATGTTTAGAAGCTTTTTGCAGTTCATGCAAAATCGCACGAGGAGACTCGTGTTCAAAAAATACAGGAGGAAATGATAGCAATTCACGGGTTGTCACAAACCAAGTAGTTCAAAGAGTTGGGACCACACGTAATTTAAGGGAAACCGGATCCGATCATGGCGGAAACATGGGTCAAGCAAATTACCAAGATATTCGATGTCTTGGGATGCACGGAGGAATGAGAGAAGGTTCCATTCGCCACCTTTATGTTCCGTGGCGAGGCGATTTCATCTGGTGGGAGTCCGTGAAGCGTACATCCATCCACCAAGACTCAGCATGTCTTGGGAGACGTTTCAGAAACTATTTAATGACAAATACTTTCCTGAAAGTGTTCGTCATATGAAGGAAGTGGAGTTCATCAGATTAGAACAGAACAACATGACGGTGTCTCAGTACGAGGCAAAGTTTGCAGAGTTATCCAGGTTTGCACCTCATTTGGTGGAGAATGAGGAACGTATGACACGGATGTTTCTGAGAGGTTTGAAACCCGACATACGACAATATCTCATTTCTCATAAATTTTCTCTCTATTCAGATGTTGTAAACAGGGCTCAATTATTAGAGCGAGATAACGAGTACGGTCAACCGAGGGACCACAATCAGGATCATACCAGAGATAGCAGTCAACAAAACAACGATAACCAGTGGAGAAAGAAAAAGACGGACAAAAATGGTAACCACTCTGGTGGTAATCATGGCCATGAAAATAGAAGAAGCGAGTCAGGAGGAGATTTTAAAAAGAGGAGATTTAACAATGACCATGTGAAGACGACAAAGTCTTGACAAAGAATCTGGTTCCAAGGGGAGGAGAAAGACCATCTCGTATATGCTATAAATGCGGGAAAGAGGGACATATCAATCCAAACTGCCCACAACAGTTCAAGGTATGCTATAATTGTGGAAAGGAAGGACATATCGCTCGAGATTATATGGTAACGAAACCTAGTTCAGCGGGGACGGTGACTCAAAAGATCGTCCCGTAAAAGTCAAAGTCAACGGTTCTAGAAAGCGTTTGTTGTGTGATGGTCAAAATGCGAGGAACCCAAACGAGGTGATCACGGGTAAGCTATTTATAAATTCTTGCGAAGTTTATACCTTACTTGATACCGGTGCTACCCATTCATTTATCTCTCCTGCTTGTGCTCAACGTTTAAACTTGACTCCGGAGAAATTAGACTTTGACCTATCTGTGGAAACTACGTTAGGAGAAACTTTCATCACATCCAATCGTTTATAAATCTTGTTTGATTCAAGTTGGCACCATCACCTACACCTTAACCTTATCTCTTTAAAGATACTTGCTTTTTATGTAATTTTAGGGATTGATTGGTTAACTACTCATCATGCCAAAATTGATTGTTTTTCGTAAGGTTGTTTTGATCTTGGGACCACCGGGGAGAGACCCCCCTTGGACCCCCTGTCATAAGCAGCATACGATGGTCGTGTCCCTATATTTTATATATAGTTTTCTTTAATTATATATAAATTGTTATGTGCTTATTGTGATATGCATGGTGTTTGATTATGGCCTTTTGACCCATAGGTTAGTGGTTTTGGTTTTGAAATACGGCTTGCATGTCGTGCCTTTCTATAAATTCTAATGTAATATTCTCTTCTCATCTAAATCCCCTCGAATGTAACTCGAGGTTTCTTTATGTCATGTAATAATCGTAATTGATGAAGATGTCAAGATGGAGAACACAATGGAAAGATGATGATGGAGAGGAGGCGATGCTAGAGGAAGATCCAAGGAAGTTATTTATTTTAAGTTCTTTTACCACCTTAGATTGACCTTCAATCTTTCATTAGCTTGAAAAGATTGATGTGGATTGGGCCATAATCGTGACACATTTAATTTTGCACTTTATTTATGCTTGTATATGATATGATATGATTAATAATGTGCATGCTTAACAAGATTAAAATTGGTGAGATCTAAATTAATAAAATCCTCATTAAATTATTAAGTCTAAATCAGATTCCTTCCAATGAATAACACTCATCTAAACCTTGATCAATAGATGTAGGTTTGCCAAAGAAAAGTACCCTATTTATCTAGGTAAGATGCGATAGGATAATTGTGATATCCAAACTATTAAAATCATTGGGCCCGACTTAACTAAGTTATCTCAATAGGATTGTGGACTTAGAGGCATAGAGTTTGGTTGGTACCATTAGATGGACTAGAAATAAATGTTGTTTACCAAACTATCCAGGAGTTATATATGATATAATTGACAAAGGGTTGTCTACCTAAATAATTATGTTTTGAGAGAATAGAAAGCTAACTTAAGGCATAATGAAATATGGATCTTGGCTCACTAGAAAGATTTAATAGAAAATGCTTTCCGAATTAATGGTGAGGGCTATTAATTTGAATAAAATAGTGGGAGGTATATTTTGAATGTACTATTATCAATTATATAATATCAACTCTGTAATTTGACTTATTATTGTTGCACTTATAAATTGTAGATATCAAATGGCAAAAACAACAACAACACAAATAGTCTTTCATTACGATCAGTCCTTGAAAAGGACAAGCTAAGTGGAATTAATTTCCTTGACTGGAATAGGAACTTGAGGATTGTCCTCAAACAAGAGCGTAAGCTATATGTCCTTGATGGGCCCATTCTGCAAAGCACCAAATACCATCCACCACTGCGCATGCGGAGCATAATATTTTACAAGAAGCATCAAGATGATGCTCTGGATGTGAGTTGTGTCATGCTAGAAACCATGAACATTTGAGCTTGAGAAGCAACATGAGTTGATGGATGCTTATGAGATGATCGAGCATCTCAAGAAATTGTTCAAGGGCATGCTCGACGGAGAGGTATGATACAAGCAAGGCGTTGTATCATCACCGCAAAATGGGTGAACGTGATCCGGTTGGTCACATGTCTTTGAAAATGATTGGGTATATTGAGTACCTTGATAGGTTGGGTTTTCCAATCACTCAGGAAGCCCAAACCGACCTTGTTTTGCAATCTTTGAACAATGACTACTCTCAATTTGTTATGAACTATCTTATGAATGAAATTGAGAAACCCTTCATCGAGTTGTTGAGCATGTTAAGGCTCGCACGAGAACAACATGAAAAAGGAGGACCCGCTCCCATAATGATGGTGCAAAAGGGGAATGCTAAGGGAAATTGGAAAGGCAAGAAGAAGATAGGATCTAAATCTTTTGCCAAACCCAATTCCAAAACTAAACAGAAGCTTTAAAACCTAAAGGTGGGGTGGCTAAAGAAGGTGAATGTCACTTGTGGAAAACACGGACAATCGGAAAAGGAATTGTCATGCTTATCCGGAAGAAGTGAAGAAAAGAAAAGGAAATACGACTTTTGATTCGGTATATATGTTATAGAAGTCAACTTATCTACTTCTACATCATGGGTATTGGATCTTTGGATGTGGTTCTCACATTTGTGTTAATGTGCGAGGGGCTCCAGAAGGAGTAGAACTTTAAGCGAAAAGGAGAGGTTGACCTACGAGTTGGAAATAGAGCAAAAGTTCTTTTTGACCGGCCGTAGGAACTTATCATTTATCTTTGCCCACCGGGCTAGTTTTAGAATTAGAAGATTGTTATTTTGTGCCTGCTATAAGCAAAAACATTATTTACATTTCTTGTTTGGACAAGAAAGGTTTTTCATTTATAATAAAGAACAATCGTTGTTTGTTTTACTTAAATGATATTTGTTATGGTGTTGCACAATTGTTTAATCTGGTCTCTATATTCTTGATTTAGAAATGCCTATCTATAACATAAATACAAAAGCGATTTAAATCAAATGATTCAAATCTGACATATCTCTGGCACTGTCGGTTAGGCCATATAAATGAGAAACGCATATCTAAACTCCATAAAGATGGGTTCTTGGATTCATTTGATTTTGAATCATATGAGAAATGCGAGTCTTGTTTATTAGGCAAGATGACTAAATCCCTTTCACTTTGGACACGTTGAAGCGGGCTAGTGATGTATTGGGACTTATACATAGTGATGTATGTGGACCCATGAGTTCGATTAGCAAGAGGTAGGTTTTATTACTTCATTACATTTCTCGATGACTTTAGTAGATATGGATATGTGTATCTTATGAGACACAAATCCGAATCCTTTGAAAAGTTCAAGGAATTCAAGAATGAAGTTCAAAACCAATTTGGCAAAAGCATAAAAGCCCTTGATCCGATCGAGGAGGTGAATACTTAAGCCAAGACTTTGATGACCTTCTAAAGGAGTGTGGTATTATATCACAGCTCACTCCACCTGGAACACCGCAATGGAATGGTGTATCTGAGAGGAGGAATCGAACCTTGTTGGACATGGTACGATCAATGATGAGTCATGCAGATCTTCCAATAAGCTTATGGGGTCATGCCCTAGAGATACCGTGAGATTCACATTTAACCGTGTTCCTACAAAGACGGTTGGAAGACACCATATGAAATGTGGATTTGGGAAACGCCCTAGTATATCGTTCATGAAGATTTGGGGTTGCATGGCGTTCAGTAAAAGCGCCCTGAATTTCGACAAGCTCGGACCCAAATCGACAAATGTAATTTTGTGGGATACCCAAAGGAAACAAAAGGGTATTATTTCTACAAACCTTCCGAGAACAAAGTGGTTGTTGCTCGAATCGGTATTTTTCTAGAAAGAGAATTTGTCTCTAAAGGAAGCGATTGGGAGGAAAGAGAACTCAAGAAATTCGAGAACCACAAAATATCATTGAACTGAGTTGGAACATGATCAGAACCACAAGAAATTATGGAAAGTGAAACGCTCAAATTACACAAGTCATTCAGTAGATCTCGGTAGGACACGCCAAGAGCACGAGAGAGATATTATGGATATCTTGTGACTCAAAAGCTGGCGATGTGATGCTCATAGATCAAGATGAGCCCGCTTCGCCAAGAAGCTATGAATGGACCAGATTCTGAGAAATGGCTTGAAGCCATGAAATCTGAGATGGACTCCATGTATACTAACCAAGTATGGACTCTGGTTGATCCACCCGAAGGGGTAAAACCAATCGGGTGCAAGTGGGTTTTCAAGAAGAAAACCGACATGGATGGTAATGTACAAACCTATAAAGTCCGACTGGTAGCAAAAGGTTTCAAACAAATTTAAGGTGTTGACTATGATGAAACCTTCTCTCCAGTGGCAATGGTTAAATCCATCAGGATCTTACTTGCTATTGCAGACTTTTTATGATTAAAAAATCGCGGATGGATGTCAAAACCGCTTTCCTTAACTGAAATCTCCTTGAGGATGTGTATATGACACAACCCGAGGGTTTTGTCACCCAAAGGATCTTTGGAAAGGTATATAAGTCGCAATGATCCATTTATGGATTGAAGCAAGCCTCTCGGAGTTGGAATCTTCGATTTGATGAAGCGATCAAAGAATTTGGCTTTATTAAAAATGAAGATGAACCTTGTGTATATAAGAAGGTTAGTGGGAGTCACATTGTATTCCTAGTATTATATGTTGATGACATATTAATTATTGGGAATGACATTCCTTCCTTACATTTGTAAAAACATGGTTAGGAAAATGTTTCTCCATGAAAGATTTGGGCGATGTCTTTACATTTTAGGTATCAAGATCTATAGAGATAGATCAAGAAAATGCTCTACCTAAGTCAAAGTACATATATTGATAAAGTGTTGAAAGCAGTTCAAACATGCAAGAGGCTAAAAGAGGAAACTTACCGTGACTCATGGTGTAAAGATCTCTAAGGCCCAATGTCCTAAATCACAAGATGATGAGGAGGCGTATGAGAAAGATCCCTTATGCTTGACAATTGGATCTATCATGTATGCAATGATATGTACTCGTCCGGATGTCTCGTATGCTTTGAGCATACGACGGCAGCAGATACCAATCGAATCGGTGAAGGTCATCGATGACGATCAAGAATATCCTCAAGTACCTGAAAAGGACTAAGGATTCATTCTTGGTATATGGAGGTGAAGACGAACTAGCAGTAAAGGGTTACACAGATGCTAGTTTCCAGACTGACAATGATGACTATAAGTCTCAGTCAGGTTTTGTGTTTTGCCTTAATGGTGGTCTTTGTTAGAATGGAAAAGTTCAAGCAAGAGGCGATGATTTGATTTACAACAGAGGTCGAGTATATTCTTCGCTTCTAATGCAACCCCAAGGAGGTCATTTAGATTAAAAGTTCATCACTGAACTTGGTGTTGTTCCAACCATTGTTGATCCGATTGCTCTATACTGTGATAATAATGGAGCCATTGCACAGGCTAAGGAACCCAGATCTCACCAACGATCCAAGCATATACTTAGGCGGTACCATCTCATCCGTGAAATCATTGATAGAGGAGATGTACATATAGGAAGAGTGCCAACGAGATGATAATGTTGCAGATCCACTAACAAGGCTTTCATCGTAGTAGAAAACAGCGGTCACACTAGTTCCATGGGTATTAGATACATGATTGATTGGCTCTAGTACAAGTGGGAGACTGTTAGAGTTTATGCCCTAGAGGCCAATGATTTGATATAATTGCTTAACGTTTTGATATTATATTTGATTGAATAAATATATGATTTTATTATGGTTTTATTTACTGCGTAATATAATTGTTAACATAATAAAATTCCTTAGAATAGTGATACAAATTATATAGTTTCAAGTATGTGACTTGAACATGAGATTATATATTACCATTAGTATCAGTGTTCTTAAATGTCCCTAATCGAAAGTATCATTGTTGATGGGACAACAATGATGCATTGAGACTAGTATGTGGATTATTTGATGACCAAATCTCATTGGTCATAAATATGTGAGATATTAAGTCAATGCATAGGTACATGTTAGAGAAGCGATGTCTTTGGGCGGACCCACCATGAGAATTCTATATGGAGCATTATGCGAAGTGTCATTAGCAATTCTCATAGTGACAATGATGTAATGGTCCTCCGCACGAAATCGCTATATTACTACTACGAGAATTTATGTACTTTGATATCATCAAATGTCACCTTTAATAGGGTGGACTATAAAGGTGATTATTGGGTTCATCATTAATCGTGTGAGAAATATGAGTGATCTAGATGGAATTTAACCATCCTATATATTATGGGTGATATCCATAGGCCTTTTGATTGAGTAGGACTATGAAATGCATGGCCATGCTCAAATAGTGATTTGTTTCATATAGTCTACTCATTGATCAAGAAAACTCATTAAATTATGAAGAGTATGACACATTCCATGACTCGAGTTTAATCTAGGATATTAAGGTTAAAAGGATTAAATTGCATTGAAACATTGGTCACAAAAGGTTGCATCGAATCATCGATCTTATTATTACTTGGGTAGCGGTGATGCATTACTAGATGCTAAGCTCACATTTATAATTTTATAATATGATTTTAAAATTATTGCCAACGTAATAATAACCTATAGGTCACACACATAGAACGTTATTTAAAGGGAATTAATTTAAATTTTAAGGATTTAAATATATTAATATGATTAATAGTATTTAAATCACTTAATTTAAATTAAATGGATAATTTGTATATATGTATATTAATTAAGTAAGACTTAATTAAGAGATATATATATATATATATATATATATAAATTGATTTTATAAAATTAGGTTTTAATTTTGATTAATTCCTTTTAACTACTATATATATGATATATAAGCGACTACTTAGGGCAAGATATCATAATTGAAAAACCTAGCCGCTCTTAGAGAGAGACTAGAGAGAAAGCAGATTTTAAAATCCATTCCTTTTGGTGGCTAGTACCGCAAGTCCTTCTTATTGCGAGAATCGATCGACGGTTAGATGCGGCGTTCGATGTGGATACAAGTAGAAAGCGCAATCGGTTTGTATGCGTTGGAGATTCGAAACACGATCGGTTTGATTCTCGTTTTTTTGTTTATATCTAGTATAATCTCTAAACCTACGAATTAATTGATTTTCGCATGGATCCTGTTTTGGGGTTTGAAATTGCTTTAAAATTTTAATTTCATTTGTGCGTTTAAATGTCAAGCCCAACACCATGTCACTATCAAGAATAGGTATCCTCTACCTCGTATTGATGACTGTTTGACCGATTTGCAAGGAGCACAATTCTTTTCAAAAATCGATCTTCGTTCGGATATCATCATTTGAAGATTAGGCGAGGATATTCCAAAGGCGCCTTCGTAACTAGGTGCGGGCATTACGAATTCTTAGTCATGTCTTTCGGATTGACTAATGCTCCTGCTGACTTTCATGGATATGATGAACCGAGTATTCCGGGAATATTTGGATGGATTCGTTGTTGTCTTTATTGATGACATCCTCATATATTCCAAAAGTCGTGAAGATCATGAGCACCATTTTGAAATTTCGTACTCCAAAGGCTTCGTGAAAACAAGCTTTAAGCTAAGTTGAAGAAATGCGAGTTCGCGGCGAGGAAGTAGCATTCCTTGGGCACGTGGTGTCGAAACATGGAGTATCTGTTGATCCGGTAGAAGATTAAAGCAATACAAAGTTGGGAGAGCAAAAAGTCGGTGGATGAAATGCGTAGAGGAGGTACTGTCAAGATCTTGGATAGGAAGGAGCATGTCCTACATACGAAGGTCATACCACAAGTTAAAGTTTTGTG
Organism: Panax ginseng; assembly: GCA_020205605.1. Classification (NCBI taxonomy): domain Eukaryota; kingdom Viridiplantae; phylum Streptophyta; class Magnoliopsida; order Apiales; family Araliaceae; genus Panax; species Panax ginseng. Next base: position 160,820,654 of record CM035128.1, read on the forward strand.
GAGGAACTATGCTATATAGGAAATGACACGGGAATTGGAAACGGAAATGAAAGCGAGGTATCCTCACCTTTTGAAAACACTGTGCACGTATGTCAATTTTGAGGACGAAATTTCATAAGGAGGGAGGTTGTAAGACCCCAAATAATTAATAAATGAAAATTAATTTCCTCTAATTATTATTTTGAAATAGTAAGGGTTGATGTGATTAATGTGGATAGTTATGGGTAAAATACGCATAAATATTTCAAAATAAGCACGTGGTTATAAAATATTCATTGTTGTGGGGAATATTCGTTTTGGTCGTGGAATATCGTCATCGTCGGGGAATATTAAATGCGGCCGGTGTGACCCATGTGTGGGCCCCATAACGGAAAGCGATTGGATGAAGAAAACGACAAATATAAGTTGTTTAAAAATAACGGCGTAGTTGTTCTGAATTATATCTTGTTAAAATACTAAATTTGGTTAAAACACGAATTACACCAGTATTGCACCAATTATTGATTCTTACGTAAGAAGGCACTACTTAATAATGGTTACAGTAATTACTGTTCAGTATTTTATTTTATTGATATACGAGGAGGAAGAGTATTTTTGTTGCAATAAATGTTTAAAACATGTTAAACATGTCGGTGGACCCCATTTCTTGACTAAAATTTGATTATAGCCTATAAAATCGCCCGTTTATAGATTTCGGTCAATTTCTGTTTGGAATTTAGAAAAACTTTCTTCTGCAAAGTTGTAGAGAATTGAATTTCCTATAAAAACTCGCGAGATTCTAATTTTCTGACAAAAGAGCTATTTATCATGAAATATTGAAGTTTCAGAGTTCCGAAATAATTGATTTTTGGAGTTTAAAATGTTTTTTGTAAGAAAAACGTTTTTTTGTTGCAATTGAGTGGCGTACATGTGTTAGAAATGATCTGAATCAGTAGGTAAAAGTGGGCTTGACAATTATATATATATATTATTAATTTATTAAATTTCCTGCTTTGGTGTTCTAAGCATTTTCCTATAAATAGAGAGCTTAGGTTATAATTAAAAATTACACCAGAAACTGAAGTTTTCTCTCTCTATATTATCGAGCGTATTCTTGTGAGTATTTTGAGTATACTTTGAGTATTGCTATACGGTGCAAGTTCAAGTCATAGCCTATATATCAGGTTTCAAAATTAAAAGTATAAATCTTTCGAGGTAAGGGATATTATTTTTTCGTAATGATATTATTTCTTCAATATCATTATCTTTGAAATATTGATCTGAAGTTTTTATCAAATTTGGAACTTTTGGTGTCAGAGTTAGTATTCACGTATACGACATTATTATTCATGTATACTGATCTTATTCACGAATACGGCACTATTCATCGAAAAATAAAAATTTTCCTTTTCGTCCAAAATATCTATTGTGGATACTAGCTTTGATTGTATCCATGTTTTGATCATTCATGAATTTTACACCACTATGATTATTTTTGAGGTATTTTTGGACGTGGATAAAACAAAGTACGAATCCTTAATCATAATCATTGTCATTTTGTTTCCTTTGGATTCGTTTCTTTAAAAATATTTTCATCATCCTCGGTCTTAAATGATGATATTATGGAATATCTTTGGCTCAGTAGTGCAAAGATGAATGATTTCGATGAATATCTTTGGCCCGTAGTGCAAAGATGAGCAGTGTTTAGATGAACATGACACTAATGATGAATATCTTTGGCTGTAGTGCAAAGATGAATATTTGATTCGGATATATATTGATTGATGTTACGAGGATAAAAGATAGATGATGAACTTTTAAATTCATACATAGAAGATAGTAGATTTCATCATCTACTTAACTCTTCTAATGAATTATTATTTTCCTCACTGCGAATATTGATTTAAAACTTGTTGTCTATTGTATTCTATTAGATTTTTTTCTGTTGGAGACTAACGATAATTTGTTGTATATTATCTTAGTCATAATATTCTTCTTTGGGCTAGTTGAGCTCACCCTTTTCCTTTTTGTTCCATTTTTCTTCTCGGGGAGGAGATAATGTAATGCAATCTGAGTCGGGGATGTAATGATGGTTCTAGAGAGAGTTGTTTAGTAGTCCTCACCATTTTGTAAAATAATGTATCAATAATTATGATGAGGATTTATTTGTATGTGGATATTGTCTAGATGGCAATATCTGTATTTAAACTCACAGTTTTACTATTGTAATAATAAAGTTGTAGTTGTTTCTGTACCATGTATTGACAACTCAGAATGGGTGGTGTATACCTATTTTTTATAAGTTTAAGAAATGATTAAAATATTATTATAATATTAATAATATTAGATTATGAGTTTATTAAGTAATTGATAATATTTGAATAAACTTAAAGTCTTTAATATTTATCCTTGATTTCGTTTGATTATTGCTTATATCATTGTCATCATCCTCATGCTTATATTGTGATGAAAGTCATCTTTGGCTTACGTGCATATATGGACTTGGTATGATTATGTCCAGGGATTATTCGGTATAATCATGAGTAATGTAACGAATGATGTGATAAAAGTCCTCATTAATTCATTGAAGTGCATTGATGGACATTTTTTGGTATGATTATGACCAGGGATTATTCGGTATAGTCATGACCATTGATGATTTAATGAATATCTTTGGCCCGTAGTGCAGGGATGACTCGATGATGTGGTTTATTTATTAAGCTGAGTCTCAGCGATAAAAATTGATGAAAACATTTTAAATCATAGAAGATAGTAGATATCATGCTCTACTTGACTCTTCTAATGGATTGCTTATTCAACTGTAGTTAAACTTGATGTCTATTGTATTTTATCAGTTTAACATTGTTGAAGGCTAATGATATTTTATTCTGCATTATTTTAGTCATAATATTTCTTACTGGGCTAGTTGAGCTCACCCTTTATTTTATTGTTCTCTTCAGGAAATGAGAATATAGTTGGGACGAGTCGGGGAACGGAGTGACAGTCTAGATGATAACATTAGTAGTCCTAACTAATCTGTTAAATAGTGTGACAATAAATATAATGAGGACTCCATTGAGTGTGGATATTATCTAGATGGCAATATTCTTATTAAAATTCTTAAATTATGTTTTATCGTATTTTACACGACTGTTGTATAATTAAGTTGTATTTGAATTTTGTACCATGTACTCAAGATGAGTGATGTATACCTATTTTGGGGGCATCACAATTATTATGTAATATTTCGAGCCCCAAAACGTGCAATTATCGAAACTATATTTTTCTATAAATAGAAGCTCATTCTTCCTTCATTTCTCACCAATTCACTAAAGCTATAGAGCAATTATTACAGAGAGAAATTATAGAGAGAAAGAAGAAGAGAAGTCTGTTACCTCTCTATTCTAGTATCCAGCTTTATTCTAAGGTAAGGGGTATTATTTCTTTCGTATTCATGAAGAGAGCTTCTTCTATTACATTCTTTATTATTATGTTGGAATAACTTGCTCTTTTATTACATTCTTTATTATTATGTTGGAATAACTTGTCTATGCGAAGTACCGCATACATGGTGAAATTCTTCTATTATTCCATTCTTTATTATTCTGTTGGAATAACCTGTCTGTGCGGTTTATCGCATGCATGGTGAATTCTAGTTTTATTCCATTCTTTATTATTCTGTTGGAATATCCTGTTTTATGCGGTTTAAGCATGACTTGGTTCTATTCTTTATTATTACATTTGGAATATCACATGCGTGTGGTTTCGCATGACTGGTTCCATTCTTTATTATTCTCATTGGAATATCACATGCGTGCGGTTTACGCATGACACAGTTCCATTCTTTATTATTACGTTGAGAATAAACATGCATCATGCGGTTTACGCATGACACGGTTCCATTCTTTATTATTCGTTGAGAATAACATGTCTCATATGATTTATTGCATGCATGGTGAATTCTTTCATTACGCCATTTTTATTATTACATTGGAATAACTTTTGTCTATATGGATTACCGCATGTATGGTGAATGATCCTTTGTATTCATATGAATAGTATTTACATTCAAAGGGGTTTCGCTGAGGCGCTTTTGTAATTTTTGACCCTCAAAAATTACGGAAAAAATTGAAATGATAATTTGATGAGTTTTTAGATTGTGTCCAAAATGGCGATTTTGGATGTATATTAAGAGTTATGGATTTTATGGGAAAAGACTATTTTAAAAGTAAACCCTTATAACTCCTTGTGGTTAACTCCAAAATTGGTAAAATTTTTATTGGGATACATGTATATATAGAGGAGTATACCATGTAAATTTCGGAATTTTTGAACAAAAGTACAATTTATGATAAATGTCTAAATATTTGTGATTTTGGCCATATGAAAAATAGTAAATGAATTTTAAAATTTCTGAGAAAAATATATGTTCAACATGGGACTATATTCTGCTAAATCTCAGAAAAGAAATATTTTTGGGACTGATTTGGTGTTTTTCATGAAAATGAACTAGTTGTGATTAAATGAATTAAATATGTTATGTGAATTAACAAAATTAGAAAATAAGATTTTATGACTTGGGAATCCTATATAGGGTATAAGTAGATTTTTGATGAGGGATTTGATCATTGGTGATGAAATCTTATGAGTATGACATTTTTAAATTATTAAAATGCATTATTTGGTAAAGTGTAAACAATTGAAATAAATTTTTTATAAGTTTAAGAAATGATTAAAATATTATTATAATATTAATAATATTAGATTATGAGTTTATTAAGTAATTGATAATATTTGGATAAATTTAAAGTCTTTAATATTTATCCTTGATTTCGTTTGATTATTGCTTATATCATTGTCATCATCCTCATGCTTATATTGTGATGAAAGTCATCTTTGGCTTACGTGAATAGATGGACTTGGTATGATTATGACCAGGGATTATTCGGTATAATCATGACCGTAATGTAACGAATTATGTGATAAAAGTCCTTATTGGTCGGTAGTGCATTGATGGACATTTTTTGGTATGATTATGACCAGAGATTATTCGGTATAGTTATGACCATTGATGATTTAATGAATATCCTTGGCCCGTAGTGCAGGGATGACTCGATGATGTGGTTTATTTATTGTTGAGTCTCAAATGATAAAAATTGATGAAAACATTTTAAATCATAGAAGATAGTAGATATCATGCTCTACTTGACTCTTCTAATGGATTGCTTATTCAAATTTGCAGTTAAACTTGATGTCTATTGTATTTTATCAGTTTAACATTGTTGAAGGCTAATGATAATTTATTCTGCACTATCTTAGTCATAATATTTTTTACTGGGCTAGTTGAGCTCACCCTTTCTTTTATTGTTCTCTTCTTGAAATGAGAATATAAATTTGAACGCAGTCGGGGAGCGAGTGGCGGTCTCAGATGATAGCATTAGTAGTCCTAACTAATCTGTTAAATAGTGTGACAATAAATGTAATGAGGACTCCATTGAGTGTGGATATTATCTAGATGGCAATATTCTTATTAAAACTCTTAGATTATGTTTTATCGTATTTTACACGACTGTTGTATAATTAAGTTGTATTTGAATTTTGTACCATGTATTTGGCGACTCAAGATGGGTGATGTATACCTATTTTTGGGGCATCACAATTATTATGTAATATTTCGAGCCCCAAAACGTGCAATTATCGAAACTATATTTTCCTATAAATAGAAGCTCATTCTTCCTTCATTTCTCACCAATTCACTAAAGCTATAGAGCAATTATTACAGAGAGAAATTATAGAGAGAAAGAAGAAGAGAAGTCTGTTACCTCTCTATTCTAGTATCCAGCTTTATTCTAAGGTAAGGGGTATTATTTCCTTCGTATTCATGAAGAGAGCTTCTTTTATTACATTCTTTATTATTATGTTGGAATAACTTGTCTATGCGAAGTACCGCATACATGGTGAAATTCTTCTATTATTCCATTCTTTATTATTCTGTTGGAATAACCTGTCTGTGCGATTTATCGCATGCATGGTGAATTCTAGTTTTATTCCATTCTTTATTATTCTGTTTGAATATCCTGTTTGTACGATTTAAGCATGACTTGGTTCCATTCTTTATTATTACATTTGGAATATCACATTTTGTGTGGTTTACGCATGACTGGTTCCATTCTTTATTATTACGTTGGAATATCACATGCATGCGGTTTACGCATGACTGGTTCCATTCTTTATTATATTCATTGAGAATAACTTGTCATGTGATTTATTGCATGCATGGTGAATTCTTACATTACACCATTTTTATTATTACATTGGAATAACACATCTATATGGATTACCGCATGTATGGTGAATGATCCTTTGTATTCATATGAATAGTATTTACATTCAAAAGGGGTTTACGCTGAGAGGCGGTTTTATAATTTTTTTGACCCTCAAAAATTCTGGAAAAAATTGAAATGATAATTTGATGAGTTTTCTAGATTGTGTCCAAAAATGACGATTTTTGGATGTATATTAAGAGTTATGGATTTTATGGGAAAAGACTATTTTAAAAGTAAACCCTTATAACTCCTTGTGGTTAACTCCAAAATTGGTAAAATTTTTATTGGGAGTACATGTATATAGCAGGAGTATACCCTGTAAATTTCAGAATTTTTGAACAAAAGTACAATTTATGATAAATGTCTAAATATTTGACAGTTTTGGCCATATGAAAAATAGTAAATGAATTTTAAAATTTCCGAGAAAAATATATGTTCAATATGGGACTATATTCTGCTAAATACCAGAAAAGAAATATTTTTGGGACTGATTTGGTGTTTTTCATGAAAATAAACTAGTTGTGAGTAAATGAATTAAATATGTTATGTGAATTAACAAAATTGGAAAATAGGATTTTATGACTTGGGAATCCTATATAGGGTATAAGTAGATTTTTGATGAGGGATTTGATCATTGGTGATGAAATCTTATGAGTATGGCATTTTTAAATTATTAAAATGCATTATTTGGTAAAGTGTAAACAATTGAAATAAATTTTTTATAAGTTTAAGAAATGATTAAAATATTATTATAATATTAATAATATTAGATTATGAGTTTATTAAGTAATTGATAATATTTGGATAAATTTGAAGTCTTTAATATTTATCCTTGATTTCGTTTGATTATTGCTTATATCATTGTCATCATCCTCATGCTTATATTGTGATGAAAGTCATCTTTGGCTTACGTGTATAGATGGACTTGGTATGATTATGTCCAGGGATTATTTGGTATAATCATGACCGTAATGTAACGAATGATGTGAAAAAAGTCTTCATTGGTCGGTAGTGCATTGATGGACATTTTTTGGTATGATTATGACCAGAAATTATTCGGTATAGTCATGACCATTGATGATTTAATGAATATCCTTGGCCCGTAGTGCAGGGATGACTCGATGATGTGGTTTATTTATTAAGCTGAGTCTCAGCGATAAAAATTGATGAAAACATTTTAAATCATAGAAGATAGTAGATATCATGCTCTCCTTGACTCTTCTAATGGATTGCTTATTCAGCTGCAGTTAAACTTGATGTCTATTGTATTTTATCAGTTTAACATTCTTGAAGGCTAATGATAATTTATTCTGCATTATCTTAGTCATAATATTTATTACTGGGCTAGTTGAGCTCACCCTTTGTTTTATTGTTCTCTTCAGGAAATGAGAATATAGTTGGGACGAGTCGGGGAACGGAGTGACGGTCTAGATGATAGCATTAGTAGTCCTAACTAATCTGTTAAATAGTGTGACAATAAATGTAATGAGGACTCCATTGAGTGTGGATATTATCTAGATGGCAATATTCTTATTAAAACTCTTAGATTATGTTTTATCGTATTTTACACGACTGTTGTATAATTAAGTTGTATTTGAATTTTGTACCATGTATTTGGCGACTCAAGATGGGTGATGTATACCTATTTTTGGGGCATCACAATTATTATGTAATATTTCGAGCCCCAAAACGTGCAATTATCGAAACTATATTTTCCTATAAATAGAAGCTCATTCTTCCTTCATTTCTCACCAATTCACTAAAGCTATAGAGCAATTATTATTACAGAGAGAAATTATAGAGAGAGAAGAAAGAAGTCATTACCTCTCTATTCTAGTATCGACTTTTATTCTAAGGTAAGGGTATTATTTCCTTCGTATTCATGAAGAGAGCTTCTTTTATTACATTCTTTATTATTATGTTGGAATAACTTGTCTATGCGAAGTACCGCATACATGGTGAAATTCTTCTATTATTCCATTCTTTATTATTCTGTTGGAATAACCTGTCTGTGCGATTTATCGCATGCATGGTGAATTCTAGTTTTATTCCATTCTTTATTATTCTGTTTGAATATCCTGTTTGTACGATTTAAGCATGACTTGGTTCCATTCTTTATTATTCTGTTGGAATATCCTGTTTGTGTGGTTTACGCATGACCTGGTTCCATTCTTTATTATTCTGTTGGAATATCCTGTCTGTGCGGTTTACGCATGACCTGGTTCCATTCTTTATTATTCTGTTGAGAATAACTTGTCTGTGCAGTTTATTGCATGCATGGTGAATTCTTCTGTTACACCATTTTTTATTATTCTGTTGGAATAACCTGTCTATATGGATTACCGCATGTATGGTGAATGATCCTTTGTATTCATATGAATAGTATTTACATTCAAAAGGGGTTTCTGCCAGGGGCAGTTTTATAATTTTTTTGACCCTCAAAAATTCTGGAAAAAATTGAAATGATAATTTGATGAGTTTTCTAGATTGTGTCCAAAAATGACGATTTTTGGATGTATATTAAGAGTTATGGATTTTATGGGAAAAGACTATTTTAAAAGTAAACCCTTATAACTCCTTGTGGTTAACTCCAAAATTGGTAAAATTTTTATTGGGAGTACATGTATATAGCGAGGAGTATACCTCCAAATTTTGAATTTTTGAACAAAAGTACAATTTATGATAAATGTCTAAATATTTGACAGATTTTGGCCATATTATGAAAATAGTAAATGAATTTTAAAATTTAAAGAGAAAAATATATGTTCAATATGGGACTATATTACGCTAAATACCGTAAAAGAAATATTTTGGGGACTGATTTGGTGTTTTTCATGAAAATAAACTAGTTGTGAGTAAATGAATTAAATATGTTATGTGAATTAACAAAATTGGAAAATAGGATTTTATGACTTGGGAATCCTATATAGGGTATAAGTAGATTTTTGATGAGGGATTTGATCATTGGTGATGAAATCTTATGAGTATGGCATTTTTAAATTATTAAAATGCATTATTTGGTAAAGTGTAAACAATTGAAATAAATTTTTTATAAGTTTAAGAAATGATTAAAATATTATTATAATATTAATAATATTAGATTATGAGTTTATTAAGTAATTGATAATATTTGGATAAATTTGAAGTCTTTAATATTTATCCTTGATTTCGTTTGATTATTGCTTATATCATTGTCATCATCCTCATGCTTATATTGTGATGAAAGTCATCTTTGGCTTACGTGTATAGATGGACTTGGTATGATTATGTCCAGGGATTATTTGGTATAATCATGACCGTAATGTAACGAATGATGTGAAAAAAGTCTTCATTGGTCGGTAGTGCATTGATGGACATTTTTTGGTATGATTATGACCAGAAATTATTCGGTATAGTCATGACCATTGATGATTTAATGAATATCCTTGGCCCGTAGTGCAGGGATGACTCGATGATGTGGTTTATTTATTGTCGAGTCTCGTGATAAAAATTGATGAAAACATTTTAAATCATAGAAGATAGTAGATATCATGCTCTCCTTCGACTCTTCTAATGGATTGCTTATTAAACCGCAGATTAAACTTGATGTCTATTGTATTTTATCGGTTTAACATTCTTGAAGGCTAATGATAATTTATTACGCATTATCTTAGTCATAATATTTATTACTGGGCTAGTTGAGCTCACCCTTTGTTTTATTGTTCTCTTCAGGAAATGAGAATATAGTTGGGGACGAGTCGGGGAGCGAGTGATGACGGTCTAGATGATAGCATTAGTAGTCCTAACTAATCTATTAAATAGTGTGACAATAAATGTAATGAGGACTCCATTGAGTGTGGATATTATCTAGATGGCAATATTCTTATTAAAACTCTTAGATTATGTTTTATCGTATTTTACAATTTATTTGTTGTATAATTAAGTTGTATTTGAATTTTGTACCACGTATTTGGCGACTCAAGATGGGTGATGTATACCTATTTTGGGGGCATCACAATTATTATGTAATATTTCGAGCCCCAAAACGTGCAATTATCGAAACTATATTTTTCTATAAATAGAAGCTCATTCTTCCTTCATTTCTCACCAATTCACTAAAGCTATACAACAATTATTATAGAGAGAAATTATAGAGAGAAAGAAGAAGAGAAGTCTACTACCTCACTATTCTAGTATCCAGTTTTCTTCTAAGGTAAGGAGTATTATTCTTTCGTATTCATGAAGAGAGCTATTGTTATTACATTCTTTATTATTATGTTGGAATAACATGTCTATGCGAAGTACCGCATACATGGTGAAATTCTTCTGTTATTCCATTCTTTATTATTCGTTGAATAACTTTGTACATGCGATTTATCGCATGCCCAAGTGAATTCGTTGTTATTCCATTCTTTATTATTCGTTGGAATATCCCGTCTGTATGCGGTTTACGCATGATGACTGGTTCCATTCTTTATTATTCGTTAGAATATCATATGCATGCGGTTTTACGCATGATTCGTAATGTTATAAATGATTTGCTAAAAGTCCTCGGTGGCTTCGTAAGTGCATTGATGGACAGTTTTTGGAATGATTATGACCAGGGATTATTCGGTATAGTCATGACCATCGATGATTTAACAAATATCATTGTCCTGTAGTGGATGGATAATTCGATGATGTGATTGGCAGGATCATGACCATTAGTTAACAGTTGAATGTCTTTGGCCGTAGTGCAATGACAGACAATTGATTGGTATTGTAAGACCCCAAATAATTAATAAATGAAATTTAATTTCCTTTAATTATTATTTTGAAATAGTAAGGGTTGATGTGATTAATGTGGATAGTTATGGGTAAAATACGCAAATATTTCAAAATAAGCAAGTGGTTATAAATATTCATTGTTGTGTGGGAATATTCGTTTGGTGGTGGAATATTAAATGCTGTTGGGAAGGGAATATTAAATGCGATGGCACAACCATGTGTGGACCCCATGTGAAAGCGATTGGATGAAGAAAGCGACAAATATAAGTTGTTTAAAAATACTTGGCGTAGTTGTTATCGTTAATCTTTGTTAAAATACTAAATGTGGTTAAAACACGGTGCGCACGGTATTGCACCAATTATTGATTCTTACGTGAAGGCACTATTCAATAATGGTTACGGTAATTCTTTATTCGATATTTTATTTTATTGATTCAATAATTGTTGCGTTGATATTTTATATTGTTGTTGTTTGATAATTGTCATTACGGTATTATTTTTCATTATCGAAGCAATAATTCATATTATCTGAATAATATTATTAGATAACATTATTGGCAATGTCTAGAAAGTTACATCTAAGGAGAGGTTTGGTCACTAATTGCTTGCCAAAGTAAGGAGAAATTCTTATTGAAAAAGCCCCTCTTTCACAGGAGGCGCACTGGTTGTCAATCTTTGTGATTACGTAATATTATTTGTGAATAATTAATTATTGATTCATATGATGAGAAAATATTGATTTTATGTGGATATAGATGGAGAAAATTTTTAATGTGACAATTGTTGAAAAATTGAAATTTTATCTTTTTACGATAAAATAATTCATTTAAATATATTATTATATTTTAATAATATAATAATGGTGATATTTTTACAACGAATGTGGGATATATGAGTATACGAGGAGGAAGAGTATTTTTGTTGCAATAAATGTTTAAAACATGTTAAACATGTAAATTGGACCCCATTTCTTGATTGAAATTTGATTATAGCTTTATAAAATCGCCCAGTTTATGGATTTGGTAAATTTCTATTTGGAATTTGGAAAACTTTTTTACGCAAAGTTGTAGAGAATTGAATTTCCTATAAAAACTCATGAGATTCTAATTTTCGACAAAAGAGCTATTTATCATGAATTATTGAAGTTTTGAGTTAAAATAATTGATTTTGGAGTTTAAAATGTTTTTGTAAGAAAAACATTTTTTGTTTACAATTAATTAGTGGCATACATGTGTTAGAAATGATCTGAATCAGTTGGTAAAAGTGGGCTTGACAATTATATATATATATATATATATTATTAATTTATTAAATTTTTTTGCTTTGGTGTTACAAGCATTTTTCTATAAATAGAGAGCTTAGGTTAGAATTGAAAATTACACCAGAAACTGAAGTTTTCTCTCTCTATATTATCGAGCGTATTCTTGTGAGTATTTTGAGTATACTTTGAGTATTGCTACACGGTGCAAGTTCAAGTCATAGCTTTATATCAGGTGTTTAATTTAGAAGTATAAATCTTTCGAGGTAAGGGATATTATTTTTTCGTAATGATATTATTTCTTCAATATCATTATCTTTAAAATATTGATCTAAAGTTTTATCAAATTTGGAACTTTTGGTGTGTGAGTTATTATTCACGTATACGACCTTTATTCATGTATATCTGATCTTATTCACGAATACGGCACTTTATTCATCGAAAAATAAAAATTTTCCTTTTCGTCAAAATATCTATTATGGATACTAGCTTTGATTGTATCCATATTTTGATCATTCTTGAATTTTACACCACTATGATTATTTTTGAGGTATTTTTGGGCGTGGATAAAACAAAGTACGAATCTTTAATCCTTAATCCTTGTCATTTTGTTTCCTTTGGATTCGTTTCTTTAAAAATAATTTTCATCATCCTCGGTCTTAAATGAAGATATTATGGAATATCTTTGGCTGTAGTGCAAAGATGAATGATTTCGATGAATATCTTTGGCCGTAGTGCAAAAAGATGAGCAGTGTTTAGATGAACATGACCCGGTGATGAATATCTTTGGCTGTAGTGCAAAGATGAATATTTGATTCTAGATATATATTGATTGATGTTCTGGGGATAAAAGATGAGCGATGAACTTTTAAATTCATACATAGAAGATAGTAGATTTCATCCTCTACTTAACTCTTCTAATGAATTATTATTTTCATTGCGAATATTGATTTAAAATTTGTTGTCTATTGTATTCTATTAGATTTTTTTTCTGTTGGAGACTAACGATAATTTGTTGTATATTATCTTAGTCATAATATTCTTCTTGGGCTAGTTGAGCTCACCTTTTCCTTTTTGTTCCATTTTTCTTCTCGAGGAGGAGATAATGTAGCGAAATGCGCCTGGGGATGTAATGATGGTTCTAGAGAGAGTTGTTTAGTAGTCCTCACCATTTTGTAAAATAATGTATCAATAATTATGATGAGGATTTATTTGTATGTGGATATTGTCTAGATGGCAATATCTCGTATTTAAACTCACGATTTTTCTTGTTGTAATAATAAAGTTGTAGTTGTTTCTGTACCATGTATTGACAACTCAGAATGGGTGGTGTATACCTATTTTGGGGGCGTCACAGTTGGTATCAGAGCTTAGGGATATGATCTCTGGCGGAGATCGGGTAATAGAACTAGGAGGGGAGAGACGAGTAAATCCTTCGCTAGTGTGTCCTACCTAAGCTTATTTGTTAGTTGGTCAGTATATAGGGATATTATGTGATATATTGATTTCTTTAATTAACCCTTGTTTTATGACAGTATTTGAGAATGTCATTTGAGAATATTATGGTGGAAATGAGGAGTGGAGATGCTGTATTTACCAACGAGGAGAGCGTGCTGACAGTGGCAATGTTCCTCCGTGAACAATACCCTTTGAAGCGAGATGATGAGCGAGGGGATGTTTAGAAGCTTTTTGCGATTCATGCAAAATCGACGAGGAGACTCGTGTTCAAAATCTGAGGAGGAAATGATAGCAATTCTTTGGTTGTCACAATGCAAGCGATTCAAAGAGTTGGGACCACGAATTTAAAGGAAAGCCGGATCCGATCATGGCGGAAACATGGGTCAAGCAAATTACCAAGATATTCGATGTCTTGGGATGCACGGAGAACAGAAGGTTCCATTCGCCACCTTTATGTTAAAAGTGGCGAGGCGGACTCTTGGTGGGAATGCGTGAAGCGTACCCATCCGGCCGCGACTCAACATGTCTTGGGAGACATTTGAAACTATTTAATCTCAAATACTTTTACGAAAGTGTTCGTCATATGAAGGAAGTGGAGTTCATCAGATTAGAAACGAGAACAACATGGCGGTGTCTCGAAAGACGAGGCAAAGTTTGCGAGTTATCGGTTTGTACCTCATTTGGTGGAGAATGAGGAGCGTGTGACACGGATGTTTACGAGAGGTTTGAAACCCGGCGTCGACAATATCTCATTTCTCATAAATTTTCTCTCTATTAGGATGTTTAAATGAGGGCTCAATTATTAGGCGAGATAACGAATACGGTCAATGAGGGACCACAATCGAGGATCATACGAGAGATAGCGATCAATAAAACAACGATAACCCGGTGGAGAAAGAAAAAGGCGGACAAAAATGGTAACCACTACGGTGGTAATCATGGCCATGAAAATAGAAAAAGCGAGTCGGGAGGAGATTTTAAAAGAGGAGATTTAACAATGACCATGTGAAGGCAGCGGTCTTAAAGACAAGCCTGGTTCAAGGGAGGAGAAAGACCACCGGTCGTATCTTTATAAAACGGAAAGAGGACATATCGGTCAAGCGCTTACAATAGTTCAAGGTATGTTATAATTGTGGAAAGGAAGGACATATCGCTTTCGAGATTATGCGATGGCGAAACCTAGTTCGATGGGGGGCGGTGACTCAAAAAATTATCCCGAGAAAATTCAAAGTCAGCGGTTCTGGAAGGCGTTTGTTGTGGATTTGGTCAAAATCGAGGAACCCAAGCGAGGTGATCACGGGTAAGCTATTTATAAATTCTTGCGAAGTTTATACCTTACTTGATCTGGGGTGCTACCCATTCATTTATCTCTCTCCGCTTGTGCTCAGCGTTTAAACTTGACTCAGGAGAAATTAGACTTTGACCTATCTGTGGAAACTCCGTTAGGAGAAACTTTCATCACATCCCTTTGTTTATAAATCTTGTTTGATTCAAGTTGGCACCATCACCTTACTGTTAACCTTATCTCTTTAAAGATACTTACTTTTGATGTAATTTTAGGGATTGATTGGTTAACTACTCATCATGCCAAAATTGATTGTTTTCGTAAGGTTGTTAGCTTTCATATTCCTAAACAACTTTGTTATGCAATTCAAGCAACTAAACCATTAAAATCAGTCACTATTATATCTAATCATAAAGCTATTCGTTTATTGAAAAACGGATGTCAAGATTTCTTAGCCCATGTTATGGATTTGAATAAAGACACGTCAAATTTGAATAATATTCCTGTTGTTATTGACTTTCACGGCGTATTTCTGAAGAACTTCCGGTCTACCCCGAACGTGAAGTTGAATTCTTTATTGATCTTGAACTGGTACAAAGCCCATTTCTAAAACCCCATATCGAATGGATCCTATTGAACTTCGGGAGTTAAAGGTCCAACTACGGGGAGTTGTTGGACATCGGTTTCATTAAATCTAGTACATCTCCTTGGGGTGCTCTATTTTATTTGTAAAGAAGAAAGATGGGAGTATGCGACTTTTTGTATTGACTATCGGGAATTGAACCATGTCACTATCAAGAATAGGTATCCTCTACCTCGTATTGATGACTGTTTGACCCGATTTGCAAGGAGCACAATTCTTTTCAAAAATTGATCTTCGATTACGGATATCATCATTTGAAGATTAGGCGAGGATATTCAAAGGCGCCTTGAGAACTTCGATGCGGGCATTATGAATTCTTAGTCATGTCTTTCGGATTGACTAATGCTCCTGCGGCTTTCATGGATATGATGAACCAAGTATTCAAGGAATATTTGGATCAGTTCGTTGTTGTCTTTATTGATGACATCCTCATATATTCAAAAGTTGTGAAGATCATGAGCACCATTTGAAATTTGGTACTCCAAAGGCTTCGTGAAAACAAGCTTTATGCTAAGTTGAAGAAATGCGAGTTACGGCTTGAGAAGTAGCATTCCTTGGGCGCGTGGTGTCGAAACATGGAGTATCTGTTGATCCGTGCAAAGATTGAAGCAATACAAAGTTGGGAACAACCAAAGTCGGTGGTGAAATCACGTAGTTTTTGGGCTTATTTGGTTATTATCGGAGATTCATGGAAGGGTTTTCTCGAATCGCTACTCCATTAACTTGACTAACTCGGAAGGATACAAAATTCTTTTGGAGGCGAAGAATGCAAGAAGAGTTTCAAGAGCTTAAGAGGAGACTTATTTTATTTTGTTCTAACAATACCATCTGGTATGGATGGATTTGTTATCTCTGATGATGCTTGAGGCAAAGGGTTAGGATGTGTTCTCATGCAGCGTGGGAAAGTCATAGCCTATGCCTGCGACAACTTAAAGAATATGAGAGGAATTATCCTACTCATGATCTAGAGTTAGCAGGATCATTTTCGCTTAAAGATCTGGAGGCACTATCTATATGGGGAGAAAGTGGAGATATATTTAGACCATAAAAGCCTTAAATATTTCTTCACTCAAAAAAGAACTCAACATCTGGCAAATGACGTTGGCTCAAGCTATTGAAAGACTACGACCACACTATTCAATACCATCCTGGAAAAGCGAGCGTGGTAGGTGACGCGTTGAGTAGAAGATCATATGCGAGGAGCAGTGCGATAATGTCAAGTATACGCATAGAGCCAACTTTAATAGAAAAAGTTAAGGTTACTCAAGCCCACCGAGGCCGGAGGCGTGATGCGTATGAAGAAGAAAGTACAAGAAGGTGCTATTAGGGCGAGAATTGATGAAGAAGGAATACTTGAGTCCACTCTAGACTTTGTGTTCTAACGACTACGATTTGAAGTACAAGATTATGATGGAGGCACACAATACACCATTTGCAATCCATCTGGAAGTACCAAAATGTATCGTGATCTTGACATACATTTTGGTGGAACAATATGAAGAGGAGATTGCAAAGTTTATCTCAACGTGTTTAACTTGTCAGCGTGTAAAGGCGGAGCATCTAGTACTTAAGGGTCCGTTGCAACCACTTGAGATTCCGAAATGGAAGTGGGAACACATTACCATGGATTTAGATTCTGGGTCTTCCTACGGTTTCTCAAGGCATCAATGTTATTTGGGTTATTGTTGATAGATTAACCAAGTCGCTCATTTCTTGTTGATCGGAGACTTATTCCCTTGAACATCTTGCTAGTATATATGTAAATGAGATTGTGAGGTTGCATGGCATGCTAGTATCCATAGTTTCGGATCGTGACCCAAGATTCACTTCAAGATTTTGGGTTAGCTTGCAAAAAGCTATGAAAGCGTGATTTCTGATTGATTCGGCATACCATCCTCAAACGGACGGACAATCAGAGAGGACTATTCAAACTCTTGAAGATTTATTAAGACTTTGTGTCCTAGATTTCAAGGGCAGTTGGGATAAGTATTTACCGTTGGTGGAATTCTCCTACAATAACAGTTATCAGGCAAGTATAGGTGTGGCTCCATTTGAAGCATTATATGGACGAAAGTGTCGCTCTCCAATATGTTGGGATGAGGTGGGTGAAGCAACATTATTGGGACCCGAGAGTTGAAATACGTATGACTCACGAAAAGATCCAAATGATTCGACAAGCGTATACAAAGCGGCACAAGATCGACAAAAGAGTTATGTGGATCTTCATTGAAAGGACGTGGAATTTAGTATAGGGGATCATGTATTGTTGTGAGTTGCTCCATGGAAGGAGTTACAAGATTTGGGAAGAGAGGAAAGCTCAATCCACGATTTATTGGTCCATTTCAAATTCTTGGTAGAGTAGGAAATGTAGCTTATAGACTCATGTTACCTCTCTAAAGTATGTCTCGTGTTCATAATGTGTTTCACATATCGTACTTCAGTAAATATGTGAAAGACCCGAACCACGTTATTGAGTTAGAACCGGACGAGATAGCCAGAAGACTTAACGTATGAGGAGGTACTGTCAAGATCTTGGATAGGAAGGGCATGTCCTACGCATACGAAGGTTATACCACAAGTTAAAGTTTTGTGGAGGAACCATGCTATAGAGGAAATGACACTGGAAATTGGAAGCGGAAATGAAAGCGAGGTATCCTCACCTTTTCAAAACACAGTGCACGTATGTCAATTTGAGGAAGAAATTTCATAAGGAGGGAGGTTGTAAGACCCCAAATAATTAATAAATGAAAATTAATTTCCTCTAATTATTATTTTGAAATAGTAAGGGTTGATGTGATTAATGTGGATAGTTATGGGTAAAATCATAAATATTTCAAAATAAAGTGGTTATAAAATAAGGGAATAAGTTTGGTCGTGGAATACCTGTGTGGAATATTAAATGCCCATATGAAGCGATGCGTGTGGGCCCATAGTGAAGCGATTGGATGAAGAAAGCGACAAATATAAGTTGTTTAAAAATAGCGGCGTAGTTATTTACAGATTATCTTGTTAAAATACTAAATTGGTTAAAACACGATAGCTTTGCGGTATTGCACCAATTATTGATTCTTACGTGAAGGCACTACTCGATAATGGTTACGATAATTCTTATTCAATATTTTATTTTATTGATTCAATAATTGCTGCGTTGATATTTTATATTCTTTGTTGTTTGATAATTGTCATTTACAGTATTTTTCATTATCGAAGCAATAATTCATATTATCTGAATAATATTATTAGATAACATTATTGGCAATGTCTAGAAAGTTACATCTAAGGAGAGGTTTGGTCACCTAATTGCTTGCGCTTGTAGTAAGGAGAAATTCTTATTGGAAAGCCCCCTCTTTCGCAGGAAGCTGCTTTGGTTGTCAATCTTGTGATTACGTAATATTATTTGTGAATAATTAATTATTGATTCATATGATGAGAAAATATTGATTTTATGTGGATATAGATGGAGAAAAATTTTAATGTGACAATTGTTGAAAAATTGAAATTTTATCTTTTTACGATAAAATAATTCATTTAAATATATTATTATATTTTAATAATATAATAATGGTGATATTTTTACAACGAATGTGGGATATATGAGTATATCTGAGGAGGAAGAGTATTTTTGTTGCAATAAATGTTTAAAACATGTTAAACATGTCAATTGGACCCCATTTCTTGATTGAAATTTGATTATAGCTTTATAAAATCGCTGGTTTATGGATTTGGTAAATTTCTATTTGGAATTTGGAAAAACTTTCTTACTGCAAAGTTGTAGAGAATTGAATTTCCTATAAAAACTCACTAGATTCTAATTTTCGACAAAAGAGCTATTTATCATGAATTATTGAAGTTTGAGAGTTAGAAATAATTGATTTTGGAGTTTAAAATGTTTTTGTAAGAAAAACATTTTTTATTACAATTAAGTGGCATACATGTGTTAGAAATGATCTGAATCAGTTGGTAAAAGTGAAGCTTGACAATATATATATATATTATTAATTTATTAAATTTTTTTTGCTTTGGTGTTCTAAGCATTTTTCTATAAATAGAGCTTAGGTTAGAATTGAAAATTACACGAAGCTGAAGTTTTCTCTCTCTATATTATCGAGCGTATTCTTGTGAGTATTTTGAGTATACTTTGAGTATTGCTATCTGATTGCAAGTTCAAGTCATAGCCTTTATATCAGGTGTTTTAATTTAGAAGTATAAATCTTTCGAGGTAAGGGATATTATTTTTTTCGTAATGATATTATTTCTTCAATATCATTATCTTTGAAATATTGATCTAAAGTTTTTATCAAATTTGGAACTTTTGGTGTCTGAGTTATTATTCACGTATCGACCTTTATTCATGTATCTGATCTTATTCACGAATACTGCACTATTCATCTGAAAAATAAAAATTTTCCTTTTCGTTCAAAATATCTATTATGGATACTAGCTTTGATTGTATCCATGTTTTGATCATTCTTGAATTTTACACCACTATGATTATTTTTTGAGGTATTTTTGGGCGTGGATAAAACAAAAGTACGAATCTTTAATCCTTAATCCTTGTCATTTTGTTTCCTTTGGATTCGTTTCTTTAAAAATAATTTTCATCATCCTCGGTCTTAAATGAAGATATTATGGAATATCTTTGGCACGTAGTGCAAAGATGAATGATTTCGATGAATATCTTTGGCCCGTAGTGCAAAGATGAGCAGTGTTTAGATGAACATGACCCGGTGATGAATATCTTTGGCACAGTAGTGCAAAGATGAATATTTGATTCTAGATATATATTGATTGATGTTACGGGGATAAAAGATGAGCGATGAACTTTTAAATTCATACATAGAAGATAGTAGATTTCATCCTCTACTTAACTCTTCTAATGAATTATTATTTTCCATTGCGAATATTGATTTAAAATTTGTTGTCTATTGTATTCTATTAGATTTTTTCTGTTGGAGACTAACGATAATTTGTTGTATATTATCTTAGTCATAATATTCTTCTTTGGGCTAGTTGAGCTCACCCTTTTCCTTTTTGTTCCATTTTTCTTCTCGGGAGGAGATAATGTAGCGAAAATGCAGTCGGGGATGTAATGATGGTTCTAGAGAGAGTTGTTTAGTAGTCCTCACCATTTTGTAAAATAATGTATCAATAATTATGATGAGGATTTATTTGTATGTGGATATTGTCTAGATGGCAATATCGTATTTAAACTCACAGTTTTCTTGTTGTAATAATAAAGTTGTAGTTGTTTACGTACCATGTATTGACAACTCGGAATGGGTGGTGTATACCTATTTTGGGGGCGTCACGGTTGGTATCGAGAGCTTTAGGATATGATCTCTGGCGGAGATCGGGTAATAGAACTAGGAGGGAGAGCGAGTAAATCCTTCGCTAGTGTGTCCTACCTAAGCTTATTTGTTAGTTGGTCAAGATATAGGATATTATGTGATATATTGATTTCTTTAATTAACCCTTGTTTTATGATGATTTGAGAATGTCGATCGAGAATATTAACAGTGGAAATGAGACCTTGGAGATGCCTGTATTGCCTTACCAACGAGGAGAGCGTATGCGACAGTGGCAAAGTGTTCCTCCAGTGAACAATACCAATCGAAAGCGAGATGATGAACGAGGGGATGTTTAGAAGCTTTGCAGTTCATGCAAAATCGACGAGAGAGACTCGTGTTCAAAATACAGGAGAAATGATAGCAATTCACGGGTTGTCAAATGCCAGCTTCATTCGAAAGTTGGGACCACGTAATTTAAGGGAAAGCCGGATCCGATCATGGCGGAAACATGGGTCAAGCAAATTACCAAGATATTCGATGTCTTGGGATGCGGAGAACAGAAGGTTCCATTCGCCACCTTTATGTTAAAAGTGGCGGCAGGCAGCATCATTGGTGGGAGTCTGTGAATCGTACTCCATCCAAATTAGCACTCAACATGTCTTGGGAGACGTTTGAAACTATTTAATCTCAAATACTTTCCCGAAAGTGTTCGTCATATGAAGGAAGTGGAGTTCATCAGATTAGAAGCGAGAACAACATAGCGGTGTCTCGAAGACGAGGCAAAGTTTGCAGAGTTATCCGAGTTTTGCACCTCATTTGGTGGAGAATGAGGAGCGTATGACACGGATGTTTCGAGAGGTTTGAAACCCAAGATACGACAATATCTCATTTCTCATAAATTTTCTCTATTCAGATGTTGTAAAATGTGGCTCAATTATTAGAGCGAGATAACGAGTCACGGTCAACCGAGGGACCACAATCAGGATCATACCGAGATAGCAATCAATAAAACAACGATAACCAAGTGGAGAAAGAAAAGAGCGGACAAAAATGGTAACCACTCGGTGGTAATCATGGCCATGAAAATAGAAGAAAGCGAGTCGGGAGGAGATTTTAAAAAGAGGAGATTAATAAATGACTATGTGAAGACGCAAAGGTCTGCCGACAAGAAGCTGGTTCCAAGGGAGGAGAAAGACCACCGGTCATATGCTATAAATGCGGGAAAGAGGGACATATCAGTCCAAACTGCCCACAATAGTTCAAGGTATGTTATAATTGTGGAAAGGAAGGACATATCGCTCGAGATTGTACGGTAGCGAAACCTAGTTCAGCGGGGACGGTGACTCAAAAGACTGTCCCAGAAAATTCAAAGTCAACGGTTCCTGGAAGAGCGTTTGTTGTGACTGGTCAAAATGCGAGGAACCCAAACGAGGTGATCACGGGTAAGCTATTTATAAATTCTTGCGAAGTTTATACCTTACTTGATATCGGTGCTACCCATTCATTTATCTCTCCTGCTTGTGCTCAACGTTTAAACTTGACTCCGGAGAAATTAGACTTTGACCTATCTGTGGAAACTCCGTTAGGAGAAACTTTCATCACATCCACTGTTTATAAATCTTGTTTGATTCAAGTTGGCACCATCACCTTACCTGTTAACCTTATCTCTTTAAAGATACTTACTTTTGATGTAATTTTAGGGATTGATTGGTTAACTACTCATCATGCCAAAATTGATTGTTTTCGTAAGGTTGTTAGCTTTCATATTCCTAAACAACTTTGTTATATTTAATTCAAGCAACTAAACCATTAAAATCATCACTATTATATCTAATCATAAAGCTATTCGTTTATTGAAAAGCGGATGTCAAGATTTCTTAGCCCATGTTATGGATTTGAATAAAGACACGTCAAATTTGAATAATATTCTGTTGTTATCGACTTTTCCGACGTATTTCAAGAACTTCCGGTCTACCCCGAACATGAAGTTGAATTCTTTATTGATCTTGAACGGTACAAAGCCCATTTCTAAAACCCCATATCGAATGGATCCTATTGAACTTCAGGAGTTAAAGGTCCAACTACGGGGAGTTGTTGGACATCGGTTTCATCTGGCCCTAGTACATCTCCTTGGGGTGCTCTATTTTATTTGTAAAGAAGAAAGAGCGGGAGTATGCGACTTTTGTATTGACTATCGGGGAATTGAACCATGTCACTATCAAGAATAGGTATCCTCTACCTCGTATTGATGACCTGTTTGACCAATTAGCAAGGAGCACAATTCTTTTCAAAAATCGATCTTCGATTCGGATATCATCACCAAGATTAGAATCGAGGATATTCAAAGACGCCTTGAGAACTCCGATGCGGGCATTACGTAATTCTTAGTCATGTCTTTCGGATTGACTAATGCTCCTGCTGGCTTTCATGGATATGATGAACCAAGTATTCAAGGAATATTTGGATCGGATTCGTTGTTGTCTTTATTGATGACATCCTCATATATTCCAAAAGTTGTGAAGATCATGAGCACCATTTTGAATTTGGTACTCCAAAGGCTTCGTGAAAACAAGCTTTATGCTAAGTTGAAGAAATGCGAGTTCGGCTTGAGGAAGTAGCATTCCTTGGGCGCGTGGTGTCGAAACATGGAGTATCTGTTGATCCAAGCAAAGATTGAAGCAATACAAAGTTGGGAGCAACCAAGAAGTTGGTGGATCAAGCACGTAGTTTTTGGGCTTATTTGGTTATTATCGGAGATTCATGGAAGGTTTTCTCGAATCGCTACTCCATTAACCCAAATTTAACTCGGAAGGATACAAAATTCGTTTGGAGCGAAGAATGCAAGAAGAGTTTCCAAGAGCTTAAGAGGAGACTTATTTTAAGACTGTTTCTAACAATACCATCCTGATACGGATGGATTTGTTATCTACAACGATGCTTCGTGCAAAGGGTTAGGATGTGTTCTCATGCACGTGGGAAAGTCATAGCCTATGCCTCGCGACAACTTAAAGAATATGAGAGGAATTATCCTACTCATGATCAGAGAGTTAGCAGCAGTATCATTTTCGTATTAAAGATCCGGAGGCACTATCTATATGGGGAGAAAGTGGAGATATATTCGCACCATAAAAGCCTTAAATATTTCTTCACTCAAAAAGAACTCAACATGCGGCAATGACGTTGGCTCAAGCTATTGAAAGACTACGACCACACTATTCAATACCATCCGGAAAACGAGCGTGGTAGGCGACGCGTTGAGTAGAAGATCATATCGAGGAACGAGTGTGATAATGTCAAGTATACGATAGAGCCAACTTTAATAGAAAAGTTAAGGTTGCTTTCAAGCCACCGACCCGGAGGTGATGCGTATTATGAAGAAGAAAGTACAAGAAGGTGCTATTCCTAGGGCGAGAATTGATGAAGAAGGAATACTTGAGTCCACTCTAGACTTTGTGTTCCTAACGACTACGATTTGAAGTACAAGATTATGATGGAGGCACACAATACACCATTTGCAATCCATCTCGAAGTACAAAATGTATCGTGATCTTGACATACATTTTGGTGGAACAATATGAAGAGGAGATTGCAAAGTTTATCTCAACGTGTTTAACTTGTCAACGTGTAAAGCGGAGCATCTAGTACTTAAGGGTCCGTTGCAACCACTTGAGATTAGAAATAGAAGTGGGAACACATTACCATGGATTTCGTTCACGGGTCTTCCACACGGTTTCTCAAGGCATCAATGTTATTTGGGTTATTGTTGATAGATTAACCAAGTCCGCTCATTTCTTTCCAAATCTGTGAGACTTATTCCTTGAACATCTTGCTAGTATATATGTAAATGAGATTGTGAGGTTGCATGGCATGCTAGTATCCATAGTTTTGGATCGTGACCCAAGATTCACTTCAAGATTTTGGGTTAGCTTGCAAAAAGCTATGGGCGGATTTGATTTACGATTGATCAAGCATACCATCCTCAAACAGACGGACAATCGGAGAGGACTATTCAAACTCTTGAAGATTTATTAAGACTTTGTGTCCTAGATTTCAAGGCGGTTGGGATAAGTATTTACCATTGGTGGAATTCTCCTACAATAATGATTTATCGTGCAAGTATAGGTGTGGCTCCATTTGAAGCATTATATGGGACGAAAGTGTCGCTCCAATATGTTGGGATGAGGTGGGTGAAGCAACATTGTTGGGACTCGAGTTAATACGTATGACTCACCGAAAAGATCCAAATGATTCGACAACGATATTAAAACGGCACAAGATCGACAAAAGAGTTATGCAGATCTTCATCGAAAGGACGTGGATTTAGTATAGGGGATCATGTATTGTTGCGAGTTGCTCCATGGAAGGGAGTTACAAGATTTGGGAAGAGAGGAAAGCTCAATCCACGATTTATTGGTCCATTTCAAATTCTTGACCGAGTAGGAAATGTAGCTTATAGACTCGCGTTACCTCTAAGTATGTCTCGTGTTCATAATGTGTTTCACATATCTGTACTTCGTAAATATGTGAAAGACCCGAACCATGTTATTGAGTTAGAACCAGACGAGATAGCCGAAGACTTAACGTATGAGGAGGTACCTGTCAAGATCTTGGATAGGAAGGAACATGTCCTACGCACGAAGGTTATACCACAAGTTAAAGTTTTGTGGAGGAACCATGCTATAGAGGAAATGACCTGGAAATTGGAAACGGAAATGAAAGCGAGGTATCCTCACCTTTTCAAAACACCAGGTACGTATGTCAATTTCGAGGAAGAAATTTCATAAGGAGGGGAGGTTGTAAGACCCCAAATAATTAATAAATGAAAATTAATTTCCTCTAATTATTATTTTGAAATAGTAAGGGTTGATGTGATTAATGTGGATAGTTATGGGTAAAATACGCAAATATTTCAAAATAAGCAAGTGGTTACCATGTGTGGGCCCCATAACGGAAAGCGATTGGATGAAGAAAACGACAAATATAAGTTGTTTAAAAATAACGGCGTAGTTGTTACCGTTAATACTGTTAAAATACTCGGTGGTTAAAACACAGTAGCACACAGTATTGCACCAATTATTGATTCCTACGTAAGAAGGCACTACTCAATAATGGTTACAGTAATTACTGTTCAGTATTTTATTTTATTGATTCAATAATTGCTGCGTTGATATTTTATATTGTTTGTTGTTTCAATAATTGTCATTTACAAAGTATTTTTCATTATCGAAGCAATAATTCATATTATCTGAATAATATTATTAGATAACATTATTGGCAATGTCTAGAAAGTTCTATCTAAGGAGAGGTTTGGTCACCTAATTGTGCACCAGTAAGGAGAAATTCTTATTGGAAAGCCCTCTCTTCCAGGAACCGCACGGTTGTCAATACTGTGATTCTGTAATATTATTTGTGAATAATTAATTATTGATTCATATGATGAGAAAAATATTGATTTTATGTGGATATAGATGCAGAAAATTTTTAATGTGACAATTGTTGAAAAATTGAAATTTTATCTTTTTCTGATAAAACAATTCATTTAAATATATTATTATATTTTAATAATATAATAATGGTGATATTTTTACAACGAATGTGGGATATATGAGTATACGAGGAGGAAGAGTATTTTTGTTGCAATAAATGTTTAAAACATGTTAAACATGTCAGTGGACCCCATTTCTTGACTGAAATTTGATTATAGCCTATAAAATCGCCCGTTTATGGATTTCGGTAAATTTCTATTTGGAATTTGGAAAAACTTTCTTCTGCAAAGTTGTAGAGAATTGAATTTCCTATAAAAACTCGCGAGATTCTAATTTTCTGACAAAAGAGCTATTTATCATGAATTATTGAAGTTTCAGAGTTCCGAAATAATTGATTTTTGGAGTTTAAAATGTTTTTTGTAAGAAAAACATTTTTTGTTGCAATTGAGTGGCATACATGTGTTAGAAATGATCTGAATCAGTAGGTAAAAGTGGGCTTGACAATTATATATATATTATTAATTTATTAAATTTTTTGCTTTGGTGTTCTAAGCATTTTTCTATAAATAGGGAGCTTAGGTTAGAATTGAAAATTACAATTTAAGCTCAAGTTTTCTCTCTATATTATCGGCGTATTCTTGTGAGTATTTTGAGTATACTTTGATTATTGTTATACTATTGCAAGTTCAAGTCATAGCCTATATCAGGTGTTTCAAATTTAAGTATAAATCTTTCGAGGTAAGGGATATTATTTTTTAATGATATTATTTCTTCAATATCATTATCTTTGAAATATTGATCCGAAATTTTTATCAAATTTGAAACTTTTTGGTGTCGGAGTTATTATTCACGATATCTGGCACTATTCATGTATACTGATTATTATTCAATAAATACTTGACTATTCATCGAAAAATAAAAATTTTCCTTTTCGTCTAAAATATCTATGTGGATACTAGCTTTGATTGTATCCATATTTTGATCATTCTTAAATTTTACACCACTATGATTATTTTTGAGGTATTTTTGGACGTGGATAAAACAAAGTACGAATCCTTAATCCTTAATCCTTATCATTTTGTTTCACTGGATTCGTTTCTTTAAAAATATTTTTCATCATCCTCGGCCTTAAATGATGATATTATGGAATATCTTTATTGTAGTGCAAAGATGAATGATTTCGATGAATATCTTTGGCCCGTAGTGCAAAGATGAACATGTGTTTAGATGAACATGACCAATTGATGAATATCTTTGGCCTGTAGTGCAAAGATGAATATTTGATTCCAGATATATATTGATTAATGTTACAGGGATAAAAGATAGACGATGAACTTTTAAATTCATACATAGAAGATAGTAGATTTCATCATCTACTTAACTCTTCTAATGAATTATTATTTTCCGCTGCGAATATTGATTTAAAACTTGTTGTCTATTGTATTCTATTAGATTTTTTCTGTTGGAGACTAACGATAATTTGTTGTATATTATCTTAGTCATAATATTCTTTTCTGGGCTAGTTGAGCTCACCCTTTTCTTTTTGTTCCATTTTTCTTCTCAGGAGGAGATAATGTAGCGAGTACGAGTCGGGGGATGTAATGATGGTTCTAGAGAGAGTTGTTTAGTAGTCCTCACCATTTTTGTAAAATAATGTATCAATAATTATGATGAGGATTTATTTGTATGTGGATATTGTCTAGATGGCAATATCTGTATTTAAACTCACAGTTTTACTATTGTAATAATAAAGTTGTAGTTGTTTCTGTACCATGTATTGACAACTCAGAATTGGTGGTGTTTATCTATTTTGGGGGCGTCACAGGTATGATCATGACCATTGGTTTTATAGTTGAATATCTTTGGCCCGTAGTTCAATGATATACAACTGATTGGTATGATCATTGTTATTACATTTGAATATCTTTAGCCTTTGGGGTAAGGATTTTGATTAAACGTTCTATTAAGCCTTTGTGGCAAGGAGAAATTATTTATTTACATGATTATAAAAATGAATTATGGATTTAACTATAATATTTAGTGGTTCAGGTGAAGACAGGTGATGATAGTTCTTTTTATCTTGGGTATGACAAAGAACTGTTGATGAGTATTACAAGAATGAAATATTAACGATGGACTTTTAATCTAGAGGAGATAGTAGACATTATGTTCTACTTGACTCTTCTAATGGATTGCTTATTTCGCTGCAGTTAAACATGATGTTTATTGTATTTTATCAGTTTAACACTGTTGAAGGCTAAGGAGAATTTATTCTGCATTATCTTAGTCATAATATTTTTTACTGGGCTAGTTGAGCTCACCCTTTCTTTCCCTCGTGTTCTTCGTGAAATGAGAATATAGCTGGGACGAGTCGGGGAACGGATTGACGATCCAGATGGTTGTTTTAGTAGTCCTCACTATTCTATAAAATAGTGTGACAATAAATGTAATGAGGACTCCATTGAGTGTGGATATTTTCTAGAAGACAATATTCGTGTTAAAACTCTCAGCTTATGTTTTGTCGTATATTACACGGCAGTTGTATAATTAAGTTTGTAGTTGAGTTCTGTACCATGTATCTGGCGACTCAAGATGGGTGATGTATACCTGTTTTGGGGGCGTCACATGATAGCATTAGTAGTCCTCACTATTCTGTTAAATAGTGTGATAATAAATGTCATGAGGACTCCATTGAGTGTGGATATTGTCTAGATGATAATATTCTTATTAAAACTCTTAGATTATATTTTGTCGTATTTTTACTAATTGTTGTATAATTAAGTTGTATTTGAATTTTGTACCATGTATTTGGCGACTCAAGATGGGTGATGTATACCTATTTTGGGGGCGTCACACTGGTTCCATTCTTTATTATTCTGTTGGAACATCCTATCTGTACGGATTACACATGACCTGGTTCCATTCTTTATTATTCTGTTGGAACATCATGTCTGTGCAGATTACGCATGACCTAGTTCCATTCTTTATTATTCTATTGGAATATCCTGTCTGTGCGGATTACGCATGACCTGGTTCCATTCTTTATTACTCTGTTGGAATAACCTGTCTATGTGGATTACCGCATGCATGGTGAATGATCCTTTGTATTCATTCCTTATTAACTTGTGGAAATGATCTGTCTATGTGGATTACCGCATGGAGGGCGAAAATCCATTTGCAGTTTCATATATTCTATTATACTCAGTTGGTTAAAGTTTTGGCTTCTATACTCTATGAAATTAGTAGAATATCCTGGATATTTACGCTTCATCCAGTATCTTTTCATGGAAATATTCTTCTGAGCATTTTTGAATTTTACTCCACAGAGCAGTATCATGTTTATAATTTGGACGTTATTGGTTCCTGGATAAATTAATTTATAAATTTTTAAAATTTATTCTTGAACTTGTTTTATTGAATTGTCCTCATCCTCATGCTTATATTATGTTGAAAGTCATCTGTGGCCTGTAGTGCATAGATGGACTTGGTATGATTATGACCAGGGATTATTCGGTATAATCATGATCGTAATATTACAAATGATGTGGAAAAAGTCCTCATTGGCCCATAGTGCATTGATGGACAGTTTTTGGTATGATTATGGCTATGGATTCTCTTCGGCCAAGGGAGCAAAGATGAATTGTTTTATGGCATGATCAGGACCGTTGATGAAAACACGATTATCTTTGGCACGTAGTGCATGGATAATTTGTGGTTGTGATACTAATGAATATCTTTGGTCGTAGTGCAGGGATGATGTGGATTATTTATTGAGCTGAGTCTCAGCGATAAAAGTGATGAAAACCTTTTAAATCATAGAAGATAGTAGATTTTATGCTCTACTTGACTCTTCTAATGGATTTCTTGTTCCGCTACGGTTAAACTTGATGTTTGTTATATTGTATCAGTTTAACACTGTTGAAGGCTAATGATAATTTATTCTGCATTATCTTAGTCATAATATTTCTTACTGGGCTAGTCGAGCTCACCATTTTGCTTTCATTGTTCTCTTTAGGAAATGAGAACGTAGCAGGGACTAGTCAGAGAACGGAGTGATGGTCCAAATGATAGCATTAGTAGTCCTCACTATTCTATGAAATAGTGTGATAATAAATGTATTGAGGACTTATTTTGAGTTTGAATACTGTCTAGAAGACAATATTTATATTAAAACTCACAGCTCATGTTGTATATTTAAGGTTGTATTTGTATTCTGTACCATGTATTTGGCGACTTAGAATAGGTGATGTATACCTATTTTGGGGGTGTCACATGTAAGACCCCAACTTTTATGAATAAAGATGAATTCTCTATAATTATCATTTTTAAATATTACTGAATGAATTTGATATAATGTTATAGTTGTGGGTAATATTTAGAAATTTTGCAAAGTACGCAAGTTGTTTATAATATTCGACTGGTTGGGGAATATTTGTACGACGACACAATCATTGGTGGTCCCACAACAGAATTATTGTCGGATTGAGAAAACACAAAAATATTTTTATGAAAATAACGGACGGAAGTTTCCGTTAAGCTGTTGAAACACCCAAGTGTTAAAAAATGCGAGAATCTGGCGTGGTTGCATAATAGCACAGTATTCATTATTGATGCTTACGTGAGAAGTCACTCAGTTTTGTTCAATTATTGCTTCAGTAATTGTTGCATAGTATCTCACGTTATTTGATTCAATTATTGTCAATATTTTTTTTATATTATTAAATTAATAATTGAGATAACAGAGTTATTAATATTATTATTTGCAATATTAACGATGTCTAGAAGTTCTGCCAAGGAGAGGTTTGGTCACCTAATTGCGGCATGATAGGGAGAAATCCTTATTGGAAAACCCCTCTTTCACAGGAGCGACACAGTCGATTAATAGTGTGAATAATAATAATGATGATGAAGTTTTGTTTTATTATTATTATTAATGTAATAAAAGCAGAAAAGCTTTTTTTATATAAAAATGAATACTTTTATAAAGTTATTCGTTTTATTAAAGCTAATAGTAAAATCTTTTTATATAAAAGCAGAATATTTTTATAAATTTATTCGTTTTATTAGACAATAATTAGAATATATTATATTTTATTATGCATAGTGTTTGTATAATGCCTGCATAGTGTTTGCATAGTAAAATCTTTTTAAAAGTTATGCATTTTATTAGAATATATTATATTTTATTGTAAACCAATTTGGACCGTCCGTTTAAAGTAAATCGATCTGGACCGTTCATGGATTGGTTACTATTCAGTCCATTCTTCTATAAATAGAAGCTCATTCCTTCATTATTTCTTACGAATTCATTTGAAACTCTAGAGAGAAAGCGTAGAGAATTATTCTTCTATCTTGGCGTATTTCTTTAGCGTTTAAAAAGCTTTGAGCGTAGTGCAAGTTTCTTCAAGTATATCCCGCCTCTACCGTTGGAGTACTCTTCTTTATAAGGTGGGGTATTATTTTTTTTTGTATTCATGAAGAGAACTTCTATTATTCCATTCTTTATTATTCCGTTAGAATAACTTTGATATCATGAGCTACCCTATACTTGGTAAGATTCTTACATTATTCCATTATTTATTATTCTATTTGGAATAACTTTGCATCGCCAAATACCGCATACATGGTGAAATTCTCGTTATTATTCCATTCTTTATTATTCTCGTTGGAATATCACATGCATGCTTTTACGCCCGACATGGTTCCGTATTTATTATTACATTGGAATATCTTCATGCATGCGTTTTATGCCTTGGGACTGGTTAGATTATTTATTATTACATTGGAATAACTTTGTCTGCGCTAAATACCGCATGCATGGTGATTTTTGTTATTATTCCATTCTTTATTATTACATTTGGAATATCACGCGGTGCGTGTTACGCTTTGACACAGTTCCGTTATTTATTATTACATTGGAATAACTGTCATACATCTAAATACCGCATGCATGGTGATTTCTTTTGTTATTCCATTCTTTATTATACTCGGTTGGTTAAAGTTTTGACTTCTATACTCCATGAAATTAGTGGAATATCCTTGATATTTGCGCTTCATCCGATATCTTTTCATGGAAATATTCTTACGAGCATTCTTAAATTTTACTCTACAAAGAAGTATCATGTTGATAATTTGGACGTTATTAGTTCTGGATAAATTAATTCTTGAACTTGTTTTATTGAATTCTTATATCATTGTCATCATCCTCATATTTATATTTTGTTGAAAGTCATTTGTGGCTGTGAAGTGCATAGATGGACTTGGTATGATTATGACAAGGATTATTCGGTTGTAATCATGATAGTAATGTTACAAATGATGTGGTAAAAGTCCTCATTGGCCCGTAATGTATTGATGGACGAGTTGTTGGCATGATCATGACCATTGATGAATACACAAATATCCTTGGCCCGTAGTGCATGGATAAATTGTGGTTGTGATACTAATGAATATCCTTGGTAGTAGTCTTGAGGGATGATGTGGATTATTTATTGTGAGTCCCAAAGTGATAAAAGTGATGAAAATCTTTTAAATCATAAAAGATAGTAGTTTTTATTCTCTACTTGACTCTTTTAATGGATTGCATGTTCCGCTGCAGTTAAACTTGATGTCTATTGTATTTTATCAGTTTAACATTGTTGAAGACTATTGATAATTTATTCTGCATTATCTTAGTTATAATATTTCTTACTGGGCTAGTTGAGCTCACCCTTTCTTTCACTGTTCCCTTCAGGAAATGAGAACGTAGCCGGGACTAGTCGAGGAATGGAGTGATGGTCCAGATAATAGTATTAGTAGTCCTCACTATTCTGTGAAATAGTATGACAATAAATGTAATGAGGACTTATTCTGAGAGTGGATATTGTCTAGAAGACAATGTTTGTATTAAAACTCACAGCTCTTTTGTTGTATATTTAAGATTGTATTTGTATTTTGTACCATGTATTTGGCGACTCAGAATAGGTGATGTATACCTATTTTGGGGGCGTCACAGTTGGTATCAAAGCTTAGGGATATTATGCCTGGCTGAGATGTGAGACAAGAACTAGGAAGGGAGAGACGAGGAATTCCTTCACTAGTATGACCTACCTAAGTTTATTTGATATTTAATTGGTTGGTCAGAGTATAGGGATTATATATGATATGTTAATACACCCTTATTTTGTGGCAGTATTTGAAAATGGCATCCGAGAATGTTGAGAACATCAATGGAGCACAGGAGACCGTTGAGTCTCCACAGATCAATAATTAGGATAATGTGCCTCAGAAAGGCGACAATCCTAATGCAAACAATAACACTGACCAAATGATGAATGATGGAATGTTCCGAGGCTTCATGCAATTCATGCAACATCAGGCAAAAGCTGCTCCTGTCCAAAATGCAGGTGGAAACACTGGTAACTCTCGGAAGTTCACCACCAAACAGTTCAAGGAGCTGGAACCACCGGAGTTTTTTGGAGAGCCAAAACCACTTAAGGCGAAGACGTGGATAAAGCAGATCAACAAGATATTTGATATTTTGGGATGCTCCGAGGAGCAAAAGGTTCCTTTGCCACCTTTCATATTCAAGAGGAGCGTGACTTATTGGTGGAAATCGTAAAGCGTACTCAACCCGCCGCACTGAAGATGTTTTGGGAGAAGTTCCAAGAACTGTTCAATGACAAGTACTTTCCTGAAAGTATTCGTCACATGAAAGAGGTAGAGTTCATTAAACTGGAACAAAACAACATGACCGTGTCGCAGTACGAAGCCAAGTTTGCCGAGTTATCCCGGTTTGCATCCCATTTAATTGATAATGAGGAGAGAATGACGCGAATGTTTCTAAGAGGTTTGAAACCCGAGATACGTCAATATCTTATCTCTCATAAAGCGTGTTTGTATTCGGATGTTGTTAATAGGGCTCGATTATTGGAAGCGCGATAATGAGTCAACCCAACCAAAAGAGAGCGGCCCACAAAATGATAATACCGGTGATACTTGATCATGAAGCGGTGACAATAAGCATGGAGGGAATCAACATGCCAAAAATGGTAACCACTTCGGTGGTAATCATAGCCAAAATAATAAGAATGGACATTTCAAGAAGAGGAGATTCAACAATGATGGAAAGACGTCAGCACCAACACTCGTGGTTAAAGAAGGAGAACGACCACCTATCATATGCTTCAAATACGGAGGGGAAGGACACATCAGTCCAAACTGCGCGATGTCGTCCAAAGCATGTTATAATTGTGGAAGAGAAGGTCACCTAGCTCGATTTTATTGTTCACCGAAGACAAGTTCATCTAGGATGGAGGCACCAAAGGACATCCCAGAAAAGTCAAAGCCAATAGTACAAGGGAGAGCGTTTGTCGTGACCTCCCAGAAAGCAAGGAACCTGAATGAGGTCATCACGGGTAAGCTTATCATAAACTCTAGCGAAGTATATACCTTATTAGATACCGGTTCTACCCATTCTTTTATTTCTCCTAATTGCGCTCAACGTTTAAATTTGACTCCGGAGAAATTAGACTTTGACTTATCTGTTGAAACTCCGTTGGGAGAAACCTTCATTACATCCACTGTTTATAAGTCTTGTTTGGTTCAAATCGGTACCCTCACATTACCTGTCGATCTTATTTCATTGAAAATACTTGCATTTGACGTAATTCTAGGGATTGATTGGTTAACTACTCATCATGCAAAAATTGATTGTTTTCGTAAGGTTGTTAGCTTTCATATTCCTAATCAACTTATTATGCGAATTCAAGCAACCAAACCATTAAAATCAATCACTGTCATCTCAAGCCATAAAGCTATTCGTTTATTAAAAAATGAATGTCAAGCTTTCTTAGCTCATGTCACGGATCTAAACAAAAATACGTCAGTTTTGAATGATATTTCTATTGTTAATGAATTTCCGACGTATTTCTGAAGAACTTCTGGCTACCCCCAGAATGTGAAATTGAATTTTTTATCGACCTTGAACCCGGTACAAAACCCATTCCAAAGCCCTATATTGAATGGCTCCTATTGAACTTCAGGAGTTAAAGACCCAACTGCAGGAATTGTTAGACATTGGCTTTATTCGTCTTAGTACTTCTCCTTGGGGTGCTCTGTTCTATTCGTGAAGAAGAAAGATGGGAGTATACGACTTTGTATTGATTATCTGGAGTTGAATCATGTCACCATCAAAAATAGGTACTCATTGCCACGTATTGATGACTGTTTGACCCGGTTGCAAAGGCGCCAAATTCTTTTCAAAAATTGATCTTCGTTACGGATATCACCAATTGAAGATTAAAATCGATGACATTCAAAGACGGCTTCCGGAACTCCGATGCGGGCATTATGAATTCCTAGTCATGTCTTTTGGATTGACTAATGCTCCTGCTACCTTTATGGATATGATGAACCAAGAATTCAAGGAATATTTGGATCACTTTGTGGTCGTCTTTATTGATGACATCCTTATTTATTCCAAAAGCTGTGAAGATCATGAGCAACACTTGAGGCTGATACTCCAAAAGCTTCGTGAATATAAGCTTTATGCAAAGTTGAAGAAATGCGAGTTCTGGCTTGAGGAAGTAGCATTCCTTGGGCACGTGGTATCAAGTCATGGAATATATGTTGACCCGGCAAAGATTGAAGCCATTTAAAGCTGGGAACAACCTAAATCAGTGACCAAAGTACGTAGCTTTCTCGGCTTAGCTGGTTATTATCGGAGATTCGTAGAAGGGTTTTCTCGAATTGTTACTCCATTAACTCAGCTGACTCAGAAAGATACAAAAATCGGTTGGAGTGAGGAATGTGAGAAGAGTTTTTAAGAACTCAAGAGAAGACTCATTTCAAAGACACTGTTACGATAATACCATCTGGCTCGGAGGGATTTGTCATCTACAGTGATGCTTCAGGCAAAGGGTTAGGATGTGTTCTCATGCAACATAGGAAAGTCATAACCTATGCCTCTCGACAACTCAAAGAATATGAGAGGAATTATCCTAATCATGATCTAGAGTTGGCAGTTGTTGTCTTCGCACTTAAAATTTGGAGGCATTACTTGTATGGGGAGAAAGTGGAGACCTTTACGGATCATAAAAGCCTCAAATATTTTTTCACTCAAAAGGAACTCAATATGCGACAGCGACGTTGGCTTGAACTGTTGAAAGATTATGATCATACCATCCAATACCATCCTGGAAAAGCAAACGTGGTAGCTAACGCATTGAGTAGAAGATCATATGCGGGTACGAGTGCGATATTGTCAACGCAAAGGCCCATTTTGTATGACTTGCAAAGGATGGAGATAGAGATAAAAACTCTAGGGACCTAAGTGATGATGGTGAATATACGAGTAGAACTGGCTTTAATCGATAAAGTTAAAGTTGCTCAAGCTACAGACCTGGAGCTGATGCATATGAGGAAGAAAGTACAAGAAGGTGCTATGCCGGAAGCAAGAATTGATGAAGAAGGAATACTTTGAGTCAACTCCAGACTTTGTGTTCCTAACGACCCTGATTTAAAGTATAAAATCATAATGGAGGCGCACAACACACCGTTTGCAATCCATCCTGGGAGTACCAAAATGTATCATGATCTTTGACATACATTTTGGTGGGGCAATATGAAGAGGGAGATAACGCTATTTATCTCAAGGTGTTTAACCTGTCAACGAGTCAAGGTGGAACATCAAGTACCAAAAGGTCCATTGCAACCACTTGAAATTCCAGAATGGAAGTGGGAGCACATTACCATGGATTTCGTTACTGGTCTTCCCAAGGTTTCTCAAGGCATAGATGCAATTTGGGTCATTATTGATAGATTAACCAAGTTTGCTCATCTTACCTATACGAGAAACTTATACACTTGAATGTCTTGCTCGTATGTACATAAACGAGGTTGTAAGATTGCATGGTATGCCAGTATCCATAGTTTCTGATCGAGACCCAAGATTCACTTCACGATTTTGGGTTAGTTTGCAAAAAGCTATGGGCACGGATTTACGATTTAGTTCGGCATATCATCCTCAAACAGACGGACAATCAGAGAGGAATATTCAAACTCTTGAATATTTATTAAGACTCTGTGTCCTTGACTTCAAGGGAAGTTGGGACAAGTTCCTACCATTGGTGGAGTTTTCCTACAACAACAGTTATCAAGCAAGTATTGGCATGGCTCCATTCGAAGCGTTGTATGGAAGAAAGTGTTGTTCTCCAGTATGCTGGGATGAGATGGGTGAAGCAACGTTGTTGGGACCGGAGCTAGTACGTATGACTACAGAAAAGATACAAACGATCCGGCAACGTATAAAAACCTCACAAGATCGACAAAAGAGTTATGCTGATATTCATCGAAAGGACGTGGAATTCGATATTGGAGATCATGTGTTGTTACGTGTTGCTCCATGGAAAGGAGTTACGAGATTTGGAAAGAGAGGAAAGCTCAATCCTCGATTCATTGGCCCATTTTTAATCCTCGATCGAGTAGGAACTGTAGCCTATAGACTTGCTTTACCGCCAAGTATGTCTCGTGTTCATAACGTTTTTCATATATCCATGTTACGTAAATATGTGAAAGACCCGAACCACATTATTGAGTTAGAACCGAACAAAATAGCGGAAGATTTAACGTATGAAGAGGTTCCTGTTCAAATCATGGATAAGAAGGAACATATTCTACGTTCCAAGGTTATACCTCAAGTCAAAGTTTTATGGAGGAACCACAATGTTGAGGAAATGACTTGGGAGTTAGAATCTGAAATGAAATCAAGGTATCCTTACCTCTTCGACATACCAGGTACGTACCCTAATTTCGAGGGCGAAATTTCATAAGAAGGGGAGATTGTAAGACCCCAACTTTTATGAATAAAGATGAATTTTCTATAATTATCATTTTTAAATATTATGGAATGAATTTGATATAATGTTATAGTTGTGGGTAATATTTAGAAATTTTGCAAAGTACGCAAGTTGTTTATAATATGCGATTGGTCGGGGAGTATTCGTACGACGGCACAATCATTGGTGGACCCCACCATGGAATTATTGTCAGATTGAGAAAACGACAAAAATATTTTTATGAAAATAACGGCGGAATTTTTATCGTTAACTGTTAAAACACCCAGTGTTAAAAGTACATGAATACGTGTGGTTGCATAGTAGCACACTGTATTGATTATTGATGCTTACGTGAGAAGTCACTCAGTTTTGTTCAATTATTGCTTCAGTAATTGTTGCATAGTATCTCACGTTATTTGATTCAATTATTGTCAATATTTTTTTATATTATTAAATCAATAATTGAGATAACAGAGTTATTAATATTATTATTTGCGATATTAACGATGTCTAGAAGTTCTGCCAAGGAGAGGTTTGCTCACCTAATTGCGCGCCAATAGGGAGAAAACCGTATTGGAAAACCCTCTCTTTCTGGGGAACGACCTGTCGATTAATAGTGTGAATAATAATAATGATGATGAAGTTTTGTTTTATTAGTATTATTAATGTAATAAAAGCAGAAAAGCTTTTTTTATATAAAGCGAGAATACTTTTATAAAGTTATTCGTTTTATTAGGCTAATAGTAAAATCTTTTTATATAAAATGTAATACTTTTATAAAGTTATTCATTTTATTAGACAATAATTAGAATATATTATATTTTATTATGCATAGTGTTTGCATAATGCCCTGCATAGTGTTTGTATAGTAAAATCTTTTTAAAAGTTATGTGTTTTATTAGAATATATTATATTTTATTATAAACTAATTTGGACCGTCTGTTTAAAGTAAATCGATCTAGACTGTTCATGGATTAGTTCTTATTAGGTCCATTCTTCTATAAATAAGCTCATTCCTTCATTATTTCTTACGAATTCTTTGAAACTCTAGAGAGAGAAACTATAGAGAGAATTATTCTTCTATATCTTGGCGTATTTCTTTAGCGTTTAAGAAAGCTTTGAGAACAGAGTGCAAGTTTCTTCAAGTATATACCGCTACTCACCGTCAAGTACTCTTCTTTATAAGGTAGGGTATTATTTCTTTTGTATTCATGAAGAAAACTCGTTATTCCATTCTTTATTATTCCGTTAGAATAACTTTTGTATCTGTGGCTACCCTATACTTGGTGAAATTTTTACGTTATTCCATTATTTATTATTCGTTGAATAACCTATTTATGCGAAGTATCGCATACATGGTGAAATTCTGTTGTTATTCATTCTTTATTATTCTGTTGGAATATCATGTCTGTGCGTTTTACAGGACATGGTTAAAATCTTTATTATTCGTTGAAATATCCCGTCTGCATGCGCTTTTACTTTGGGACTGGTTCCGTTATTTATTATTCATTGGAATAACCTGTCTATGCGAAGTACCGCATGCATGGTGATTTCTGTTGTTATTCCATTCTTTATTATTTTGTTGGAATATCTTGTCGGTGCGTGTTATGCCATACCTGGTTCCGTTATTTATTATTCTGTTGGAATAACCTGTCTATGCGAAGTACCGCATGTATGGTGATTTCTTTTGTTATTCCATTCTTTATTATACTCAGTTGGTTAAAATTTTGACTTCTATACTCCATGAAATTAGTGGAATATCCTTGATATTTGCGTTTCATCCAGTATCTTTTCAGGAAAATATTCTTCTGAGCATTCTTAAATTTTACTTTACAAAGAAGTATTATGTTGATAATTTGGACGTTATTAGTTCCTAGATAAATTAATTCTTGAACTTGTTTTATTGAATTCTTATATCATTGTCATCATCCTCATATTTATATTTTGTTGAAAGTCACATGTAGCCTGTAGTGCATAGATGGACTTGGTATGATCATGACCAGAGATTATTCGGTGTAATCATGACCGTAATATTACAAATGATGTGGTAAAAGTCCTCATTGGCCCGTAGTGCATTGATGGACAGTTGTTGGCATGATCATGACCATTGATAAATACACAAATCCTTGGCCCGTCGTGCATGGATAAATTGTGGTTGTGATACTAATGAATATCCTTCGCCGTAGTGCAGGGATGATGTGGATTATTTATTAAGCTGAGTCCCAGCGATAAAAGTGATGAAAACCTTTTAAATCATAAAAGATAGTAGATTTTATTCTCTACTTGACTTTTTAATGGATTGCATGTTCCGCTGCAGTTAAACTTGACGTCTATTGTATTTTATCAGTTTAACATTGTTGAAGACTATTGATAATTTATTCTTCATTATCTTAGTCATAATATTTCTTACTGGGCTAGTTGAGCTCACCCTTTCTTTCATTGTTCCCTTCAGAAAATGAAAACGTAGCCAGGACTAGTCGGGGAACGGAGTGATGGTCCAAATGATAGTATTAGTAGCCCTCACTATTCTGTTAAATAGTGTGTTAATAAATGTAATGATGACTTATTCTGAGAGTGGATATTGTCTGTAAGCATACAATGTTTGTATTAAAACTCATGCTCTCTCTTATATATATATAAGATTATATTTGTATTATGTCTGTGTCATGATTTTAATGACTTCGGAATAGGTGATGTATACTTATTTTTGGGGAGTCACATCACACACACACACACACACACACACACACACACACACACACACACACACATATATATATATATATATATATATATATATATATATTCTGATTTTAGAATATATAAAAAAGATATAAAATAATATGTATAATTGTGATTAGTTATAATTATTGGATCTATATCTGTGGTGAAATATCCACTAATTATATCCTATGCATCATTCCAAATTTATTTTTTTGTAATTATATTTTGTCACCGTAATATTGTTGACGTGACAATCACACTTATATTTTATTATATACATGCAGGCACATATTTATGTATAAATGTATTTTGTTTAAAAAAATGTAAAAATTCAATTATTTTTAAAAAATAATAGAAAATACTTTTTTGAAATGGAGTATAAATTGGGATACTCAACCCATACGCCATAGTAAGTTGACCATGAGGGAGACTTAGAAAAATGATAGTAAGTTGGTAAAGTAGGGATGTATCTTCAATATAGTTGACCCAAAGAAAAGAAATAGTAGCATTTTAATTAATTAATTAATATGCAATTATTAATAATTACTCCAAGTCACATCGAATTTTATTTATTTATTAAAGTTTGAGATTTTCCATCGCGTGCAAGACTTTCTATTCATTGGTTGATTTTGGGGTTATTTAAAGTTAGATATTTAAATATTACTATTTAAATTCTCAATGTATATTATTTTTCAGAGGCCTTCTACAGCGACTGGCTTCTTTCGATCGGGATAGTGACCGGTTGGAATTTATTTATTTATTTTTGTTTTTGATTATTAAATAATTAATATGATTTATTAAAATTAAAATTTTTATAAAATGCAATAATTTAGGTGTCATTTGAATATATATAAAAACAGGGTTGCACAGACTGTACAACCATATTCTTTTACATGTATTCAAATGATACATAAATTACTGTATTTTATAAAAATTTCAGTTGTAATAAATTATATTAATTATTTAGTAGTCAAAAACAAAAAAAAAAAATCGATCACTATCCCGGTCATAAAAAAAAAAAACCGATCGCTGTAGACTTTTTGAATTTTTCATCATATCATGCATATAAAATTGATTTTATACACCCTCTCCCTCTCCCTCTCCCTCTCCCTCTCCCTCTCCGAGCTCATATTTTAGGGAAAGTGATTGAAATATAGATAAATTTACCAGAATATTAAATTGTAGACTGTCATAAAATTCTAAGCAATAAGATACTATAAATAGAGCGATACTATTTTTAATTCTTTCATATATT
The DNA here is from genome assembly GCA_020205605.1 of Panax ginseng. Lineage (NCBI taxonomy): Eukaryota > Viridiplantae > Streptophyta > Magnoliopsida > Apiales > Araliaceae > Panax > Panax ginseng. Next base: position 160,862,918 of record CM035128.1, read on the forward strand.
AAATATGTACATAAAAAAATATTTGTAATTAACCCTAGTAGTTAGCGCAGTGGTTTAAATAACGTTTCGGGATGTGTCGTAGACCCAAACATCACAATTATGAAAGACAAAAATACTGAAATAGGGCCACAAACTGTCAGCACAAGTTTGTTGAAAGAAAAGGCTGGACCAAATTAAGGGATTAGTCAGACTGTAATTAAAAAACTCCACATTATCAAAAAAAAAGTATTTGCGATAGACATAAATTAATTTTTCTGTTTGATTACGCATGATATTAAGATTTTTTAGTAGTAAATGAGATTATTAATTTAGGATAAAAGTGAGATAAGTGATCACTTAACTTATTTTTGTAAGAAATAAATCAAAATTATATTTTATTATGATTCAAAATGAATGCAATAATATAGTAGTTTAATTTTTTATTTAAGGCCTTTTCTATAAAGAAACCTTAGATAAACATGCATTTTGCTTATTAGATGACAATCATATATTCATGTATTTTACTGTTGTCCGAATCTCTTTCACTATTTTTATTTCTTTATGCTCTGTTTTTGAATTTTGAACAGAAAAGAAAAGAATAGAAAATTTAAATTAGAACAGAAAAAAAAAGAATAGAAAACTTAAAGTTTTCCTTTGTGTTGTTTCTGAGTTTTTAATAGAAAAGAATATAAAATTTAAAATTGAGGACATAAATTATAATTTAAAATTTATTATATTAAAAGTTGAGGATAATATGAGAATTATAAAAATATTACTTATTCCAATTTCTTTTCTGTCCAAATCATGCCAATTTTGGACGAAAAACTTTGACAGGAAAAGTTGTCAAGTTTTCTATACATTTCTTTTCTTTTCCGTTTATTAAAAAACTCAGAAACATAAGAATTTGAAAGAAAACTTAAATTTTTCGTCCATTTCTTTTTTTTTCTATCCATTTTAAAACTTAGAAACTGAGCGTTAAGGTATATATATATAATTATATATAAATCACTCATCCTAAACTCTTAAGGTAAATACATAAGGAAAAATAATATTTACATTTATTTATATTAAAATGACAATATGCAAATAAAGATTTTCTTTTTAAAAAAAAAATCAATTCTACTTCACAGCTTTAAATGTTTTTCGAGTATGAGAAGTAATATTCAGATACTAAAAATAATTTCGCACATATTAAACGTTTGAAAAAAATATAGAACACAATAGTAAAATTCTATAACTTAATCAAATAGGTGTAATAATCATGCTTTTCAGATCAGGATCGGTCATCGAACCGAAAAAAGTGCATGTTGAATAGATCACTGGTTCAAACCATTATTGACCATGTGACATCATTAATATATATTATTATTAATTAACAAAATTTTAAAAAATCTCGTTTTAATGAAGTAAAATATAATAAAGTTAAGTTACTATATTATTAAAAGTGGTTAATTTTAATATTAAAATTGTTTTGATAAAAAAATTAAAAATCAGGTCAACTAATCGATTTTACTGGACTAACTTTGACCAAAATCGAATAGTTCAAACCGAATTAAAGTGTAAACCGATTCTGATTTTTATAAGTTGGACCGCCGGTCAGGACCCATTTTTAAAACCATGGTAATAACTCGAGGGTAGTCTCATCTTCATTTATTCTTTCGTTATATCATTAGTAAAGCCAAGGGAAATACCTCCTACCCAAGAATTCTCGTTATTTTTTTTTCTTATTGATTTTTAAAAAAATAATAATTATTTTTAACCTATTAACACCTACCAAATACGCAAGAATTTCGTTGAACTTGTGTAGGGAAATTTTAGAATAATGCTACATTCCAAATATTGCATTAATATTAGGATTTAACATGACACTCAAAATAAAATTAGGTCAGTGATAATATCAGAGTAATAATTATGCTGTCAAAATAATAAATATTGTTGAAAGTTTAAAATATTATTAAAATAAGTGTAACTGTGTGATCAAATATGTTTTTGTTCTGACAACGTCTGTGACGACCCCAAATTCAGATATCTGTACCTCAAATCTGGTGTTTCACAATGCAACTCTAATAACATACTAAAATCTCATACAACGGAATAATAGAATAATTTACATTGATATAACATAAATATTATCGTCTTAAGTCTCGCAACCATGACTAATACTTCCTCCGTCCCAGAATAAAAGTCTTTATTAGTATTTTAGGTAGTCCCAAGTTAAATGTCTACTTATCTTAAATGGTCTATTTTTTATAATAATTTGCCTATAATACCCTTATTATTAATTGTTATATTTATATTCTCTATGCATATTTATGGAGCATAACTAGTAATGTGCAAAAAATTATGCAATTAAATGAGAAATTAAATATGGACAATTTTGTCATTTTATCCTCTTTCTTAATATGCGCAAAAAGTCAACCAAAACTTTTATCTTGGACGGAGGGAGTACATTACATAACGTAAACAAGAAAAAACACATTTACCCCACTGTGGTTGTAGTGTTTTAAACAATTAGCCACCGTGCTTTTAAAATATTCAATTAGCCCACTGTAATTTTTAAAAATGTTCAATCAAGCAATTCCGTCCAATTTTGCTCACGGACATTAAAAATTGGGGAAAAAGCACCATTACCCCACCGCGCTTTTAAAATATTCAATTAAATTTCAATCGTATTTTTTTAAAATGTTCAATCGTTAATTTCATCCAATTTTACTCATTTAACGTTTAAAAATTGGGCCAATTTTCGTATGTGGCTTTAAAAAAATAAAATACAAATGACGCAGAGGTCATGGAAGGCAACTTTCAGGTACTCAGTGGCATGGTATCCCGTTTATAGGATACCAGAAGGCAACTTTCGTGCAGCTTTCTTGACTTACCATTCTCTCTCTTGGCCATTTAGTTCATAGATGGTCAGCATTTGATTCTGCTTGCATGGACATTTGTATAGTTTCTCCAGTAGTAGGTCTTCAAAGCTACAATGCTCAGGTAGATATATTTACTTTTTATTGCATTATTTTTACTTATGGCACTGGGACGGTACTTATTCGTCTAACAATTTTTAGAAAGTTCATGTTATCTTGTGGAAGTGGTTCACAGTTTTAGGTTATTCATATTATACCCAATTATCAAAATGATAAATTAGGCTAAATTGGCAACGTACATGTCCTTCAACCAACCAATATTAATATTCTAAAATTTGTAAAAGTTAGCAACAAAAATGAGTTCTTAGTAAATCAATATACTGAAAATATGATGGTCTGAAGCATCCAGGGGTTAGATATTTTTGTTAGATCTTTTCTGAAGATGCAGAATTAAAATAACATTAGCACGAGGGTATGCACGAGGGAATTGAATTAAAATACACGTAATTTGTATTTTATTTTTTAAAGCTACATAGGAAAATTGGCCTAATTTTTTAACGTCCATGAGCAAAATTGGACGGAATTGCTTGATTGAACATTTTTAAAAAGTACAGTGGGCTAATTGATTATTTTAAAAGCACAGTGGGGTAAAGGTGTTTTTTTCCCTCAATTTTTTAACGTCCGTGAGCAAAATTGGACGGAATTGCTTGATTGAACATTTTTAAAAAGTACAGTGAGCTAATTGAATATTTTAAAAGCACAGTGGTTAATTGCTTAAAACACTACAACCACAGTGGGGTAAAGGTGTTTTTTCGCTAACGTAAACCATAACATACTTATAACCAAACTTGTCTTAATATTACAACATGATAATTAAAATCCTAACATAGAGGACTAAATGTACTCCATAGCCTTGCCCTTTCTCTTATCCTTGCATGATATTTCACACGGTTCTGCCTTAACTGAAATATTTAGAGAAAATAAGAGTGAGCAATAGATTTGGCCCATAAGTAATATAACAACAAATGTGAACATAAATAAATATAAAGCTAATAATCTCAAATGATTAATGATAAAGGGTAGCTCGAGAATTTAAAGAATAATGTTGTAAACAAAGAAGTTTCAATAGTTCTAAATCTGTCTTTTGAATTTTAAACAATGAGTCATTATAGACCGAAAGATTATCAAAATAATATATTCAAAGGTTTCAACGTTTTTCAATAGGTTAAATTTTAATATTGAGCAGTCACTATGGACCAAGAACTCTTGCTAGAATTTACAGTATTTCACTGATAATCTAATAAAAACAAGTACAATAGGTGATCAACCTAAAGTACCTTACATTATGAATAATATTTAAACATGTTGTTTGCGTGCATGTCGGTCTCCCGATAATATATAATTTTTCATTCTATGAGGGTTGTTCATCTCAGCAGATTATAAAAGTCTGCACCAAGACAATTGGTTTGGGTAGCTTTCTAACTCGTAGATATTGGTCTAGTCGAATCAAATGACTTAGACACTTTTTTCAGAAAACAATTAAGAATAATTTATAAGTTCAAAGCTTGCAACATGATTCAAAGGATATAATTGTGATTCCAAATCAAGCTTCAGAGTATGTATAATATTTTTCAAGAATTTAGATAGCACAAAATTTATTCTATAGAACGATTATACAATCAACAAGTATATTTGACCAAATATATAGTTGATATAACAACAATTAAAAATGTGCACAATATTCAAGGTTGTGTAAGTTAGAAAACTTGCATTCAATCAGAAAATCAAATGAAGTTAAGAAACTTGCACAAAGAAACATTTGAAGAGAGTCAGGGAACTTGTCTTTCGCGTAGATTACCAATTAACAGCTTAATGTCACCTCAATGTTCTATATTATCATATTCATGTATATATATACACATTAATTATACATACTTGACACAAAACCAACAATCATACACATCTATCATACACATGATTAGCCATGTACGTTATGTACATACACCCATCAACATATTCGACACACATTCAAATCACATTGATGCATATTCAACCCTGTCTTTGCTTTATTTAGAAACTAGTTAAATTTTGATTCTATATAGTCATTATATGTTTGAATACTGAAAACATCACTTTAATCATGTATTATACCTTAAGATAGTATTATACACATGTTTCAAGTCTTGGATCATAGTTAAAACAATCAGACAGCTCCGCGCTGCTCCCTGATCAGACCAGAGTTGAGTTTAAGTTTTCAATTACACAGATCAGTTCTTAGCATACATTGACACTGATACAAATCATATACTCATGTCAACAAGGTATTGGGTTAGATTTGATATCTCTTGTGCTTACTTTAAGCTTTCTTTCAAATTATATAGTTTTTATATTAAAGTTTTCAATCAACAAGGCTTAATGGGTTCATTTTACAAGGACCTACTATAACACTTCTTAATCCATATGATGTTGATACATCAACCTTTAGTTCGCATGCTCAAATTGAAAGTAGTATGCACATAAACCAATCATGTTTGATGATAAAGCATATACTTTATAACAATCTTATTCATTTATTAATAAAAAAAAAGTATTAATTTATTAAAGGCTTTTAATTATCTACATGATACTATTTTATAATATGTGATAAACTCATAGTTTTAAGCAATGTTTTTAGAATAATGATGATGATCATTCTAATGAGATCTAAATTCTTAGAAAGCTTAAAACTAAAATAGTTCCTTACTAAATTGGGGATTAGTGAATCCAGATAGATTGGTATATACATTACTTGCTCATTGGATGAGGATGATTGATCTTATGATCATTTGTGTGGAGACACTAAAGCAAGTATGTAGGTGCTTATTAGAGAATAAGTTCACTGAACATGGCTCGCTAAGGAATACCTAATGGAGTTTTACTTGCCTGTCAGTAGGAATTCTTGTAGTGATAGTAGTATAAGTGATCCTTGAACTTGAGATCATCATAGTACACTACAAAAAAATGGGGCTTCAGTAACAACCGATTTTCGTTGCTAAAGGTGTCAAATTTCGTTGCTAAAGGGTTTTGGCACGACTTTACTGTCGTTAAGGCCTTTCGTCACAAGAATGAGCGTTGCTAATTGTTCTCAGAATCTAACGATTTTTTTTCGCTGCCAAAAGTAATACATTTTGCAACTAAATTTGACTTTTTGTATGTAGACATTGATCCTTTAACAACAAAATGTATTGTTGCGTAATAATTAAAATGTCGCTGCTAAAAACCCCATTTTGTTGCAAAAAAGTCCGCTAATTGGCAATGAAATGAACTTTTTTTGGCAACGCACCATGCATTTTCGTTAGTAATTGACACCATTTTGCAACGACATTTTTTCGTGCAAAGAAATTATGAAAATTATTGCCTAAGCTTGCTTTCGTTGCGGAATATAAATTTTTTAGCAACGATTTTCGTTGCTGATTATATTATTTGGCAACAACATTATGCTAAATCAGCAACGAAAATGTTTGTTGCTAGTTATTTTTCAATAACAACGAAAGTCGTCGATTAGCAACGACATTATATTTTGCCGTTTCTTTATATGTGCAACGAAAGTTGATATGATTTGCAACGATAAAAAATATTGCCTTTTATTTTAGTATTAGCAACAATATCCTCTCCGTTGTTATTAGGTTAATTTTTCGTTGCTAAATAGTATATTTTTAATGCCATTAGCAACGAAAATTTGTTGCTAAATGTATAAAAAATTATTGCTATATTAAAGCTTGTTCAATGCTTTGGTAATGAAATATATTGTTGCCAAATCAAAATTTGACATTCTTTTTGTGTACCTGGCTGGCTCACTGTCCCCATAGCAAATAATGGCAAAAATACAAAAAACTAAAATATTATTAACTTAATAAAATCATCCACTACATAATCATTCATTATCTTTACAATTAACCATCTAAAGCTACCACAGTTCTTCAATCAAAGTATATATCTACATTTATAGATAGAGTACACTTCATAATTTCGTCCCTTTCTTCCGTGAACGTAGTACATCTAAAATTTGATACCCAAAGATTGTAAGGCGTCGTAGAAGCAGTCTTTCTGCACATTTAAAAATAATAGCAAGTCAAGAAAATGAAGCAAATAGGTCACCAGAGGTACTTAGTGCCAAAATCAATACACAAAGACAATAGAGTTGCTACGTGGTACAATGTAAAGGCTTGGCTCCTATTTCATAATACTTTAGAATACCACCAATTTCTTGTTCAATTTGAGTGACTAAACAATAAATATTGTTGTCACATCAATGCATAATCACTCTCCAACCTGGTTATAACACTATTTGATACTTCATAACAAAGAATCAAAGAGAACACTGAAAACATACTGAGAGCATTGTGTATGACACAACCAAGAAAATTAGTTTTTCATGTAATTATTTATTAGGCAATTTAGTTAGATTACAAAACAGCTTAGTTGAGTTGTTCAACAAGCTGACTCAAAGACATCTGAGTTAAATATCCCTGATTTGCTCATTGTAAACTTCAAGGACGATAACAGATATGTGGAACGTAAAAGTCTATTTCCGTTCCTCGACCACTTTAAATAAATTCTCCAAAGTTCTATAGTATTAGAATAATTTAATTGGGCATAATTTTGTTGCATAAATTTTATTTAAAAAAAATTACATTCGCGAATCCCTTTTTCCTTTTTCGCTGAATCCGTGTTATTCAAAGTTGCAGGAGATTCACGCTTTGGTTCATGATTACTGACATATATATGTTAACAGGTTATCATTTAAGTTTAGTTATATGGATTCACCTGTTATTTTGGTTTTTATTATATATATATATATTATTCTTAATTATTTTATAATTAAAATAAAATATTTATTTTAATATTAAAATAAAAGAGTTTATTTTAATTTTAAAATTGGATTTCATGCTAACTAATTAGATTTGGAATTGGATTCCATGATAACTAATTGGAGTTGAAATTGGATTCCATGTTTCCTTAAATAAAGAGTTTATTTGTGAATAGAAAAGAGAATCCGTGTTTCCTTTAATAAAAGAGTTTTTTTTATACTTGGAATTGGATTCCATAATTAATTAAAATAAATGAGTTATTTTGTTTAAAGATTTTGATTAAAAAAAATAATTTATTTTATTCAAAATTATATAAATTAAAATAAAAGAGGTTTATTTTGATTTAAATTTGGATCAAAATAAAGGAGTTTATTGTGATTCAAAATTAGATTTTATGCTAACTAAATTTTGTTTATTAAATGATATCAATATATATATATATATATATATATATATATATATATATTGAATGTTTATTATTCATGAGATGAATGTTATTTATTGATGCATATGGTGATGTGTATGATAATAAATGAGATTGATTATGAATTATTAACCAATGTGATTGGATTTTATTTTAGTTAGATACATGAATGTATGAGTTTTATTAAATGGGGTCTGCGTACCTTGTCTTCTCTAATTTTTTCTTAATATAAATTATATCTTCCTCCTATGTACTTCTCCTTGACTGCTGATCAAGGTTTCTATTTATTTTCAAATTGTTTTGTAATAGGAATAGTTAGAATTAATTTTGAAGAATTGGAGATTAAAGAGCAAGGAGCGTTTGAAGACCCGTTTGTAATGTAGCCCGGGTTTAAATATAATAGTTATATTTAAATATTAATTATTGCACCCCTAGGGTTTGACCTTTTGGTTTACTTGGTGGCTCTAGTAAACAAAACTAGAATAAAAGTCCATAATCAATCCGGGTAGAATATAGTATTCTATATGTGCATACTTATACTATATATATATATTATATATATACATACACATATTATATTATGAAAATATTTTTCGCATGATAATTAATATGACGCGTATTTTATATATATATGTACATGCACACTAAACAAGATGAGACAAATTAATAACAAACTCCTCAAAGATTTTTATATTAAGTCCTAAGCGTTCAAAGATATTTGGAATATCGAATGTCGCCTTCTAGCATGATAAAAAATAATAGAGTATCAATTAATTATTATAAGTTTGTTGTGTCACCACAAGGCTTATCTTAATATTTTGAGATATTAATTTTATCACATTTGATGCTTATAAAGAAAATTGAACAATGTTATTTTGTTGTGTCACCACAAGGACAATATTTTTTATTTTTTTTAATATATGGAGTGCTAGGTTGGACTTAACTTAGATAATTTTGATTCGGATGTGCCACCACTTGATCAAAATAATCTAAGAGGCAAAATAAAAGGAGTTACATGATGATGTAATTGACAAGATTTGTCTACCTATTTATTTATATATAGTTTGTTGTGTCATCACAAGGCTATATACATTTGAAATGAGATCCTTATTGTGAGACCCTGAATTTTATGAAATGAAAGTATTCAATTTTTTTATAATTATTCTATTTAGTAAATGGTTAAATTGATAAAAGGTTAAAGTTAAGGGTGATATGTGAAATTTTTTTAAAGTATGTAAGTTGTTATAAAATATTCTTTTTTGTGGGGAATATCCGTAGGATTCAAGCACAATCATTGGTGGACTCATGAATGGAAGTATTGTCGTAGTAAGAAAAACGACATAATTATCTTTTATAAAAATAATAAAGAAAAGTGTTACCGTTAAAACCGTTGAACTACTCGGTAGTAAAAGTACGAAGAATACGCTGTGGTTGCATAAGAATACACACGCTTATTGATGCTTACGTGAGAAGTCACTCGGTTATACTCAATTATTGCTATAATAATTCACGATCATATCTCTCATATTATTGATTCAATTATTATCACAAGATCATCTGCATAATATGTTATATTATTAAATCAATAATTGAGACGGCAAAGTTATTCATATTATTATTTTCAATATTGACAATGTCTAGAAGTTCTGTCAAAGAGAGGTTTGGTCACCTAATTACACGCCAATAAGGAGAAATCCTTATCGGAAAGCCCCTCTTTCCTGGGAACGACCTGGTTGTTAAATATTTTGAGTTATAATATTAATGATGAATGTTATTAAAAATTGAATTTGAGTTCGGAGTTGAATTTGGAGACGCAGACGTGATATTTGAGTCTGGAATGATAAAATTAGTAAAAATAGACTATAAACACAAAATTTGTCGGGGTTGACATTTCCATTGTGTTAGGATTATTAGTGTTAGTGGAAATCGATATTTATTTCAATAGTAATTGATGTCTGGAAGTTATATTGACAAACCGGGTAATTAATCGGGTAAATGAGCAATTAATTGCTATTAATTGATATGATTATAACTATTTGTTTACATGTGTGTACTATTGATTCACATTCTTGTACTGTTAGGGGAGTTGGTGCCAGATTGATAATACTTGCATGACTAAGTTAAAAATAGAGGTATAGATGAAGGTACTATATTGTAATTCGTATTTTCACATGATTATAACTATTAAGTCACATGAATGAACTATTAATCCACATGATTTACTATTAGGGGAGGTGGTGCAAGTTTGATAATACTTGCAGGACTAAATTAAAAATGAAAGAAAAGTTGAAGGTAATCAGATTGTAATATTTTGAGCCCCAAAACGTGCAATTATCGAAACTATATTTTCCTATAAATAGAAGCTCATTCTTCCTTCATTTCTCACTAATTCACTAAAGCTTTAGAGCAATTATTATAGAGAGAAATTATAGAGAGAAAGAAGAAGAGAAGTCTGCTACCTCACTATTCCAGTATCTAGTTTTTTTCTAAGGTAAGGGGTATTATTTCTTTCGTATTCATGAAGAGAGCTTATGTTATTTCATTCTTTATTATTATGTTGGAATAACCTGTTTATACGAAGTACTGCATACATGGTGAAATTCTTTTGTTATTCCATTCTTTATTATTCTCATTTGAATATCCGTCTGTATGTAATTACGCTAGACTCGGTTCCATTTCTTTAATATTCTCGTTGGAATAACTTTCTGCATGGCTCTATCGCATGCATGGTGAATTCTTTGTTATTCCATTCTTTATTATTCTATTGGAATATCCGTCATGCGTGCGGTTTACGCATGAATTGGTTCCATTATTTATTATTCTCGTTAGAATATCCCCGTCTGCATGCTTATTTATGCATGACTGGTTTCATTCTTTATTATTATTCGTTGGAATAACTCGTCTGCAGGCGGTCTATCGCATGCATGGTGAATTCTTTGTTATTCCATTCTTTATTATTCGTTGGAATATCCATGTCATGCATGCGGTTTACGTATGACTCAGTTCCATTCTTTATTATTTTGTTGAGCATAACCTGTCTGTGCGGTCTATCGCATGCATGGTGAATTCTTCTGTTATTCCATTCTTTATTATTCTGTTGGAATAACCTGTCTATGTGGATTACCGCATGCATGGAGAATGAACCTTTGTATTCATAGGAATAGTATTTTCATTACAAAGGGATTTCTGTCAGGGGTAGTTTCGTAATTTTTCTGACCCTCAAAAATTCTAGAAAAATTTGAAATGATAATTTGATGAGTTTTCTAGATTGTGTCCAAAAATGGCGATTTTTGGATGTATAGATTAAGAGTTATGAATTTTATGGGAAAAGACTATTTTAAAAGTAAACCCTTATAACTCTTTGTGGTTAACTCCAAAATTGGTAAAATTTTTATTGGGAGTACATATATATAACAGGAGTATACCCTGTAAATTTTGGAATATTTGGATAAAAGTACAATTTATGATAAATGTCTAAATATTATAGTTTTGTACATATGAAAAATAGTAAATGAATTTTAAAATTTTAGAGAAAATATATGTTCAATATGGGACTATATTCTGTTAAATCCCAGAAAAGAAATATTTTTGGGATTGATTTGGTATTTTTCATGAAAATGAACTAGTTATGAGTAAATGAATTAAATATGTTATGTGAAGTAACAAAATTGAAAAATAGGATTTTATGGCTTGGGAATCTTATATAGGGTATATGCAGATTTTTGATGAGGGATTTGATCTTTGATGATAAAATCTTATGAGTATGGCATTTTTGAATGATTAAATGCATTATTTGGTAAAGTGTAAACAATTGAAATAAATTGTTTATAAGTTTAAGAAGTGATTAAGATATTTTTATAATATTAATAATATTAGATTATGAGTTTATTAAGTGATTGATAATATTTGGATAAATTTAAAGTCTTTAATATTTATCCTCGTTTTCGTTTGATTAATGCTTATATCATTGTCATCATCCTCATGCTTCTATTATGATGAAAGTCATCTTTGGCTTACGTGCAAAGATGGACTGTTAATTATTGGTTTTACAGTTGAATATCTTTGGCTTACGTGCAAAGATGGACCGTTGATTATTGGTTTTACAATTATATATCTTTGGCTTACGTGCAAAGATGAACTATTGATTGATGAGTATATTTGGCTTATGTGCATAGATGAACTGTTTATTGGTATGATTATGACGAGGATCATTCGGTATAATCATGACCCGTAATGTTATAGATGATGTGGTAAAAGTCCTCATTGGTAGTAGTGCATTGATGGGACGGTTATTAGTATGATTATAACTAGGATTATTCTAAGATAATCATGACCATTGATGATTACATGAATATCCTTGGTCAGTAGTGCGGGGATGATTCGATGATGTGGATTATTTATTAAGTCGAGTCTCAACGATAAAATATTGATTATACATTTTAATTCAGAAAAGATAAGAGATATCATGCTCCACTTGACTCTTCTAAAATACGCTTGTATGTCTTTGCTTTGTAGTGCAAAAGAATAAATTGTTAATGAATATTTTTGGTCAGTAGTGTAAAAGATGAATTTATTAGTATGATTATGAGAAGGAATTGTGATTTGGTATAACCATGATTTTTGATGTTTCGGTGAAGATAGGTGATGAAAATTATCTTCGCCCCTGGCTCAAGAGGAATTTAGAATCACAAGTATGATTATGAGTTATTCATATGATTGTGATGTGAATTGTTTATTGATGTTACAGGATAAAACATTATTGGTGGATTTTTAACATGGAGAAGATAATAGATCCGATGGTCTATTTGACTCTTCTAATGGATTGTAGAATTCTACCGCAACTATGGTTGAAAAGTTTTATCATCTACCATATGTTCTAAATCTCGATTTATTCTTGATGAAGGCTATTGATGATGTAAATTATCTTTAGTCATGATATTCTTTATTGGGCTAGTCAGGCTCACCTTTTTGCTTCACAATTTCTTTTAGGTAATAAGAGTGTAATTTGGGTCAAGCGGGGTAACAGGAGAATAGAATCTATGGTCTATAGTGCATTGAGGTTCTCCCTAAATAGTATAAAAATAATTTTATTGAGAAATTTAGATAAGTGTGCCATATTGTATACGTCATTTGATATTTAATTTTGGTGAACCGAATAGGGTGAGGTGAACCCAACTTTTGAAGGGTGTTTTGCCACTATCATACAAGATGTCTAATGACATACAAATTTCATGTTATCATAAGATGTGGTCAGTGCACATCAACTTGTCGAGTATATCTACGAAAGCACTACCTATATAATCTTGGAGTTTATTTGAAATATAATTCTCACTTGGAGACAACAGAGATAATTATATGTCAAGAGAAGACTCACCGTTGGAAAGAAGATAATAGCAATCTTCTTATTTTTCTTTGGGGACTATTGGGTCAACCAAGGATAATTCTATGGACATATGATATCTATCATAACCTAGACGCATAGACTCCCATGTACGAAGGTTTCCTTGAGCACTTCCCAAAGATTTTAATTTCTAAAACAGTTATTGACTGTACTTTTATGTAAGGTACCATTGTAAGGTTGTGGTCAAGGCACCATGAGAGTTACATACATTTGTATTAAAACTCACGGTTTAACTGTAGTCGTATTCTGCACGTCAGTTCAATAGTTGTATAAATGAAGTTTGTATTTGATTTTAATAGTATGATATCTGGCGACTCAGAATGGGTCGTGTGGATCTATTTTGGGGGCGTCACACTTATTCTCACTAACAAATTTTTAATTAGATTTTGCCGAACTATATAAGTGAGGGTAATATAGTTTGATAAATATAGTGGGAGATACCAATTTAAAACAAGACCTAAATTATTTTGGTAATTAATAAAAGAATATATGCTAAAATGTTGTTAAGAACAAATTCATTTACATAATTTTACAATGTCTAAATTACTATCACTGTGAAGCATATTAGACGTTATTTAACCGCACCGAATTAAATGGATTGGTTAAGGAAATTGAGAATAGTTCTCACGGCTGAAAAGCTATCTTATGTCCGTAATACGCCTATCCCTGCAATGGTTGCAGACAATGCCTCTGAGGAAGAGATTGCTACTCTTAGAAAGTGGCAAGATGATGAACAGTTGTCTCAATGTATCATGCTCGTATCCATGAGTAACGAGCTTTAGCGTCGGTATGAAACTATGGATGCTCTTACTATACTCCTGCACGTCAAGTAGTTGATGGTGAGGAAAGTAGGACTAATAGAAATCAGATATCTAAGGAGTTCTTCCGATCTAGAATGACCAACGACACTACATTACAAACACATGTCCTAAACTTGATCAATTTTATTGAACAATTAGGACAACGGGTTTTGTCATGGATGGAGAGTTGAGCCAAGATTTGATCTTGAAGTTACTCCTGGACTCCTTCTCACAATTATTGTGAATTTTTTATATGAACAAGCTAGATATCAGCCTCGCTGATTTGCTTAACATGTTGAAAAATGTTGAGAGTCACTTCCAACTAAGAAAGACCAAGTCTTACTGATAGGGGCCAAATGATCTTCTAAAAAGAAGAATGATTCAAAGAAGGTAAATAAAAAGGAAAAAACAAAGGATAATAAGAACAAAACTGATACGGATAGGAAAGGAGTTTGCTTCCACTGCAATAAGCCTGGACACTAAAAAGAAACTGCGAGAAACATCTTGCAGAGGCTAACCAAAGAAGCTTAGTGAAGCTTCGGTTACAAATATAGTTTTTTGTTCATGATTGAAATAATTTTTTCTTTAAGTCAAGGTTCTACTTGGGTATTGGATACTGGCTTTGGTTATCATAAATATAGATTTATGAAGGGACCAAGCAGAAGTAGAAAGCTAAACAAAGATAAGTAATCCTATGTATGGAAAATGAAGCAAAGGTTGTTACATTAGTCATAGGAACTTATAGTGTAGCACAACCTACGGGCAAATCTATTAAGTCAATAAGTTGTTATTGTATTCCAGTTCTCATTAGAAATATTATTTTCACTTTGTTGTTGGACAATGAAATTTGGTATTATATTTAAGAACAATTATTGTTCTATTTATAATAATAATGTTTTGTATAGAACTGAAATATTACTTAATGAATTTTGTATACTTGACTTACATGAAAAAATTATTTTGCAAATTGAACAAACTAGTATAAGAAAAAGGAGATGATTATTTAAAAGGTTGAATGTGTGTATTTGCTGAAATACAATTGTGAATTATTTAAAAGGTTCAAAGAATTAAGAAATGAAATAAATTGGCAAAGTATTAGAATTCTTTGATCGGATCAAGGAAGGAATACTTGTGCAATGAGTTTCTAGATCATCTCAAATGGTTTTCTCACTATGGATGCCTCCTAATACGCAATAATTAATTGTTGTATCTGAAAGGAAAAATTGTACCTTGTTGGACATGGTGCGGTCCATAATGATTTTACCGACATTCCAGTATCCTTATGGGATAATGTCCTATAAATGGCTGCATATCTACAAAAAAGGTAACCTCAAAATTCAGCCACAAGACTCCATAAAAGTTATGGACAGGAAGGATTCCTAATTTTAAGTAAGTTAAGATAAGGGGTTGTCCAGCTTATGTGAAAAAGGTTTCAAAAGGATAAGCTTGGGACAAAATTTGACATGTACAGATTTGTTGTACATCCTAAAGTAAGTTTAGGGTATATGTTCTATAATCTTACTTAGCAAAAGGTGTTTGCTGCGAAACATGTTGCCTTCTAAGATAAAAATGTTTATCATTGAAAGGGTTAGTGGGAGGATAATAGATCTTGAAGAGTTCAAGAACCACAAATCACTATAAGTTAAATAAGAGGAACCTGTAGATAGACCTATTATACCACAACCGAATCGTAAATCTGGAATAGTACCGAAAATACCTAGGAGGTATGGATTCATCATAGATGATGATGATGAGGTACACATCATAGAAGATGATGATCTAGTTACATACGATAAGGTAAGAGTTGTAGACACTCAGAGAAATGGATTGGAACATTCGTTTTGATGAGATAATCAAAAGAGTTTGATTTTATCAAAAATAAGAATGAACCTAGTATGTACAAAAGGGTCAGTGGGAGTGTCGTGACATTCCTAGTAATATATATTGATATACCACGGATAAGGAATGACATGCCAATGCTAGAATCAGTAAAGATAAAGTTGTCAAAATATTCCTCCGTGAATGATTTGGGAAGAGTATCGTAATTGGAGATACAAATCTATATAGATAGATTTAAGAGGATGCTCGACTTAACCCAAGGAACGTATATTCATTTGATGCTAAAATTGTTTAGCATGGAAAATTCCAAGAGATGTCTCATGTTGATGAGCCATGGAATGTATCTCTCTTAATAGTCCCCATAGACTCCTGAAAAGAGAGATCGCAAGAGTGACAATCATGTATACAATGAAATATACGAGACCTGATGTTGATCGGTCATATTCTGGAGAAGATCACTGTAAGACTCAAGTTTTTCAAACAGACCAAGACGACAGAAAATTCACTTTAAGGTAAAGCGTTACCTTGAACGGTGGAGCAGTGAATTGGAAAGGTTCCAAACAGTAAAGAGTTGTTGGTTTAGTGATAAAGACAAAGTATGTAGCTGTAAATGAAGCTGCAAGTTGATTGTTTGGATAAAAGTTCATTAAAGAACTAGGAATAGTTCCTAAGTCTCATCTTGGATCTAAACATGTGTTATGACACTTTCATTTGATTATAGGAATCATTGAAAGATGGGAAATCACTATAGAGATAGTGGACTCTCAAGAACAACATTACATATCCATTTACTAAAGCTTATCCAACAGCAGGATAATCGTCACTTAGTTAAGAAGGGTATGAAATACCATGGCGATTGGCTTTAGTGCAAGTGAGAGATTGAAAGTAGTATACACACAAGCCAATCATGTTTGATGATAAATCATATACTTTGTAACAATCTTATTCATTTATTAATAAAAAAAGTATTAATTTATTAAAGGCTTTTAATTATCTACATGATGTTGTTTTATAATATGTGATAAACCCATAGTCTTAAGCAATGCTTTTAGAATAATGATGATGATCATTCTAATGAGATCTAAATTCTTAAAAAGCTTAAAACTAAAATAGTTCCCAATCGTTGGATTACTAAATTGGGGATTAGTGAATTCAGATAGATTGGTACATACGTTACTTGTTCATTGGATGAGGATGATTGATCTCATGATCATTTGTGTGGAGACACTAAAGCAAGTATGTAGGTGCTTATTAGAGAATAAGTTCACTGAATGTGGCTCGCTAAGGAATACCTAATGGAGTTTTACTTGCATGTCAGTAGGAATTCCTGTAGTGATAGTAGTACAAGTGATCCTTAGACTTGAGATCATCATAGTATCTTGTGTATGATGAGTTATACTTTGACTTATTCCTTAAGACCCTTAGGGTATATCAAAGGGTATGCTTTGGTATAATAAGTTGTACATGGAGATAATGTATGATCAATAAAGAATCTACCACTTCTAGTAAAAGAAGAGTAATGTCCTATGTGATTCGATAAATGACAACCAAGTAGTCCTTGGTCAAGGCAGAATGATATTAGAAAGGAGTTTCTAATTTGCATTATTTGGAGTTGTGCATTTAATGATCGAAATGCATATAATTAAATAAAATAAGACTTGACAGTAATTCTATGTCTTATATTTAATTGGGACATTTTATGGTGGAAGGATTGAATTGTACGGTAACTATTTACTCAAAGGTTCTTTTATGATTAATGTTAAAATCTATATTATCTGAAAAGTCGTTAATCGCTGGGGAGGCTTATCCCTATTGTAGAATAAATATTATTTATTTAAATAAATTAATAGTTTAATTTATTTATTTAAATAAGATTAGAATTGTTCTAATTGATTTATTCACAACCAATTTAATATGGAGAACCTAAAGGGTCACACCATAAAAGGAAGAATAATTATTTAAGAAGCAAATGGCATAATCATAATAATAAGTTAAGTATATTTAATTTAATCTATGGTGATAGAATAAATTAAATAGCTTAATATTTATTATTTAATATTTTGAAAATATTAAATATAAATTAATAAGAGGAGTCTTATTATTATTACTATTATTATTATTTAATTTCTAAAGGAGTTTGGGAATTAATTAATAAAAGTACTCTCAAATATCCTAATAAGATTAGGAGACTAATTAATTAAAAGAGTTTAATTAATTATTTCTAATAAGATTGGGAGCCTAATTAATTAAAGGAATTTAATTAATTAAAATAAAAACTCAATTCCTTAATTGTTAAGGAGGGTTGCCCACATCTATAAATAAGATGAGTCTTATTATGGGTGAGGGTGGTTGACAAAAATACGTGAATACGTAATTTCAATAGTTGGGAGAATACACCATTTTCTATGAGAGATAGAAAAACTAGGGTTTTGCCAAATACCCATCTTCTTGAATCTTTCTTCTTCCTTGGTGGATCACCTTTAGAAGCCAAACACTTGGGTGGCTAACATTGATCAAAGGAAGGAACCAAACCCGTTGGATTCAAGTTAAACGCAAAAGTATTTGGAGGTGAACTTGTATTTGAGGAAGCTCAAATCTTCAAGGGTATGATTCTTATTCTTTATCTTTTCGTTTAATTAATAATTGTGCATAAAGGATGATCCGGGTATATGGTTTGTAAAATTTTAAAACTATTTTATCATGTTTCCGCTTATTTTGTGCAATTTGATTGCGTTCATGAATTATTACAAACCTAACACAAACGTATTCAAGTCATTTAATCACGGTTATCGTAACTTTATATTTGAAAATCATGCTAGAACGGTTTATATCATGTCTAACTAAATGGGTCAACATATTAGTCATGCTTAGAAGTATAAAGAGTTCTACTATACATGCTTAAAAGGTCAGAATGCAAAGGGCACATTACTCACCAATATTAGTTTTCAAATCTTCTAAGTTTCCTTTTAAACTCATGCTAAACCAAGCTAATACGACTTATTATATACAAAGCAACTTGAATCACATATGTTAAACCTATTTTATACATAACCAAGTCAAATACACTTTGCCCAACATGTTAGAATGCACTAAAGCAGTTTTCAAGTACTTGTGATCAATGAGGTCGTGCTGGTTTTAACTTGGGAAGTGGCGCGCGAGACAAACTTAGGATGGCTCTGTTTTTACAGAACTCAGAAAACATAACATAAAAACCTTTTAACCTGCATACTCAGACCAACCACGTTGATTCCAAAATGTTCATACATCTCAGATATCCAAATGTTGACAATTTCCAAATCAATTTCCATGCAATTCTTACTAAATTCTATGAATTTTATCTAATTTGAAATCATTACAAGTATACACATTCTTACATTGTGATCACATAATTTATCCAGCTTTTCTATTCTACAACTGATTCAAACTCACAAAAATATAGATTTTGAGAATTAAGTACCTTTGATGATCTTTTCTATTTAGTAGTATTCTCTTTCTTCTTACTGTAATGACAAATTGCAAGACGTTCCTTGGTTTTCTCTACTACTCTAATTCACTATCTAAATTGAACTTAGCAAAAAATCTTGCAGCTTGAATTTGTGAAGGGGAGCTCCTATATATAGCAAAGCTTTTGCCCAATTGCTGGATTTTTCCCCAAGGATTGAACCAACTTGAATTTGAAGAAGCTATCAGATAAGAAAGTTTTAGTAGAAAGCTTCCATTGTTCCTATTCAGACCACAGTACCCCTAGCCATCATTCACAACTCTGATAATAAGCAATGTAGGGGGATGAACCATTGGCCTAATTACAGCTGAAGCAAAAATGGAACTAAAAATATAGGACTAGTGTATATATTATTATTACTCCATATCAGTAAACTTATAAGGCTTACCCTCTCAAATTTGATGGGTTTAATATTGGGCCATTATTATTCTTCAATCAGTTGGGTTAGGATATAAATTAGTTGGGTACTAACAACCCATTACTCCATAAGACTTATTCTTCTAATTATACATTATGTCATAGTCATAATTAATATCAAATATTTATTTTCTTAAAATTAATTCTCTTCCATAATTCTAATTAAACCTTCAATTGGTCCATCATGAATTATTATGCCACAAAAGGCTCATTTCTTCCAAGCTTAACTAATTTACATAACTCATCTTATTTTCACAATATAGTCTTACATAATGATTATTCTCATATATAATATTATTCTTAATATTTCATCTTATAATTTATGCATGATGAAATTTTATTACATTAATTATTTATGTGATCACACAACACACATAATTGCACTTAACAAATAAATAATTAAAATAATAATAATAATAATAATAATAATAATAATAATTACTCATTAGTCCAACATATTACTTAATCATTTCTCTTAATTAATTTAATTAAGAAATTACTTATTCCATTATTATGTCACACTAGGCATATCTCATAAACTTAATTAAGGTCATCATCATTAGGGTTGTTCAACGAATTTGGTAATTTCAGTTTTTAAGGTGAATCGGACCGGTCCGAACCAGTTGATCTGGTACAAAATAAATCAATTTAGGACTGGTTCGGTACAAACTAATTTTTGGTACCGGTTCCGATTACCAATTTCATAGGTCTGGTACATAGCAGACCAAACCTGTTGTACCGGTCTAAATCCCTTTTTTAATAATTTTTTTACTTAGCCTTGTAAAATTGGCTTAAAGTCTACTCTATTTATAAAATAGAAATAACTTAGCCATGTAGAATTGGCTTAAAGTCTACTCTATTTAAAAAAAAATAACACAAGAAAAGAATTAATAGAATATTTAGGACTTGATAAAATTTAAATTGGTGGTCTCCCCTATTTATAAAATAGAGGTAAGACTAGAGAACACAAATTAGACATTGTGGGATGTTGTTAAGACAAGAGAACCAAGTGAAGGTCAAGTCCCACATTGGTTAATTGGTAAAAATTTAAGAAAGTTTTTCTTATAAAATGAGTACCAAGGGAAGCCTTAATAGTTGGTGGTTTACAAGTTTCATATTGATTAAATTGGTAAAAGTATAAAGAAATAAGATAAACAATTTTAATAAGAGAAGAGATTTGCTCCAAAGTCTAGAATAAAAGTCTACTCCAAAGTCTAGAATAATTGGTTAAGCAGATTTTAAAATCAGGTTTTTTTAATGATGATTAAATAATTTTTTTCCTTAAAAAAATATCATTTAGATGATCTTAAATGTATATATAGTTATATACTATGTTAATTAATTAAATAGTTAATTAATTAATTGGATTTGTAAATCCTACATTGATTAATAAAATTTTAATGAAAATTTTCTTATAAAAGACTAATAAGTGAAGGTCTTAATACTTGGTGGTATCCAAGTCCCATATTGGTTAATTTATAAAAGTCTAAGAAAGTTTTCCTATAAAAAAAACTATCAAGTGAGATCTTAATAGCCAAGTCTTACATTGGTTAATTTATAAAAGTCTAAGAAAATTTTTCTTATAAAAATACTACCTAGTGTGATATTAATAGCCAAGTCCCACATTGGTTAGTTAGTAAAAGTCTAAGAAAGTTTTTCTTATAAAAAGACTTTTTGCTTATAGAACGCTGGTACAAGTCTTGGACTCTACCTTGGGTCGAATTTTAAGGCTGGTACAAGTCTTGGGCTGTTTTACCTTGGGCCAAATTTTGGCTTAAAAGTAAGTCTTGAGCTACTCTTTCTTGGACCGAATTTTGGTTAAAATTGGGATGAATTTTGGCTTAAAGATGGGGCCGGTTCAAGCATGGTAAAAATCGGTATCGATCTGGTATTAGACTGGCTAATCGGTCTGGTATACTGGTTTAATCGACACCGATATCGGTACCCTATTTTGGGTACTTTCGATATTCGATTCGGACAGGTTCGGTTCGGTATTTTATCGGTGAACACCCCTAATCATCATTGCTTCTTCATTTCTTACTTATCACATATTTAATTCGATTTAAATTAAATTACCATATTTTAAGACACACATAAATATATATGTATTCACATAAATATTCAAACATCTTTATTTTTAATACTAATATTATTTATAAATTTCACGGATATGACATCGTCAATATTATTTTGACATTATTAACAATCCAAAATTAGCTCATTATTACTATATCAAAGATTGATCATGTGATAAAAATAATAATAATATTATGTAAATTTTAAATTTAATATTATATATAGTACCTCTTCGAATATTCCCTTAAAAAATAGTACCTTTTCAAATAGGTACATAAATTTATTTAAATTAAGACATTAAACTATTGATATTCTCTTAAAAAATACTCCCTCCGTTCTATAGTTATAGGTTGATTTTCTATTTTAGGATGTCCCACTATATAGGCTACTTACTATTTATAAAATTTAGTTGGTTCACTATTTTACTTTTATGCCCTTATAATAAATATTCAACCATTACTCTTTTTTTGAAGAAACAACATTCAACGTCATTATTTTTATCACCACATTTAATGTTGTTGTATTCTCAATAAAAGAATTCAACTTTTTAGGCTCAATAAATGAATTTGGAATAACATAAATGTTTTGTGATTGGTTGAAAGTTTATGTAGATTAAAAATTTTATATTTGGTTAAAGTTCTATTTTAATGGTCAGTACACGTTGATCAATTAAGTTGAGAGTTTCAGTGTGATAAGTAAGGAGTAATTAACTTATTCATTAATTCCATATTAAGGGGTATATGTGGAAAATTTCTGTTAAAAATTGCCACTTAAACTGATTTTCTTAAACTATGTGCCAAAAGAAATCAGCCTATAACTATGGGACGGAGGGAGTAGTACCTTTTCAAATAGGTACACAAATTTGGGTAAATTAAGACATTAAACCATTTATAGGATAAAGATACCTAAGTGTAAGACCCTGAATATTATGAAATAAAATTATTCAATTTTTTTTATAAATATTATTTAAATAGTAAGATGATAATTTAATAAATGCTATAGTTATGAGTGATATGTGCAAATTTTACAAAGTAAAAAAGTTGTCATAAAATATTCGTTGTGATGGGGAATATTCGTTTGGTTGGAGAATATTCTTTTTGTCGAAGAATATTCGTACGACGACGCAATCATTGGTGGACCCCATAACGGAATAACTATTGAATATAGAAAGTGACAAAAATAACGGCAAAACTTTTACCGTTAAATTGTTGAAATACCTAGTAATAAAAGTACAATAATACGCATTGTTGCATAGAAGCACAGGGTATTGCATAATATCTCTAATTATTGATGCTTACGTAAGAAGTCATTCAGTTTCATTCAATAATTGCCACAGTAGTTGCTGCATAGTATCTCATATTATTGATTCAATTATTGTCTCACTATCATCTGCATTATATTTTATATTATTAAATCAATAATTGACACAACACAGTTATTCATATTATTATTTGTATTATTGACAATGTCTAAAAATTTATGTCGATGAAAGGGGTTAAGTTATTTAATTGCGCGCCAATAAGGAGAAATCCTTATCGGAAAGCCCAATCTTTCCTCAGAACGATCTGGTTGTCAATATTGTGAGTTAGAATATTAATGATGAATAATCGTTAAAAGATTAAAATGTGTTGATTGAAGATAAGTGAATTGTGGTAAATATTTATTTAATTTTTGATATAAATAGTGGGGTTTGTCATGAGACATTTGTTGTAAGTTTGGTTTATTCTATGGTACCCATAGGTCATCATCTAAGAGTCACTTTTGCCAATAGTACTTGCCTTTACCAGACGTCAAATCACTTGTCCTTTCACATTACAAGCGTTAAACCACTTGCCTGTTCACATTACAGGTGTCAAACCATTTGTCCTTTCATATTATCAGGCGTCAAGCCACTTGCCTCTTCACATTGCAAGGGCCAAACTATAATTCTTCTATAAATAGAAGCTCATTTATTCCTTCATTCTTACCAATTCACAAAAGCTACAATTCACTAAAGTTATAGAGAGAGAAACTATAGAGAGAGAATAAGAGAGAAAGAAGAAGAGTATTCTGCTACTACACTATTGCAGTAATCAATCTCTTACTATGGTAAGTGGTATTATTTCTTTCGTATTCGTAAATAATGTTATTTTCTTTCAATACTCGTAAGGGTTGTCATTCTATTTTTTTATTAATCTGTGGGAATAACATGTCTACGCGGACAACCGCATGCCTGGTGAATAACGTATTCATTCCTATTAACTGTGGGAATAAATTATTATTAAGTTGTGAATAAAAGATTCATTCTTTATTGTTGTGGAAATGATTCATCAACGCGATTCTTCGCATGATGTAAAAATCCATTTGCGATTTTTTGTATTATTTCATTTCATATTCCTAAATTTAAACTTACTATTGCTTCTATAATTTCTGAAATGATTAGAAATTCCTTGATGTTTGTGCTTCATCTAATATCATTTCACTGAATATTGGTTTGAACTCTCTTATTAAAATTTTAATCTTTTCATGTCGGGGTACTATTCATTCGAGGTACTATTCATGAGTACTATTTATAATAGAATTTAATTTTCTTTTCTTTGTCCAAGTTATCTTTTATAAATCTTATTCTCGAAATTGAATTCATATTTTGATCTTCATGTTAACAATTTAGACATCCTTGAACTCTGAATAAATTGAATTATAAATCTCTAATATTCATTCTTGATCTCACTTGATTCATTTTTTATATCATTGTTATAATCCTCAGACTTAAACTTGTGCTATAAAATTATCTTTGGCCCGTAGTGCAAAGATGAACTGTTGATTGATATGATTATGACCAAGAATTATGTATTGGTATAATCATGATCATTGGTGTTACAGTTGTATGTCTTTGGCCCGTAGTGCAAAGATGAACTGTTGATTATTGGTTTTACAATTGTATATCTTTGGCCCGTAGGGCAAATATGGACTAGTGATTATTGTTTTAAAGTTGTATGTCTTTAACCCATAGTGCAAAGATGTTTTGTTGATTATTGGTTTTACAGTTGAACATCTTTGGCCTGTGGTGCAAAGATAGACAATTGATTGGTATGATCATGACCATTGATATTACAATTGAATATCTTTGGCCCGTAGTGCAAAGATAAACAATTATTTGGTATGATCATGATCATTGTTGTTACATTTGAATGTCTTTGGTGTAGGGTGTAAAGACGATATGATTATTGAGTGTCTTTAGCCCTTGTGGCAAGGACATTGAGTGAAAATTTTATTAAGCCTTTGTGACAAGGAGAAACTGTTGATTTACATTATTATAAACATGAATTGTGAATTTAATTATAATCTTTAGTGGTTCAGGTAAAGGCGGGTGATGAAAGTTCTCTTTATCTTGGGTACAACAAAGAACTGTTGATGGGTATTATAGGAATGAAATATTAATGATGGACTTTTAATTTAAAGGAGATAGTTGACATTATGTTCTACTTGACTCTTCTAATGGATTGTTGATTCCGCTGCAATTATGGTTGAACACTTTTATCATCTACTATATGTTCTAAATATCTAATTTATTACTGATGAATGATATTGATAATTTGATTATCTTTAGTCATAATATTCTTTACTGGGCTATTTGTACTCACCTTTTTGCTTCACAATTCCTTTTCAGGTAATAAGAGTGTAGCTGGGACGAGCGGGGATAACAGGGGAATAAAGTGATGGTCTATGACTATTGAATTTTACATTATAAAATAACATGACAATATATAATTGCATTGAGGACTTAAAATGTGTGTGGTGTATTTTATACGTCATTTAATAGTTAATTTTGGTGAACAACAATAGGGTGATGAGAACCCAATTTTGAAAGCGTTAAAAATGCACCCCACTAGATTGAGGAGGACAAAATTGTATTGAGAGCTTAAATTGTGCAATGCCACTATCATACATGATGTTTAACCACATACAAATTAGTGTTATCATAAGATATGGTTGTGCATATTCACTTGCTGATTATATCTATGAGCACTATTTATATAATCTTAGAGTATGGTTGGAATATAATTCTGATCAGTTTGAGACAATGGAGATAATTATATGGCAAAAAGATACACATCATTGGAATGAACATGATAATAATCTTCTCGTTCTTCTTTGGGGTCTATTGGGTCAACCAAGGTTAATCCTCACGTCCCATGATATCTATTATAACTTAGATGCATGGTCTCCCATGTATGAAAGCTTCCTTGAGTATTTTCCTAATATTTTAATTCCTAAAATAATTATCGACTGTACCTTTATGTAAAGTATTATTGGTTTGGAGTATGAGTACTGTCATTTGTATTGAAACTCATAACTTATGTGTTGTTTGTACGACAGTTTAATAATTATAAATTGAAATATTTGTATTTGAATTCTGTAGTGTGTATTTGGTAATCCAGAATGGGTTGTATGAACCTATTTTGGGGCGTCACATAAGAGTTTAGGGCTCTCCATAAATTTATAGGGAAGTGTCTAAACATAACTTATTAATAGAAATAAATAAAAAAAAAGACTATTTTTATATTAAAAAAGATTAAAAATCTTATTTCATCCGTCCCATAATATATGATGTTTTAGAGTTGTATACAAAAACTAAGAAAATGATTGTATAGTATTAAATATATAATATCAATTGTCTTTAATACCCTTAAATTTTTATAATTGTCATATTTATCTCATTTTCTGTCTCATCTTTAATATTTTTTCATGAGATGTAATTTTGGAAATATTGTAATTAATTCTTCTAGATTTTTTTTTTTTAAATTGACTATAATAGGTAAGCAATGACTTATTTACAGAGTTAAGGAATGGTTAGTATGAAGTTAACTTTCGTCAATTGACAAATATAATGTTGACACGTAGGGCGGACAATAATCTCTCTCTACGTATCAATACGATATTGGTCAATTAATCAACTTACCATGAAGTATAGTTCATAATAACCAGATCCCATACTTAAAACAGTTTTGCAAAAAGACTCTAAATTACAATTAGAGTAATTTAGGGTAGTAGTTGTATCTTTCTCCTCCGTAAATAAGTAATTCTCATTCCTCATAATTCTCCGTATCCAAATCTTCCTTTCTTTAACAAATTTGTTCTTCATATCTTTCTATATCAGAAACAACTTTCTTTTCTTTTCTTTCCATTTCCTTCCTTTCGTCTCCCCCCGTCTCAGAAACAGAGTACTTCCTACTTTTATTATTCTCAGAAACAGAGTACTTCATAATTTTCTAAATGGTAGATTTATTTTTGTCTGATCATAATAAATGTTTAATATCTCTATCCCTTTAATCATTTTTTTTAATTTTGTTTTTCTGTGTTTTTTCAGGCTATTGAAACTGGAAGTGTCAGATATGAAGAGGTATGTATTGCATAATTTTATTTGTATATCCACTATATATATATATATATATATATATATATATATTTATGCATGTAGTTATTCCTCAATGAATCAATCATGTGTGACCCTTCTAAAGGTTTTTTCTGATTTTAAATGTTTATGCAGGAATTCATATTGAATTCGCGAGGAATGAAGCTTTTTACTTGTAGATGGCTACCTAATTCTGAACCAAAAGCTTTAATCTTTCTCTGCCATAGTTATGCCATGGAGTGCAGCATCTCCATGAGAGGTAAATATCCATCTATTCACACACACACACACACACACACACACACATATATATATATATATATAACAGTACATGAGGAATATATTAACAAGGAGAGGATTGAAACTGCAGATGCAGGGACTAGACTTGCAAAGGCAGGATTTGCTGTTTATGGTATGGACTACGAAGGCCATGGAAAGTCATCTGGGCTGCAGGGTTTGGTCGCAAATTTTGATGATCTGGTTACAGATTGTTCTGATCATTTTACCAGCATTTGTGGTAAAAAAATCATTATTTCCTTCTCATAATCATATCTGTTATTTATTATTGATTGATATATTCATGAACAAAAAAGTAATTTTAGGATCTTGACTTTTATTTTTATTTTTTTGAATTTTGAATTTTCCCCTACAATTATGGCTTCTGTATAATTTTAGTATTATTTGACTATAATACCATGTTCATAGGACTATAACTTTGATTTTTCTTTTTTCTAAATCCGGTTATCTTTTCCATTTTTATTTAAAACATTTGGCAAAAAAAAAAAAAGTAAGAATCATTCTTTTTTCATAATTAAAACATTTGGCAAAAAAAAGAAATAATTTTTTTTTTTTCAGTATAAAAGTAATTAATTAATTTATGGCTTAAACTTTAATTATTATATTGTGCAGAAAGGAAGGGAAACTCAAAGAAGTTGAGAATTTTAATGGGAGAATCAATGGGAGGAGCAATGACTCTCCTTCTACACAGGAAAAAGCCAGCCTATTGGGATGGTGCAGTCTTGGTTGCTCCCATGTGCAAGGTCATACTCTTTGTTTTATTTTAATATGCAAAAAAGAAAGGAATTTTAATATGCAAACAAATCAGTTATGGAACATGATCTCACACCCCGTGTGATCCGACGGTTCTAAGATGTGCTATCTATTTTTAGGCGCAATCATTTCCATAGCAGCATTTTTGGAATAATTTATACAAAGAATACATGGAAAAGGAAAAAAATCTAAATAAGTTGATGTAGAATTTCTGAAAGGGTGATTTAGGGAATCAATTAAATGAAAAAAACATTTGCTAACTTATTTTGAAAATGATTTATTAAAGTTAAAATTATTGTAAATTTATTTAATATTACTTAATATAAAGTTATTTTAATTTTTTTATTTTATGAATTATAAAAAATCTTACTTAAATGCGTCGTTGCTCATATTAATTTCAAATTTATAAGTCAAAAATTAAGTTATGGAAAAATTATTAAACAAAAATGACATGAATAAAAAGAGGACAAAATAGATATTACAGTTGTTTTAAGTTTGATTATAAGTAACTTATTTTGACTTATAAGTCAAAAAATGATTAAATAAGTCATTATAAAATAAAGTTAGAGGGCAAAATAGGCTATTTATTTTGATTTTAAAATGACTTAAAGTTATTATTAAGTTCAAATACTTATTTATTTTGAGAAAATCTTATAAGTCATTTCATTTTCGAAGAGATATGTAACCAATGACAAACCAACTTATAAGTCATTCCCGAACAGGCTCTAAAGAGGTTTTTGCATTTCAAGAACTACCAAAAGGGAGTTGAAAACCAAGCAATTTTATTCCATTTATATGTAGACTAATTTTATATCGAACATGGACTACGACTAACATGAAACTATAAGCGATGAAATAGAATAATAATATGTGAATCTCTTTTTAACACCCTTCTATCCACATGTATCGGCACTATATCTATATTTAATATCAATATAAATATGTCGTCACATATAGTAATACAAATTTATCTCGCAAAATGAAGTATTTTTTGTGAATATAATTGGTACTTGTTGAAATCTTCTTGGCCTGATCAGTACGAGAGTTGTTAGCATGAAGTTAAGCGTGAAGTTTACATTTATTTGATAATTTCAATCTGATCTATCTGAAGAGAGATCACCCTCCCATTTGTGTGTCGGTATTTGTATTGGGCGTATAAAATTACTTCATGTTAACCGGATCCGATTAGTACATTTATGTTGACATCTTAACATAATTTTGTTGTCTAAATATTCAGATTGCAGATGATATAAAGCCAAGTCCAATTGCAATCAGTGTTTTGACCAAGCTTACCCGGGTAATTCCAACATGGAAAATAGTCCCAGGTCCAGATATTATTGATGTTGCCTTCAGAGATCCTGCAGTAAGAAAAGAGGTAAAATACTAACATGCTCTATAAAATCTTTCCCTGAAACTGTAAAAAGAAAATTTGAAAAAAAAAAATACATAAAAAGACTAAATAAAACTAATTAGTTTTCTTTTTATTATGTCAGATTCGATCCAATCCTTATTGCTACAAAGGGCGCCCTCGTCTTCAAACTGGTTATAAACTATTTAGTGTCAGCATGGATCTTGAAAAAAGACTTGAAGAGGTTAATAATAGTCTCTTCTTCTTCTTCTTTTTTTTAATTCTAATTCTTGATTATTTTAATGCTCAACTCACCCATGTAAATGAACTAAAAATTCAAAACTTGATTAAAATGTATTCATCTTGATTAAAAGTTGATTCGAAATTTCGACTCAAAAATATAAATAATTCAAATATGAACAAATTTTAAACTTTTTCAAATTGTAATTTTTTATTGATATTCAGATCATATTAGCTCGAAAAATTTAAACTGTTTGGGTTCGATTCGAGATCAGGCTCGACTCGGTAATTAAACGAGTCTCAATCAAACCTTATTTCATACTCGATAAATTTTGTGAACCAAATATGAGCAACTCAATACTCGGTTCGACTCAGTTCATTTACACCCCTACACTTATGTATTGTCTTATTAATTTAATCAGGTTTCATTACCTTTCCTTGTTGTCCATGGCGGAGACGACAAAGTGACTGATCCAGCAGTGAGCAAACTTCTGTACGAAAAGGCTTCCAGTTCAGACAAGACCTTCAAGTTGTACCCTGGAATGTGGCACGCTCTAACTTATGGAGAAACAGTTGAGAATACAGACACCGTATTTTCAGATATTATCAAATGGTTAGACCAGAAAGAAGCCTTAGGCAATGCAAGACTAGAAAGAGAACTGAAATTCGGGAACGATCCTTTTGACACGGCAAGCTCCAGTCAGGGGAGAAGCTAGGTGTAGTACTGTGTAGGGTCAATGAATATATATATATATATATATATATATATATATATATATATATATATATATATATATATATATAGCGAATATTATATTATACGATTTAATAGATTATTGTGAGTGTAATTTAGTAACGACGATTGACCCCAATAAAGTGAGTACGTATATATATATAGAAATTTCATAAATCACAAATGGTAGAGGTACCGGAAACGAGGAGAAAGTCTTGAAATCGATATTTGGTGCAACTTCTAGAGAGTTCTTGCACTCGGTGGACGACTGGACGGTGGACTCCATAATCAAATTGGTAAAATTTCCTAATATTTATCTTGTTTTCAGCTGGAATTTGATGGATTAGTTGTTTCACTTTGTGGGTTTTGGTTGTTATTTCTCAGTCGGGTTGGATGTGATTTTATATTTTAGTTAATGGGTTTTGGTTTTGGACAGTGGCAGTGATTGTTTGATTTGTTTCTTTATCAAATCTATAGGTTAGAACTTGAAATTTGGAACTAGGAAAGAGCTAGGGAAACAAAAAAAACAAAAATAGAAAAAGAATTCTTATTGAATACAGAATACTAGTAAAATATAAGTAGTATACTTTTTTAAAGCATAATTATCAATAATTTTATGTTTGGAACTTGGGAGATAGGAGAGAAAATATGAGGAAATGAAATATGAAACTTTATTCACTTTAATGATATAGTTACAATTTTTTGAAGTATAGATTGTGAAAGAATTTATTTTTAGAAACACTTTCATAACAAGAATAAAATGCACTGCAACTACTTAAAGAAATGTAGTTGGTTAATATCAGTATATATATTTGAGTGTTTATATTTCCATGAAATGAAAATCCCAGAAAGATTATCTAAATGAAAACCCCAATAGTCAGTACTTTGTTTTTTGTTGTAATTAAGTTCATATCTTTAAACAGCCAATAAGTCAAATATATGAACAAATTTGTATTCAAAAAAGTTTTTGTTTTTGAAGAATCGTGTTTTAATAAAAATAAAAAAAAGAATGATGATAACGTAAATTTGGGAAATCTTGAAGCAGACCCCGAGTTGCGAAAGAAATATCAAAGTATCATCCTAATATTCAAGATGAAGTAAGAAGAGCATTCATACTAAAGGGTCCTAGCCTCTCAAACATAACTTCCCACGTACACAAATTGGGGGATACTTACGTAGATTTAATCCTTCTTGGTTTAAAGAATATGGAAATTGGTTTGAGTATAACATAGTTATTGATGCAGCATTTTGATTATGTTGCTATCCATTTAGACCGGACACTAGAAAACAAGCATGTGGTGATTCTTTCAGTAATAATGGCTTCACAACATGAAACAAGAAAGAGAGATTTGATATTCATGTTAGAGGACCTAATAGTGCTCATAACCAAGCTTGGAGTAAATGTCAAGATTTAATGAAACCAAAGCAAAACATTCAGAATATTTTTATTAAACAATCTGAACAAACGAGACTTGAATATTGAATTCGCTTAAATGCATCACTTGATTGCATAAAATTTCTTTTGCATCAAGGGTTATCCTTTCGTGATGAAGATGAGGATTCAAGTAATAGAGGAAATTTCTTACAACTTCTACAATTTCTTGTTGATCACAATGAAAGTATCAACAATATTGTGTTGAAAAATGCTCCAAAAAATCTAAAATTAGTGTCAAGTGATATTCACAAAGATATTATAAATTGTGATGCATTGGAAACTACTATTGTTATCATTAGTGATATTGGAGATGATGTGTTTGCAATAGTAGTTGACGAGTCTCGTGATATTTTAATCAAAGAACAGATGGCCATAGCTTTACGCTATGTGGATAGAAAGGGATGTGTTGTTGAACATTTTGTTGGTATAGTTCATATTACTAGTACCACTGCTTCATTCTTAAAGAAGCAATTGAGACCCTTTTCTCAAGTCACAGACTAAGTTTATTAAGACTACGTGGTTGAGGGTACGATGGAGCTAGTAATATGCGAGGTGAATTTAATGGTCTCAAAACCTTAATCATGAATTAAAATTCTTTTGCATTTTATGTCCATTGTTTTGCTCATCGACTCAAATTAACTATTGTAGTTGTTGCTAGTAAGCATAAACACATTGCATGATTTTTTAACAAGGTTTCTGAGTTGTTAAATGTGGTTGGAGCATCATGCAAGCGTCGAGATAGTCTTCGAGAGAAAGAAACTACTAGAGTCGGGGAAGCATTGATGAATAATGAATTTCAAAGTGGGAAAGGCTTACATCAAGAAACTAGTCTTAAACGGGCAGGTGACACACGTTGGGGATCACATTATGAGACACTTTTGAACTTGATTCTTATGTTTTTCTTAGTGATTGATGTACTTGAGGAGGTTTCAGATGATGATTTAGTATACCAACAAAAAAGTATTGCTTTTGGTTTATTATAGTCATTGCAATCATTTAGTTTTGCATTTGATCTAATATCGTTGAGAAAGATATTGGGGATTATCACAAGCATTGCAAAGAAAGGATCAAGACATTGTAAATGCTATGGAATTAGTTAAAGTGTCTAAGCAACTATTGAATGCTATGAGAGATGAGGGATGAGAGAAGCTACTTGATGAAGTTTGTTTATTTTGCAACAAACACAAAATTGACATTATAGATATGAATGTTTTAATATGACAGTCAACTAGATAATTACATTTTTAATATCCGAACAAATCAAGAGTTTTTGAAAGTTCAAGGGATTAGCGGTCTTGCAAGAAAGTTTGTAGGTACTAAGAAACATGTTGTATTTTCTTTGGTATATCGGCTTCTAAAGTTTGCATTAAAAAAAATTTATGCGATGAAGATAATTAAGAGTAGGTTGCAAAATTCCATAGAAGATTAACTGATGAATGATTGCTTGATTACATACATTGAGAAGGATGTATTTGATTGCATTAACAATGAAAGTATTATGCAACGATTTCAACGAATGAAAATACGCAGAGGACAATTGTAATTATTATATTATACTAGTTATTTTTTGTGATTAAGTTTGATGGCTACAATATTGACATATATTATATTTTTTTGGTTATATATTTGAGTCATTTTGTGTTACTATAATTATCAATTTTAATTTATTTCTTGACACTCTAATAATTGACCTTACTGCCAATAATTTCTGACTTTGCCACTGGGCCTGCAGAAAAATAGTACTTGAAGCCTAATACAAATTAAATCTAATTGTTCTATAGCAGTGACATAGTTTATGTAAATAGCCTAATACAATGTCAATGTGTTATCGTTATGAAACCGAAAATGATTTGTATGTCGGTTAATTTTATGTTGAATGTATATTATGATTAACATTGAACTATTACAAAATAGAACAATAATATGTTATGTGATTCTGTTTTTTATACCCTCATATTTCATGTGTTCACATACGTCATCAGTCGGTCGATATTTAATATCGACATGCATTTCTTATGAAACACTTTTGAACTTAATTCTTATGTTGATCTCCTCAGTGATTGATGTACTTGAGGAGGTTTCAGCAAAATTATATTACTTTTGGTTTATTATAATCATTGCAATTATTTAGTTTTGCATTTGATCTAATATTGATGAAAAAGATATTGGGAATTACAAATGAATTATCACAAGCATTGCAAAGACAAGACATTGTAAGAGCATTCACAACAGTTTCCCTAATAAACTCTTTATCCCCAACTTTGAAGAATATATCAACAAATCATTATCCAACAGTTTTCTTATCCTTATTTAACTCTCTATTTTAATCTCTATATAAGATTTTACTCATCAAGCTGAGGGAGTCAAAAGATCATTCTCTATATATGCAAAATGACATTTCACCCCCCCCCCATTTAAGTGGACAACTCATCAATCATACACATCTTGACATTATTGTCACATGACTTTTTTACTACTTCGTTTTCAAATTATAAAATTAATATTGACTTAATTTTTAAAAATTAATTTCAAACGTATTCAAATTTAAAATTGATATAAATTTATTTAATTTATTTCCATAAAATTATAAATATTATAAAAGTATTATTGTTTATAAAATTTATTATTTTTAAAATTTAAATGAATCATATTAATTTTAAAATTAAAAATATCACAAATTAAATTTTTAAAAGTTAATATTGATCTTATGTACATTTGCAGCCTACAATCCATTCAATATGCACTCCATAAATTACTTAAAATTTAAAATAAAATAAAATATATTTTTATAGTGGAATACAATTGATAAATTATACTCTCTTTATAAATTATAAGATTATTATTAATTTTTATAAGTCAATTCGATGCATTCTCAAACTTAATAATTTTGCTAAGAATTGTAAAAATAATAAATTTTATAAGTAATAGTATTTTTTTTTTCTAAATAAGTTACAATATAATATGTAAGACCCCAAATTTTATGAATAAAGATTTATTTTTTTGAAATATTTTTTTCAATATTAAGGTGTGGATTTGATATAATATTATAGTTGTGGGTAATATTTATAAATTTTGTAAAGTAAGCAAGTTGTTATAAAATATTCGATTGGTCGAGGAATATTCGTTTAATCAGGGAATATTCGTACGACGACACAATCATTGGTGGATCCCAGAACGGAATTACTGTCGGAATGAGAAAATGACAGAAATATCTTTTTATAAAAATAAGAGCGAAAGTTTTACGTTAATTGTTGAAATACCCGGTGGTAAAAGTACAGTAATACGCGTGGTTGCATAATAGCACATAGTATTGATTATTGATGCTTACGTGAGAAGTCACTCAATTTTATTCAATTCTTGCTACAGTAATTATTGCATAGTATCTCACGTCATTTGATTCAATTATTGTTATAATATTTTATATTATTAAATTAATAATGAGATGACAAGTTATTCATATTATTATTTGTATAATTAACAATGTCTAGAAAGTTACATCGAGGAAAGGGTTTCGTCAACTAATCATGCGCTAATGGGGGAAATCCTTATCGGAAAGCCCCTCTTTCTTTGGGAACGATCCGTTGTTATTAATATGCGAGTTATAATAATGATGAATAAATATTGAGGGAATTTTTATTAAGTATAATTTGTTGTAAGTTTGGCGTATTATTTGGACCCCCACTTACTTATTTTTTCGGAAGGAAGTTATAAAGTATTTATATATATATATATATATATATATATATGTATTATATATATACTCCATTCCAGCATTCCATTTCTTTCTCCACTCATACATTCCTACGGCACATCAAGAAATGGTGTGGGTGTGCATGTGATTTAATATGTGTGTGTGGTGGGAAGAAAAGGGGGGTGGGGGAAGATGCCTTGGAGGGAAGGGCATTGTGTGTGTAATGTGAGACCCAGAATTTTATGAAATAAAAGTATTCAATTTTCTTATAATTATTCTATTTAGTAAATGGTTAAATTGATAAAAGGTTAAAGTTAAGGGTGATATGTGAAAATTTATAAAGTATGCAAGTTGTTATAAAATATTCGTTTGGTCGGGGAATATTCTTTTTGTCAGGGAATATCCGTAGGACGGTGCAATCATTGGTGGACCCCCCTAGCGGAAGTATTGTCGTAGTAAGAAAAGCATGTAATTATCTTTTATAAAAATAATAAATGAAAGTGTTACCAATTAAAACTGTTGAACTACTCGGTAGTAAAAAGTACGATGAATACGCATGGTTGTATAGTAAGACTTTGTATTGATTATTGATGCTTACGTGAGAAGTCACCGGTTATATTCAATTATTGCTACGATAATTCTTTGCATCATATCTCTCATATTATTGATTCAATTATTGTCAAAGATCATCTGCATAATATGATATATTATTAAATCAATAATTGAGACAACAAAGTTATTCATATTATTATTTGTAATATTGACAATGTCTAGAAGTTCTGTCAAGGAGAGGTTTGGTCACCTAATTGCGCACCAATAAGGAGAAATCCTTATCGAAATGCCCCCTCTTTCCTGGGAACAACCTGATTGTTAAATATTGTGAGTTATAATATTAATGATGAATGTTATAAAAAAATCGAATTTGAGTTCGGAGTTGAATTTGGAGACGCGGACGTGATATTTGAGTCCAGAACGATGAAATTAGTAGAAATAGACTATAAACACAAAATTTGTCGGGGTTGACTTTTTGGTTAAATAAAGTCAACAGTTGAATTTTTTGGAAAAAGTCGAACTTCAAAATTTCAAAAATGAAATTTTTGAGAAAATATTTCCATTGTGTTGGGATTGTTAGTGTTAGTGGAAATCGATATTTATTTCGATAATAATTGATGTTTGGAGGTTATATTGACCAATCGGGTAATTAATCGAATAAATGAGCAATTAATTACTATTAATTCACATAATTAAAACTATTTGTTCATATGTGTGTACTATTGATTCACATTCATGTACTATTAGGGGAGGTGGTGCAAGATTGATAATACTTGCATGACTAAGTTAAAAATGGAGGTATAGATGGAGGTACTATACTGTAATTCGTATTTTCACATGATTATACTATTAATTCATATTATTTACTATTAGGGAGGTGGTGCAAGTTTGATAATACTTGCAGGACTAAATTAAAAATAAAAGAAAAGTTGAAGGTATTATACTATAATATTTCGAGCCCCAAAACGTGCAATTATCAAAACTATATTTTCCTAAAATAGAAGCTCATTCTTCCTTCATTTCTCACCAATTCAGTAAAGCTATAGAGTAATTATTATAGAGAGAAATTATAGAGAGAAAAAAGAAGAGAAGTTTGCTACCTCACTATTCCTGTATCCAGTTTTTTCTAAGGTAAGGGACATTATTCTTTCGTATTCATGAAGAGAGTTATTTTCTTTCAATACTCGTAAGAGTTGTTATTCCTTTCTTTATTATTATGTTGGAATAACTTTGCATACATCGCGAAATCTGCGCATACATAGTGAAATTCTTCTCGTTATTCCATTCTTTATTATTCTCATTGGAATATCCCATCATGCATGGATTTCGCATGACACAGTTCCATTCTTTATTATCTTTGTTGGGATATCACATACTCATGCGGATTACACATGACCTGGTTCCATTCTTTATTATTACATTGGAATAACTTTTATGCATGCGATCTATTGCATGCCCTGGTGAATTCTGTTGTTATTCCATTCTTTATTATTATGTTGGAATATCCTGTCTGTGCGGATTACGCATAACCTGGTTTCATTCTTTATTATTCTATTGGAATATCCTGTCTGTGCAGATTAAGCATGACCTGGTTCTATTCTTTATTATTCTGTTGGGAATAACACATGCATGCGGTCTATCGCATGCATGGTGAATTCTTCGTTATTCCATTCTTTATTATTCTGTTGGAATAACCTGTCTATGTGGATTACCGCATGTATGGTGAATGATCCCTTGTATTCACTCCTTATTAAATTGTGGAAATGATCTGTCTACGTGGATTACCGCATGGGGGGAGAAAATCCATTTGCGGTTTAAGTAATTTTCTCGACCCTCAAAAATTCTGGAAAAATTTGAAATGATAATTTGTTGAGTTTTCTAGATTGTGTCTAAAAATTGCAATTTTTGGATGTATAGATTAGGAGTTATGAATTTTATGGAAAAAACTATTTTAAAAGTAAACCCTTATAACTCCTTGTGGTTAACTCCAAAATTGGTGAAATTTTTATTGGGAGTACATGTATATAACAGAGTATACCTGCAAATTTGAAATTTTTGGACAAAAGTACAATTTATGATAAATGTCTAAATATTTGGCAGCTTTTGGCCATATGAAAAATAGTAAATGAATTTTAAAATTTAGAAAAAATATATGTTCAATATGGGACTAAATTACGCTAAATCCTTAAAAGAAATATTTTTGGAACTCATTTGGTATTTTTCATAAAAATAAACTAGTTATGAGTAAATGAATTAAATATGTTATGTGAAGTAACAAAATTGGAAAATAGGATTTTATAGCTTGGGAATCCTATATAGGGTATATACAGATTTTTGATAAGGGATTTGATCATTGGTGATGAAATTTTATGAGTATGGCATTTTTGAATGATTAAATGCATTATTTGGTAAATTGTAAACAATTGAAATAAATTGTTTATAAGTTTAAGAAGTGATTAAAATATTGTTATAATATTAATAATATTAGATTATGAGTTTATTAAGTGATTGATAATATTTGGATAAATTTAAAGTCTTTAATATTTATCCTTGTTTTCGTTTGATTAATGCTTATATCATTGTCATCATCCTCATGCTTATATTGTGATGGAAGTCATCTTTGGCTTACGTGCACAGATGGACTGTTGATTACTGATTTTATAATTGTATATCTTTGGCTTACGTGCAAAGATGAACTGTTAATTATTGGTTTTACAGTTGTATATCTTTGGCTTACGTGTAAGGATGAACTGTTGATTATTGGTTTTACAGTTGTATATCTTTGGCTTACGTACAAAGATGAACTATTGATTGATAAGTATCTTTGGCTTATATGCATAGATGAACTGTTTATTGGTATGATTATGACCAGGGATCATTCGGTATAATCGTGACCCATAATGTTATAGATGATGTGGTAAAAGTCCTCATTGGCCTGTACTGCATTGATGGACAGTTATTGGTATGATTATAACCAGAGATTATTCGATATAATCATGACCATTGATGATTACATGAATATCCTTGGTTGTAGTGTAGGGATGATTTGATGATATGGATTATTTATTAAGCTGAGTCTCATCAATAAAATATTGATTATACACTTTTAATTCGTAAAAGATAGTAGATATCATGCTCTACTTGACTCTTCTAAAATACAGTTGTATGTCTTTGGCCTGTAGTGCAAAGATGAATTGTTAATGAATATCTTTGGCCGTAGTGCAAAGATGAATTTATTAGTATGATTATGAGCATGAATTTTGATTTGGTATAACCATGATTTTTGATGTTTGGTGAAGATAGGTGATGAAAATTATCTTAAATCACAGGTGCGAAGAGGAAGTTAGAATCACAATTATGATTATGAGTTATTTATATGATTGTGGATGTGGAATTGTTGATTGATGTTACGAGGATAAAACATTATTGGTGGACTTTTAACATGGAGAAGATAATAGATCCGATGGTCTATTTTACTCTTCAATGGATTGCTCGTTCACGCAACTATGGTTGAAAAGTTTTATCATCTACCATATATTCTAAATCTTTGATTTATTCTTGATGAAGGCTATTGATGATGTGAATTATCTTTAGTCATGATTCTTTATTGGGCTAGTTGTGCTCACCCTTTTGCTTGACAATTCCTTTTAGGTAATAAGAGTGTAATTTGGGTTGAGCAGGGTAACAGGAGGAGAATAGAGCGATGGTCTATAGT
Organism: Panax ginseng; assembly: GCA_020205605.1. Taxonomy (NCBI): domain Eukaryota; kingdom Viridiplantae; phylum Streptophyta; class Magnoliopsida; order Apiales; family Araliaceae; genus Panax; species Panax ginseng. The sequence continues at coordinate 160,903,226 of CM035128.1, forward strand.
GTTGAGGTTCTCCCTAAATAGTATGGAAATAATTTTATTGAGAACTTTAGATAAGTGTGTCGTATTGTATACGTCATTTGATATTTAATTTTGGTGAACCAAATAGGGTGAGGTGAAACCAACTTTGGAAGGGTGTTTTGCCACTATCATATAAGATGTCTAATGACATACAACCTCGTGTTATCATAAGACAGGGTTGTGCACATCCACTTGCTGAGTATATCTACGAGCACTACCTATATGATCTTGAAGTTTGGTTGAAATATAATTTTCAATTGCAGACAGTGGAGATTGTTATATGTCAAGAGAAGACTCACCATTGGAAAGAACATGATAGTAATCTTCTCATTTTTCTTTGGGGTCTATTGGGTCAACCAAGAATAATTCTGTGGACATATGATATTTATCATAACCTAGACGCATGGCCTCCCATGTACGAAGGTTTCCTTGAGCACTTCCCAAAGATTTTAATTTCTAAAATAGTTTTTGACTGTACTTTTACGTAAAGTACCATTGTAAGGTTGTGGTCGAGGCACCATGAGAGTTACATACATTTGTATTAAAACTCATAGTTTAACTGTGGTCGTATCCTGCACAACAGTTCAACAGTTGTATAAATAAAGTTTGTAAATAATTTTTATAGTGTGAAATCTGGCGACTCAGAATGGGTCGTGTGGACCTATTTTGGGGGCGTCACAAATGGTATCAGAGCTTAGGGATATGGTCACTGGCGGAGATATGAGTCTAGAAATAGGAGGGGAGAGACGAGTAATATACTTTGCTAGTGTGTGACTTACCTAAGTTGAAATTGTTTACTTGATAAGTTGACAAATTGTGATATGTCAATTAACCTTTGTTTTGAAGGTATATTCTAGAATGATATCTGAAATACATGAGATAAGCAATGGGAAAATCATGATACAGAGGAAATAACCGGAAAGGTACAATCCAAAAAGAAAGCAAGGTATTCTCATCTCTTTAAACTACCAGGTACGTAAATTTCGAGGGCAAAATTTCATAAGGAGGGGATATTGTGAGACCCCAAATTTTATGAAATGAAAGTATTCATTTTTTTTATAATTATTCTATTTAGTAAATGGTTAAATTGATAAAAGGTTAAAGTTAAAGGTGATATGTGAAAATTTACGAAGTATGCAAGTTGTTATAAAATATTCGTTTGGTCGGGGAATATTTTTTTTGTCAGGGAATATCCGTAGGACGACACAATCATTGGTGGACCCCACAACGGAAGTATTGTCGTAGTAAGAAAACGACAAAATTATCTTTTTATAAAAATAACAGCGAAAGTGTTACCGTTAAAACTGTTGAACTACTCGGTAGTAAAAATACATTAATACGCGTGGTTGCATAGTAGCACACAGTATTGATTATTGATACTTACGTGAGAAGTCACTCAGTTATACTCAATTATTGCTATAATAATTGATGCATCATATCTCTCATATTATTGATTCAATTATTGTCACAGTATCATCTGCATAATATGATATATTATTAAATCAATAATTGAGATAACAAAGTTATTCATATTATTATTTGCAATATTAACAATGTCTAGAAGTTTTGTCAAGGAGAGGTTTGGTCACCTAATTGCGCGCCTATAAGAAAAAATCCTTATCGGAAAGCCCCCTCTTCCTGTGAACGACTTGGTTGTTAAATATTGTGAGTTATAATATTAATGATGAATGTTATAAAAAAATTGAATTTGAATTTGGAGTTGAATTTGGAGACGCAGATGTGATATTTGAGTCCAGAACGATGAAATTAGTAGAAATAGACTATAAACACAAAATTTGTCAGGGTTGACTTTTTGGTCAAAAAAGTCAACATTTGACTTTTTCAGAAAAAGTCAAACTTTGAAATTTCAAAAATGAAATTTTTGAGAATATTTCCATTGTGTTGGGATTGTTAGTTTTAGTGGAAATCGACATTTATTTCGATAATAATTGATGTCTATAGGTTATATTGACCAATCGGGTAATTAATCGAATAAATGAGCAATTAATTGCTATTAATTCACATAATTATAACAATTTGTTCACATGTGTGTACTATTGATTCACATTCATGTACTATTAGGGGAGGTGGTGCAAGATTGATAATACTTGCATGACTAAGTTAAAAATGGAGGTATAGATGGAGGTACTATATTGTAATTCATATTTTTACATGATTATAATTATTGAGTCACATGATTGTACTATTAATTCACATTATTTACTATTAGGGGAGGTGGTGCAAGTTTGATAATACTTGCAGGACTAAATTAAAAATGAAAGAAAAGTTGAAGGTATTATACTGTAATTTTTTGAGCCCCAAAACGTATAATTATCGAAACTATATTTTTCTATAAATAGAAGCTCATTCTTCCTTCATTTCTCACCAATTCACTAAAGCTATAGAGCAATTATTATAGAGAGAAATTATAGAGAGAAAGAAGAAGAGAAGTTTGCTACTTCACTATTCCTGTATCCAGTTTTTTCTAAGGTAAGGGGCATTATTCTTTCGTATTCATGAAGAGAGTTATTTTTTTTTCAATACTCATAAGGGTTGTTATTCCATTCTTTATTATTATGTTGGAATAACTTTCTACATGTGAAGTACCACATACATGGTGAAATTCTTACGTTATTCCATTCTTTATTATTACATTGGAATAACTTGTATATGTATGCGGTCTATCGCATGCCTGGTGAATTCTGTTGTTATTCCAATCTTTATTATTCATTTGGAATATCACACGTGCATGCGGATTCGCATGACACGGTTTCATTCTTTATTATTACATTGGAATAAACTTTTGCATGCCTATCTATCGCACGCCTGTGAATCTCGTTGTTATTCCATTCTTTATTATTATGTTGGAATATCACATGCATGCGGATTATGCATAACCCTTTGGTTTCATTCTTTATTATTCTATTGGAATATCCTGCATGCATGTGATTAAGCATGACACGGTTCTATTCTTTATTATTACATTGGGAATAACACATGCTGCATGCGATTCTATCGCATGCATGGTGAATTCTTCTGTTATTCCATTCTTTATTATTCTGTTGGAATAACCTGTCTATGTGGATTACCGCATGTATGGTGAATGATCCCTTATATTCACTCCTTATTAAATTGTGGAAATGATCTGTCTACGTGGATTACCGCATGGGGGGAGAAAATCCATTTGCAGTTTCGTAATTTTTCTGACCCTCAAAAATTCTGGAAAAATTTGAAATGATAATTTGTTGAGTTTTCTAGATTGTGTCTAAAAATTGCGATTTTTGGATGTATAGATTAGGAGTTATGAATTTTATGGGAAAAAACTATTTTAAAAGTAAACCCTTATAACTCCTTGTGGTTAACTCCAAAATTGGTGAAATTTTTATTGGGAGTACATGTATATAACAGGAGTATACCCTGCAAATTTCGAAATTTTTGGACAAAAGTACAATTTATGATAAATGTCTAAATATTCGGCAGTTTTGGCCATATGAAAAATAGTAAATGAATTTTAAAAATTCCGAGAAAAATATATGTTCAATATGGGACTAAATTCTGCTAAATCCCAGAAAAGAAATATTTTTGGAACTCATTTGGTATTTTTCATAAAAATAAACTAGTTATGAGTAAATGAATTAAATATGTTATGTGAAGTAACAAAATTAGAAAATAGGATTTTATAGCTTGGGAATCCTATATAGGGTATATACAGATTTTTGATAAGGGATTTGATCATTGGTGATGAAATTTTATGAGTATGGCATTTTTGAATGATTAAATGCATTATTTGGTAAATTGTAAACAATTGAAATAAAGTGTTTATAAGTTTAAGAAGTGATTAAAATATTGTTATAATATTAATAATATTAGATTATGAGTTTATTAAGTGATTGATAATATTTGGATAAATTTAAAGTCTTTAATATTTATCCTTGTTTTCGTTTGATTAATGCTTATATCATTGTCATCATCCTCATGCTTATATTGTGATGGAAGTCATCTTTGGCTTATGTGCTTATATTGCAGATGGATGGATTTGTTGATTCTTGATTTTATAATTGTATATCTTTGGCTTACGTGCAAAGATGAACTGTTAATTATTGGTTTTACAGTTGTATATCTTTGGCTTACGTGTAAGGATGAACTGTTGATTATTGGTTTTACAGTTGTATATCTTTGGCTTACGTACAAAGATGAACTATTGATTGATAAGTATCTTTGGCTTATATGCATAGATGAACTGTTTATTGGTATGATTATGACCAGGGATCATTCGGTATAATCGTGACCCATAATGTTATAGATGATGTGGTAAAAGTCCTCATTGACCTGTAGTGCATTGATGGGCAGTTATTGGTATGATTATAACCAGAGATTATTCGGTATAATCATGACCATTGATGATTACATGAATATCCTTGGTACGTAGAGCGGGGGATGATTCGATGATGTGGATTATTTATTAAATTTGAGTCTCAAAGAATAAAATATTGATTATACACTTTTAATTAAGTAAAAGATAGTAGATATCATGCTCTACTTGACTCTTCTAAAATACAGGTTGTATGTCTTTGGCCTGTAGTGCAAAGATGAATTGTTAATGAATATCTTTGGCCGTAGTACAAAGATGAATTTATTAGTATGATTATGAGCATGAATTTTGATTTGGTATAACCATGATTTTTGATGTTTCAGGTGAAGATAGGTGATGAAGATTATCTTCGTTCTGGGTGCGAAGAAGAAGTTAGAATCACAATTATGATTATGAGTTATTCATATAATTGTGGACAAGAATTGTTGATTGATGTTACAGGGATAAAACATTATTGGTGGACTTTTAACATGGAGAAGATAATAGATCTGATGGTCTATTTGACTCTTCTAATGGATTGCTCGTTCCGCTGCAACTATGGTTGAAAAGTTTTATCATCTACCATATGTTCTAAATCTTTGATTTATTATTGATGAAGGCTATTGATGATGTAAATTATCTTTAGTCATGATATTCTTTCTTTGGGCTAGTTGTCCTCACCCTTTTTGCTTGACAATTCCTTTTAGGTAATAAGAGTGTGGCAAAATTCGGCGGGGGTAACAGGAGAATAGAGCGGTGGTCTATAAATTTATTGAGGTTCTCCTAAATAGTATGGAAATAATTTTATTGTGAACTTTAGATAAGTGTGTGCATTATTGTATCGTCATTTGATATTTAATTTTGGTGAACCAAATAGGGTGAGGTGAACCCAACTATGGAAGGGTGTTTTGCCACTATCATACAAGATGTCTAATGACATACAACCTCGTGTTATCATAAGGCGGGGTTTTGCACATCCACTTCTTTGAGTATATCTACGAGCACTACCTATATGATCTTGGAGTTTGGTTGAAATATAATTTTCAATTGCGCAGAGCGGTGGAGATAGTTATATGTCAAGAGAAGACTCACCATTGGAAAGAACATGATAGTAATCTTCTCATTTTTCTTTGGGGTCTATTAGATCAACCAAGGATAATTTCGTGGACATATGATATCTATCATAACCTGACGCATGGCCTCCCATGTACGAAGGTTTCCTTGAGCACTTCCCAAATATTTTAATTTCTAAAACAGTTGTTGACTGTACTTTTACGTAAAGTACCATTATAAGGTCGAGGCACCATGAGAGTTACATACATTTGTATTAAAACTTTAGTTTAACTGTGGTCGTATTCTGCACGACAGTTCAACAGTTGTATAAATGAAGTTTGTAAATAATTTTTATAGTGTGATATCTGGCGACTCAGAATTGGTCGTGTGGACCTATTTTGGGGGCGTCACATGTAATATTAGTGTGGTGGGTGGTGGAGGATGCCCGGGAAGAAAGGGAGTATGTTATATATATATATATAAATAAAATATATTATATTTTATTATGTATAGTGTTTGCATAGTATCTGCATAGTGTTTGCATAGTAAATCAGAAAAAAAATTTCTTCAACCGTCTGCGCCCGTGAAGGTTTTACTGTGCATCCGTGATTTTCTAAATTCAAATAGTATCCTTCCATTCTCCTATAAATAGGATGCTCAGTTTAGAATTGAAAATCACATCAAAATCAGATAATTCTTCTTCTATAATATTGAGCGTATTTATTTAGAGTTTAAGGAAGCTTTGAGTGTAGAAAACAGTGAAGGTTTTCTTCAATAATATCCCCGCTATACCAGTTGGAATACTCTCCTTTTTAAGGTAAGAGGTATTATTTATTTCATATTCGCTTACGATATTATTTTTCGTAGTCGTAAAGAATTTTATCTTCGTTTAATATTCGTAAGGAATATTATCTTCGTTTAATATTCGTAAGGAATATTATTTTCGTTCAACAGTTTTAAGGGATATTATTTTTGTTCAATACTCGTAAGAAATAGTATTTTCTTTCATACTCTATAGTATGTAAGTAATATTATTTCGTTTAATTCAGATTCTGAATTCTACACTCATTTTGTTAAGTTTTGGATTCTATACTCCATGAAATTAGTAGAATATCTTTGAAATTTACGTTTCATCTAGTATCTTTTCATGAAAATATTATTCTGAGCATTCTTGATAAGTGTTGGTTGATTTCTCAATCAATGAATTTGTGCAAGTGTACACAGTCAAAGTAATAAAGTGATAAGATAGAGTGTCGATCCCACAAAGAATTCTAATCAATAAATTCCAACTACTAGCACTATATCAATACAACTTTATTTAAACAACCATAAAGTGGGATTTTTCAAAATAAGGAGGAAAAGAAACTCTAAAGTAAAATCTTCAATCTTCAAGTAATCCCCTCCTTAGCCTTCAATTGTAGTAGATCCCTTATAGTTTCAACCCATTAGCCTTATATACTCTTCTTATCTAACCACAATCTTTTTCCCATTCAACAACTTGATTCAGTCCCAAAGCCAAGCCAACTCATCTATCCACGCGCGCCACATAGTCAACTGATGCCGGCCTTTAGCGCCCCGGCGCTGCAAATATTACTAGCTAAAGTGCCCCGGTGCTGGACTTCTAATAAATCACGAAATTGCCATTAAACAGCTCAAATTTCCATATCGCCCCTACAGCTCCCGAATCTGCAAAATAACAACTAAACAAAGTAAAAATACTTTTACAAGACTCGAGAATACAACAATTTAAGCCTACGTATATCCAATTCCTGAGTATATTACCCAATCATCAAATACCCCCAAACTTAAATTGTTGCTTGTCCTCAAGCAACAAAACACAAGACAAAATGAAAACCTAAACCACCATGCAAATTCACCTAAAACTATCTACATGTTCGTAATTCCAGCAATCAAATAGCACACCGTATATTCATTAGGCCTCAAAAAAATCACAAAAACATGCTAATACATCATATTAAGGCAGATCAATAATATCCCAACAATCAATAAATCTAAATCTGTTATTACTGATATCGTGTGTGTGTGTTGAATTTCTTAGAAGACTTCATACAGTGTAAACTCAAGAACTCCTCAAATAAACTAGATTCGGCTAAAATCAAACATTTACCAAATTCCATGGGTCAACATGGAATACTTATGCTTTACTAAATTTTTTTATTAACGGGGGTTTTTTGCACTTTTCCCGCTTTATTATTATTTTTATCTCATGGCTATGCAGTGTCCTATTCCCTTAGGCTTTCCAGTGTTACCTTAACGAGCTTTCGACCAACGACTCCCAAGCCATTAAGACCTTAGGGCGCTAGGTGTAGAGACAATCCCCTCCGGCATACTTACTCAAGTAACAAAGGCCACAAAACTAGACAAGCACGCCACGGTTCCTTTTTTTTTTTAAAGCTTATATACTCCAAATATTTTTTCCCCAAACTTGAATTTATGCCTAAATTCAGCCGTCACTAACTATTCAAATTGTTCTTTCATTCCACTAGTATTCATCCTTTAGAACTCTATTATCTATCCATTTAAACTTTCTTAGCCAATATGGTCATTTTTCAAAATGTGCTATCCTGATAATATCAGTGTCAAACAGATAAAGATTTCAATTATGTCAAGAAAATCACATCACTAGCTTAACAATCCGTACCAGACTTGTTCATGCAATTTTAATTTCATCATTGGCCCCAAACATACGTAACTATTAAACAGCTGGAATTAATATGCAATCCTAAATGCAACACTTAACCAACAATAAAAACACAAACTATCCACAAACTACTAACAATCTACTAATGCAAATAAAAATTAACTACCCCCAAACTTATCAAGAGCAATGTCCTCATGTGAAATATTTAGCAATAAAAAAATAATAGAGGACTTCCCTGACGAGCTTATTCCTCGGGTGCAGCATCATCATCCTCGCTCATCTCTTGATCGGAGGGGGGAAACACAGGCAGCATAGGAGCAGTAGGAAATTGGCTAAAATTAACGCCCGGGTACAGTTGAGCGTTTAGAGCATTCTGGGCAGCAAATTGGTCGACCAAATATTTGTAGATAACATCTTGACGTTCAGACAGGCGAACATTCTGGGATTCGAGATTGTAGAACCAACCGTCAATTTCACACTGGACAGCTTCAGGAACAACACCACGGTGAGCTGAAGAGGAAGGACCATATGTGGGTGGGGCCGAAGGTGGTGAAGCTTGTGAAGCTTTAACTTGGGGAATTATAAAACCCAATCCCCTAGGGTGGTTCTCCCCACCGGTCCATACTCTATACCTGCTAATCAGCTTGTGGTCCAACACCGGCATGGGGGTTTGAATCATCTCATCCGACTTCCATTTGACCCCAAATTTTGCACATAAAACGTAACTAAGAGATGGATGGGGTAAACCTCCTGTGGTTCCTCCTCGTGCAGCTCACAAAATTGATTGCTGAATGACATGACCGACATCTATCTTCAATCCTTGAATAATAGAATACAGCAGTACAACCCTCTCCTTGGTGACATGGCTCACATGTGTCTATGGCATGAGTTTGGCGCAGATAAAGGCATACCACTCCTTTCTATATAAACTGAGGTGAGAAAGAGGGAAGGTCATGCTGCCACGTTCATGTAATGTCCACGAGGTGCCCGATTGACAAAACTCACGGATTATTTTTTCATAGTCTGGCCCTTGACTCACAAGACTGGCATGCTCATCATTGTGTCCCTCTAACGGTAGTTGGTAGCAACCGTTGATGTCTTCTTCGCCAAATTCAACCGTCTTGCAGCGCACATACACCCCATAGTGGAAATGCTCGGACACATTGGCATAAAACTCTTTTACTACTACAATGACTGTGCGGTCGGGTTGCGCGGTAAGTGTGAACCAATTTCTTTCAGCAATAATGACTGCCATGTCCCCATCCTTGGCTTGATCAGGCTTTAAACCATGTTCGGGGACTAACGAGCGGGTAGCCATGCGGTTATAGCATTCTTGAGCCGCGGCATTGACAAACTATCGGCTGTCAAATTTTTGAGGGGTTGCGGTTGACCCAGAACCTTCCCCACGTTGAGGCTTCGATGCCATTTAGAAAATTCTGCAAAAATTTGCATTTATGAGTATTAGAATTGGGCAAAAATTGAATATGGACATGTGTACCCATAGCACCACCCCTAAACTTTGAAATGACTGCATAGTAGCATAGTAGCATAGAAGCACAAATTGACTAACTAGGCTCATTTTACATTCAGAAAGCACAATTGGCAAAAGCAGCCCAAGTTATACTCAAAAGATGTGACGTGTAAAACAATAAGACCCCATGTAAGCATCAATACATTTTAGCCGCCCCACAATAATGATTAATATGTGTGACAATAGACCAATGGCATGGGGGTGGCAAGATGGCAAGTAAATTCAGTGTGTGGATATGGTGCTATGTGCAAATTTAACCATGAGCATTGAGTCAGGAAAAACATCAAACACCTTGTGGGCAATTCATATTTTACTTGGAACACTATTGATTTTTTAGCAATTCAAACCCCTAGAATTTAATCACCACATCTGCTTAATATCCCAATCAAAAAGTGATTCACATACAAGCAATATGAGATATTCAAAATCAGAAGGAGAAAAACTGCACTTTAGATGCAGGAGAATGTGAATCAAGATGCATATTAACTTACCATTTGCACAATTAACAAGATTTGATTCCACAATCATTTGAATGTAATGCATTACATACCTTTGAATTAAAGATAGCAGAGGAAAAGTAATTCGCAGACTGAGGAACCACACGTGAGATATGGAATTGTGTTATATAGTAGGAAGTTTTAGAAAAAATTTCCCAAGTGCGGTTACCATATGAGAGTATTAGAGGCGTATGAGAGAAAATGTGAGGATAATTTAAAAGGGAAGAAGTATAACCGTTCAGCAGTTAAGCCCATGTTGGACTCTCAATTCAAACCTTAGTATTTGGCGCTTAGGTTGTCAATAGTTTTTAGGCGTAGGGCTGGACAATGATGTCGGTAGCGAGTCTCGGCCACGGTATTTGTGGATAGTATGGTTTTGAAACAGGTATTGGAGCAGGATCAACCATTGACTATGAAGCGCGTCAGTATTTGGAGCTATGATGCACCTACTGTGTTCAAGCGCCGGGGCTATGCCTTCATGTGGATAACAAGCGCCGGGACGCTGATCACCATCCCTATAAGGGCAGTTTCTCAATTTGTAGCCTACCTGGAAGCAAGAAATCCATGAAGAATGTTATGCTCGAATATATACTAGCAACTAACAATAAAAAATGAAATAAATTAAAAGAACAAATATTTTAAATGAAGTAAAACAGGGTTGCCTCCCTATAGTGCTTGGTTTATAGACGTTAGCCTGACTTTGCTAGGTTGCTCAATTATCCACCGGATCGGCGAGGTACATAGCTGTGGACTGACGTTCGACGGGTCCACTCTAATAATGCTTGAGCCTTTGGCCGTTCAACTTGAATGTTCTCCTTGAGTTCGGGTCCTTGACTTCAACATTTCCGTGCGGAGCGACAGATATAATCATGAATGACCCAGACCAGCGAGATTTCAACTTACAAGGGAATAGACGCAATTTTGAATTGAAAAGCAAGACTTATTGGCCCGGTTCAAATTTCCGATCAAGGATTTTCTTATCGTGTCAGGCTTTGACTTTCTCCTTGTAGAGTTTTGCGTTCTCATAGGCATTGAACCGAAATTCATCCATCTCATTCAATTGTACTAACCTTTTATCCCCCGTTGCTTGTAAATCGAAATTCAGTTTTTGAATGGCCCAGTGTGCACTATGTTCTAATTCAACTCGGAGATGACACGCCTTTCCGTATACCATCCTGTAGGGTGACATGCCTATAGGATTCTTGTAAGCTGTTCGATATGCCCATAGGGCATCATCTAGTCGCATGGCCCAATCTTTTCATGACGGATTAACCACCTTTTCCAGAATTCGCTTGACTTCCCTATTCGAGACTTCCGCTTGACCATTGGTTTGGGGATGATACGCGGCTGCAATTTTATGACGGACTCCATACTTTATAAGCAATTTAGTGAATTCCTTATTACAGAAGTGAGTTCCTTCATCACTGATTATCGCCCTCGGCATCCTAAATCGTGTAAAGATGTTTTTCTTCAAAAACCGTAGGACAACGTTGGCATCATTCGTGGGTAAAACTGTGGCTTCTACCCATTTAGAAACATAATCGACCGCCAACAGAATGTACTAATTATTGAATGAGGATGGGAAAGGTCCCATAAATTCGATTCCCCACACATCGAATAGTTCAACTTCTAAAATTGTGTTAAGTGGCATTTCATTACGTTTGGAAATATTGCCCACTCGTTGACACCGATCACACTTTAACACATAGAGGTACGCATCTTTGAATAGAGAAGGCCAGAAAAATCCTGATTGCAATACTTTGGCCACTGTCCAATCACCGACGTAATAACCTCCGTAATTCGATGAGTGGCAATGACCTAATATGTTATCCATCTCTTCATGTGGCACACATCGTCTAATCATTTGATCAGCGCAAGTCTTAAATAGAAATGGTTCATCCCAATAATATTGCCTAACATCGTGGAGGAACTTCTTTCGTTGTTGCGAATTCAAATCCGAATCCGGGGGTAACACCTTACCAACCAAGTAATTCACGTAATCTGCATACCACGACAATGTCGTTGTTACTCGAAGAAGTTGTTCATCCAGAAACCTCTCATTAATCATGTCGTTGTCTTTTTGCTAAACTTCCGCGTTTTCCAACCGAGAAAGATGATCCGCCACCTGGTTCTCGGTACCTTTTTTATCTCGGATCTCCAAATCAAATTCTTGTAGCAATAGTACCCACCGTATTAACTGCGGTTTGGCATCCTTCTTCTCAATCAAATACTTAATAGGAGAATGATCAGTGTAGATAATTACCTTAGTCCCTATGAGATATGCTTTGAATTTGTTGAAGGCAAACACAACCGCAAGTAATTCTTTTTCGGTGGTCGTGTAGTTCAACTGAGCGTCCGTCAATGTCTTGCTGGAGTAGTAGATAGTGTGAAAAATTTTGTCGCGACGTTGTCCTAATACTGCTCCAACTGCGTAGTCACTGGCGTCGCACATCAATTCAAACGGTAAAGACCAATCGAGCGCCACTATAATTGGAGCTGAAACCAATTTCTTCTTTAATACTTCAAAAGCCTCGATGCATAACTGATCCATCTTGAATGGTACATTTTTCTCCAAAAGGGAATATAAGGGTTTCGAAATTTTGGTAAAATCTTTAATAAAGCGTCTATAGAAACCTGCATGTCCCAAGAAGCTCCGAATTCCCTTTACAGATGATGGAGGAGGTAGTTTCTCAATTGTTTCAATTTTTGCTTTATCCACCTCTAACCCTGCTGCAGAAACCTTATGCCCCAAAATAATCCCCTCTTTCACCATAAAGTGACATTTTTCCCAGTTAAGAACTAGGTTAGTCTCCACACAACACTTCAACACTAAGACCAGATTATTCAGGCATAAATCAAAACTATTACCAAACACGAAGAAGTCATCCACGAATACTTCCAAATTATGTTCTACCATATCAGAGAAGATCGCCATCATGCACCGTTGAAAGGTTGTCAGCGCATTACATAACCCAAAAGACATACGCCGAAATGCAAATGTACCGTAGGGGCATGTGAATGTGGTTTTCTCTTGATCTTCCGGGGCTATAGCAATCTGATTATATCCGGAGTATCCATCCAAAAGACAGTAGAATTGATGTCCTGCTAACCTATCCAACATCTGATCAATTAATGGCAAGGGGAAGTGATCCTTGCGTGTGGCTTTATTTAGTTTGCGGTAATCCATACATACTCTCCATCATGTAATGGTTCTACTAGGGATGAGCTCATTAGCTTCGTTCTTCACCCCTATTATACCCTCTTTCTTTGGTACGCACTGTACAGGACTTACCCATGAACTATCCGATATTGGATAAATAATGCTAGCATCCAACCACTTTATGATCTCCTTTTCACCACATCCTTCATAATGGGGTTTAACCTTCTTTGTTTCTCAATGGTTGGTTTTGCCCCCTCTTCCAATAAGATCTTATGCATACAGAATGATGGACTAATTCCTCGAATATCCGCTATAGTCCACCCAATTGCTGTTTTGAACTCTCGCAATACCCTTAGCAGCTTCTCTTTTTGCGTGTCAGTTAACTCTGTTGAAATAATGACTGGTAGGGTAGCATCATTTCCCAAGTAGCCATACTGCAGATGAGATGGTAGCGGTTTTAATTCCAACACCGGTGGCTCTTCTATCGAGGGTTTGAACTTTTTACCTTCCGTTTTGCGGGGAAGATGAATTTATCCAATTTTACTAACACGTCTTCAACTATACCTCGTGGATATGTAACGGACTGATCCGCCAACTGCAAACTAACATTCATCGATTTTGGTGCTTGAAGTCCAAATTGACTGTAGACGGATAGTGGCATCAAGTTTATACTGGCCCCCAAATCACATAATGCTCGTCCCAAAAACTGATTTCCAATTTCACAAGGAATAGTAAAACTACCTGGATCCTTGAGCTTCAGAGGTAACTTATTCTGGATAATTGCGCTGCACTCTTCGGTCAACGCCACTGTCTCAAACTCACCCTATTTCCTCTTTTTCGACAAAACTTATTTCATAAACTTGGCGTAACTCGGCATTTGTTCCAAGGCTTCGGCAAATGGGATGTTGATATGCAGTTTTTTGAAAATATCCAAAAATCTTAAAAACTGCTTATCTAACTTGGATTTCTGAAACCTCTGCGGATACGGTATGGGAGGCATTGTGCTGGTTGGTTTCGATGTTTTCTGCTCTAAGGTCTCATCTTAACGTTTTCTGGTTTACACAACTTCTTTTGTTTCACCTGTTACGTTGTCACTCTTTTCCTTATCCTTGATTGTCTCTTGCAAATCCTTTCCACTACGTAGAGTCACAGTCTTGCAATGCTCATCTCTTCCCGGATTTATCTCTGTATCACTAGGGAGTGTTCCATATGGACGGTTATTCAATGCCAGTGCTATCTGCCCCAATTGATTTTCCAGATTCTTTATCGAAGCACCTTAACTTTTCACATTCATATCTACTTGATTTAATAACTTTTCTTGTTCACCGACCCTTTTGTCAGTAGCTAAAATGAATTTTTCAAAGCTTCTTCCAAACTTGATTTCTTCTGTGGATGTTGTTGAGTCTGATTTTGAAATCCAGATGTGTTTTGCTATCTAGATGCTTGAGCTTGATTGCTACTCCATGAAAATCCCGGGTGATTTCTCCAACCCGGATTATATGCGTTTTGGTTTGGATACGGTTGGGTAGATCGATTATAGCTCCCTACGAATTGAGCTGATTCAGAATTTATGGCACATTGATCTGTAGCATGACTCCCAGCACATAACTCACAAACCATGTCTACTTGTTGTGTGGATGGTGGACTCCATATTTCCATTTTCTTAGCTATTGCGGACACCTGAGCTGCCAATGCTGTCACTGTATCCACTTTAAACTTTCCCGGTGTTTTCGGAGGGTTAGACCTAGTCATGGGCCACTGATAGTTTTTGTTGGCCATTGTTTCTAACAGTTGAAAGACTCATCAAAGTTCTTAGACATGATCGCTCCACCAGCTGCTGCATCAATACTGGCCCTTGTGGGTGCGTGCAATCCATCACAAAATATCCTAACCCGCACCCACTGTGGGATTCCGTGATGTGGGCATTTACGGAGCATATCTTTGAATCTTTCCCACGCCTCATATAACGTTTCTGAGTCAAACTATGCGAAGGTGTGAATATCATTCTGTAGTTTTGTCGACTTCGCTAGTGGGAAAAACTTAGCTAGAAATTTTTGAGATAAGTCATCCCAAGCTGTGAACCAGGAGGCAAAGAATGTAACCAACTCTGAGCTTTATCTTTTAACGTAAACGGAAACATCCTCAACCTTATAGCATCTTCCAATACATTATTAAACTTGAAGGTGTCGCAAACTTCCAAGAAACTTAAGATGTGCTCATTAGGATCATCTGTCGAACTACCCCCAAACTGGCATGTATTTTGGAGCATCTGAATTGTTCCCGGTTTTATCTCGAAACTATTTTCATTAATAGCCGGCCTCCTAATACTTGACTGTATATCTGTGACATTCGGCATGGCATAATCCTTAAGTGATTTTTATTCGTCCCCTGCCATGTTCACTGATATTTCTTGTTCTGCCAGATCTTCTTCCACAGGTGACACCACACTAGTCAACTGAAATTTTCGGAACTTCCTTTCGATATCATCTGTATAAGGAAAAAGTTCCTTTTAACCCTTGATCTAGTGTGCATACACTCGCAAAGAATTCCTGCAAATACAAGAAGAAAAATAAATAATGTTTAAATTAAGACCGAATTGATTATAACTAATATGGAATTAATATTAATATAGATTCCCCGGCAATGGCGCCAAAAACTTGTTGGTTGATTTCTCAATCAATGAATTTGTGCAAGTGTACACAGTCAACAAGTAATAAAGTGATAAGATAGAGTGTCGATCCCACAGAGAATTCTAATCAATAAATTCCAACTACTAGCACTATATCAATCCAATTTTATTTAAACAACCATAAAGTGGGATTTTTCAAAATAAGAGAACTAAATTAAGCAATTAAAAGAGATTATTCTAAAAACTTGTTACATGCAGTGAACAGATATTCCTATTTAATTCACAACCCTAATTATTCATCATGCAAATAATTAAGCATACATGTTATCATGCCCAGTTCTAACCCTAGATCTCCTCTTCCAATTCCTTCCAGAGTAACAAGGTAATTATTGGCCAAATAATTAAGCAATAAGCACAAGACAAGATAAACAATTCACTTTGACATAAATAATTGGAATAAATCGAATATCTAATTTATAGACATAAAAGGTTCAATTGTAGTCTTAATGAAAGAATTAGTTTATAACAGAAGTTAAAACCAACAATCTTTTGCAAAACATCCTTAAGGAATTATACAAATTGAAAATAAGGAGGAAAAGAAACTCTAAAGTAAAATCTTCAATCTTCAAGTAATCCCCTCCTTAGCCTTCAATTGTAGTAGATCCCTTATAGTTTCAACCCATTAGCCTTATATACTCTTCTTATCTAACCACAATCTTTTTCCCATTCAACAACTTGATTCAGTCCCAAAGCCAAGTCAACTCAAATTCATTCACGCCGCCACGTAGTCAATCGATGCAAGCCTTCAAGCGCCGAAATCGCAAATATTACTAGTTAGAAGCGCCCTTTTTGGACTTCTAATAAATCACGAAATTCCCATTAAATAACTCAAATTTCCATATCGCCCCTACAGCTCCCGAATCTGCAAAATAACAACTAAACGCAGTAAAAATACTTTTACAAGACTCGAGAATACAACAATTTAAGCCTACGTATATCCAATTCCTGGGTATATTACCCAATCATCAATAAGTTTTAACTTTTTCATGCCAGAGTACTATTCACGGGGTACTATTCTCAAAGTACTATTCACAGGGAACTATTCACTCGGTTACTATTCACCCGGGGTACTATTCATGATAAAAAATTGATTTCTTTTCGGTCCAAATTATTTTGATACATTATTATTCTTGAATTTTACTCCACAAAGCAGTATCATGTTGACAAGTTAGATCTTTTGAATTCTGGATAAATTAAATTATAAATCTTTAATATTTATCCTTAATCTCGTTTGATTGAATTTTTATATCATTGTCATCATCCTCATGCTTATATTGTGATGAAAGTCATCTTCGGCCAAGGGTGCAAAGATGAACTATTGATTGGTATGATTATGATTAGGGATTATTCGGTGTAATCATGACCTGTAATGTTACAAGTGATGTGGATCATTAAGCTGAGTCTCAGAGACAGTTGTTGGTATGATCATGACCATGCGTTCTCTTCGGCCAAGGGTGCAAATATGAATTGTTATTTGGCATGTTCATGATCATTGGTGAAAACACGAATATCCTTGGCCGGTAGTGCATGGATAATTTGTGGTCGTGATACTAATGAATATCCTTGGTCCTTAGTGCGTGGATAATTCAGTGATGTGGATTATTTATTAAAGCTAAGTCTCAGCGATAAAATTGATGATAAACTTTTAAATCATAAAAGATAGTAGATATCATGATCTATTTGACTCTTCTAATGGACTGCTTATTCCACTGCAGTTGTTGATCTAAAACTTGTTGCCTATTGTATTCTATCAGTTGTTATACTGTTGAAGGCTAAGGATAATTTATTCTGCATTATCTTAGTCATAATATTTCTTACTGGGCTAGTTGAGCTCACCCTTTTCTTTCACTGTTATCTTCAGGAAATGAGAATATAGCTGGGACTAGTCGGGAGAATGGATTGACGGTCCAGATGATTGTTTTAGTAGTCCTCACTATTCTGTGAAATAGTGTGATAATAATTGTAATGAGATTGAATTTGAGTTTGGATATTGTCTAGGAGACAATATTTGTATTAAAACTCACAACTTATGTTTTGTCGTATTTTGCACGACAGTTGTATAATTAAGTTTGTATTTGTATTTTGTACCATGTATTTGGTGACTCAAGATAGGTGATGTATACCTATTTTGAGGGCGTCACAGTTGGTATCAAAGCTTATGGATATGATCCCTGGTTGAGATGTGAGACTAGAACTAGGAGGAGAGAGACAGGTAATTCCTTCGCTAGTATGACCTACCTAAGCTTATTTGTTATTTAACTGGTCGGTCAGAATATAGGGATAATATGTGGCATGTCAATTAACTCTTGTTTTGTGACAGTGTTTGAAAATGACATCCGAGAATGTTGAGATAAGCAATGGAGCACATGAGACCGTGGAGTCACCAATGATCAATACCCAGGATAATGTGCATTGGGAAGGCAATAATCCTCAAAAAAAATAACAACGCTGACAAAATGACGAACGATTCTACATTTAGGAGTTTTTTAGAATTCATGCAACACCAAACGAAAGAGACTCCTGTACATAATGCAGGTAGAGTCACTGGTAACTCACGGCTGGTCATCGCTAAGCAGTTCAAGGAGTTGGGACCACCAGAGTTTTTGGGAAAGCCAGAACCACTTAAGGCAAAGACGTGGATTAAGTAGATCACCAAAATATTTGATGTTTTGAAATGCTCAGGGGAGCAAAAGATTCTTTTCGCCACCTTTATGTTGCGTGAAGAAGCAAATTACTAGTGGGAATCTGTAACACGTACTCAACCTGCTACACTAAAGATGTCTTGGGAGAATTTCCAAGAATTGTTCAATGACAAGTACTTTCCTGAAAGTATTCGTCACGTGAAGGAGGTGGAATTCATCAAGCTGGAGAAAAAAAAATATGATCGTATCACAGTACGAGGCTAAGTTTGCCGATTTGTCTCGGTTTGCATCCCATTTGGTTGATAATGAGGAGCGAATGACGCGAATGTTTCTGCGAGGTTTGAAACTGAAAATACGTCAATACCTCAATTTTCACAAACTTTGTTTATATTCAGATGTTGTGAATAGGGCTCAGTTATTAGAACGTAATTATGAGTCAGCTCCACCAAAAGACAACGACCAACAACACAATAATAATCGTACCGGTGGCAACAGCCATCGGAACAACGATAACCATCGTAGAGGAAATTATCAGGCAAGAAATGGTAACCACTTCGGTGGTAATCATGGACAAGATAATAGAAAAGGTGAACTAAGTGGGAACAATTTTAAGAAAAGAAGATTCAACAATGATGGAAAGACATCGACAGCAGCACCAGCACCCGTTTCGAAGGAAGAAGAATGACCATCAGTCGTATATTTCAAATGCGGACAGGAGGGACACATCCGTCCAAACTGTACGCAGCAACCCAAAGCGTGTTTCAATTA
Organism: Panax ginseng; assembly: GCA_020205605.1. Classification (NCBI taxonomy): domain Eukaryota; kingdom Viridiplantae; phylum Streptophyta; class Magnoliopsida; order Apiales; family Araliaceae; genus Panax; species Panax ginseng. Next base: position 160,922,597 of record CM035128.1, read on the forward strand.
CAGAAGAGAAGGTCACCTAGCTCGATTTTTTGTGGTGTAGTGAAGTCAAGTCCATTTGGGATGGTGGACGCCTAAAAGATGTCGAGACAAGTCAAAAAGTGGTAGTTTAAGTGAGAGCGTTTGTCGAGGAACCTGAACAAAGTTATCACGGGTAAGTTAATCATAAACTCTTGCGAAGTCTATACCTTATTCGATACCGTTTCTATCAACTCTTTTATTTCACCTACTTGTGTTCAACATTTAAATTTGACCCCAGTGAAGTTAGACTTTGACTTATCTGTTGAAACTCCGTTAGGAGAAACCTTCGTTACATCTACTATTTATAAATCTTATTTGATTCAAATCGGCATCCTCACGTTACCTATCGATCTTATCTCTTTGAAAATACTTGCATTTGATGTGATTTTAGGAATCGACTGGTTAACTATTCATCATGTTAAAATTGATTATTTTCATAAGGTTGTTAGCCTTCCTAACCAACCTGTTATGCGAATTCAAGCAACCAAACCACTAAGGTCAATCACTGTCATATTAAGCCATAAGTAAAAAGCCTCGATCCTTTTGCTGGTGACTTCCTTGTGTGGAATGCACGAAAGCCAGACTTTTCGTAGGGGACGCCATGAATAACGGTGACAAGTTGATAGGTATCAATGTAAGACCCCAACTTTTATGAATAAAGAATAATTTTCTCGAAATATATTTTTGAATATTATGGTATTGATTTGATATAATGTTATAGTTGTGGGTAATATTTACAAATTTTGCAAAGGAAACAAGTGGTTATATAATATTCGATTAATTGGGAGAATATTCGTTTTAACGAGGGAATATTAAATGCGATGGCACAATCATTGGTGGACCCCTAGCGGAAGTATTGTCGTAGTTAGAAAAGCGACATAATTATCTTTTATAAAAATAACGGCGGAAGTTTTACCGTTAAAGCTGTTGAACTACCCTTTAGTAAAAAAAGTACGATGTCTGGCGTGGTTGCATAGTAGTACACAATATTGATTATTGATGCTTACGTGAGAAGTCACTCGATTATACTCAATTATTGCTACAAGATTATCTTGCATCATATCTCTCATATTATTGATTCAATTATTATCACAAGATTATCATCGCATAATATGTTATATTATTAAATCAATAATTGAGACGACAAAGTTATTTATATTATTAAATTGCAATATTTATAATGTCTAGAAGTTCTATCAAGGAGAGGTTTGGTCATCTAATTGCGCGCCAATAAGGAGAAATCCTTATCAGAAAGCCCCCTCTTTTCTGGGAACGACCTGGTTGTTAAATATTGTGAGTTATAATATTAATGATGAATAATTTCGTGTTGATTAAAGATGAATTTGATAGTTCCATTGTGTTGGGATTATTAGTGTTAGTGGAAATCGACATCTATTCCGATGATAATTGATGTCTGGAAGTTATATTGATAAATTGGGTAATTAATCGGATAAATTAGCAATTAATTGCTATTAATTCACATGATTATAACTATTTGTTCACATGTGTGTACTATTGATTCACATTCTTGTACTATTAAGGGAGTTGGTGCAAGATTGATAATACTTGCATGACTAAGTTAAAAATGGAGGTATAGACGGAGGTACTATACTGTAATTCGTATTTTCACATTATTATAACTATTGATTCACATGATTGAACTATTGATTCACATTATTTACTATTAGGGGAGGTGGTGCAAGTTTAATAATACTAGTAGGACTAAATTAAAAATGAAAGAAAAGTTGAAGGTATTGTACTGTAATATTTCGAGCCCCAAAACGTGCAATTATCGAAACTATATTTTCCTATAAATAAAGCTCATTCTTTCTTCATTTCTCACCAATTCACTAAAGCTATAGAGCAATTATTATACAGAGAATTTATAGAGAGAAAGAAGAAGAGAAGTTTGCTACCTCTCTACTCCAGTATCCAATTTTTTTCTAAGGTAAGGGGTATTATTTCTTTCGTAATCATGAAGAGAGCTTTTGTTATTCCATTCTTTATTATTATGTTGAAATAACCTATCTATCCAATCGCATACATGGTGAAATTCTTACATTATTCCATTCTTTATTATTACATTAGAACATCCACATGCATGCGGATTACGCTAGACACTGGTTCCATTCTTTATTATTACATTGGAATAACTTTTATCAAATGCGATCTATTGCATGCATGGTGAATTCTTTGTTATTCCATTCTTTATTATTCATTTGAAATATCACATGCATGCGGATTACGTATGACACTGGTTCCATTCTTTATTATTACGTTAGAATATCTTGTTTATGAGGATTACGCATGACCTGGTTCCATTCTTATTATTCTGTTGGGAATAACATGTCTGTGCGGTCTATCGCATGCATGGTGAATTCTTCTGTTATTCCATTTGTAGACACTCGAAATTTTCTTTTCCTGTTACTAACTATGCAGGAGGGCAAAAGCATCTTTTTCACACTCCAGAGGTAATCCTAGAGGACCACAACATCAATTCCAACCTCAGAGATAACCCTGAGTACATTCAGAGTCAACAGCATGACCATCTTAGAGATAACCCTGGGAAAACCTGCTACAACTGTGCGACAACCGGAGATAACCCCGGGAGGGGGCAAAATGGTCATTTTGCCAACTCAACTTCACTTCAAATCACATACACTCATGTCAACTCAAATTGATTCAAAATTAGTCCCACAAGACTCATATCTTAACTTCGGAGCGAAAACTACGCGAAACAGCTCACCGAATTGCCTGACGGGAACCCGGGAATGCTATTTCGGTCATAGACCCATCTTCCTGGAATCAAAAAGGGAAAATACCATGTCATTGCGTAATTCTCAACAAAATCAGTCTTAAGATGGTCTTGTACACCTCGTTTGGATGCTCAGATTAAAGTTCTGCAAGTTTGAGCGGACATTATATACTGCAGTGCACGACTTGAGAGACGACGGGACATGAGGCCGGATGCACCAAACCCGACCACAGGTGTATCAGAGGGTCGCCATGTGTACACTGCGGCCATCAGTTCTATATATATGGGGCTTGGGCTAGCCATTTTTAGGAGGGAAAAGGCGAGGAAGCCCTGTCCAATTGGCTTTATACACACCCTATATTGAGTGCTTGCTCTTTTTAAACACCTATTAGCCCATATACAGTCATATATTTACCGGCGGGAGCTGAGGGTTTATCCATTTAGAGTCATAGAAGTCTGCATTGGCAACCCACTATAAGCCTTCTTACACTCTATAAAGCCTCTCTCTTCATATTGGCACACATTATTATACACATTGAGAGTCGTGTTGTGTGCGTATGCCCGGACTTTGGTCCGTGGCTTTCATTTATGTCTGTATATATATATACTTATATATATGTATATATTTTTATATGGACTAATATTATCGAGTTATGCCTCGATTGAGCCTAGACTTATGTCTGGAGCGTTTACTTGCTTTTTATATATATATATATATATATATATATATATATATGTTGTCGATTTTGTATCGATGAGCACAGATTTTACATCAAGAGCATTTAATTGCTTTATATATATATATATATATATATATATGAATAATTGTTATCGAGACATATCCGATGAGCTGTATTTTACATCAAAGCGTTTATTGCTTTTATATATATATATATATATATATATATATATATATATATAATTGTTTTAGGACATATCAGATGATCCTGAATTATATATATAAGTGCATTTATTGCTTTTTATATATATATATATATATATATATATATATATATATATATATATTTACATTTTCATGTGGGCACAGAGTTTATTTCGTGGCCTTTTACAACTTTATTTACATTTCGTCCCTTTGGAGTTTACTTAAGTGGCGGTTGATCGCTTTTCTGACTTTATTTACTTTTTTCGATCCCCATGGAGTTGCTTTCGTGGTGGTGATCATACATATATATATATATATATATATATATAACTGCTTACTGCTTTCCATATAAACTGCAGTATCATGTGAGCCTAGGAATCATGTGATCGCAAATTCGGTCTCCTGAATCTAGATTCCGTTCCCGTGATGGACTTTTTCATTTATGGCGACTTGTACATTATTTATAGTGTACGAATTTCCTTGGATGGCTGTCATGCCCATAAGGAGTTTGGCACTGTTGTATATTATTTTCTCGAAGATGCCTTGTATCTCGAAAATAAAAGCAAACCAGCCGAACATTTAATAATAAAATAGAAGTATGAAAAGGTCTCAATTCCTATTGAGCACAGGGTTTGAAAAAACCTCTTTTACAAAACTTCATTGCTATATCTTGGTTAAAACTGAATTTTTTTATAAATTCAAACCTTGTGTATATAGGTGCGAACGAGGCCTCGCACTACTTTCAAATAATTGCACATTGATCCACACACACACACACACACATTCATATAACAATTTCTTTGAAAAGTGGCGGTCACCGTGGTAACACGGATGTTGGGGGGTGCCTAACACCTTCCCTCCGCATAATCAAGCCCCCGGATCCAAAATGAATCTCGGTTTCACGAGACTGTCTAGCGATTGTCAAATCTTTGGGTCAATGTGTAAACCTTTTTGTCATTGCGTTGGTGTAACCGATTAAATACACCAATGGCGACTCTTAAAGTCAAATCGTCGACATTATACATGTCGGACCTTTTTCACTTATTTTTTCAAACAAATCTCACATTAACATGAGAACACCAAGGAACAAGTAACGAAAAGGGACACTCAAAAATCCCAACGTCGACAGGTGGCGACTCTGCTGGGGATTCCAGTAAGAGGGCTTAAGCCGCTATTACCAGCTTTTCAAAATTGTTATATGCTTGTGTGTGAATGTTGCATTTACATTTATGATGAATGTGTACGAATGCATCTTAATTACTTCACTGCTAAATATCTATCTGTGATATTAGTGTTTCCCACATGTCATCATTTTGCATAAACGGTGAGACACGTTATATGTGAATGTATGTTGTGTGGTCCCTCCACCAGGAGGCTATCCTGTCGGTGTTTAATTACTGGACTCGTGGGAAGAATAATTCCCCGGGGCTCAGGAAAGGCACCACTCAAATTCGCTCTAGTTGAACGATCGGATTAACTTCCCGTCAAGTAGATTGCGATGATCTAGGAACCTTCATGCCAAAAAGCTGCAAGAGTAACCTAAGATAGGTCAGCCTCTGATAAACCAAACGCGAAGGGAAGTCTCTTCATACTCTCCCATTTCAATTACTTGTCAATCTCATGAAAAATATGAAGAATATGTGTATGCATATTAAGGCTTGACATGTTATCAAATGACACCCATTTTGCAGGATAATATTCCTAAAATGGACATGTTATGATAGCATGTAAAATTTTTATACATTTCCCTAAGACTAAACTACATAAGTTTTTGTAGGGAAGCAATTGATCCTATTTCCCGTTCAAAGTCCAAAAGGGCATTAAGCCCACAGTTAGACATGGATAAAAGTGCCCAACCTGATCCTACTCCTGTCTCTCGCGAGGAGTTTGAAAGATTAAGCTATCAAATGACAGAGTTGGTTGTTATGCTCAAAGAACTACACTAATCTACTCAGGGTCCACAAATACCCATCCATACAGAATCCTCTACACATGGAGGAATCCAGGCCAAACAATGCCTACTCAACGAGTTATCCACCCCGAAGCGATCGAGTGGTATTGGCAAAAAGATGGAAACCCAGATACCTAAACCTCGTTCCAATAAAGAGATCACAAATCTCAGGGATGATCGAGAAACTGGGGATCTAAGAAAGAAAGTCCAACAAATGGAGGAGACCATCCAGTCAATCAAAGGGACTGGAAATTATGGGAGTGTCACCCATTCAGATCTCTGCATATTCCCAGGGGCTCGATATCCTACCAAATTCAAAGTCCCAGAGTTTGAAAAGTACAATGGGGCAGGCGATCCCTATACACATCTGAAAGTGTACATTGGCGAACTGGGGTCTTATGCTGAAGACGAAAGCCTCATAATGCAACTTTTTCAAAAGAGTCTCACCGGAGAGGCTAAAGCCTGGTATGCCCGACTTGACAATGCCAAAATCCACAACCGGGAAGAATTGCCCCATGCCTTTCTAAATCAAGTCAGTTTTCATCCACACAAATGGCGGATCGATACCAAGTGACTAAAGTCAAAAAGCAAAATCTTGAATCTTTTCGAGAATATGCCCAAAGGTGGAGACATCTCGCAGTCATAAGTCATTCCATCAATGATGTAAACCGAGATGGTAATGACGCGTTTATTGATATACAAGAGGCTCAAGTACTACGAGAAGATCCTAGCGAGCATAGGAAAGCCATTCTCAAAAATGATCAAACACGGTGAAATGGCGAGAGATGGGCACGAAGGCCTAAGAAGATTAAAGACTTCACCGCCTTGGAAGCGGTTGCCAAGCATATACTGATTTGGAAAGTATGCGAAAAGCGATCCCAAGGGGCACCCGATAAAGACACCGAAGATGTATCCTTGTTGTGCGGGGGCAATCTAGTAGACCAACCTACGGCCCCCCATTTGGAAAAAAGCGAGAAAATCGCCATTTCAACAACAAAAGATTTAACCAATTCCGGAGATGAAAAAGAAAATTTGAGAGAAGCGGAAAATCGGTGTTCACTCCACTAAGCGATTCTCTTGAAAATGTGTTGGCGATATTGATGGATCATAAGCAAATTACCGAACTGGCTCTACCTCTGGAACCAGGGAGCAAAAGATACAATCTAAGCCAGAGATGTGCTTACCACTCAGGATCTCCAGGACACGATACACAAGATTGTTGGTCCTTAAAGCATAAAATTCAAAATCTGATCGAAAGTGGCAGTATTGTTGTCCAACAACCTGACCAACAAAATGTCAACACCAACCTTACATTGCAAAGATGATACGGAAGAAGTAAACATGATAGAGGTCGAAAGACTGAAATATATCCAATTCGTAAGTGCATCTGAAGGATGAAGACTACCCCAAAGGCCTGAGCGGATGTCCTAAAATGGGAAAACTTCGGAGGAGGGTATGATAATAATGCAAAAGTTAGAGACAATCCAGAACCAAGTAAATCTGCTAGCTAAGCTGATAGTGCGCCAACATCAGGATACGAGGCATTTCTTCACTCAACTATCAGAAGGCCAAGAAAAAGGGGATGATAAAATTGCTAGCAAACCTCGCCAATAGAAAAATCGCTTGGGGGAATACGAACTCTCAAAAAAGAAAGATCAAACAACCTCCACAAGAGTCCAAAAATTCACCCCTCTAAGCAAATCTAATGAAGAAATGCTACACTTTCTGATAAGCGAAGGAAGGATTACTGAGTTACTGCCTTCTGTAAATCCCAAGATAAAGAGCTATGATTCCACCAAGATATGTCTCTACCATTCTAACTCACTTGGACATCTGGTGAGGAATCTTTGGGCTTTTGCGATATAAAATCCGGGATCTCATTGAAAATGGAGAAATTTGGAGATAGAAATTCCCATGACCAAAAAAGGCGAAAAGGCAATAAAAAGCTTAAAATGTCCACTCGAGACAAGTAGTTCAAATAAGGTGAAGGCTATGAGCGATAATCCTGGAAGAACACAAGATGGAGCGATCCTAATGCAGGAAATGATAGAAGAGACAAGGGAATTCCCAAAGGATATTCTTTCGCCAACATCAAACATCTTCTGGTCTAAAGATATCAACCACGTTCCTGATTGTATCACCTTGGATGATCTGATCCTTTCCAAGGAAGAAAAAGAAAAAAAGGAAAATTCCTTGCAAGAAATGCGATGACAGTTCGAGGTAGATTTCATGGACGAATCCTCTCAAGCCCAGGAAAAGCGTAAAGGAACAGATGAGGGAAAAAGTGCTGAGGTTATCGGGGAAACCAACCCATCAAAGAATCAAGAGTTCATACCTTTTTGCGATGGGTCCAAATTTCAAGCATCCACGAGGAATGTCATTGAACCAAAAGCGATCAAGTTATGGCCATAAGTGAAGACAGTCAAAACCAAGAAGTAACCTCTGTCGCGAGCCTTGAAGGCAACACAACCACTGGCGACTGGACTATCAGGCCTCAACTAGCCAAAAAGATGTAGATCCAGGGGATAAAGTTGTATGTTCCAAAAGATGTTGGGACGGTATCACTTCCTTCGCAGTATGCTTTTTATTTTCCATGCATGTATAGGAAAAAAAAAAGAAAAATAAACAAAAGAGAAAAAAACAAAAAAAAGAAGAAAAAAAGAAAAAGAAAAAAGAAAAAAAATCAAAAAAATCAAAAATCAAACCATTCAGGTTTCAGCTCATCAAGCCTGAACTACGAAAGACCTGATCTCCCCTCTTCAATGGGAGTATGTAGGCAGCCATTTATGGTGACGTCAAACCAAACAAAAACCCCAAAAAAACCCAAACCAAACACTTCTCAAACCAAACACTTCCCAAACCAAACACTTCTCAAACAAACCCTTCTCAAACAAACACTTGTCAAACTGTTTATCTTATCAAGTAGGAACTACGCATACCTGATCTCCCACACTCACGGGAGTACGTAGGTAACCACCAGTGGTGCGGTCTGACCCTCAACAGAAATATCCAAATCCAAACGTCGATCCCAAGAACAACCTTCCAATTCAGCGACCCATGTGGAGAAGACCCAACAACACTTCAATGTCATTCCATCAAATCTGGCACAAATCCCAAAAAGGAAGAAACAGCGATACGCCAAGACAACCAGCAGCGAGGACCTTCAAAGAGCCAACACCCTCAATCAACAAGTCTTCATAAAACCATCAAAGCCGATTGCGAGAAAAAGTCAGGAATAATGATTGAAGGCATCAAAGACCAACTCTACTGTTTATTCACCATCTTGTACAGAGGTAAAAGCCTCTTGTGATCTCAGTATCTTATCAGCCCATCTGTCAAAGCGATTATCCCAGTCAATAAGCAAGGCTGGGGCAATTTCAAAATCGACGATAACCCGATATTGCGACCCATACAACAAGACTTGGGCAATCTCAGAAACAACGACAACTCAACACTGGGGCATTTATCAACCATCCTAAGGAGGAAAATGCCCCAGTCAACACCATCAGCATGGTCCATCATCATTAAAGCTTCCCTCACATCAGCTCATTAGTGATTTGGATATTACTCACTTGCGACTTCATCAACAAAGAGAGTTTTTCATATGAATCCCCGACATCAGTATGCGAAAGGAATGGGGCATTGTCCGATTCCAGGAAAGCGAAGGATTTTAAGGCGGGATCAAACCTCTCATCAAAAGAAGGAAAACTCCTGAAAGAAATCATGGTGACATTAGCTTGCCCCTACAAACGAAGGGGAAAATTCTCAACAAAGTTCTTAACTTAAGAGAAGAAGCCCAATGACAAAGGGTCTGGCAAATGAAATCTACACCATCAATTTGCGCCAAATCCTCATAAGCTGAGGCCTCTACACTAAAGTTCAAAGTTTGGCAGCGAAAGTACAGACGACACCCTCCAGGGATATCAGCGGCATTCAGGTCATCAGTTCAGCCAGGTTGCAAATCAAATGTTCAAAGAAATGGGGCACAACCACCCAACAACGAAAGGAAACTCCAAATCACCTCAAAAAAAGTGAGAAAAAAATTCTACTCCATACAAATTACAATCTGCATCAATCTAGGACAATAGGCTCCTAAGAAAATCTAGATCATCACATCATGCGTGATCTACACGTATGCAAATGCGCTGCATCAATGTACATCTCTATCAAGCGTCACATCAGGCAGAGTCTGGCGAAGCAAGCCTTTAAATATTACTTCAACGAAGGTATCGGGAGATCCGGTATTCAAAACCATTGGCATCAATTCAGCGCAACATCAAGACAGTTCAACGATGAAAACTTTGTATACTGTCGTTCAAGTGGGAACCAAAATAGTTGGGCGATGTCAGCATATTCAACTACCAGCAGGGTAGGATCTGTTGTCAAACTACCATCAAGGTAGGCACCATTGTAAACTACTAGCGTATGCATCGGCGACATCTCCATTTCTCTTCATCAAACAGGCATTAGCGACATCGACAAAAAGCCAAACCATTGTAGTCAACATCAGCATAGGCATCAGCAATCCCCGGTAAAGGTAAAGCGATTTACGAAAACATTTTAAACATACATCATAACATTCATTACATTGCGATTTGCGATTTACGATTTGCGATATGCGAAATGCGATGTGCGAGTTGCGAAGTACGATTGGCCAAAAGAGAAATGCGAAGTACGAAATGCGATGTGCGATTTGCGAACTGCGATTTGTGAAAACATTTTAAACATTCATCATCACATTCACTACATTACGATCTGCATCATTAAAAATACATTATCATGTTTCAAGTGTCTACTAATCTTTATCATGTCCATTCCATTGCATTGTATGAACATGATAAAGAGAGGCATCTGTGAACACTCAAAATTTTTTTTCTCACATTAATCGCATGCGGGGAGGGAAAAAGCATCTTTTTCACACTCTAGAGGTAATCCTGGAGGACCACAACATCAATTCCAACCTCAGAGATAACCCTAACTACATTCAGAGTCAACAGCATGACCATCTCAGAGATAACCACAGGAAAAAATCACATAATCAATGCTGACAATAGGAGATAACCGGGAGGGCCAAAATGGTCATTTTGCCAACTCAATTTCATTTTAAATTAAATACACTCATGTCAACTCAAATTGATTCAAAATTAGTCCCACAAGACTCATATCTTAACTTCGAAGCGAAAACTACACGAAACAGCTCACCGAATTGCCTGACGGGAACCCGGGAATGCTATTTCGGTCATGGACCCATCTTCCTGGAATCAAAAAAGGAAAATCCCATATCATTGCATAACTCTCAACAAAAGTAGTCTGAAGATGGTCTTGTACACCTCGTTTGGATGCTCGAATTGAAGTTCTGCAAGTTCGAGCGGACATTACATTGCACGAGTGCACGTACTTCGAGACGTCAGGACTCGCGAGGCCTGGATGCACCACGACCAGCCGCAGGTGTATCAGAGGCTACCGTAAGTACACCTACGGCCATCAGTTCTATATATATAGGGCTTGGGCTAGCCAATTTTAGGAGGGAAAAGGCGAGGAAGCCCTGTCCAATTGGCTTTATACACACCCTATATTGAGTGCTTGCTCTTTTTAAACACCTGTTAGCCCATATACAGTCATATATTTACCGGCGGGAGCTGAGGGTTTATCCATTTAGAGTCATAGAAGTCTATAATGGCAGCCCACTGTAAGCCTTCTTACACTCTATAAAGCCTCTCTCTTCATATTGGGCACATGTGATTATACATATATGAGAGTCGTGTTGTGTGCGTATGCAGGACTTTGATCCCGTGGCTTTCATTTCTGTCTGTATATATATACTTATATATATGTATATATTTTTATATAGACTAACATTATCGAGTTATGCCTCGATTGAGCCTAGACTTATGTCTGGAGCGTTTACTTGTTTTTCTATATATATATATATATACTTATATATATAAACTGTTGTCTGATGAGCCTAGATTTTACATCTGGAGAATTTAATTGCTTTTTATATATATATATATATATATATATATATATATATATATATATATAATTGTTATGGATATATATCGATGAGCCCGAATTTTACATCCTAGAGGCGTTTATTGCTTTTATATATATATATATATATATATATATATATATATATATATATATATTTATATTTCTCTGTCAGAACTCAAGTTTATTTCATGGCCTTTTACATTTTTTATTTACATTTTGTCCCACCTAGAGTTTACTTCGTGGTGGTTGATCGCTTTTACAGCTTTATTTACTTTTCTAATCCCCCATGGAGTTGCTTCGTGGTGGCTGATCATGCACACACACATACACACACACACACACACATATATATATATATAACTACTTACTGCTTTCCATATAAACTGCAGTATCATGTGAGCCTAGAAATCATGTGATCACAGATTCAATCTACTAAATCTAGATTTGGTTCCCGTGATGGACTTTTTCAATTTATGGCGACTTGTACATTATTTACTGTGTACGAATTTCCTTGGATGGTTGTCATGCCCATAAGGAGTTCTAAGATCATTGTATATTATTTTCTCAAAGATGCCTCGTATCTCGAAAATAAAAGCAAACCAGCCGAACATTTAATAATAAAATAGAAGTATGAAAAGGTCTCAATTCCTATTGAGCACAGGGTTTGAAAAAACCTCTTTTACAAAACTTCATTGCTATATCTTGGTTAAAACTGAATTTTTTTATAAATTCAAACCTTGTGTATATAGGTGTGAACGAGGCCTCGCACTACTTTCAAATAATTGCACATTGATCCACACACACACACATTCATATAATAATTTCTTTGAAAAGTGGCGGTCACCGTGGTAACACAGATGTCGGGTGGTGCCTAACACAGATGTCGGGTGGTGCCTAACACAGATGTCAAGCCCCCGGATCCAAAATGAATCTTGGTTTCACAGACCCGTCTAGCAGTGTCAAATCACTGGGTCAATGTGCAAACCTTTTTCGGTTGCGTTAGTGCAACCAGTTAAATACACCAACTGGAGACTCTTAAAGTCAAATCGTCGACATTATACATGTCAGACCTTTTTCACTTATTTTTTCAAACAAATCTCACATTAACATGAGAACACCAAGGAACAAGTAATGAAAAGGGACACTCAAAAATCCCGACGTCGACACCATTCTTTATTATTCTATTGGAATAACCTGTCTATGTGGATTACCGCATGCATGGTGAATGATCCTTTGTATTCATTCCTTATTAAATTATGGAAATGATCTGTCTACGTGGATTACCGCATGGCGGGCAAAAATCTATTTGCAATTTCATATACTCTATTATACTCAGTTGGTTAAAGTTTTGGCTTCTATACTCCATGAAATTAGTAGAATATCCTGGATATTTGCACTTCATCCGGTATCTTTTCATGGAAATATTTTTCTGAGCATTCTTGAATTTTACTCCACAAAGCAGTATCATGTTGACAATTTGGACGTAATTGATTTCAAAATAAATTAACTTATAAATCTTTAAAATTTATTCTTGAACTTGTTTTATTGAATTATTATGTCATTGTCATCATCCTCATGCTTATATTGTGATGAAAGTCATCTTTGGCTTACGTGCATAGATGGACTTGGTATGATTATGACTAGGGATTATTCGGTATAATCATGACATGTAATGTTATAAATGATGTGGTAAAAGTCCTCAGTAGCCTGTAGTGCATTGATGGACAGTTTTTGGTATGATTATGACCAGGGATTATTCGGTATAGTCATGACCATTGATGATTTAATGAATATCCTTGGCCCGTAGTGCAGGGATGACTCGATGATGTAGTTTATTTATTAAGCTGAGTCTCAGCGATAAAAATTGATGAAAACATTTTAAATCATAGAAGATAGTAGATATCGTGTTCTACTTGACTCTTCTAATGGATTGCTTATTCCACTGCAATTAAACTTGATGTCTATTATATTTTATCAGTTTAATATTGTTGAAGACTAATGATAATTTATTCTGCATTATCTTAGTCATAATATTTTTTACTGGGCTAGTTGAGCTCACCCTTTCTTTCACCGTTTCTTCTTGAAATGAGAACGTGGCGGGACTAGTCGGGGAGCGGGAGTGACGGTCCGAGATGACAAAGATTAGTAGTCCCTCACTATTACATTAAATAGTGTGACAATAAATGTAATGAGGACTCCATTGAGTGTGAATATTGTCTAGATGACAATATTCTTTTAAAACTCTTAGATTATGTTTTGTCGTATTTCACACAATTGTTGTATAATTAAGTTGTATTTGAATTTTGTACCATATATTTGGCGACTCAAGATGGGTGATGTATACCTATTTTGGGGGCGCCACAGTTAAGTATCAAAGCTAGAGGATATGATCCCTGGCTAAGATGTGAGACAAGAACTAGGAGGGGAGAGACGGAGAATTCCTTCGCTAGTATGACCTACCTAAGTTTATTTGGTATTTAATTAGTCGGTCAGAGTATAGGGATAATATGTGATATGTTAATTAACCCTTGTTTTGTGGCAGTATTTGAAAATGGCATCCAAAAATGTTGAGATAAACAATGAAGCACATGAGACCGTTGAGTCACCATAGATTAATGCCCAGGATAATCTGTAACAAGAAGACAATAATCCTCATGTAAACAATAACACCTATGAAATGTTGAACGATGGGATGTTCAGAGGCTTTATGCAATTCATGCAATATCAGGCAAAAGCGGCTCCTGTCCAAAATGCAGGTGAAAACACTGACAACTCTCGGACGGTCACCGCTAAGCAGTTCAAGGAGCTGGGACCACCGGAGTTTTTTGGAGAGCCAAAACCACTGAAGGCGAAGACGTGGATAAAGCAGATCAACAAGATATTTGAGGTCTTGGGATGCTCCGAGGAGCAAAAGGTTCCCTTGCCACCTTCATGTTATGAAAGCGATGATTACTAGTGGGAATCAGTAAAACATACTCAACCTGCCGCACTCAAAATGTCTTGGGAGAAGTTCCAAGAGCTGTTCAATGAAAAGTACTTTCCCTGAAAGTATTCGTCACATGAAGGATGTAGAGTTCATCAAGCTTGAGCAAAACAATATGAATGCAAGCGTGAAGACGAAGCTATGTTTCACGAGAGTTATCTCGGTTTCGGCCCCACTTGGTTGATAATGAGGAGAGAATGACGCGGATATTTCTAAGAGGTTTGAAACCCGAGATACGTCAATACCTAATTTCTCACAAACTGTGTTTGTATTCAGATTGTGACGCCCCCAAAATAGGTATACATCACCTATTCTGAGTCTCCAAATACATGGTATATAATACAAATATAATCTTAAATATACAACATGAGCTGTGAGTTTTAATACAAATATTATCTTCTAGACAGTATTCAAACTCTAAATAAGTCCTCAATACATTTATTATCACACTATTTCATAGAATAGTGAGGACTACTAATCTTATATCATCCGGACCGTCACTCCGCTCCTCGACAGGCCTCTCTCGCTACATTCTCATTTCTCAAGAGAACAATGAAAGTAAAAGGTGAGCTCAACTAGCCCAATAAGAAATATTACGACTAAGATAATACAGAATAAATTATCGTTAGCCTTCAACAGTGTTAAACTGATACAATATAACAAATATCAAGTTTAAATGCAGCGGAACAAGCAATCCATTAAAAGAGTCAAGTAGAGAATAAAATCTACTATCTTCTATGTTTTAAAAGGTTTTTCATCACTTTTATCGCCGAGACTCAAACTTAATAAATAATCCACATCATCCCCCAGACTACTACCAAGGATATTCATTAGTATCACAACCATATAATTATCCATGCACTACGGGCCAAGGATATTCGTGTATTCATCAATGGTCATGATCATGCTAACAACTGTCCATAAATGCACTACGGGCCAATGAGGACTTTTACCACATCATTTGTAACATTACGGTTATGATTATACCAAAAAATCTATGGTCATAATAATACCAAGTCCATCTATGCACTACAGGCCATAGATGACTTTCAGCAGAATATATACATGAGGATGATGACAATGATATAAGAATTCAATAAAACAAGTTCAAGAATTAATTTATCCAGGAACCAATAACGTCCAAATTGTCAACATGATACTGCTTTGTGGTGTAAAATTCAAGAATGCTCAGAAGAATATTTACATAAAAAGATACTGGATGAAGCGCAAATATCAAGGATATTCCACTAATTTCATGGAGTATAGAAGTCAAAGTTTTAACCAACTGAGTATAAGAGAACATATAAAACTGCAAATGGATTTTCGTCCGCCATGCGGTAATCCACTTAAACAGATCATTTTCACAATTTAACAAGGAATGAATACAAAGGATCATTCACCATACATGTGGTAATCCACATAGACAGGTTATTCCAACAGAATAATAAAGAATGGAATAATAGAAGAATTCACCATGCATGCAATAGATCGCACAGACATGTTATTCCCAACAGAATAATAAATAATGGAACCAGGTCATGCGTAAACGCGCACGAATGTGATATTCCAATGTAATAATAAATAACGGAATTCGGTCATGCGTAAACGCACAAACAGGATGTTCCAAATGAATAATAAAGAATGGAATAATGTAAGAATTTTACCATGTATGCGCAGATTAGATAGATAGGTTATTCCAATATAATGATAAAGAATGGAATAACAACAGAATTTACCAGGCATGCGATAGACCGCACAGACAGGTTATTCCAACAGAATAATAAAGAATGGAATAACAGAAGTTCTCTTCATGAATACAAAAGAAATAATACTCCTTACCTTAGAAGAAACTGAATATAGGAGTAGTGAAGTAGTAGAATATTTTTCTTTTTTCTCTCTATAGTTTCTCACTCTAGAGTTTCAGTGAATTCGTAAGAAATAATGAAGGAATGAGCTTCTATTTATAGGAGAATGGATGAATAAGTAACTAATTCATGAACGGTCAGATTGATTTACTTTTAAACAGACAATTCTATTGATTTACTATGCAAGATTAATAAAATATTCTAATAAAACAAAATCTTTTAAATAAAATATAATATATTCTATTTATAATCTAATAAAACGAATAACTTTATAAAAGTATTATGTTTTATATAAAAGATTTTACTATGCAAATACTATGCAAGCACTATGCAAACACTATGCATAATAAAATTATATATTCTATTTATAGTCTAATAAAATAAATAACTTTATAAAAGTATTCTATTTTATATAAAAAGATTTTACTATGCAAATACTATGCGTATAATTATGCAAATACTATGCATAATAATAGAATATTATATATTCTATTTATAGTCTAATAAAATGAATAACTTTATAAAAGTATTCATTTTATATAAAGTTTTTTACATTTTATTACATTTTTAATAATAATAAAACAAAACTTATCACCTTTATTATAATTCACAATATTAATCGACCAGGTCGTTCCCAGGAAAGAGGGGGTTTTCCAATAAGGATTTCTCCCTATTGGCGCACAATTAGGTGACCAAACCTCTCCTTGGCAAAACTTCAAGACATCGTTAATATTGCAAATAATAATATTAATAACTTTGTTATCTCAATTATTGATTTAATAATATATAAAATATCGACAATAATTGAATCAAATAACGTGAGATACTATGCAGTAATTACTATAGCAATAATTGAACAAAACTGAGTGACTTCTCAGGTAAGCATCAATAGTCAAAACCGTGTGCTACTATGCAACCACGCATATTACTGTACTTTTACTACCGAGTAGTTCAACAATTTTAACGGTAAAACTTCTGCCGTTATTTTCATAAAAAATATTTTTGTCGCTTTCTCAATCCAACAATAATTCCGTTGTGGGGTCCACCAATGATTGTATCGTCGTACGGATATTCCCTGACAAAAAGAATATTTCCCGACGAATCGAATATTATATAACAACTTGCATACTTTTGCAAAATTTATAAATATTACCCACAACTATAACATTATATCAAATCCACACCATAATATTAAAAAAATATTTCGAGAAATTTAAATCTTTATTCATAAAATTTGGGGTCTCATAATCTCCCCTGTTTATGAAATTTCGCCCTCAAAATTTACGTACGTACCTGGTATGCCGAAGAGGTGAGGATACCTTAACTTCATTTCAGATTCTAACTCTTGAGGTAGAACTTTTGAGTGTCGAATATAATCCTTTTTATCCAAGATTTTAACACGTATCCCATCATACGTTAAATCTTCTGCTATCTCATCTAGTTCTAATTCAATAATGTGGTTCGGGTCGTCCACATATTTACGTAACATCGATACGTGAAAAACGTTATGAACACGCGATATACTTGGCAGTAAAGCAAGTCTATAGGCCACAGTTCCTACTCGATCGAGGATTTCAAATAGACCAATAAAATCGAGGGTTGAGATAACGCCTTCTTGAACCTTCTTCTTCACATTCATCAGCTTCGGGTGTGTAGCTTGAGCGACTTTTAACTTTATCGATTAAAGTCAATTCTACTCGTATATTCGTTATCTTCACGTGGGTCCCTTGAGTCTTTAACTCTATCTTCATCATTTGTAAGTTATACAAAATAGGTTTTTGTGTTAACAACATCGCACTCGTAAAGGCATACGATCTTCTACTCAACGCGTCAGCTACCACGTTCGCTCTTCTATAATGATATTAAATGGTATAGTCGTAATCTTCAACAGCTCGAGCTAACGTCTTTGGCGCATTATACGTTCGTTTTGGTTGAAGAAATATTTAAGGGTTTTAGAAATGGGTTTTGTACTGGGGTCAATACAAAATTAGATTTCACGCTCTAGGGGTAGGCTAAAAAGTCTTCAAGAATACCTCAGGAAATTTATTAACAATAGAAATATAATTCAAAACTGTGACTCTCATCCAAGACTTGGATAGTACGTCACATCGATACCTATCAACTTGTCATCGTCATTCACAACGTCGCCTACAGATAGTCTGGCTTCGGTGCATTACACACAAGGAAGTTAACAACGAAAGGATCAGGGCTCTTTACTTATGGCTTGATATAACAGTGATTAACTTTAGTGGTTTGGTTGCTTGAATTCGCATAACAGGTTGGTTAAGAATATGAAAACTAACAACCTTACGAAAAGCATGATGATTAGTTATCCAATCGATTCCTAAAATCGCATCAAAGGCCAGTATTTTCAAAGAGATAAGATCGACAGGTGACATGAAAGTGTCGATTTGAATCAACAAGATTCACAAACAGTAGAGGTAATGAAGGTTTCTCCTAACCGAGTTTAAACCAATAAGTCAAAGTCTAATCTCTCTGGAGTCAAATTTAAACGTTAAGCGCAAGCAAGAGAGATAAAAGAATAGGTAGAACCGGTATCGAATAAGGTATAGACTTCATAAGCGTTTATGATTAACTTACCCGTAACAACTTTGTTCGAGTTCCTCGACAAACGCTCTCACTTAAACTACCGGCTTTGACTTGTCTGAGACATCCTTTGGCATCATTATTCCAGCTGGACTTGACTTCACTACACGATAAAATCGAGCTGGGTGACCTTCTCTTCCGTAATTGAAACACGCTTTGGATTGCTGTGTACAGTTTGGACGGATGTGTCCCTCCTGTCCGCATTTGAAATATACGACTGGTGGTCGTTCTCCTTCCTTAACAATAGGTGCTGGTGCTAACGTCTTTCCATCATCGTTAAATCTTCTCTTCTTGAAATTTCCAGTCCTATTATCTTGGCCATGATTACCACCGAAGTGGTTACCATTCTTGGCATGATAATTTACCCCACGATGGTTATCATTGTTCCGATGGCCGTTGCCCCCGGTACGATTATTATCATGTTGTTGCTCGTTACCTTTTGGTTGTGCTGACTCATTATTGCACTCCAATAACTGAGCCCTATTCACAACATCTGAATATAAACAAAGTTTGTGAGAAATGAGGTATTGACGTATATCGGGTTTCAAACCTCGCAGAAACATTCGCGTCATTCGTTCCTCATTATCGACCAAATGGGACGCAAACCGGGATAACTCGGCAAACTTTTCTTTGTACTGCGACACGGTCATATTATTTTGCTCCAACTTGATGAATTCCACCTCCTTCATGTGACGAATACTTTCAGGAAAGTACTTGTCATTGAAAAATTCTTGAAACTTCTCCCAAGACATCTTGAGACGTCAGCCGGGTACGACATTTCTGATTCCCACCAATGATCCGCTTCTTCACGCAACATAAAGGTGGCAAAGGAACCTTTGCTTTCTTGAGCATCCCAAGACATCAAATATCTTGGTGATCTCGCTTTAACCATGTCTCCACCTTAAGTGGTTCGCTTTCCCAAAAACTCCGGTGGTCCAAGCTTCGAATCGCTTAGCGGTGACCGACCGTGGGTTGCCATTATTTCCACCTATATTTTGAACATGAGTATCTCTTACCTGATGTTGCATGAATTGCATAAAGCCTCTAAACATCCCATCATTTATCATTTGGTCTCCTGTGCTCCATTGCTGATCTCAATATTTTTAGATGTCATTTTCAAATACTGCCACAAAACAAGGGTTAATTAACATATCACATATTATCCCTGTACTCTGACCGACCAATTAAATACCAAATAAACTTAGGTAGGTGATACTAGCAAAGGAATTCCCCGTCTCTCCCCTCCTAGTTCTTGTCTCACATCTCAGCCAGGGATCATATCCCTAAGCTTTGATACCAATTGTGACGCCCCCAAAATAGGTATACATCACCTATTCTGAGTCGCCAAATACATGGTATATAATACAAATACAATCTTAAATATACAACATGAGCTGTGAGTTTTAATACAAATATTGTCTTCTAGACAGTATTCAAACACTAAATATGTCCTCAATACATTTATTATCACACTATTTCATAGAATAGTGAGGACTACTAATGCTATCATCTGGACCGTCACTCCGTTCCCCGACTAGTCCCTGCTACGTTCTCATTTCCTGAAGAGAACAATGAAAGTAAAAGGGTGAGCTTAACTAGCCCAATAAGAAATATTATGACTAAGATAATGCAGAATAAATTATCGTTAGCCTTCAACAGTGTTAAACTGATACAATATAACAAACATCAAATTTAACTGCAGCGGAACAAGCAATCCATTAAAAGAGTCAAGTAGAGAATAAAATCTACTATCTTCTATGTTTTAAAAGGTTTTTCATCACTTTTATCGCTGAGACTCAGCTTAATAAATAATCCATATCATCCCTGCACTACGGTCAAGGATATTCATTAGTATCACAACCACAAATTATCCATGCACTACAGGCCAAGGATATTCGTGTATTCATTAATGGTCATGATCATGCCAACAACTGTCCATCAATGCACTACGGGCCAATGAGGACTTTTACCACATCATTTGTAACATTACGGTCATGATTATACTGAAAAATCCATGGTCATAATCATACCAAGTCCATCTATGCACTACAGGCCACAGATGACTTTCAACATAATATAAACATGAGGATGATGACAATAATATAAGAATTTAATAAAAACAAGTTCAAGAATTAATATATCCAGGAACCAATAACGTCCAAATTGTCAACATGATACTGCTTTGTGGTGTAAAATTCAAGAATGCTCAGAAGAATATTTACATAAAAAGATACTGGATGAAGCGCAGATATCAAGGATATTCCACTAATTTCATGGAGTATAGAAGTCAAAGTTTTAACCAACTGAGTATAAGAGAACATATAAAATTGCAAATGGATTTTCGTCCGCCATGCGGCAATCCACTTAGACAGATCATTTTCATAATTTAACAAGGAATGAATACAAAGGATCGTTCACCATGCATGTGGTAATCCACATAGACATGTTATTCCAACAGAATAATAAAGAATGGAATAACAGAAGAATTCACCATGCATGCGATAGATCGCACAGCAAGTTATTCCCAACAGAATAATAAATAATGGAACCAGGTCATGCGTAAATGCACAGACAGAATATTCCAACAGAATAATAAATAACGGAACCAGGTCATGCGTAAACGCACAGACAGGTCCTGCGTAAACGCACAGACAGGATGTTCCAACAGAATAATAAAGAATAGAAGAATTTCACCATGTATGTGGTACTTCACATAGACAAGTTAGTCCAACATAATGATGAAGAATGAAATAACAACAGAATTCACCAGGCATGCGATAGATCAAGATGCAGAAAAGTTATTCCAATGAGAATAATAAAGAATGGAATAATGAAGTTCTCTTCATGAATACAAAATAAATAATACCCTTACCTTAGAAGAAACCGGATATAGGAGTAGTGAAGTAGAATATTTTTCTTCTTTCTCTCTATAGTTTTCTCTCAGAGTTTTCGAATGAATTTGTAAGAAATAAAGAAGGAATGAGCTTTATTTATAAGAGAATGGGTGAATAGTAACTAATTCATGAACAGTGCCTAGATTGATTTACTTTTTAAAAGGACGGTCCATATATTGATTTACTATGCAAAGATTAATAAAATATTCTAATAAAACAAAATCTTTTAAATAAAATATAATATATTCTATTTATAATCTAATAAAATGAATAACTTTATAAAAGTATTCTATTTTATATAAAAAGATTTTACTATGCAAATACTATCGCGAGCCTTATGCAAATACTATGCATAATAGAATATTATATATTCTATTTATAGTCTAATAAAACGAATAACTTTATAAAAGTATTCTGCATTTTTATATAAAAAAAATTTGTTTTATTACATTTATAATAATAATAAAACAAAACTTATCACCTTTATTATAATTCACAATATTAATCCACTGAGTTGTTCCCAAGAAAAAGGGGCTTTCAACAAGGATTTCTCCCTATTGCGCCTTAATTAGGTGACCAAACCTCTCTTGGCGTAACTTCTAGACATCGTTAATATTGCAAATAATAATATTAATAACTTTGTTATCTCAATTATTGATTTAATAATATATAAAATATCGACAATAAGTGAATCAAATAACGTGAGATACTATGCACCAATTATTGTAGCAATAATTGAACAAAACTGAGTGACTTCTCACGTAAGCATCAATAATCAAAGCAATTGTGCTACTATGCAACCACGCCAGACATTCATTACTTTTACTCTGAAGAGTAGTTCAGCAGTTTTAACGGTAAAACTTTTCAAGTTATTTTCATAAAAATATTTTGTCACTTTCTCAATCCAACAATAATTACATTATGGGGTCCACTAATGATTGTCTTCAGTGCATCACGGATATTCCCCGATAAAAAGAATACTTTCCGACCAATCGAATATTATATAACAACTTGCATACTTTGCAAAATTTATAAATATTACCCACAACTATAACATTATATCAAATCCACACCATAATATTAAAAAAATATTTCGAAAAATTTAAATCTTTATTCATAAAATTTGAGGTCTCACACAGATGTTGTGAATAGGGCTCAGTTATTGGAGCGCGATATTATTGGAGCGCGATAATGAGTTAATCCAACCAAGAGAGCAACCGACAAGTCGATAATACCAGTGGTAGCAGTCATCGAAGCGGTGACAACAAACGTGGAGGGAATCAACATGCCAGAAATGATAATCACTTGGGTGGTAATCATGGACATGACAATAAGAGTGGACATTTCAAGAAGAGGAGATTCAACAATGATGGAAAGACGTCAAGACCAAAGACCGTTGTTATGAAAGAGAACGACCACCAGTCGTATGTTACAAATGTGGAGGGGAAGGACACATAAGTCCAAACTGCACGATGCAGTCCAAAGCGTGTTATAATTGTGGAAAAGAAGGTCACCTAGCCCGATTTTGTCGTGCACCAAAGTCAAGTCCAGCTGGGATGGTGGCATCAAAGGGTGTCCCAGACAAGACAAAACCGGTAGTTCAAGGGAGAGCGTTTGTCGTAACCTCCCAAAAAGCGAGGAATCCAAACGAGGTGATCATGGGTAATCTAATCATAAACTCTAGCAAAGTTTATACTTTATTTGATACCAGTTCTACCCATTCCTTTATTTCTCCTACTTGCGCTCAACGTTTAAATTTGACTCCGGAGAAATTAGACTTTGACTTATCTGTTGAAACTCCATTGGGAGAAACCTTCATTACATCCACGGTTTATAAGTCTTGTTTGATTCAAATCAGTAACCGCACGTTACCTGTCGATCTTATTTCTTTAAAAATACTTGCATTTGATGTGATTTTAGGGGTTGATTGGTTAACTACACATCATGCTAAAATTGATTGTTTTCGTAAGGTTGTTAGCTTTCATATTCCTAACCAACCTATTATGCGAATTCAAGCAATCAAACCACTAAAATTAATCACTGTCATATCAAGTCATAAAGCTATTCGTTTATTAAAAAATGGATGTCAAGCTTTCTTAGCCCATGTCATGGATTTAAATAAAGATACGTCAGATTTGAATGATATTTCTATTGTTAATAAATTTCCTGACGTATTCCCTGAAGAACTTCCTGGCCTACCCCCAGAGCGTGAAATTGAATTTTGTATCGACCTTAAATCCAGTACAAAACCCATTTCCAAAGCCCCATATCGAATGGCTACTATTGAACTTCAAGAGTTAAAAACCCAACTACAGGAATTGTTAGACATCGATTTCATCTGGCCCCTAAGACGTCTCCTTGGGGTGCTCTTGTTCTATTCGTAAAGAAGAAAGATAAAAGTATGCGACTTTGTATTGATTATCGGGAGTTGAATCATGTCACCATCAAAAATAGGTTCCCGTTGCCTAGCATTGATGACCTGTTTGATCAGTTGCAAGGAGCCAAATTCTTTTCAAAAATTGATCTTCGTTCCGGATCTCATCAGTTGAAGATTAAAACTAATGACATTCCAAAGACTACTTTCAGAACTCGATACGGGCATTATGAATTCCTAGTCATGTCTTTTGGATTGACTAATGCTCCTGCTGCGTTCATGGACATGATGAACCGAGTATTAAAGGAATATTTGGATCACTTTGTGGTTGTCTTTATTGATGACATCCTCATATACTCCAAAACCCGTGAAGACCATGAGCAATACTTGAGGCTGATACTCCAAAAGCTTCGTGAAAACAAGCTTTATTCCAAGTTGAAGAAATGAGAGTTCTGACTTGAGGAAGTTGCATTCCTTGGGCACGTGATATCAAATCATGGAATATCTATTGACCTGGAAAAGATTGAAGCAATTCAAAGCTGGGAGCAACCTAAGTCAGTGACCAAAGTACGTAGCTTTCTCGGCTTAGCTGGTTATTATAGGAGATTCGTAGAAGGGTTTTCTTGAATCGTTACTCCATTAACTCAGCTGACTCGAAAAGATACAAAATTTGGTTGTCGTGAGGAATGTGAAAAGAGTTGTCAAGAACCCAAGAGGAGACTCATTTCAGCACCTATTCTGACAATACCATCTGGCTCGTAGGGATTTTTCATCTACAGTGATGCTTCAGGCAAAGGGTTAGGATGTTTTCCCATGCAACATGGGAAAGTCATAGCCTATGCCTCTCAACAACTCAAAGAATATGAGAGGAATTATCCTACTCATGATCTAGAGTTGGCAGCAGTCATTTTTGCGCTTAAGATTTGGAGGCATTACTTGTATGGAGAGAAGGTGGATATCTATACGGATCATAAAAGCCTCAAATATTTCTTCACTCAAAAGGAACTCAACATGCGGCAACGACGTTGGCTTGAGCTGTTGAAAGATTATGATAATACCATTCAATACCATCCTGGAAAAGCGAATGTAGTAGCTGACGCATTGAGTAGAAGATCATATGCGGGTACGAGTGCGATATTGTCAACGCAAAGGCCCATTTTGTATGACTTGGAAAGGATGGAAATAGAGTTAAAGACTCCAGGGACCCATATGATGATGGCGGATATACGAGTGAAACCGACTTTAATCGATAAAGTTAAAGCTGCTCAAACTACAGACCTGGAGCTGATGAGTATGAAGAAGAAAGTGCAAGAAGGTGCTATTTTAGAAGCAAGAATCGATGAAGAAGGAATACTTCGAGTCAACTCCAGACTTTATGTTCCTAACAATTCTGACTTGAAGTATAAAATCATGATGGAGGCGCACAACACACCGTTTGCAATCCATCCTGGGAGTACCAAAATGTATCGTGATCTTTGACATACATTTTGGTGGAGCAATATGAAGAGAGAGATAGCGGGGTTTATCTCAAGGTGTCTAATGTGTCAACGAGTCAAGGCGGAGCATCAAGTGCCAAAAGGTCCATTGCAACCACTTGAAATTCCAGAATGGAAGTGGCAGCACATTACCATGGATTTCAAGCATCGGTCCAAGGTTTCTCAAGGCATAGATGCAATTTGGGTCATTATTGATAGATTGACCAAGTCTGCTCATTTATTACCAATACGAGAAACTTTTACACTTGAACGTCTTGCTAGTATGTACATAAACGAGATCGTAAGATTGCATAGTATGCCAGTATCCATAGTTTTTGATCGAGACCCAAGATTCACTTCAAGATTTTGGGTTAGTTTGCAAAAAGCTATGGGCACAGATTCTAATTTAGTTCTAAGATATCATCCTCAAACGGATGGACAGTCGGAAAGGACTATTCAAACTCTTGAAGATTTATTAAGACTCTGTGTCCTTGACTTCAAGGGAAGTTAAGATAAGTTCTTACCATTGGTGGAGTTTTCCTACAACAATAGTTATCAAGCAAGTATTGGCATGGCTCCATTTGAGGCATTGTATGGAAGAAAGTGTCGTTCTCCAGTATGCTGGGATAAGGTGGGTGAAACAAAGTTGTTGGGACCAGATTTGGTACGTATGACTACGAAAAAGATTCAAACGATCCGACAACGTATAAAAACCTCACAAGATCGACAAAAGAGTTATGCTGATCTTTATCGAAAAGACGTGGAATTCAATATTGGAGATCATGTGTTATTACGTGTTTCTCCATGGAAAGGAGTTACAAGATTTGGAAAGAGAAGAAAGCTCAATCCTCGATTCATTGGCCCATTTTTAATCCTCGATCGAGTAGGAACTATGGCCTATAGACTCACCTTACCGCCAAGTATGTCTCGTGTTCATAACGTTTTTCACATATCTATGTTACGTAAATATGTGAAAGACCCGAACCATATTATTGAATTAGAACCAGACGAGATAGAGGAAGATTTAACGTATGAAGAGTTACCATTTAAAATCTTGGATAAGAAGGATCATATTCTACGCTCTAAAGTTATACCTCAAGTTAAAGTTTTGTGGAGAAACCACGATGTGGAAAAAATAACCTGGGAGTTAGAATCTGAGATGAAATCAAGGTATCCTCACCTCTTCGACATACCAGGTATGTACCCTAATTTCGAGGACAAAATTTTATAAGAAGGGGAGGTTGTAAGACCCCAACTTTTATGAATAAAGAATAATTTTCTCGAAATATATTTTTGAATATTATGGTGTGGATTTGATATAATGTTATAGTTGTGGGTAATATTTACAAATTTTGCAAAGTAAGCAAGTGATAATATAATATTCGATTGGTCGGGAAATATTCGTTTTAACAGGGAATATTCGTACGACGGCACAATCATTGGTGGACCCCACAACGGAAGTATTGTCGTAGTTAGAAAATTTCATAATTATCTTTTTATAAAAATAACGGCGGAAGTTTTACCGTTAAAATTGTTGAACTACCCGGTAGTAAAAGTACAGTAATACGCGTGGTTGCATAGTAATACACGATAATGATTATTGATGCTTACGTAAGAAGTCACTCAGTTATACTCAATTATAACTACGAGAATTCACGCATCATATCTCTCATATTATTGATTCAATTATTGTCACAAAGATCATCCGTGATAATATGTTATATTATTCGATCAATAATTGAGACGACAAAGTTATTTATATTATTAAATTACAATATTTAAAATATCTAGAAGTTCTGTCAAGGAGAGGTTTGGTCATCTAATTGCGCGCCAATAAGGAGAAATCCTTATCAAAAAGCCCCATTTTTCCTCGGAACGACCTGGTTGTTAAATATTGTGAGTTATAATATTAATGATGAATAATTTCGTGTTGATTAAAGATGAATTTGATAGTTCCATTGTGTTGGGATTATTAATGTTAGTGGAAATCGACATCTATTCCGATGATAATTGATGTCTGGGGGTCATATTGATAAATCGGATAATTAATCAGATAAATGAGCAATTAATTTTTATTAATTCACATGATTATAACTATTTGTTCACATGTGTGTACTATTGATTCACATTCTTGTACTATTAGGGGAGTTGGTGCAAGATTGATAATACTTGCATGATTAAGTTAAAAATTGAGGTATAGATAGAGGTACTATACTGTAATTCGTATTTTCACATGATTATAACTATTGATTCACATGATTGAACTATTGATTCACATTATTTACTATTAGGGGAGGTGGTGCAAGTTTGATAATACTTACAAGACTAAATTAAAAATAAAAGAAAAGTTGAAGGTATTGTACTGTAATATTTTGAGCCCCAAAACGTGCAATTATTGAAACTATATTTTCCTATAAATAGAAGCTCATT
Source organism: Panax ginseng (assembly GCA_020205605.1). NCBI lineage: Eukaryota > Viridiplantae > Streptophyta > Magnoliopsida > Apiales > Araliaceae > Panax > Panax ginseng. The sequence goes on from CM035128.1 coordinate 160,950,829, forward strand.
CTTCCTTCATTTCTCACCAATTCACTAAAGCTATAGAGCAATTATTATAGAGAGAAATTATAGAGAGAAAGAAGAAGAGAAGTTTGCTACATCTCTACTCCAAATTATCCATTTTTTCTAAGGTAAGGGTATTATTTCTTTTTCGTATTCATGAAGAGAGCTTTTGTTATTCCATTCTTTATTATTATGTTGAATAACTGCTTATGCTAAGTACCGCATACATGGTAAAATTCTTACGTTATTCCATTCTTTATTATTCTATTTGAATATCCCGTCTGCATGCGGATTACGCTAGACTGGTTCCATTCTTTATTATTCGTTAGAATAACCGTCTATGCGATTCTATCGCATGTATGGTGAATTCTTTGTTATTCCATTCTTTATTATTACATTGGAATATCACGTCTGCATGCTTGATTACGCATGACTTGGTCTCATTCTTTATTATTCTCGTTGGAATATCACGTCATGCGAATTATGCATGACTGGTTCCATTCTTTATTATTATTCATTGGGAATAAACGTCATGCATGCGGTCTACATCGCATGCATGGTGAATTCTTCTATTATCCCATTCTTTATTATTCTGTTGGAATAACTTGTCTATGTGGATTATCGCATGCATGGTGAATGATCCTTTGTATTCATTCCTTATTAAATTATGGAAATGATCTGTCTACGTGGATTACTGCATGGCGAGAAAAAATCCATTTGCGAGTTCATATATTCTATTATACTCGGTTGGTTAAAGTTTTGGATTCTATACTCCATGAAATTAGTAGAATATCACGGATATTTGCATTTCATCCAAAAGATCTTTTCATGGAAATATTCTTCCGAGCATTCTTGAATTTTACTCCACAAAGTCAGTATCATGTCGACAATTTGGGCGTAATTGATTTCAAGATAAATTAACTTATAAATCTTTATAATTTATTCTTGAACTTGTTTTATTGAATTATTATGTCATTGTCCTCATCCTCATGCTTATATTGTGATGAAAGTCATCTTTGGCTTACGTGCATAGATGGACTTGGTATGATTATGATCGAGGATTATTAAGGTATAATCATGACACTGTAATGTTATAAATGATGTGGTAAAAGTCCCCAATAGCTTTGTAGTGCATTGATGGATGATTTTGGTATGATTATGACCGTGGATTATTCGGTATAGTCATGACCATTGATGATTTAATGAATATCCTTGACCGTAGTGCGGGGATGACTCGATGATGTGGTTTATTTATTGTTTGAGTCTCGTGATAAAAATTGATGAAAATATTTTAAATCATTGAAGATAGTAGATATCATGCTCTACTTGACTCTTCTAATGGATTCTTATTATTCACCGCAGTTAAACTTGATGTCTATTGTATTTTATCGGTTTAACATTGTTGAAGACTAATGATAATTTATTCTCGCATTATCTTAGTCATAATATTTCTTCTTGGGCTAGTTGAGCTCACCCTTTCTTTCTTTGCTTCTCTTGAGAAATGAAAGCGAAATGGACTAGTCGAGGAGCGGAGTGACGGTCCGATGATGATAGCATTAGTAGTCCTCACTATTACATTAAATAGTGTGACAATAAATGTAATGAGGACTCCATTGAGTGTGGATATTGTCTAGATGACAATATTCTTATTAAAACTCTTAGATTATGTTTTATCGTATTTCACACGAATGTTGTATAATTAAGTTGTATTTGAATTTTGTACCATGTATTTGGCGACTCAAGATTGGTGATGTATACCTATTTTGGGGGAGTCACAATCAATGTGACGTGTTATCCAAGTCTTGGATGAGAGTCACAGTTTTGAATAATATTTCTATCGTTAATAAATTTCCTAACGTATTCCCTAAATAACTTCTTGGCCTACCCCTAGAGCGTGAAATCGGATTTTGTATTGACCCCAGTACAAAACCCATTTCTAAAACCTCAAATATTTCTTCAACTAAAATGAATGTATCATACGCCAAAGACGTTGGCTCGAGCTGTTGAAAGATTATGACTATACCATTCAATACCATCCTGGAAAAGCGAACGTGGTAGCTGATGCGTTAAGTAGAAGATTATATACGGTTACAAGTGCGACGTTGTTAACAAAAAGACTCATTTTGTACGACTTACAAAAGATGGAGATAGAGTTAAAGACTCCAAGAACTTACATGAAGATAGCGAATATACGGTTAGAACTAACTTTAATCGATAAAGTTAAAGCCACTCAAGCTACACACCCAGAGCTAATGAATGTGAAGAAGAAGGTTCAAGAAGGCGTTATTCTAGAAATAAGAGTTGGTGAAGAGAGGAAATCTCAACCCTCGATTTATTAACCCATTTGAAATCCTCGATTAAGTAGGAACTGTGACCTATAGACTCGCTTTACCGCCAAGTATGTCGCGTGTTCATAACATTTTTCACATATCGATGTTACTTAAATATGTGGACAACCCGAACCATATTATTGAATTAGAAGTAGGCGAGATAGCAGAAGATTTAACATATGAGAAGATACATGTTAAAATCTTGTATAAAAAAGAAACATATTCTACGCTCAAAAGTTATACCTCAAGAGTTAGAATCTGACGCGGTATCCTCACCTCTTCGATATACCAAGAACGTACGTCAAATTCGAGGATGAAATTTCATAAGAAGAGGAGATTGCAAGACCCCAAATTTTATGAATAAAGATTAATTTTCTCAAAATATTTTTTTGAATATTAAGGTGTGGATTTGATATAATATTATAGTTGTAGGTGATATTTATAAATTTTGAAAAGTAAGCAAGTTGTTATAAAATATTCGATTAGTCGGGGAATATTCGTTTTATCGGGGAATATTCGTATTGATGCAAGACAATCATCAGTGGACCCCATAATGTAATTCATCGTTAATGATGAAAACGACGTAAATATCTTTTTTATGAAAATAACGGCAAAAGTTTTACCGTTAACTGTTGAAATACTCGGTGGTAAAAGTACAGTAATATGCGTGATTGCATAGTAGCACACGGTATTGATTATTGATGCTTACGTGAGAAGTCACTCAGTTTTATTCAATTGTTGCTACAGTAATTGCTGCATAGTATCTCACATCATTTGATTCAATTATTGTTACAATATTTTATATTATTAAATCAATAATTAAGATGAAAATTTATTTATATTATTATTTGCATAATTAACAATGTCTAGAAAATTCTGTCGAGGAAAGGGGTTTGGTCACCTAATTGCGTGCCAATAGGGAGAAATTCTTATCGGAAAGCACCCTCTTTCCTGGGAACGATCTGGTTGTTAATATTGCGAGTTATAATAATGATGAATAAATATTGTTAAAAATATTGAGGGGATTTTTATGAAGTATTTGTTGTAAGTTTGGCGTATTATTTGGACCCCCACTTACTTATTTCTTCGGAAGCAAGTTATAAAGTATATATATATATATATATATATATATATATATATTTGACATGTGTGTGTGTGGGTGGGAAAAAGGGGGGTGGGGGAAGATGCCTTGGAAGGAAGGGCATTGTGTGTGTGTGTGTGTTTGATGTCTTGGTAGGAATGTGTGGGTGGAGAAAGAAATGGAATGGTGGAATGGAGTATATATATATATATATATATATATATATATATATATATATATATATATATATAAATGTGTGTGTGGGTGTGCATGTGATTTAATATATGTGTGTGTGGTGGGGAGAAAAGGAGGGTGGGGAAGATGCCTTGGAGGGAAGGGTATTGTGTGTGTGTGTCTAATATTAGTGTGGTGGGTGATGGAGGATACACAGGAAGAAAGGGAGTATGTTATATATATATATATATATATATATATATATATATATATATATATATATATATATATATATATATATATATATATATATTATGCATGGTATTTGCATAGTGTCTGTATAGTGTTTGCATAGTAAATCAGGAAAAAAAAATTCTTCAGCCGTTTGCGCCCGTGAAGGTTTTACTGTGCGTCCGTGATTTTCTAAATTCAAATAGTATCCTTCCATTCTCCTATAATAGGATGCTCAGTTTAGAATTGAAAATCACACCAGAATCAGAGAATTCTTCTTCTATAATATTGAGCGTATTTCTTTTGAGTTTAAGGAAGTTTTGAGTGTAGAAAATAATGAAAGTTTTCTTCAAGAATATCTCCGCTATACCAGTTTAAATACTCTCTTTTTTAAGGTAAGGAGTATTATTTATTTCATATTCGCTTACGATATTATTTTTCGTATTCGTAAGGAATTTTATTTTCGTTCAATATTCCCAAGAAATATTATCTTTGTTTAATATTCGTAAGGAATATTATCTTCGTTCAATATTCGTAAGGAATATTATTTTCGTTCAACAGTTGTAAGGGATATTATTTTTGTTCAATACTCGTAAGAAATAATATTTTCTTCCATACTCTGTAGTATGTAAGTAATATTTTCTTTCATACTTTGTAGTATGTAAGTAATATTATTTCGTTTCAGATTATGAATTCTACACTCATTTTACTAATTTTTGGCTTCTATACTCCATGAAATTAGTAGAATATCCTTGAAATTTGCGTTTCATCCAGTATCTTTTCATGAAAACATTATTATGAGCATTCTTGATAAGTTTTACCCTTTTAATGCCGGAGTACTATTCACGGGATACTATTCCTAAAGTACTATTCACGAGATACTATTCACTTGGTTACAATTCACCCGGGGTACTATTCATGACAAAAAAAATTAATTTCTTTTAGGTCCAAATCATTTTTGATACATTATTATTCTTGAATTCTACTCCACAAAGCAGTATCATGTTGACAATTTAGATATTCTTGAATTTTGGATAAATTAAATTATAAAATCTTTAATATTTATCCTTGATCTCGTTTGATTGAATTTTTATATCATTGTCATTATCCTCATGCTTATATTGTGATAAAAGTCATCTACGCCAAGGGTGCAAAGATGAACTGTTGATTGGTATGATTATGACTAGGGATTATTCGGTGTAATCATGACCTGTAATGTTACAAGTGATGTGGATTATTAAGCTGAGTCTCAGCGATAGTTGTTGGTATGATCATGACCATGCGTTCTCTTTGCCCAAAGGTGCAAAGATGAATTGTTGTTTGGCATGTTCATGACCATTGGTGAAAACACGAATATTGTAAGACCCCAACTTTTTAATAAAGATAATTTTTCTATAAATATCATTTTTGAATATTATAGAATGAATTTGATATAATGTTATAGTTGTGGGTAGTATTTACAAATTTGTCAAAGTACGCAAGTTGTTTTATAATATTCGATTGGTGGGAATATTCGTTTTATAACAGGGAATATTCGTACGACGGCACAATCATTGGTGGATCCCATTAACGGAATTATCATTTGATTGAGAAAACGACAAAAATATTTTTATAAAAATAACGGCGAAGGAAGGTTTTACGATTAAAACTGTTGAACTACTCGGTAGTAAAAGTACGAATAATATACGCTGGTTTTTCATAGTAGCACACCAGTAATGATTATTGATGCTTACGTAAGAAGTCACTCAGTTATACTCAATTATTGCTATAGTAATTGCTGCATCATATCTCTCATATTATTGATTCAATTATTATCACAGTATCATCTGCATAATATGTTATATTATTAAATCAATAATTGAGACGGCAAAGTTATTCATATTAATAAATTACAATATTTACAATGTCTAGAAGTTCTATCAAGGAGAGGTTTGGTCTCTTAATTGCGCGCCAATAGGGAGAAATCCTTATTGGAAAGCCCCCTATTTCCTGGGAACGACCTGGTTGTTAAATATTGTGAGTTATAATATTACTGATGAATGTTATTAAAAATCGAAGTTGTGTTTGGAGTCGAATTTGGAGACGCGGACGTGATATTTGAGTCCGGAACGATGAAATTAGTAAAAATAGACTATAAACACAAAATTTTCCGGGGTTAACTTTTTGGTCAAAAAGTCAATAGTTGACTTTTTCGGGAAAAGTCAAACTTTGAAATTTCAAAATTTATATTGTTGATAAAAATAGTTTCATTGTGTTGGGATTATTAGTGTTAGTGGAAATCGACATTTATTTCGATAATAATTGATGTCTGGAGGTTATATTGACCAATCTGCAGTAATTGCTTAGGATAAATGAGCAATTGATTGCTATTAATTCACATGATTATAACTATTTGTTCACATGTGTGTACTATTAATTCACATTCTTGTTACTATTAGGGGAGTTAGTGCAAGATTGATAATACTTGCATGACTAAGTTAAAAATGGAGGTATAGATGAAGGTATTATACTGTAATTCGTATTTTCACATGTCTAGAACTATTGATTCACATGATTTACTATTGAATCACATTATTTACTATTAGGGGAGTTGGTGCAAGATTGATAATACTTACATGACTAAATTAAAAATGAAAGAAAAGTTGGAGGTATTGTACTGTAATTTTTCGAGCCCCAAAACGTGCAATTATCGAAACTATATTTTTCTATAAATAGAAGCTCATTCTTCCTTCATTTCTCACCAATTCACTAAAGCTATAGAGCAGTTATTATAGAGAGAAATTATAGAGAGAAGCTATAGAGAGAAAATCTATAGAAGAAGAGAAGCATGCTACCTCACTATTCCAGTATCCAGTTTCTTTCTAAGGTAAGGGGTATTATTTCTTTCTTTCATCTTCATGAAGAAAACTTCTGTTATTCTATTTTTTATTATTATGTTGGAATAACCTGTTTATGCGAAGTACCGCATATATTGTGAAATTCTTCTGTTATTCCATTCTTTATTATTCTGTTGGAACATCTCGTCGTGTTTTACGCTTTCTTTAGGACTTGGTTAAAATCTTTTTATTATTCTCTGTTGGAACATCTTGTTCGTGCTTTTACGCAGGACCGGGTTAAAATCTTTTTATTATTTTGTTGGAACATCCTGTCTGTGTTTTACGTCGGACCTGGTTCCGTCTTTATTATTCTATTAGAATATCTTGTCTGTGCATTTTACGTCGGACCTGGTTCCGTCTTTATTATTCTGTTGGAATAACCTGCCTATGCGGTCTATCGCATGCCTGGTGATTTCTTTTGTTATTCCATTCTTTATTATACTCAGTTTGTTTAAGTTTTGACTTCTATACTCCATGAAATTAGTGAAATATCCTTGATATTTGCGCTTAATCCAGTATCTTTTCATGGAAATATTCTTCTGAGCATTCTTGAATTTTACTCTACAAAGAAGTATCATGTTGACAATTTGGACGTTATTAGTTCTTGGTTAAAATAATTCTTGAACTTGTTTTATTGAATTCTTATATCATTGTCATCATTCTCATGTTTATATTATGTTGAAAGTCATATGTGGCCTGTAGTGCATAGATGGACTTGGTATGATTATGACCGAGAGGATTATTCGGTGTAATCACGATCGTAATGTTATAAATGATGTGGTAAAAGTCCTCATTGGCATGTAGTGCATTGATGGGACGATTGTTGGCATGATCATGACCATTGATGAATACACAAATATCCTCGCCCGTAGTGCATGGATAATTTGTGGTCGTGACCTAATGAATATCCTTGGTCGTAAAGCGGGGGATGATGTGGATTATTTATTGTTGAGTCTCAGAGATAAAAAGTGATTAAAAACCTTTTTTAATCATAAAAGATAGTAGATTTTATTCTCTACTTGACTCTTTTAATGGATTGCTTGTTTCGCTGTAGTTAAACTTGATGTCTATTGTATTTTATCAGTTTAACTTTGTTGAAGGCTAATGATAATTTATCCTGCATTATCTTAGTCATAATATTTCTTCGGGCTAGTTGAGCTCACCCTTTCTTTTCTTCACCGTTTCTCTTGTGAAATGAGAATATAATGGAATGAGTCTGGGAACGGAGTGACGGTCCAGATGATAGTATTAGTAGTCCTCACTATTCTGTAAAATAGTGTGATAATAAATGTATTGAGGACTTATTTTGAGTTTGTGTACTGTCTAGAAGACAATGATTGTATTAAAACTCATAGCTCATGTTGTATATTTAAGTTTATATCTGAATTTTGTACCATGTATTTGACAACTCAGAATAGGTGATGTATACCTATTTTGGGGGCGTCACAGTTGGTATCAAAGCTTAGGGATATGATCCCTGGCTAAGATGTGAGACAAGAACTAGGAGGGGAGAGACGGGGAATTCTTTCACTAGTATGACCTACCTAAATTTATTTGGTATTTAATTGGTCGGTTAAAGTATAGGGATAATATGTGATATGTTAATTAACCCTAGTTTTGTGGTAGTATTTGAAAATGGCATCCGAGAATGTTGAGAACATCAATGGAGCACAGGAGACCGTTGAGTCTCCACAGATCAATAACCAGGACAATGTGCATCAGGAAGGCGGCAATCCTCATGCAAACAACAACACTGACCAAATGATGAACGATGGAATGTTCCGAGGCTTCATAAAATTCATGCAACATCAAGCGAGAGTGGCTCTTGTCCAAAATGCAGGTGGAAACACTGGCAACTATCGGACGGTCATCGCTAAGCAGTTCAAAGAACTGGGACCACCGGAGTTTTTTGGAGAGCCAAAACCACTTAAGGCGGAGACGTGGATAAAACAGATAAACAAGATATTTGATGTCTTTGGATGCTCTGAGGAGCAAAAGGTTCCCTTTGTGACCTTCATGTTGCAGGCAGAGGTAGATTACTAGTGGGAATCAGAAAGCGCACTCAACTCCGCCCTTCAAGATGTCTTGGGAGAAGTTCCAAGAATTGTTCAATGACAAGTACTTTCCCAAAGTATTCGTCACATGAAAGAGGTAGAGTTCATCAAGTCGAGCAAAACAACATGACCGCGGTCATAAGACGGGCCAAGTTTGCCGAAGTTGTCCCCATTGCGTCCCATTTGGTTGATAATGAGGAGAGAATGACGTGAATGCTTCTAAGAGGTTTGAAACCCGAGATACGCCAATATCTTATCTCTCATAAACCGTGGTTTGTATTCAGATGTTGTTAATAGGGCTCGATTATTGGAACGCGATAATGAGTCAACCCAACCAAAAAGAGAGTACGCAAAATGATAATACCAGTGATAGCAGTCATCGAAGCGGTGACAATAAGCGTGGAGGAAATCAACATGCCAGAAATGGTAACCACTTCGGTGGTAATCATGGCCAAAACAATAAGAATGGACATTTCAAGAAGAGGAGATTTAACAATGATGGAAAGACGTCAGCACCATCACCCGTTGTTAAGGAAGGAGAACGACCACCTATTATATGCTTCAAATGCGGAGGGGAGGGACATATCAGTCCAAACTGCGCGATGCCATCCAAAGCGTGTTACAATTATGGAAGAGAACGTCACCTAGCCCGATTTTGTTGTTCACCGAAGACAAGTCCAGCTGGGAAGGAGGCACCAAAGGTCGTCCCAAAAAAGTCAAAACCGGTAGTACAAGGGAGAGCGTTTGTTGTGACCTCCCAGAAAGCAAGGAACCCGAACGAGGTCATCACGGGTAAGCTTATCATAAACTCTAATAAGTATATACCTTATTTGATATCGGTTCTACCCATTCTTTTATTTCTCCTACTTACGCCAACGCTTAAATTTGACTCTGAGAAATTGGACTTTGACTTATCTGTTGAAACTCCATTGGGAGAAACCTTCATTACATCCATCGCTTATAAGTCTTGTTTAGTTCAAATCCAGACCTCACATTACCGCCGATCTTATTTCATTGAAAATACTTGTATTTGACGTAATTCTAAGGATTGATTGGTTAACTACTCATCATACAAAAATTGATTATTTTCTTAAGGTTGTTAGCTTTCATATTCTTAACCAACCTATTATGCCAATTTAAGCAACCAAACCATTAAAATCAATCACTATTATCTCAAGCCATAAAGTTATTCATTTATTGAAAAACAGATGTTAAGCTTTCTTAGCTCATGTTACAGATTTAAACAAAAATACGTCAATTTTGAATGATATCTCTATTGTTAATGAATTTCCTGATGTATTCCCTGAAGAACTTCCTAGCCTATCCCCAGAGCGAGAAATTGAATTTTGTATCGACCTTGAACCTGGTACAAAACCCATTTCCAAAGCCCCATATCGAATGGCTCCTGTTGAACTTCAGGAGTTAAAGACCCAATTGCAGGAATTGTTAGACATTGGTTTTATTCATCCTAGTACGTCTCCTTGGGGTACTCCTATTCTATTCGTGAAGAAGAAAGATGGAAGTATGCGACTTTGTATTGATTATCGGGAGTTGAATCATGTCACCATCAAAAAATAGGTACCCATTGCCTCGCATTGATGACGACTGTTTGACCAAGTTGCAAAGGAGCCAAATTCTTTTTAAAGATTGATCTTCGCGTTAGGATATCACGGTTGAAGATTAAAACCGATGACATTCTAAAGATCGCTTTCAAAACTCTGCAGACGGGCATTATGAATTCTAGTTATGTCTTTTGGATCGACTAATGCTCCCGCCGCTTTCATGGATATGATGAACCGAGTATTCAAGGAATATTTGGATCACTTTGTGGTTGTTTTTATTGATGACATCCTTATTTATTCCAAAAGCCGTGAAGATCATGAGCAACACTTGAGGCTGATACTCCAAAAGCTTCGTGAATATAAGCTTTTTGCCAAGTTGAAGAAATATGAGTTCTGGCTTGAGGAAGTAGCATTCCTTGGGCACGTAATATCAAGTCATGGAATATCCGTTGACCCAAAGAAAGATTGAGTTATTCAAAGCCGAGCAACCCAAATCGATGATCAAGTATGTAGCTTTCTTGCTTTAGTTGGTTATTATCAGAGATTCGTGGAAGGATTTTCTCTAATCGCTACTCCATTAACTCAAATTGACTCGGAAAGATACAAAATTCTATTGGAGTGAGGAATGTGAGAAGAGTTTTTAAGAACTCAAGAGGAGACTCATTTCAAAGACTGCTCGACAATACCATCCTGCCTGAGGGATTTGTCATCTACAAGTGATGCTTTGGGCAAAGGGTTAGGTTGTGTTCTCATGCAACATGGGAAAGTCACAATTTATGCCTCACGACAACTCAAAGAATATGAGATGAATTATCCTACTCATGATCTAGAGTCATAAAGCTAATCATTTTTGCGCTTAAGATTTGGAGGCATTACTTGTATGGAGAGAAGGTGGAGATCTATACGGATCATAAAAGCCTCAAATATTTCTTCACTCAAAAGGAACTCAACATGCGACAGAGACGTTGGCTTGAATTATTGAAAGATTATGATCATACCATCCAATACCATCCTGGAAAAACGAACGTAGTAGCTGACGCATTAAGTAGAAGATCATATGTGGGCACGAGTGCATTATTGTCAACGCAAAGGCCCATTGTGTATGACTTGGAAAGGATGGAAATAGAGTTAAAGACTCCAGGGACCCATGTGATGATGGCGAACATATGAGTGGAACAGACTTTAATTGATAAAGTTAAAGCTGCTCAAACTACAGACCTGGAGCTGATGCAAATGAGGAAGAAAGTGCAAGAAGGTGTTATTCCAGAAGCAAGAATCGATGAAGAAGGAATACTTCGAGTCAACTCCAGACTTTGTGTTCCTAACGATTCTGACTTGAAGTATAAAATCATGATGGAGGGCACAACACACCATTTGCAATCCATCCTGGGAGTACCAAAATGTATCATGATCTTCGACATACATTTTGGTGGAGCAATATGAAGAGAGAGATAGAGTTGTTTATCTCAAGGTGTCTAACGTGTCAACGAGTCAAGGCAGAGCATCAAGTACCAAAAGGTCCATTGCAACCACTTGAAATTCCAGAATAGAAGTGGGAGCACATTACCATGGATTTCGTTACTAGTCTTCCCAAGGTTTCTCAAGGCATAGATGCGATTTGGGTCATTGTTGATAGATTGACCAAGTCTGCTCATTTCTAACCTATACGAGAAACTTATACACTTGAACGTCTTGCTAGTATGTATATAAACGAGATTATAAGATTGCATGGTATGCCAGTATCCATAGTTTCTGATCGAGACCCAAGATTCACTTCAAGATTTTGGGTTAGTTTGCAAAAATCTATGGGCACAGATTTACGATTTAGTTCGGCATATCATCCTCAAACGGATGGGCAGTCAGAAAGGACTATTCAAACTCTTGAAGATTTATTAAGACTCTATGTCCTTGACTTCAAGGGAAGTTGGGACAAGTTCTTACCGTTGGTGGAGTTTTCATACAACAACAGTTATCAAGCAAGTATTGGCATGGCTCCATTCGAAGCGTTGTATGGAAGAAAGTGTCGTTATCCAGTATGCTGGGATGAGGTGGGCGAAGCAACGTTGTTGGGACCAGAGTTGGTACGTATGACTACGAAAAAGATTCAAACGATCCGCATATAAAAACCTCACAAGATCGACAAAAGAGTTATGCTGATCTTCATCGAAAAGACGTGGAATTCGATATTGAAGATCATGTGTTGTTACGTGTTGCTCTATGGAACGGAGTTACGAGATTTGGAAAGAGAGGAAAGCTCAATCCTCGATTCATTGGCCCATTTTTAATCCTCGAATGAGTAGGAACTGTGGCCTATAGACTCGCTTTACCGCCAAGTATGTCTCGTGTTCATAATGTTTTTCACATATCTATGTTACGTAAATATGTGAAAGACCCGAACCACATTATTGAGTTAGAATCGGATGAAATAGCGGAAGATTTAACGTATGAAGAGGTTCCTGTTAAAATCTTGGATAAGAAGGATCATATTATACGCTCCAAGGTTATACCTCAAGTCAAAGTTTTGTGGAGAAACCACGATGTGGAGGAAATGACTTGGGAGTTAGAATCTGAGATGAAGTCAAGATATCCTCACCTCTTCGACATACTGTGTATCGCATTTAATTTCGAGGGCTTAAATTTCATAAGAAGGGAGGTTGTAAGACCCCAACTTTTAAATAAAGATAATTTTCTATAAATATCATTTTTGAATATTATAGAATGAATTTGATATAATGTTATAGTTATGGATAGTATTTACAAATTTGTCAAAGTACGCAAGTTGTTTTATAATATTCGATTGGTGGGAGAATATTCATTTTAATGAGGAATATTCGCATAACAAAGACAATCATTGGTGGACCCCACAATGTAATTATCATCGGATTGAGAAAACGACACAAAAATATATTTTTATGAAAATAATCTATGGAAGTTTTACAGATTAAAACCATTGAACTACTCTCAGTAGTAAAAAGTACAAGAATGGCGCTGTGGTTGCATAGTAAAGATACGGTAATGATTATTGATGCTTACGTAAGAAGTCACCGCTTATACTCAATTATTGCTACAAGAATTGTTGCATTATATCTCTCATATTATTGATTCAATTATTATCACAAGATCATCTCGTGATAATATGTTATATTATTAAATCAATAATTGAGACTGCAGTTATTCATATTATTAAATTGAAATATTTACAATGTCTAGAAGTTCTGTCAAGGAGAGGCTTGGTCACCTAATTGCACACCAATAGGGAGAAATCCTTACTGGAAAGCCCCCTCTTTCCTAGGAACGACCTGGTTGTTAAATATTGTGAGTTATAATATTATTGATGAATGTTATTAAAAATCGAAGTTGTGTTCGGAGTCGAATTTGGAGACGCGGACGTGATATTTGAGTCCGGAACGATGAAATTAGTAAAAATAGACTATAAACACAAAAATTTTCGGGGTTAACTTTTTTGTCAAAAAGTCAACAGTTGACTTTTTTGAGAAAAGTCAAACTTCAAAATTTCAAAATTTATATTGTTGATAAAATTAGTTTCATTGTGTTGGGATTATTAGTGTTAGTGGAAATCGACATTTATTTCGATAATAATTGATGTCTGGAGGTTATATTGACCAATCCGTAATTGCTTAGGATAAATGAGCAATTGATTGCTATTAATTCACATGATTATAACTATTTGTTCACATGTGTGTACTATTGATTCACATTCTTGTTACTATTAGGGGAGTTAGTGCAAGATTGATAATACTTGCATGACTAAGTTAAAAATGGAGGTATAGATGGAGGTATTATACTGTAATTCGTATTTTCACATGTCTAGAACTATTGATTCACATGATTTACTATTGAATCACATTATTTACTATTAGGGGAGTTGGTGCAAGATTGATAATACTTGCATGACTAAATTAAAAATGAAAGAAAAGTTGGAGGTATTGTACTGTAATTTTTCGAGCCCCAAAACGTGCAATTATCGAAACTATATTTTTCTATAAATAGAAGCTCATTCTTCCTTCATTTCTCACCAATTCACTAAAGCTATAGAGCAATTATTATAGACAAAAATTATAGAGAGAAGCTATAGAGAGAAAATCTATAGAAGAAGAGAAGCATGCTACCTCACTATTCCAGATCCAGCTTTTCTAAGGTAAGTGGGTATTATTTCTTTCTTTCATCTTCATGAAGAAAACTTCGTTATTCTATTTTTATTATTATGTTGAATAACTCGCTTATGCTAAGTACCGCATATATTGTGAAATTCTTCCGTTATTCCATTCTTTATTACATTTGGAACATCCTGTTCAGGCTTTTACGCCGGACTTGGTTAAAATCTTTATTATTCGTTGGAACATCTTGTTCAGGCTTTTACGTGGGACCGGTTAAAATCTTTTATTATTTTGTTGGAACATCATGTTCATGTTTTACGCCGGACCCGGTTCCGCCTTTTTATTATATTCGTTGGAATATCTTGTTCATGCGTTTTTTACGCCGGACCGGGTTAAAATCTTTATTATTCTATTGGAATAACTCGCTTGTGCGGTCTATCGCGATGCCCGGTGATTTCTTTTGTTATTCCATTCTTTATTATACTCAGTTGGTTTAAGTTTTGACTTCTATATTCCATGAAATTAGTGGAATATCCTTGATATTTGTGCTTCATCCAGTATCTTTTCATGGAAATATTCTTCTGAGCATTCTTGAATTTTACTCTACAAAGAAGTATCATGTTGACAATTTGGACGTTATTAGTTCTTGGTTAAAATAATTCTTGAACTTGTTTTATTGAATTCTTATATCATTGTCATCATCCTCATGTTTATATTATGTTGAAAGTCATATGTGGCCTATAGTGCATAGATGGACTTGGTATGATTATGACCAGGGATTATTCGGTGTAATCATGATCGTAATGTTACAAATGATGTGGTAAAAGTCCTCATCGCCTCAGTAGTGCATTGATGGACGATTGTTGGCATGATCGACCATCATTGATGAATACACGAATATCCTTAGCCCATAGTGCATGGATAATTTGTGGTCGTGACCCTAATGAATATCCTTGGCCGTAGTACAGGGATGATGTGAATTATTTATTAAGATGAGTCTCAGCGATAAAAAGTGATGAAAAACTTTTTTAAATCATAAAAGATAGTAGATGTTATTCTCTACTTGACTCTTTTAATGGATTGCTTGTTCCGCTGCAGTTAAACTTGATGTCTATTGTATTTTATCAGTTTAACATTGTTGAAGGCTAATGATAATTTATCCTGCATTATCTTAGTCATAATATTTCATCGGGCTAGTTGAGCTCACCCTTTCTTTCACCGTTCTCTTTAGAAATGAGAATATAGCTAGAACTAGTCGGGAAGCGAGTGACTCGGCCCAGATGATAGTATTAGTAGTCCTCATTATTTTATGAAATAGTGTGATAATAAATATATTGAGGACTTATTTTGAGTTTGTGTACTGTCTAGAAGACAATGATTGTATTAAAACTCACAGCTCATGTTGTATATTTAAGTTTGTATCTGAATTTTGTACCATGTATTTGATTTACTCGTAATAGGTGATGTATACCTATTTTGGGGCGCCACAAATATCATTGGTCTCAGAGTGCATGGATAATTCGTGGTCGCGTGATACTAATGAATATCCTTGGCCCGTAGTGCATAGATAATTCAAATGATGTGGATTATTTATTAAAAAGTCGAGTCTCAACGATAAAATTGATGATAAACTTTTAAATCATGTAAGATAGTAGATATCATGCTCTACTTAACTCTTCTAATGGATTGCTTATTCATCGCGCATTGTTGATCTAAAATTTATTGTTTATTGTATTCTATCACTTGTTATATCGTTCAAGGCTAAGGATAATTTATTCTCGCATTATCTTAGTCATAATATTTCATCGGGCTAGTTGAGCTCACCCTTTTCTTTCAATCGTTTCTTGTGAAATGAGAATATAAATTTGGGACTAGCTGGGGAATGGATTGACTATCCGGATGATTATTTTAGTAGTCCTCACTATTCTGTGAAATAGTGTGATAATAATTGTAATGAAATTGAATTTGAGTTTAGATATTGTCTAGGAGACAATATTTGTATTAAAACTCATAGCTTATGTTTTGTTGTATTTTGCACGACAGTTGTATAATTAAGTTTGTATTTGTATTCTGTACCATGTATTTGGCGACTCAAGATGGGTGATGTATATCTATTTTGGGGGCGTCACATAATATGTATTGATTAAATTTATATTAATTTTAAATTTAAAAATCACATACTTCAAAAAAAGATTAATAAATTAATAGCGATTTTATAATTAAAAACAAGATGTTGTAGTATATTACATCTATCATAAGCTTTAACGAATGAAGCCAATACAAAGGTCAAATCGTTACAATGGTCAAAACATGTTTTGACTGTTGAAACTTTTAAATTTTATTATTTAAGGAATCAATATAAAGAACATGTTATGTACATAGTGAAAAAAATTGAATCCCTATCCTGCAGAATGATAAAATGACACTGCAAAGTATGGATAGAGATAAGAAAATTATTGTGAATGCTCTAAATGCTATGGAATTAGTTAAAGTGTTTAAGCAACTATTGAAGGCTGAGAGATGAGGGATGTGAGAAGCTACTTGATGAAGTTTGTTTATTTTGTAACAAATACAAAATTGACATTATAGATATGAATGCTTTATTCCATAGATCAAGTCGAAAATCTCAAGGTATTACAAATTTTCATGATTATTATGTTGAGATATTTTGTACTGTTTTGAATTGGAAACTTCAAGAATTAAATGATCGTTTTACGAAAGCAAGTACTAACTTTTTTTTATCAGTGGCATGCTTAAATCCTAGTGATTGTTTCGCTAATTTTGACAAGGACAAATTGATTCATCTCGCTGGCTTTTATTCGAATGACTTTTCTCCAATGAATCTTATGAAACTTGATAGTCAACTAGATACTTACATTTCTGATATGCGGACAAATCAAAAAAATTTGAAAGTTCAAGGGATTAGCGGTCTTGCAAGAAAGTTCGTAAGCATTAAGAAATATATTGTATTTCCTTTGGTATATCGGCTTCTAAAGTTGACATTAATCTTACTTGTTGCGACTGCTAGTGTTGAAAGAGTTTTTTTTTTTTTTGCGATAAAGATAATTAAGAATAGGTTGCACAATTTCATGGAAGATCAACTGATGAATGATTGCTTGATTACATACATGGAGAATGATATATTTGATTTGCACTGACAATAAAAGGAAAACGTGCAAAGAACAATTGTGCTTATTATATTATACTAGTTATTTTTTTAGATAAATTTGATGACTACAACAATAACATATATTATATTATTTTAATTTATATTTGAGTCATTTTTATTACTATAATTATTAATTTTGCTCTAATAATTAACTTCACTGTCAACAATTTTTGGCTTCGCCACTAAGCCTCCAGCAAAACAGTACTTGAAGCTTAATACAAATCAAATCTAATTGTTCTATAGTTTATGTAAATAGCCTAATACAATGTCAATGTGTTATCTTTATAAAACCGAAAATAATTTGTATGTCGATTAATTTTATGTTGAACTGTTACAAAATAGAACAGTAATATGTTATGTGATTTCGTATTTTATACCCTCATATTTCATGTGCGTTCACATACGTTATCTGTCAATCGGTATTTAATATCGACATGAATATAGCAACAGTGTTATGAATATCATGGGCGGCTTATTAAAAAAGAAAACAAAATTAAATATAAAATAATATTCACCTAATCTTTGGATGGTGAAAATGATCTCTCTTATTCAACGATGACAACTATCAAAAATATGATCACCTCTTGACCAATGATTCCAAAGGTGACCAACTACTTTCACATAAATCTCATAAAGCATGACCCCAAAAAAAAAGTGAAGAGGAAATAAGATGGGGTGAAATTACTTTTACACCTTTTCTATAGAAAATAAAAAAGAAAATTTAACAAATTAAAAAACCGTAGCACTATTTTCAGGTGTGTTTTTAATATTTCCACATAGTTCCTTCTCACGTAAAGATAAGACCCACTATATGGTCATGTGGAAATATCAGAAAAGACCCCATTTTTAAACCAGAAAAGCTAATCAATCACCACCATAATACACTGGTAAAGAACAAGACCCCATTTTCAAACCTGGATAAACTTTCAAAGCTGAAAGATTATGTAAGCAAAGCATATGCTGTGAGAAAAACTGCTCATCTAGGACTGACATATACATCATACTATTTTCAGCAACAAGGAAAAACTCTGGGCCGTTCCCACACCTAAAACATTCCAAAGTATGTTATTACCTTTTTTTCTTTGAGCACTTGTACTAATCCTAGATGTAGTACATAAGCAACTTCTATTATAACAGACTTTGGAGTATTATTTTGTTGTTGTAACAGAGACATAACAATATCAAGATCATTTAAAGCTAGGATCAAGGTGAAACAGAAGCAGTCTGCAGTTCCAGATCTCCAAAAGGCAGTAGTTTTGTCCAACATTGAAACATGGCCATCTTTCAGACCTTCGCCATGCACGGTTAGTTTCCACTGGGAATTATAACAAGGTGCATCATTTATTTTTATACTTCACTTTCCAGAGTAACATCTAGCAGGCCACAGACACAAAACGTCACAGAGAAGGAAAGCACGAGACTGATTTTTTTCAATGGTATTTTTGCAAAATTTTGTGATTAATATCATAAACCTTGGGGCAGTATATATAGACAAAGTTACACCCAAGTTCAGTTATACTTGCGGACTATAAAAAATATATAAAAGAATCAGCTACAAAATGATTAAGTTAGTGTGCCCGTGGGTACAATAATATCTTTGTCATCCCAGCCTTCAAAACCCGCTAATAAGCTTATATCAGAAGCAGGTTCATAACCTTCATCCTTCATTAGCTTGCTTAACCTTAGTAAACCAGCCCGTATTTCCTTAATTTGGGGGTGCAATTGGTCTCCAACAACAAACACATGCACATGATTCTTCAGATCAATCCAGCTACACCCAGGCTCCTTGCTCACCCGTCGAAGGTTCATCATCTTTCTTACTCGTTCCACATCTTCCCGCCTGTCCAACGCTGTATAAATACTAGACAACAATACATAAGCAGATGATTCTTCTGAGCCCAACTCCATCAATTTTTCTCCTGCATAAGCCCCCAGTTCGTAATTACGGTAATTCCGACAGGCACTTAACAAAATGCGCCACAAACAGAGACCATGATCTGAAGTTGCCGTTTCAATCAACTCTTTTGCTTCGTAGAGCTTCCCGGCACGGCTCAGAATATCAACCATGCATTCAAAGTGCTCCAGTCTTGGAACAATACCAAATTCATCAGACATCATCTTGAAATAAGCCCAACCTCTATCTACAAAGCCCATATGGCTACAAGCAGTGAGAACGTTGACAAAAGTAACACTGTCTGGTTTTGTGCCCTCTAGTCGCATCTCTTCAAAAAGTTCAAGCGCTTCATCATCAAGTCCATTTTGAGAAACACCGGAAATCATTGAGTTCCATGACACGACATCCCTTGCAGGCATCCTCCTGAAGATGAGGTTTCCGTCTTCAAGACTTCCACACTTTGCATACATAGTTAACAGAGCACTTCCAATTGGAACTTCAAGACCAAATCCAAACTTGATGGTATGGGCATGTATCTGTTTTCCTTGCTCAAAAGCAGCAAGACTAGAACAGGCTTTTAAGACACTGGCCATAGTCAACTCATTGGGCAATATACCCTCAATTTGCATTTTACAATACAAGTCCATAGCACTTTCATTCTCCCCATTTTGAACATACCCTCCGATCATGGAAGTCCACAAGACCATATCAGGTTCTCGTAAATAATAAAACCCCTTCCTAGCATCATCGATACAACCACATTTAGCATACATGTCAACTAAAGCTGTCATTATATAAATTTGTGATTCGAATCCCGACTTTACAAGATATCCATGGACTTGCTTTCCTTTTTTCCCGCCACCACTATCACTGCAAGCATTCAGGACTCCAACAAGGGTAAACTCACTAGCCTTCATGCCAGCAAAATGCATTTTGGAGAATAAAGTCAACGCCTTTTCACAATCCCCAGATTGTGCGAAACCAGTGATCATTGCCGTCCACGTAATAGAGTTCTTATCACTCGCCAACTCAAACGACTGAAACGCGTCATCCAAGTTCCCACACTTTGCATACATTGTAACAATAGCATTCCCAACAGATGCAACCGATAAAATCCCAAATTTGATCACAAGTCCATGAAGTTGTCTACCAACATCAATAAATTCACGCAATGTAAAAGCACTAAGAACACTAGTCAACACAAACTCATTAACACCTTCCTCCTCTTCCCACAACATCATTTTAAAAAGTCCCAAAGCATAACCAGCAAGCCTCTGCATAGCATACCCAGAAATCATCGTACTCCAAGTAATCGAATTCCTTTCAGGCATTTCATCAAACACCTTGCGAGCATCATAAACAAGACCGGACTTACAATACAAATTAACCAAAGAACTACCCACAAATACATCATCACAACTCGCAATCTTTATAGCAAGCGAGTGAGCTTGCTGCCCACCAAATGGGTCTAACAAAATCGACGCGGCAGTGAAAACGCCGCAAAGAGTATGACCATTTGGGAACAACCCATTTTCCCTCCTTAAGCGTTTGAAAAGTTTCATAACAAAGATTGAATTTTGAGACCCACCCAGTTGAGAGTAGCCATTGATGAGGGAATTCCATGAGACAATGTCTTTGTCTTGTATTTCTTCGAAAGCGAGATTGGCTTCGGGTAAGTGCTCGCATTTGGCGTAGAAGTTGACGAGGCTGCTGGCGAGATACGTGCAGGAAGATTTACCAGTCTTGATGATTTGGCCATGCAAGGTTTTGCCTTTTGGGAGGTTCTTGATTTGGGTGTATTGAAGAATTTGATTGAAAAAAGATTGATTTGAATGTGCCATCAACGGCTCGAATTCTCGGTTTTAAGGAGTTCGCGAATAGAGCATATTTTATATGTCACTTAAAAGTTATAAGCCCGTGAACATTTTCAAAACTCTGCATAAGGAAATGGAAGCACGAACCAGTAAAGGGCCAGGCAATACCAGTTTATGAATTTTAATAGAAAGTCTGTTAAATTTTAATGGCTTCAAGTGCCAAAAAACAAATATGGACTCTCATGTTGCCGTATTTGGATTGAATGAATGAAATGGAGGACAAAATTAAATAATTTTAAAATATTTTTAAGTGTATATTTGAAATAATTTATCCTCCAAAATAATTATAAAATACACTATTTTTATTTTATTTATTCTTCTATTTCATTCTAAAGTCGTAAAATATATCCGATAATATCATTAGTAAAATGCTTTATAATAAACTAGTTTGTTGAGCAAACACTCACCTGAATGTAATTTTTTAAATAATAATTAATAAAAAGAAAAATATATAGAGAGAGATAAGTCGGTATGTAAGAGTAAAATGTGAGAGTAGCGGAGAGATAAGTAAGCCGAGTAGAATGTGTGAATAGTAAAGAGAATAATGTATAGATAGAAATTAGTTTAAAAGTTGAAGGCTTTATTAATAGAAATAAATATAGGGTTTTCCAAAAAATTTGTTAATAATTTGGTCTCTTCTCCCAAGTTCTCCCCAAAAATTAAAATATAAAAGTATAAATTGCTAAAGAAAAAGATGCATCTTTTGTTTGTTTGTTTGTTTGCAACTACTTACTCTATTATTAATTTTTAAACATTTATTTCATTTCACTTTTATGTAACATAAAAAAACAAAATAAATAACCTTTTTCCCCATTAGACACAACCTCTCACACTTGGATCTTATCCTTTATTTATAGGTTACTATTTCCAAATAAAATTACAAAACTCTTCTAAATAAAATATATGAACCTTTGGTAAGTTAAACCAGCTACTCACCAAAAAAATCAGTGAAATCACTCATATAAGTTGATCACGATTAAATGCATAAAAAATAATAATATTAATTAGTACGGATAACTTTTTATGTGATTATCCGTTGTAAGCTTTCCAATGATATATTATGTGATTAAATCGGAGTTATATGGACTAAGATATGGCTTCTCAAAATTTGAATCAGGAAAGGGTAAATCTGAAAATTTTTAGATTCTAAAGGTTGAAAGAGAAGTGCAAGTTTCAGTCTTGGACAGAAATATATGCACTACACCTCCCTCATGAAAGCTCTTAAAATAGAGTTTGAGCATACCATTGGACTTGGAAAAAGGAGTCGATTAGAACTGTGCAATCACCGCTACAAAGAATCGGCTTGGGAAGGCGTGGCAGTGGAGCTCACGCTTGACCGGAGCTACCTGCAAGGCTCATCATGCCACTGGCCGCTTATTTAGTGTGTGTGGCTCACGCGCCCGATTGATTTGACCTGTTGATTGGTTCGCCCAATCCGACCCACTCCAGATCTGCGATCCGGTCTTGACCTGCACCTCGACCCGGTCCAACAGATTTAATTATTTTTTATTTTAATTTCAGAAATTGTTTTAATAATTAATAAATTCATGGAAATTAATTAAAAAATAGTTATAATGATTATTTAATTCTGAAAATTTACAAAAATTAATTATTAGCATATAATTACTGTTTCTACTAAAATTTTAAAATATTAATATATTTGGATAGTTTTTGTTTAATTTACAATCTATTAAGCAATGATTTATTAATTATAAAATTAGCAAATTTATCAGAAAAATTCCAGGAAAATTATAGTACTCTTTTTATGATGTGTTGTAAAGATTTCGAAAGAAATTAATACATTTGGTTATTTTGGTTAATTTCCAATTATTTATACGATGGTTAATTAATTGTGAAAATTAACAAATTTATCAGAAAAATTCCAAGAAAATTACAATACTCTTTTTACGATGTTAAGCTATTGTTGTAAATTTTTTGGGAAGAAATTGATATATTTGGGTATTTTGGTTAATTTCTAATTAATTATGCAATGATTAATTAATTATAATAATTAGCATAATTATCAAAAAAAATCAGAAAAATACAGTATCCTTTTATGATGATAAGCTAATATTGAAAAAAATTTGGAAGCCTTTTAATGTGTTTATAGCATACTTGGTATATTAATTGAGTAATATTGCATATTATTTAATTCTCTTTGTTTATATTTTGAAATATTAGTCATTGGTTCTTAGAATTAAATTACCATGCTATAATTACACATAACCTTGTTCTTAGTGGGGGTAATTTAGGTGGTAGTAATTTAATTAAGTTATTCCCTAAATTATACGTCTTATGCTCTGAAAAACTAAATTTAAATAATTAGACATTCATACAAATTGTGATTCCAAAGCCTGGCAAAAGTCTCTCCTTTTGTATTTTTGTCCCGTTATTTTTATGTTAATTTGGTTCATGGGACAAAGATGATTTATATACTGTGGTGAACTAATCGAATATCTCTAATAAGATTTTTTCCCTTTTCTTTTTTCAAAAAAATGGACATGACTAGATTGCATCTCTTAACTACCAATATGATTAAAACGTTAGGAGATGTTGTCAACCCTTTGTCAGATGACCAACAAATTCGAACAGTGATATGCTCATTTCCCGACAATTGGAACAATCTCAAGGTTAACATAGCTCAAAATGAAAACATTAAATCTTTGGAAGATATTTTTTATCACCTTGAGGGCTTAAAAGTTGAGCAGCTGGTGGTTGAGCATTTAAAGACTAAACAACTAGAAGATGAACGCCTAAATGCTCAACAAATAGAGATTGCTAATGCTAATGAGCCTCAAAAGGTTGCAGAGGCTAGTGAGAAAGACAATGTCAAGTTGATTTGTTACAACTGTGGCACAGCAGGACACTTCGCTCGTGACTGCACTGAGTCGAAGAAGGTAATAACTTGTCTTGATCAAACTATGTGTTTAGTGTCCTCCACTCTATTCCGTTGCTCATTCTCTCAATGTGTGAATTGTAGATTCTGGAGCAACGGACCACATAGCACGTGATCGGACAGGGTTCGTAGAGTATCACCGAGTTCTAACTAGCAAAAAATGTAAGACCCCAACTTTTATGAATAAAGATAAATTTTCTATAAATATCATTTTTGAATATTATGGAGTGAATTTAATATAATGTTATAGTTGTGGATAATATTTATAAATTTTACAAAGTACGCAAGTTGTTATATTATATTCGATTGGTCAAAGAATATTCGTTTTAACAAAGAATATTCGTACGACGACACAATCATCGAGTGGACTTACATAACGAAATTATCATTGATTGAAAAAGCATAAAAATATCTTTTATAAAAATAACGGCGAAAGTTTTACCGTTAATCGTTAGAATACCCGGTGGTTAAAATATAGTAATATATGGGGTTTACAAGAAAGACACTTGTATTACATGATTTTTGAATTATTAATTCTTACGTAAGAAGACACTACTCAATAATTGTTACTGGTAATTCTTTATTCAATATTTTATTTTATTAATTCAATAATTGTTGCGTTAATATTTTATATTATTGTTGTTTCAATAATTATCTGCGCATGAGATTTTCCATTATCAAATTAATAATTCATATTATTTGAATAATATTATTAGATAAAGATTATTGGCAATGTCTGAAAGTTCTATCGAGGAGATGTTTGGTCACCTAATTGCGAGCCAGTAAGGAGAAATCCTTATCGGAAAGCCCCTCTTTCTCGGGAACTACCGATTGTCATTATTGTGATTCTGTAATATTATTTGGGAATAATTAGTTATTGATTTGTAGGATAAGAAAATATTTATTTTATGTGGACATAAATGATGGATAGGAAAATATTTATTTTATGTGGTTATAAATGAAAGAATTAATGTTGAGGTATTTTATCAGTATTTTATCGGATTGGAGGTATTAAAAAATCAAATCGGTGTTCTTAAAGCTCTATTGCGTGAGTTATAATTTTAATCCGACCGTTGAATCGTTGTAATTTTTGGATATGTTATGCATATATAAGTTGAGTATATGTCTACAAATTTTGAACCGTTAAAAATTAACGTATGATTTGTTATGAATTTTAAGAGGTGTTGAAAATTGTACGTTTGTGAAATTCGGATATTTTCTGTTTGGAATTTGAAAAAACTTTCTTCTGCAAAGTTGTAGAGAATTCAATTTCGTGTGAAATGGACATAAAATTCGTATTTTTCTGATAAAGGGGCTATTTTTTATGAATTATTAAAGTTTTAGAAAATAAATATTTTTATTAAAAACATGGTGAACCCCACTTTTTTGTTGGTGTGGAAAGTTGCTGAATTTGGCGGGGCCCACTAGTGGTGGCTGAGTTTTGGTCAAGAAAATGTGCGTGAAAAAAAAATATTATTATTTTATTATTTAGTCTCCTATGGCGTTCTAGCATTTTCCTATAAATAGGCGCTTAAGTTAAAATTGAAAATCACACCAGAATTAGAGAATTCTTCTTCTATAATATTGAGCGTATTTCTTTCGAGTTTTAGAAAGTTTTGAGCGTAGAAAATAGTGAAAGTTTTCTTCAAGAATATCCCCGCTATACCAGTTGGAATACTCTTCTTTTCAAGGTAAGGGATGTTATTTTTGTTCAATATTCGCTTGAAATAACATTTTCTTCCATACTCTGTAGTATGTAAATAATATTATTTCAGATTTCGAATTCTATACTCGTTTTGTTAAAATTTTGGCTTCTATACTCCATAAAATTAGTAGAATATCCTTGATATTTGCGCTTCATCCAGTATCTTTTCATGGAAATATTATTCTGAGCATTCTTGATAAGTTTTAATTTTTTCATGCCGGAGTACTATTCACGGGGTTATTATTCCCGAAATACTATTCACGGAGTACTATTAACTCAAGTACTATTCATCCGGGGTACTATTCATGATAAAAATTTATTCGTTTTCGGTCTAAATTATTTTTGGTACAATATTATTCTTGAATTTTACTTCACAAAGCAATATCATGTTGACAATTTGGACGTTATTGATTTCTGGATAAATTAAATTATAAATCTTTAAAAATTTATCCTTGAACTTGTTTTATTGAATTCTTATATCATTGTCATCATCCTCATATTTTATATTCATTGAAAGTCATCTCGTATTCTGTAGTGTATAGATGGACTTGGTATGATTATGACCGAGGATTATTCGGTATAATCATGACCGTAATGTTACAATAATGTGGTAAAAATCCTCATTGGCCCGTAGTGCATTGATGGACAGTTGTTGGCATGATCGTGACCATTGATGAATACACGAATATCCTTGGCCCGTAGTGCATGGATAATTTGTGGTCGTGATACTAAAGAATATCCTTGGCCGTAGTGCAGAGGTGATTCGATGATGTGAATTATTTATTGTCGAGTTTCAAATGATAAAAGTGATGAAAAACCTTTTAAATCATAGAAGATAGTAGATTTTATGCTTTACTTGACTCTTCTAATGGATTGCTTGTTCACCGCAGCTTAAACTTGATGTTTGTTATATTTTATCGGTTTTAATTGTTCAAGGCTAACGATAAATTATTATTCGCATTATCTTAGTCATAATATTTCTTCTTGGGCTAGTTGAGCTCACCTTTTGCTTTCATTGTTCTCTTTGAAATGAGAACGTGGCCGGGACTAATCGGGGAGCGAGTAATTCGGTCCGGATGATAGCATTAGTAGTTCTCACTATTCTATAAAATAGTGTGATAATAAATGTATTGAGAACTCCTTTTGAGTTGAATACTGTCTAAAAGACAATATTCGTATTAAAACTCTCAGTTTATATTTTGTCGTATTTTACACGACAGTTGTATTTGAATTTTGTACCATGTATTTGACAACTCAAGATGGATGATGTATACATGTTTTGAGAGCGTCACAAAAAAGTACTAATGGGAAATGACTAGTGTTGATGTGCTAGGAATTGACACTTACAAATTAGAGATGCGAGAATGCTTTGCATTGATTCTTCATAATATACTCTAAGCACCAGATGTGCGACAAAATTTATTTTTTATTCTTGCAGTACTTAATTTAGACTACTCTATTCGTTTTGAGAATAATAGTGGTATAATTTCTCGTGGGATTGAAATTTTTGAATATGAATTTACTTATAATGGTTTTATGGTTTTAGATACTATTAATTCTAGCGTTAATAGTAATGATTCTCAATCCTAGATGATCATGATAATTCAATTAAATAACATGCTAAATTAGGTCATATTGAACAGAATAAAATGACTAGGTTAGCTCGAGCAAATATTTTAGGCCCACACGCTAAGATCAATCTACCCACTTATGAACATTGTGTTAGCAAGGAAATCAACTACAAAACCATAAAATCAATTACAAAATCATTTGGTAAAATCACTAGGATAGAAACACCCTTGCAACTCATTCACTCAGACATCTATAGTTGTGGCCCTATGAATGTGAAAGAAAGGTATGGACGCTCCTATTTTTGACTATAAGCGATTCAGGTACAATTTCTTAATATCTCACAAGTCTGAGACATTAGATTGCTTTAGACATTATTTAATTGTAATCGAGAAACAGTTGGACAAAAGTGTTAAAACACTTCGATCTGACCGAGACCACGAATATCTGTACAATCAATTTAAAAAACTGTGTGAGGAAGCAATGTTATAGCCTCCTCTACACATGTTGTAACAAAATTAATACAACTAATATCACCAAACCATAAGTGCTATTATGACAACCTAAAATTACCATAATTTACACCTACTAGAAATGAGACATAATATATAAAGATCAAAACATATAAACAGATGATTGAAGAATATGGAAAAAGGCAAGATGAGGTTTTTGGCACTGCAAAATTAATTACAACACTAACCAATCGAAAGACAGCAAGAAAAACAAAAATCTCCTCTCCCCAAGCAATGAACAATTTACCACATGCTTCACCTTGTACACATCGTGACCTATGCACAAGAAAACTCAAATTCAGAGATGTTTAGTGAAGCATTATTTACCTCACCCTTGGGGTGGGGGTGGGGGTGGGGGTGGGGGTGGGGTAAGAGATGGGAGTGAAAATCACCCAACAAAGAATATAAGATGCAACTAAAAGTATAGCATATGAAAACATCAAGAAGCGTGAACGAAAGACAAATTTGTCAAAAAAAAAAGTGACGACGTTGTCATCATGTTTGAACTAAAAGTACAAGGCTCACATCCAATAAACCTATATGTATAAAATGAAATCAACAAAGCATGTTTAAGTTGGGTGGTACTGGGTCTGTAGTGCACTGCACCTTCTATGTAAGCATTCTCAGACAATTTTATTGCGAATTTCTTCAAGTTTTTTCAAGATCTCTCCTGGAGTTCTATCCAATTCATCAGCAATTTTTCGTTGCAAATCCAATGGCAATGTTGGGTACTGCTCACACAAATCTCCATCGACCACATCCTACAAAATCATGCACAAAGTTTGTTGTTATTCCAACATTCTTAAAAATCAGCCCAAAATATTCACAAATATTACATCGAAAGATAGTTGATGCAATTTTCCAAACATATTCTGCAAAAAACTCATGAACAAAAATATAAGTAATATCAGCAGCAACTACTACTGCAACTAGAGCCTTTCTTGTCCCAAAATGTGATTTCTTCATACACAATCAAAGCCACGAGAGGTGTGCTTGATTGTTCCAAGGAAAACCAATAATATCAAAAAGACTGCCTTTTTGATAAAATAACCAATATCTCCCAAGAGAAAATGAGAAACAAGATAAACCCAATGAAAATGAGCACAATTTCATGTGCTCTCAGTGTACTTCATCCACACAAACATAGATGGAGAGAGGGTTTTTTTTTTTTTTTTTTTGGGGGGGGGGGGAGGGGTTAAGAACTACGATGCCAGAACATCAAACCTCTTGTAGAAACTTAACAGAGGAAAAAGTTGAAATCCCACCTCCCTCCATAATGTGAAACTCATAATTGTGAATACACGAATTTTTTAAGTAGAGAAGGTTATTTATTTGTTTGTATCTTATCATGGAGACAGAAGAATTAGAATGAAATTAATATTGCAAGGGACAAAAAAGAAAAACTGGTTAGTACCGATGGAATAGAACAACCTCCAACACATGAAATTTTACACCCATTATGTTCAAATAAATGATAATCCCTCCATAAATTAAGAGTTACGATACTCTACGCCATTGCACACAATTATTTTGCGCTCCGTGATCCTACTCATCCAGAGAGAGAAAGAAGGGGAGGAAGTGTGGGAAGGAGGAACTGTAAGGCATGAGCATATCACTTACTGCTCAGAGCCAAGCAATTTTTAAACTACTAAATCTAAAAGCAAAACTGTTGCCCCTTTACCAACATAATATAATACTCAGAGATCTTATCGACAATATAACAAATCAAACTAGTGATGATGTAAAACATGATGCATATATTGGTTCACATAAATGGATATTCTCTCTGGTACAAGTGCTTGAATGTGCAGTGCACAAGGGAAACAGAAAGCTTACTTTAACAGGAAAATACGCAGATCTATATGCCATGTGGTCTCTTCCACACAAAGGTGGATGTTCCTGCCTCATATGCATCTCCAAATGGTTGAAGAAGTCAACATCATCCCTAGAATTGAATGCAACCAATGCCCCTAAACTCCCCATCACAGTTCCATAAATGATAGACTCCTGACCTCCAGGAATTAGGGATGCTTTCTGCAAGGATGTTATAACATCACCAACATGAAACTGCACTATTTCTTCCACTTTGTTCGGGGCTCCATTCAGCTTCCCCTGCTCCCATTTTATTTTTCCACCAGTTGGATCTTCTTCGATCTCATCAGAGACATCCTATGGTAACCGCACAAAATAGATATTCCCAAACTTGTCTCCACCAGCCATGGTGTCAATATCTATATGGTATGATGCAGTAAGCCATCTTGGGACAGAATCATCAGCAAATATATACAGCTCATTGTCATCACGTCTATACTTGCAATAATGAAATGACTGTAAAGAATGGAAAACACCAAGAAATAGTGCAATCAGTAGACAGATATAGAAGCGAAAATAATAATTTATTTGAGCATCAATTCAAACCAGAAGTAGTAGTTGTGAGTTGCAACAAATTGAGGGCAAACAACATAAAAAAATTGAGAATTTTTTTTATCTTCACCTTCTAAGATTTTAAAAGTAGAAATATATAACATCTTGCTTCCTATCAAAATGAAACTGCCTCAAGACCAGTTGAGGACAGTTCTTTTTTAAGCATGTCTGGGGATTTAACTGCATGTATTATAGCATAGACCCTGTTTAGAGTCTTTAAAGTTTAGATTATGGGATGCATTCTTCTAAAAATTTCCTTTATTATGTTTATATAATAAATTTTGAGAGAGAATAGAAAGAAAAAAAAATCAAAAAGAATTTAGAAGATTTTTGCTGTAGAGAAATTAAAAACTTGCTTTTGAAAGAAAAAAAGTTAAATAATCTAGAATGCATTATTTGGAAAAGTTAAAAATGCAGATGATGAAGATTTATCAATGTTCTAAAAGGCGCTAGGCAGGAGGCGGGCAGCCGAAGGGGGCCTAGCGCCTAGGGGTCCTAGGCGGGGCCTGGACGAGATTTTTTATTTTAAGCCAATTTTAATATTTTATCTTATATTTATCCAAACAAAACAATAATATAAAACAAAAAAACCTATAATAAAGGCCGTTGCTTAAAATTCAAACACATATCCATATTGTAATGTCAAAGTTCAAACACAAACATGCAATTGTTCAAAGTTTTTAAAGTATTAATTTTATTCATAAACAAAATTGCTATTAAATAATAAAATTTAAAATTTCAAGAATTTAATTCAATATTAAAACTTAAGAAACTAAACATAAATTTAAGAATTATATTGAATTAAACTAAATATTAGTATATTACAAATGTATCATCATTTATATAATTTAAAGTTGGTACAAATTCAAAAAATTATAACTATAATAAAATTATTCATTTTGAATTAATATTGTTCACTTCTTGTTGTTATTTGATATGCTACAATCTGTATTATGAATATAGTAAATCATTAGAAAAATAAATATATCAAGATCTAGTTTGAGTAGTTATTAAAATAAAATAAAAACTCTCCGCTTAGACCCCGCCTAATTTTTTAGAGGAATTTTTTTGCCGCCTTGAGCCTAGGTGAGGTGTCGGGGGGCCTAGCACCTAGGCAAGGCGCCAAGGGGGGCCTAACACCTAGGCAAGGCGCCAAGTGGGGGCCTAGTGCCTAGGCGGGGCGGGGATTTTTAGAACACTGAGATTTATAGTGGAGGAGAATGCATTATACAATGGCAGTTGCAAAATGAGGATTACATTCATTAAATGAACAACTGTTAGATAGCTTAGCTGTGAATTGAAGCATAATTTAACTTGTACTCAATTTGTTGGCAACCTTAAATTCACTTTATAATGATATTGCAATAAAGGGCTGCTCAACTTGTTTGTTAAAGAAAAATGTAAGTAAGCGGACAGGAAAATATCGGAGATGGGTGCTTAGATGGATGAGAGGCAAGCCTCGAAAGGATAACTAAAAGATATTTCAAGGATATAACCAGTGAAACTTCTAGAGGGAAGAGGCCAATAAAGCAGTAAAGTAAGCACTACAGCAAATGTCATGACGAATAATATAAAGTCATTGCGAGTCTGACAACCAGCACATGGTCAATTGAATCATCTATATGCTATTGGTCATGGACATGCAAATGCTCGTAAGAGACAATACAAGATCCTCCAAATCAAAGCTTAAAGTTAAAATAGAAAATCAATTATATATTATGAAGTCTAGATATCGTAAGAGAGTATACCTCCTGAATATCACCCACATAAATCCGATCACGATAGGTGTGAATAGAGGTGATTGTGTTGGGGAATAATTTATTCTCACATTTTCTAAGCAATCTCCTCTTCCCCAAATCATACAATCTAAGCACAGGTCCAATTCCGGCAAGTAATCTTCCTTGGAACTGGGACAACGCAAGAGGGACACCATCAACTTGTGTCTTGTGCAAAAGTTCAAGGGACCTCCCATCTTTTAGAAACCGATAAATATGAACGTATCCGGCTGAGAAAGATCTTTTGGGCCAAAATTGCAGGCCTTTTGCTGTACCAACAGCTAAAAGAGTTCCATACTCTTTATCATGGAAGTTCACTGTGCATATACTGAAGGCAGCTTCATTATCCTGTAGCTCCAGCAGACAAGTTGTTTCTGTTGTCCTTGGGTCAAGGACTCTGATACAAGAAACCCACTTGTCTGACTCTGCTTTAGGATAACCATACTGCTCATCAGAGAGGGGATCATCCTTATCCTCTTCCTCACCACCATTCTCCGTCTCCATTCTTCCATTTTCACCAATTCCAGCAGACTCAAAGCACTCCTTTCTTGCTGCTTCACGCTCTTCAGCTGCAAATGCTCCCTGATCACTCTCAATGATAACCAAAAGTTTCCTCTTGGGTTGAAGCACAAACTTTCTTGGTGTATACCTTAAAGGAATTGCAGTTTCATTAAATGTTTCTCCTAATCTCTCAATGGTAAAAACCCTTAAAGCATCTCCAGCAACAGCAACAACACCTTCGGCACACTGATCAGAAGAAAATGAGGCTGCATATTCAAGAGTCTCATATGACAAGGGAGTAAGCAAAAAATGCCCTTGGTGGATATAACCAAGCCATGGTCTACTCGATAAACAAAGCATAGCACGCCGTCCTCTCACAGCGACAGAGAAGAGCTTTGGGGCTCTCAGTCCTAAGAATCGGGAGCGAGCATCTGACAGCTGGCCTGTCACCATGTCCACCACTGTTCTGAATAAAACCCCACTCTGTAAACCTGCATTAAGAAAAAGGCTTGCAGGGTGGTCTGCACCATCCTCCCCGCCTATAGAGGCCTGAACTTCAAGAAAGAGGAGAGATTCTGGGGATGAAGAGACACTTTGAAGGCTCAGAATCTGCATACAGTCATCAGGATCTAATGATAAGATACGGATAGTGTTGTCATATGATCCTACTGCAAGGAAGCGGGATCTCTGTCTTCCTTCAGGAACGGGCGCAATGTCCAAACAAGCTATATCCCCAGACATTTCGTGTTTCTCAACCTCCATTAACTGGCCAGTCATATCCACCTCAAAGAATATAAGTTCTCCTCCACTCAGGGCAATAACCACCTGAAGCCTATTAGACCCAACCTTAACAATGGTTCTTTTTCCAGGAGTTCTCCATTCATTTATACGCCCATCTTCCCTTATATGCCTAATACCACTTGGATGAACTTGCATGAGTGAATCATCACCTATCAAAGATACAGCAAGTTTAAGGGTAGTATCAAGGAACCCACTATCACTAACTTCTTCAACTGTCTCACCAATAGAGAGGACAAGAGTAGCATTAGCAAAAGAAACAACAATATAAGCATCAAATTCATCATTGACATTCTTTTCACAGTCCAAACTGCACTTGGAACACCAGGAAGCTGGGACACAGCCATTTCACTAATAGCCAAACCTGGTCTTAGTATCCTTAGCGAAGAACGAGGACCCCCCCCACAAAGTGAAAATATCTGAGGAGTTTCTTCCTCAAAGAGATTTGTTACTTTCATGTCCATGATTGGCATCAAGCTCTCAACTTGGTCAATTCTAACAAGGTTCTTCAGGCCTCTGGGCTGGAAAACACAGGCTGAAAACCTTCCTCTGTTTCCATTAGTGTAGAAGACGAAGATTCCACGTCAGGATCATCTCCAATTGCCTGGAACTGATACAAACCATGATTCCCAAACTCTGATGCAGCAAAGAGAAACCCAGATTTCAGCACACACAATGAAGCTGTAACGGGATAGTATCAAAATACTTGATTTTTAACTCAGAAACACGTTCATTATCATGTTCCAGTGTTACCTTAAAGACATCCCCATACTCTGTTTGCAAGAGAAAGAAAACATGGACTTCTGTTTGTGCATAGCAGCAGAAACTATAAGAACCCCACGTTCAGCCGGCAAATCTGCTCGCCTAGGAATCACAGCTCGCACATCCGGGTAACCCTGATTCTTATATATTACAAAATTTTCAGCACATACTGAGTACACCACTAGGGCCATCCCCACCACCCGCACTGTAACAAGCATATTAGCACCATTATCAACCTGCTCCGACCACTTCCTCGAAACGTGGTTAAGCCCTAAATCTAATTCATAAAATGTAAGGTGTTTTTGTGCCTCACTTGCAGCCTGCCCAGTAGAATCCTGGTCAGCTTCCACGTAATCCAACTCGATTGCCGCAAATATTGGATTATCAAACCCACAATCAACCCCCGCAATAGAATAAACAATAGTATGTGACTTGTGTGCCTCTAAAGGCGACGAAATTGTTAACCTAGCTGAAGTATCTCTATTCAACACATAAACAAGCTTCTGCTTTTCACAAGCCCCAATCATTACAGCGCGACCTTTCGGGTCAATTGCCAAGTACTGACCAGGAACAATCCGGCGACAGCCCGATTTTCCAAAAGTTTCTTGGTGAATTTTATCAAACACATTCTTTTCTTTGTTGTATTCAAGGATTACAATGCGACCCGAATCAGAACCAACAACAATGTAATCTTTTTGAGCACCAGTTAAACGAAATTTAGCTAAAGAACGAATAGCACCAAATACTTCAACTGAGAGAATAGTTTGGATCTTACCATTATCGTCAGGTCGCATGAGATCGAGGACTTTGCCGCGAGCAACCACGATTTCTTGGGATTTTCCGCCGGTGAAGCTGCCGTTAATGGCGCAGACTATGCCGGTGGCTTGTTGCAGAGTGAGATTGTAGAGATACATGCTAAAACCCTAGAAATGAATTTGAAAAAAAAAACATTAGGGGTTTATATAGAAATACTTGGAAGAAGATACTAAACCCTATAAATCAAAAATGAAAGAGAAGACATCATAAGCCCCTGTTAGACACTAAAGAGAGAGAAAGGGTTTTAGCAAATGACAGCAGAAACCGAGCTAATTTATGGAGCTGTTCTGAACTTCTGGTTTGAAGCGGTTTTTTTGTGACAGTTAGCCAGTTAGGGCGGTATAAAAATTTAGAATATGTATCAATACTTAAAAATCTAGTTTATAATTAATTTTTCTATAGTAAAATGCAATTTTAGTTTAGAAATTCATATTGTGAGAATAATCTGGATCCTGATTATAAGATTTTTAAAAAAAATTATATTTAAATTAATCCTCCGTTGCTTAGAAAAGAAAAATACTGGTCTTATGTACGACTTGTGTATAATAGCATAGCGGTTATTGCTTACAAAACTTATTAATGTACAAAATTTAGGGGTGTATTCAATTAAGATTTTTAAAGATTTTTTTTTAAGTGATATATTTTTGTAGAATTTATGAGATTTTAATGATTTTAAAGACTTTTTTAAAATAACTTTTATAGACTCTATGAAATAAGTAACAGATTTTTATAAATTTTTTATCAAGACTATGATAGACTTTTGTATACTTCTAATATATCTTGCTACTTATATTAATTGTTAATTAGCTCATGTGTACAACATCTCCTTTTTTTTTCATGAACTAGAGTAAATCTCATTATATTATTGTGGCATGAGATTTTATATATGTTGAAAGCGTTCATATTATTCTACTCATTTAATAATACATTTGGATACTCGGATACCAATAAAACCTTAGAAATTACAGACGCAATACAAAAATTAAACTCACTTTTCATTGAGCTATATATACTTTATGCATATGCGTACGGTTATTTGGAATTATTGTTTTTCATTTCAGTCTACAAAAATTGTCATCAATACTTATTTACGTAATTAGCAATTAAAAAATTAATATAAACATTTGCAATATATATCGATTTCCATTCAAAGATTTGAATATTACCTCATCTTAATATCAAAATTTGCAAATAAAAATAATATATACTTGTTTCATGTATATTTTAAAATAGCAAGTTATTTTTCAAATAAAAAAATATTTTTTATTTATACTCTTTTTAATAAATTTTAGTTTAGTAATGTAACATATAATAAAATTATGATAAAAAGCTTGAAGAACTAATATATTTTATACAACTATATATCACTATAAAGTATGTACTCTTATATAAATTACTTTCCCTCTCTTTTTTTTTTTTCTTCATTTAACTAACTCGATTTTAAGTTAATTTATTTAAATTATAAAATTTTAAGATATTGTGTATTTATTTTTATTTTTGAAATAATAACGTGTGTTTATTATTAAATAACAAATAAATTCAAATTTTAAAATTTTGAATTTTAGACGTTGACTACTAAAAACAAAATAAATATTTTATTTTGTGGGTACAATGAAGTATTAATTATTCTAGATTATAAAATAATTAGAAATATTGGATTCATGTGAAGTAATTAGAAATATTGGATTCATGTGAATTGTATTTTAAATTTATTTAGTTTATTAAGATGAGATATGAACTCTTTAGAAATCTTTAGAGATAAGGTCAGACTTTGGATATGGGTTGATAGTTATAATTCTTCTTCTAAAGTCTGTCAAACTCTACCATTTAATAGAAATCTGAAAAGTCTATGACTTTTTGAATATCAAAATATTTTTATAGACTTTGTAAAAATCTTAATTCAATACCACCAAACTTTTAAAGACATTAAAAAAATTATAATTGAATACCACTAAACTTTTATAAACTCTTTAAATGTCTTGATTGAATACAACCAAACTTTTAAAATATTTAAAAGTCTTTAAAAATCTTAATTGAATACACCTCCCTTAATAAGAATTATAAGAGAATCTCACTTATTACACATCTCTTCACAAAAATTATCACTAATACTTATCATCCATTCACAATATATATCGTTATCTTACCCAGTATATTAATATAAATAATTAATGAATGAGTACTAAATATAGTACTATTGTCTAGGTTTTCTACAAGTAGCTAGAGACAAAAATCATGGATTTTTTATTTTTCTTCTAAAAGAGAAAATCATGGATTTGGTTAAAGATTAACAATTTATTTTTCTTCTTTTCTTTTTGGCTGCCAATTTTAACAATTTCGTAGAATCATATGATGTGATCATTTGACACGTCTAACCACCCACACAACCAAACCACATTCCAATACTCTATTCCTTTCTCACCCCATTTTTGTACCAGTACCAACAAAATAGTGCAAAAACAAAAGCACTTGGCCTATTATTCCAATGGATATTATTCCCAAGTTCCCCTCTAGCCTCGCTATAGCTTGGTTCCTACTTCTCTTGACCACCGTGCACCGCTCTCTTGCCGCTCGAACCCTCAACAATCCGCCACCACAACAACCATCATCCAATCACATTTTACATGCCAGAAAAACTAACCAACACGCACCCCTCACCAACAAATGCAAATACTAACCAGCGCTTGCCCTTTTCAAAACCACTAGGCTTTTTTCCACCTAGTGGGGGAATACTAATTCCCATGCCAAATTATAATCCCACCATTTCCACCCAAACAATAACTTTCCCTGGAATTGGCGTTTCCTTTCCTGCCAGAGCCACTCTGGAGGATTTGGAGCTCGGGACCGTCACGGTAATCGAGGATGATTTGTTTGGGACAGCATTGCTTGGAAAAGCCAAAGGGATGTATGTTGTTAGCTCTGAAGATGGGATAAGTAGTCATATGATGGCATTGACAGCTAGTTTTGCTAGTGGTGAGTATAAAGATGGCCTAAGGTTTTTCGGGGTGTACCCAAAAGATGTGTCCGAGTCTCATATTGCAGTCATTGGTGGCACTGGCAAATATCATGGCGCCAACGGCTACGCCACGATTAAGGCTGTGAATGTCAGCACTTCTCATGCTATGAGGAAGGAAAGTGCAGCCGGAAATAAGTTTCTTTTGTTCAATGTTTATCTTGGTTGAAGGGATCTTTGCTATCCAAATAACAAAGAAACATGAGAATATAAATTGGATATGTTTGTAATTTTCACTTTATAGTAAGATTTTTATTTAGATTGGAGTCGGGAATCTCATCAGTTTCTCATGAATGTTGAAGTATTTGTGCCATATTTTTATATAGAAGGAAGAAAGAAATTTCTGATTATTAGGAGAAAATTGGCTGTCTAATATATTGCTTTGCATACATCGCTGCTGCTTAGGGAACTGATATTTCCACATGATCCCTCTCCCATGAATAGTGAGTGAGTCCCACCTCCATGTGAAAGTGACTCGTGTGGAAATATCATTTTAACATGTGAAAATATCAGTTTCCGACGGCTTAATATCATCCAAAATAACTTGTTAAGCTCTTTGAGAAAGAGGTCCTCTGTCCTCTAGTACATAACAACTGATAATTTAGATTAAAATTCAAGCTCAAATGAGACTAGGCAGCTTTGATAACCAAACTTTGGCCCGTCGCAATCACGACAACCATTTCAAGATTATTGCACATGTACACCCGAAGACTACTCCCTCGGAGATTCCTAATTGATTTTTAAAATATATTAAGGCATGCTTAGGACACAGTTGGATATAATTTCTTCAAAGGGTGAGTTTGTTAAAATATTGAGACAAAGATGGGACTCTCATTTTGTTTTGTAGCAAGGCAGTAATAAGTTTGGAAATCATCCAATAACTGAAGCTCTGAAAACTGAAAAGCTCAACTCATTTCTGCTGAGCTGAAAGACCTGAATTATACTTTAACCATGATATAAATTCGCAGACAAGTTCATGCTGCTACCTCCTCAGCCTGGTTTAGGTTTGCTACTAAGTCCTAATACAATTTCCATGGCAACTTTTTTTTTAACTTGTGTAATCTTTAGCCTACAGTAACTAGGCTATAATTTAAGAGCATATATATGAATATATCCCAAGATGTTGAAGATTTTTTTTTATAATATTATGCTTTTAATCCAACTGCAGGTCATGTTACATGTAAATAAACCTTTGCTAACAGCTGATGAAACAACTCAACAAGTGAGGATTATTTGTGATGATTGAAAGGAAATAAAAACAAATCCTCCTTGTCTTATGTTTTTAATAAGGTCATCTAGTGGTAACTTTTTCACAGCTAGAGAATTAACCACTGTCAAAAAATGGAAGGCTATCTTTCATAAAGAGGAAGCTTTTATTATTGGGCAAGTGAGCAAATGCACTTTCAATAGAATATTACAACTTTTCAGGTTGAGCAAAACAGCTGCATAATAGGAATTAGGTAATTTTAACTGAACACACCTTACAAAAACAAGTATATGCATTATGCAACAACTCCATCACATCAGCTCCACTTCTCATACTCAAAACTATAAAAATATGCACATACACACTCCTCTCAATATACCCAACACAAGTCTCTTCATCACTATTCCCTTCGTATCTTCACATTTCTCTTCACAAACCTAAAAATGGCCAAACTTCAGCTACACATCTCAAACACACTCAAAACCACCATCTACCTCTTGTTGCTAGCCACCACCCTTGGTTGTGCCAGCTCAGCTCGGATCCTCGATGAAGCGGACCCACAATCCCCAGTATTAGCCAGTGAGCCCGATGCATCGGACATTTCCGAAATTGATGACCCTGATGTGGCTCCTGAGGTGGCCCCTACCACCACATTGCCAAATGGCCAAATCCCAGCCACTGGTTCCATCCCACCTGTTGGTGGCTTGGCTCCTCTAGCTGGCCCTGCCATCCCATTACCTAGTGTACCTGGACCAGTCATTCCACCTGGCGCCATCGTGGCACCAATTGCAGCCCCTGCCAACACATTACCAAGTGGGCCCGCAGGAGTCCCCGTTGGAGCCGCAACCGGGGCTGCCTCCGCTGCAAATGCCGAACTTCCGCTGGCCTTCTTTATGCACGACATCCTAGGCGGGACCCACCCTTCTGGCCGAGTGGTCACCGGGATCATAGCCAACTCCCAAGACAATGGTCTCCCATTCTCCAAAGCCAATAGTCAAGTCTTCCCAATCAACGGAGGTGTCCCACTCAACAACATAAACGGCATAGTCAACAACAACAATGTCCCATTCCTTGTAGGCCTAAATGGTTCCCCAACCTCCACAACTTTCCAAAACAGTGGCAACAACAATGTAGTCAGTGGTGGCAACAACCTACCCTTCGTCTCCGCAGGCCAGCTCCCGGCCGGATTAACCCTCCAACAGCTCATGTTTGGCTCCATAACGGTGGTCGATAATGAGCTAACTGAAGGGCATGAGCTTGGATCATCTGTGTTAGGGAAAGGACAAGGATTTTACTTGGCAAGCTCTTTGGATGGTACTACCCACACACTTGCACTAACAACATTGTTCCACGGTGGTGATCACGACCACGTGGACGATACAATTAGCTTCTTTGGGGTCCACCGGACAGGCTCACCGGTGTCTCACATTGCTGTTATTGGAGGGACTGGAAAGTATGAGCATGCAAAAGGGTATGCAACTATTGAGACTCTTCATCAGGGGGATCAGCACACAACTGATGGGATTGAAACAATTACGCATTTCACTGTTTACCTCACTTATCCATAGACTACTATTCTATCTATTTTATGTTCTTGTTTTTCTCTTAAGTTTCTGTATTTCATGATCTGATGTATCTTGCAGTGTGTTTTAATTGAATGTTCAGTTATGAACAACTCTTGAGTTTAATTTTCTCTATTTATATGTCCCATCTTTTTCAATCTGCACAAGCATTGCCTTGTTAGAATAACAATGCATCGAAAAACAAAAGATTTACGTGGTTGAACCAAAACATTTGGGTTAGTCCACGGTCAGCGGCTGACAATTTAACTATTGAGTTACCTTTTGGATGGTTTTACAATCACTTCTGAATTAAAGTTTGGATCAAGCTTCACCAATAACATGTCTTCCCTTTAAATCTTGCTCAACTTCAATTTGCATCTTATCTAGAGGAACTTCCGGTACTTGGTCATTTGATGATTAAATAATGGATGTTCATAGATAAAATAGTCCATAGAAATATTAAATTTTTATGAATAGTCATATCCCAGTATGAAGTATTTTAACCTTAGAAATAAACAAATAGTCCATCTTTTAAAACTCCACGTTCAGTTCTGCTTAGAGTCATATCCCAGTAATTTTTGAATCAACAAAGTAACAGCTTGAGATTTATTTACCGTAAAATCACAGCTTCATTTTTGAAGTTCATATATCGTTACCATTCGTTCACCGTGAAGTCAAAATGTTGGATCGCCAAGTGGTATGAAATAATGTTAAGGTTAGAAGTTATGGAAGAAAATGCGACACTTGCATATCTTTCTTTTGGAACTTGCAATATGGAGGCAAAAGAAAGAAAATGAAATTAAAAAATTTATTGTAGTTTTATCAGCCTTTCAATTACACTACAGTCTTCACTCTGACATTATAGTTGATATAAAAAAAAATTATATAGAGTTACAAAGTCAAAGTCCTCTCTCTTGCTAATTGAAGTTTTGTACTTTCTAGCTAGCTGGATATTTGAAAAGAGAACTAATTAGATAAAATATCAACAACAACAAAAATGGTTATAATACTTGTTTACTGCCATAAAGAACTTATAATCTTTTCTGTTCTACAAATTGTATAGCCATCAGATGAAAGAAAGAAGTTTCTTTCTGGCAGAAACAATTTCGAATCTTGCTGTGGAAAATTTCTTTAGGTTTCTTTGTTTATGAAATTGAAAAATTGAAAAAATCGAGATATTTATTGGAGCTATTTAAAAATCATCACATTATACTTGATCTTAGTTTATTTTTTATTCAAAAAATAAGTAAATAGACTAATATTCATTAATATACCTTTTTTCTCCGGGTTTTTAAGTTAAAAACACAGGCTTGCTGTTGTTTTCTTAACATATGGAATAAATTTTGGTTCTGCACTTGCAAGAATCTCATGGAAATATCTTTTTAAACACCCTTCTCAATGATCACAACATGTTGTATTAGTCTGTTCAGATTTCATGAAAATTCAAATTAATACAAAGTATTCTTTTTTCTTGGAAAGGAAAAATACAAGGGAATCTCAAATCACAAAACAAGAAAAGATTGATTTTTTAACCTCTGTCATGACTTATGCAGAGAGTTCAACATATATTCAAAACTTAACATACTTCAAAAACAAAAAAAAAAATATTACCCACAAAGAAAATACAATCAGTAAGCAATATAAACAGTAAACTCCAGCAGCGACTCCAGGCCATCGATATTGTGCTGGTTGACAGATGGAAGGGTCTTAACGATAGCAAATCCCTTTGCATTAACATATTTCCCAGTTCCACCCATAATGGCTAGCTGAGACTGTGAGACTGCAGTACGATGAACCCCGAAAAAGCTAAGACTATCTACATAATTTCCATCCTCAAACATAGCAGTAAATGCCATAGTTTGGCTACTTCCATCTTCAGAGCTAGCCACATAAAACCCTTGTGCCTTTCCAACCAAACCGGACCCCAGCTCATGCCCTTCAGTCAGCTCATCATCAATCACTGTCATGGTGCCAAACATGAGCTTCTGGAGGGCGGGACCAGCCGGGAGCTGGGCCCCAGAAACCGAATCCACCATTGAATCCACCATTGTTTTGGATCACGTTAGAACTAGTGCTGCCACCAAGGCCGGTGAGGAATGGAATGTTGTTATTGTTGATAAGTCCACTGTTCCCGTTATTCTGGGGTACCCCATTGTTCCCTGGGAGGACTGCACCGTTTGGCTTGGCGAACGGAATTTGACCATTGACAGCAGGATTTGTGACTACTCCAGTAATGGCTCGAGCCGAAGGATTTGATCCCCTAGTATGTCATGCATAAAAAATGACAAGGTATGGTGGGGTCAGTACTAGCCACAGGGGCACCAGTTGCTGCCCCACCAGTGTTGGGTTGTGTTGATATAGGCGTCAAAACTGGACCTGCATCAGCAACTGGTTCCTCAGGGGCTGCTACGGGGGACAGGGCTTCTTCATCAAGAATTCTAGAAGAGGAAACAGAAGCAATAAATAGGGTCAAGAAAAATATGAAGGCTGTGAACTTGGTTTTTGAGGCTGCGAATGTAAGGATTGCCATATGATGATTTTGGGAGAAAGATGATGGTTTCAAGCTGATTGGCAATGTATCTTTGATGACGATGATGATTATGGATTGAATGGTGTGGAATTATGTACATATATTTATATTATTTGTATCAGGGTTTAAGACAGGAGTTGATGATATGGAGTTGGTACCTGAGTTTCTATTTCTAGTGTTTTGGTTAAAACAACTACCAAATGAATGGATGCCGAGGAATGGTTGGGGGTAGGCACAGAGGACTGAACATGTGGGAGAATGATTTATTCCCTATTTTAATTTGCACCCAACAAGAATTGAAACAGAAAATTAAGGGACATTCCCTTTTCCACCCATTTGAATAAAATATATAGATAGCATGACAGCTTAATACACCATGGCTGAAGAACATTATCCCATCAGTTTGATCTCCTTTCATCCAACAAACACCACTCAAAACTGAAGCTCAGTTAGTAGCAGTCATTCTCTTAAACCGCGTGACAATTAACAACAAAGTTTCTAGTGTTTCAAACTCCTGTTTCTTGGAAAAAGTGCATTTGCTTTTAGTGGACTCGTCGGTCCCAAAAAAAGAGTCAATACTTTTTGTAATTTCCATCGTACTCTTTTTTTTAGACAGGCAGATTATATTCATGTGCATTACAGATTGAAGAATAGAGGAGTAAGCCAGCAAAATTATGTCCCTTTATATCTATAGGAGTAAGCAAGGTCAGTGATAAAAACCAATTTCAAGCTGTTTCACTCAAACCATAACCCTTTGTATTTCTTTCCAAAACCAGATAACAGCAACCTTATTGCATTACAAACTATAATTACACATACCACAGCTCTAGCTTTTACTGTAGTTCTATTGACATTATATAAATTTGCCAATAACAAAAACACCTAATTTCAAAACTATATCTCAACTCAACAACACCTTTTTAAAAACTCTATGTACTATCTAATTCTGCCGCAAGCTCATCAAACAAAAATTTCTCTATTTCGCTAACAATGAAATCAATATCATCTCCCAACTCTAACCACCTTGTGTCACCTCCCAGGGCTTTCTCCGACAAGCTCTTTCCCACTTCCTTTTCCTGGCTAGCCAACAAGTTCCACAATTCTTCTTCAACCACATCCCTCCTTACTCGGGTGCCAATCCTTTTCCTCGAAGGATTTGCCCACTTACG
Source organism: Panax ginseng (assembly GCA_020205605.1). NCBI lineage: Eukaryota > Viridiplantae > Streptophyta > Magnoliopsida > Apiales > Araliaceae > Panax > Panax ginseng. Next base: position 160,995,425 of record CM035128.1, read on the forward strand.
GATATCCATGCATGGCTGCAAACTCTCCATCAATCCCGACTTTATGCGGTCAAACAGAAGCCTTCTTTCGGACTTCTTCCAAGATATCTGCTCTCCGTATTTCTTCTCAAGCACCTCAAACACTGAGGGGTTCACTGCGCATTCTGGAGAATGCAATATCTCGAAATTTATTTCCCAGTTTGCATCATAGAACCCAGCCTCATCCAAAACATCAACTAGGTAGGAGAAATTCCTACTTTCTTCGGCTTTGAATACTCCCATTAACTTTATATTTTCTTTTGAAAAATCAACAGATCCCTCTCCGGTACCTTCATCACTCGACACCATCATTCCTGGCCCTTCTGAATGTGTGTCTTCAGCCTCTGATTTAAGAAGCTGGAGTTGCATCCACAGACCTAGCAAAACAGATGGTAAAGGTCTTATCCAAAAGTAATTTTTTAAAAAAAATTGACAGTTAAAAATACTCTTTCTAGTTTACCAACCTTGGAGATTAGAACTAACACTTTCAAAAATTTCAGAGTCCGATAAAATCTCTTGCTCGAAAGGTGGTTCCAGAATCGAGTTTGGACTGGGCTGATATGCGTCCCTTGAACTAGCAGCAAATTCTGGGTCGATTTTTGAAAAAATCAATTCCTCTTCAGGAGATCCTAATGATGATACCTGAAGTGAAAAAAGAAAATTTTAGCTACAAAAATGGAACCAACGGAAATAACATCAAGGCCAAAATATAGATATGATAAAAATCAAAACAATAGAAAAAGATTACATGTTGGGGAAAGAGAAAAAAAAAATTGGAAAAAAGGAGGCAATAAGAACGTAAAAATTTTGCTAATAAAGTTTGCCAAGATTGCTTTACTTTGAACTACATTTAGGAGAAAATTAGACTGTATTTCACCTCGCAGATGAATGGTAGGCAAAAGGAAAGAGAGAACTTTTGACTTATTATTTCTTCCATATTGCCCTTCCCAAGAAAACGGAGCATAAAACATAAGTAGAAGTAATATCAAAGCAGATGAAGAAGCCATTAACTGATCATGAACAGTCGAGGTCCATTTGCTCCAGTTCACAATTTTATGGTGATATTTTGGCCTGGCATTCCACAACACTCAGTTTTCTATTCAAAAATTGTTAATCTTAAAACTTTTGACATAAAAAATTGACAACCTAGTTTAATATACAAGGGTTCAAGTATGCAAACTATTGTAGGGTTAAAGGCTGTACTCCCCAAAAAACCCTCCTACAAGAAAACAGCCCCAACCAAAAAAATTAAAAAAAAAAAAAGAGCAAGCCTACACAATCCACTAGGCACAAGAAAAAAAAACACTTGTAGTGCCAGCTTTGCTAGGAAGGACATGATCTCTATAGACTATATATATATTTATATTAACTTATCTTGTAGAAAATAATTTGTCAAGGATAGTACTTGGTACTATGTCCTTAAGACAATTATGTCCTCCGTCTGGTGCTTAGAGTTGATAGCACTTTTCTTCCAGGATACAATGACACTGTATACTTTAGCAGCACTACAAAAAGTATACACTACGAATCAAAATTAAATGCTTTAACTCTCTCTTTAAATAACTATGAAACTAATGGAAATTAAATGCTTAATGCTTGTGAATGAGTGAGTTAGAAGGCTGCCCCCTCCTATCTATTTATAGGAGGGGTAGGTGACCCTTCGGAATGGGCACTTCACCCCTGAAAAGACATGGGGTGCTTCTGAAAAGGTATTGTTTGTATCTTTTGGTCAAAACGACGTAGTTTTGATCATTTGCAGAATAGGCGCATCTATTCGGACCCTTAAAACGACGTAGTTTAAGTATTAGCAGAACCAAAACTACGTAATTTTAGACTTACAAGAAAAGGCGCGACAAAAACGACGTAGTTTTGGGTCGTCCGTTCAGACTTATATCTTTTCAGCAGATACCGCTTCTCAAAACAACACAGTTTTGATAATATTAATAAATACCGCTTCTCAAAACGACACAGTTTTGATAATATAATTAAATAAATAAAATTTAAATAAATTTTGTCTAAAAAATTATATGCACGACCCAGGCCGGTCGGTCGGCGGCAGTGCGTAGGTTCGAACCTAGCCTTGGTTAAGTCCTCTCCCTTCCACAAAAGTGGGGTGCCTCTTGGGGCCCAAACCCAAGAGCACTTTCCTTGTATATAAACATATGAAAACTTTAATTCCTAACCTATGTGGGACTTAATTTTTCCCACATGTATTTATTATCATTTATCATTTTCAAGTGTGATCTTTGGGAGTTAATATCTCATTCATTACTTCATGGATTTGAGCTTCCAAATACTTAATTTAATCTACTCATGGAGTAGAACACATTAATATATGAAATCATTAAAAAAAATTAATGACATCCACATTTATTTAGGCTCAAATACTAACAATCTCTCCCGGATAAACCTCGCGAAAATACACATCAGAAAAGCAAATTCAGCGTCAATGTTCATATAAGGAAAGGATGACTCACAAATTGGTCGGAGGGAGTATCATATTTTACACTGATTTTATACGAATTCATAAGCTGGAATAGATTCAATAGATTTAAACAAAGTTTAAGTCATAAAACCCTCAATTATAATATTACCATAATCATACAAGCATAAAAGCATTTATGACAAGCAATCAATAAATTTTCAAATGGATCCTAAATTCACATACAAAGGCCCCGACACCACATTATGCTTAGACATTCTATACATACAAGAATTCAAAATACCAAAATCAATCATTTTGCACAACCCTTGTCATTCTCTCCTCTTTTTTACAATGGCAGCTCTTCAAGTACAGGACCTTGGCCCTAGTATATACTAGTTCAAAGAAGCTATCTGATTACGGACTTCTTTTTGCTGGGCCTACATTAACCACCCCACAACTAACTTATAAGGCTATAGCTATAGGCGTACATCCACAACCACCACAACTTTATCAGGCTAGCTCACATGTCTCACTAAATGGACCATATTCACAAACCCAATTTTCATAAACCAACAAACAATGGAAGCCCAATAAAGATAAAATCTAGCATATACATATCATGTATATATGTTATCTATTGATGCTTTAATAAGGTTTTTTTTTATCAAGGATTATAAAATTCATAACAAGGCTTCATTTACTGATGCTCATATTAAATGCATAATCATGTGAACTCCACAAGACCAAGATCTATTAACGTGCTGAAAGAAGGCATAGGGTACTGTTAGCCCCTTAGTGGGTTGCCACGGATTTGGCATGCTTGATGGCCAGACAACGTGCCAACACTTGGAATTGACACTCAACTCGTGTGGGGTCAAGGCAGCGCACTAAACTTGTGGGGCAAGGCTGGGCACTGGCTAAACTAGTATATCCAAGGCATATACATTATGATACCTCAAGCATACCTGATGTCTGTTGCTGAAAATTTGAAAATTTTCTTATTGACTACTATAGGGGGAGGGGTGGTCCGTGAAGTCCACCCAGGTCATGGGCAGACTGCAGAATGCCATTGCCTATGCGTGCGGGGCGTTGGGATAATGTTGGGCTCCCTTACTAACAATGCTAGCATATGGATTGGTGGCTTGGATCGAATCAAAAGACCAATCATGGGCTGGGCATGATTGGACAGGAACATTGCATGTTGGGCACCTTAGGCAAGTGTGTTTGGCTTGGTTTGGTTGGAATTTTGTGTGGGCTAGTTTGGCATAGCTTAAGGGCAAAAGTTGGACATATTCGTGGGCTGAGGATAACAAAGATGTGGGTTGGCTTCGTGGGTTAGTTTGGATGTTGGGTTGGATGGGTTGACAACAAGGCTGGCAGCAGTTTCAAGCAGTTGTGGGCAAGGAAAACATCAAACACACGTGGGCTTGTCATGGTGGCTGATCAAACATATCTATGGGCAGTTGGCTTGGCAGTTTATTATTTGAATTCAAATGTTTGTTGGCTATTGGCTGAAATTCCTAGGCAGTTGGGATTGTCAACTGCATGCCTATTTTGCATTATTTATATGCATTGCTAGGGCTGTTATTGCAGACAATTAGAGCGAGTCTTGCAAGCCCTTAGCCAGTATATCCTTTGTATTGAGAGTGCAATAAAAGTTTGGGACGTTGTCCTGTAAAGTGTGGCTTTGTGTGTGTGTGTGTGTGTGTGTGGCTTGTGTGTTTCTTTGCATTACATTTGTGAATTGTACGTGCATGTGTGAAACGTTGCTGACTGGTTTGAGTGTGCAAATTAGTGCATCACTAGGTTGGTTTGGTGCAGAAAATTTAGTGTCAAACATAGACCCTGTGACAGGTACCATGCTTGTATACGCCTGTGACAGGTACCATGCTCGTATAGCATGCTAAGCTCCCTTCAAGGAAGAGCATCTCAAACTTGAGCTATGTTCAATTGTCCATGCACATAGATCCCTTTAGTAATATAACAAATATGAATCAAACAGGAAGGCTATGATACATGTGCTTGTGTGTAGAGTCTATAGACGTGTGGAGAGAGAGAGAAAACACCAACTTTATAATTTCATTACTTCCTGCAACTATTACCAATTTACCAGGCTACTGAAACGACCAGACAATTTCTGACCTTAAATACATGCATCTATCTCAGTACTTCATATGATTGACAAAGAGAATAATTATATGAAGTCTTATACTGATTACTTACGTCACCCAAGTATTTTTGAGAATCTTTACTTTCTAAATAGAGATAAGTCGAGAAAAAGTCAAACCTGGCCAACTGAAGTGTCCGAGACACGAGAAGAAGAAATGCCATCTTTCACCATCAATTTGCATCCAGTTGGTCCAGACTGCTGTTCATTGGGTTCTTTACAAGAAAACTCAACATCCACTGTTTCTATAGCTGTTACCAGGTCTTGTTCCACTATTTCTGCAATCATACTTCCAGAGGCAGTTGAAGTACCTGATGACTTGTCTGAAGAAATATTTCCATAGGTTTTCAACATAATGCTCTCCTCAAAACTGTTGTCCAACTCATCCTGAATCACCGAAGCCTTTTGTACACGGTAATCAAATTCTGAATCCGAGTAAGGAACATGACTACCAGACAAATCAGAAACCAAAGAATTTTCTTCAGATAGATGTTTATCCTCCAGTCTGTTTTCAAGCTCATTCAAAATTATTTGAGTTTCTTGTACACTTTGATTATTTTCTAAATCTGTATAACTAGATGATTGTAATGTCTCACAGCTAAATTCTGTGTCTCCAGGTTTTGACTTACCTTTCTTGTAAAAGTTTTGGTTACTTAAACTGTTCCCTGCCACAGTAACAGCTTCTTCCAGCCTCAGACTCTCACCATTATGAAAAGCTTCATTATGGTTCCTAGATATAGGGCTTCCAATGGCATCAGAAGATGCAGAAAATGATCTGAATCTTGATAACATTGTGAGAAAATCATTCTTCATACCATCCTTGCTGCTAATACCTAAAGGACTACTCAAATCTAAATGTTTACCATTCAGACTAAATTTATTGCACAAACCATGTTTCTCAAGTTTACAGTTCAACTTTCTTGGCCTTGTTTTCTGATCAGATGAAGATAGCATTTCACCAAGCGTGCGACACCTATTAGTTGTTCCAACTTCTTGGATTCTTTTGACCATCTTCCATCGTTCAGAGAATTGCTTGGCTACCCTGGTGAATGATGGTTGGTTTTGGTTCTTCCAGTCAAAGAAACTGGAACAAGAAGGCATTATCACATCATTCTCATTCACAGAAGTGTCATCAGCACCAACTTCTGATCTTGATAACTTTGTAGAACCAGTAATAATGACTTGTGTTTCTAGTCGGGTAAGTCCCTTTTCCTTTGCAGTTCCCCCAGAAATTCTAAAACTGCGCCTAGAAGGTTCCAAATTCGTTACTGGTTTTTCTACGATTCTTACTTCATACAGTTCTCCATTTACAAGTCGAGGAATCCCCTTCTTTTTATCACCAAACTGAGAACCTAAACAAGATCTAGGTGAAAAGGAAGATTTTGCAGAATATTTTGTGTTTCCTGGATTTGGCTTTAGAACAAAAATCCTTTTAGGGGATTGGCATGTATCATCCTTCAACTTCAATCGCGTTTTCAAAAAGTCTTGCATTTCAATATGATGATCCTCTAAGGTATCTTTCCTAGAATCATTCTCTAGTTTCTGAAGTGATCTCAAAACATTCCGTTGTGCAGTTGTATTCTCTAATTTCCAGCATTTTTCATTTTTCCTATAGTTAGGATCAATAAATGACTTAAAGACTGCAATTCGACCTGGCGGAGAATGTGGTTGGAAACCTTGCTGATCATGTGGGTGATTGGGAAACAAAATATTTCTTTGCTGGATACGTTTCAACAAAATATCCTTGTCAGAACGTATATTTTCCAGCATGTTGTCAAATTCCATTATATCCAGAATCTTCTTGTCCATTTCAACACATTTTGCATCTGAAAATTTTAGCTCTTCAAATGTCATTCTTTCCTTTGTTGCACTTGGACTTTCCTTTTCCTTTGGAATTGACTGAATAAAATGTATCTCCTTTTGCTGCACTTCAAACACATCCTTAAATTCTGGCTGTTTCCGACTGTTCATCCTAGACGATCGTCCTCCATAAAATGATTGCTTCTCTCCTAAACCTATAGAAGCACTTTTGCGAATATAGTCCTCAGACAGCACTCGCTGTTGTTTATGGATTGGCTTCTGAGGCGGCAGTTCATCCAGACCCATCAGTCTAGCAATAACACTTGGTGTTTGCTGTTTGATTCCCATAGCTTCTGACATGTTCTCAGCAAGTTGTCTTTAGACCATTTAAACTCGAGCACTGCCCAGAAAGCATAAGCATGAACTTTCATAAGCTCAGAAATAATATAGAGGATGATAAACACATAATGAATTGAACTAAAATCACAATTATCCTCTATCTACATTAGAAGATGAGTAACAGAAAAGCTTTTACTTTGTTTTAACATGTATATGACAGCAAGAAACAGGAAAATCACTTACCTTATCATCTTCTGAAAACACAACCTTAACTCTAGAATCAGATGTCTAATTTGAAAGGCCTCCATGTTTTCAAGTCCTCCATTTCCCCGGAAATCAAACTATCATATTTTATCAACAAACAAGAATCAACTATTATTACATTATACAAACTGAATATTAATCCAAGTTACATTATACAAAAAGGTCTACACTCGAAACTTTTACATACTTCCAATCTTTCAACATTGAAAACTCCAGAGTTCGAACTATTATCTAAAATCTTTAAATAAATAAAGACAAATAAAAAAGAAGAATAACTTAAGAGTGACTGTTAAAAATCAAGACTCAACTGATATGCACATTTCATTTGAACAAACAAAGGGCCAAATATAATAGATTTCCAACACGGCAACAGATAGCATTTGAGGCTGAACCACAACAACACCAGTAAGCAATCAGCTAGAATCTCATAACTCAGCACATTTCTACCAAATCTTCTTAGTACAAAATTCCCAGAAGAGAAAGACGGAAAAACTATGTGTTAAAGGGGGAGATTCCAACCCCAAAATAAATACACGGTTAAGTTCCAAGGACAGAATTAGATCAATTTGTCAGAACAGCTAGAAAACAAGTGGACCAAACCATCATCATCATCACAAATAAAGAAGAGGACATACTCATTCAAACAATTAAAGTCAACAGTCTGCCATCATATGTAATACTAATTACAAAAAAACAAAAGCAAAAAAATCAATTTGGAACTAGTAATAATCATTACATTACTGCTTTATAATTAACAAATAACAACAAAAGCCATGTTAGACAAATTAATCCCATAATTATCAATTAACATCAATACATCCATAAACACATGTATATATACTATAATTCGACAAAAGAAAAAACACCCAGAAATCAAATTCCAAAATTCAATAAAATCATCGCATATTACAATAACCCAGAAAAGAAAATGAATCAACAACAACAAAAAAATCCATTCTACCTTTTTGATAGCTATTCTTCTTATTGACCCTCCATAAATACTTTCTCCACCTCATGATTATGCTCAATTTGATAACAAATTGAAGAAAAAGCGCATGCACGCCTACATAGTTGGAGGAATCCGAGGAAATGATAGGATCAGACAAAGGTTCTTGAGTTTGGATTATTTGGAGAAAGACCCAATTGGGAATCGGGTCGTAAATGTATAATATATAATTATATACTGAGTCAAATATGGCTATCTATCTATATATAGTAGTAGAAGTTTGTTTGTTTATTTAGACGAAAAGAGCTCCAGTGAAAATGGTGGCTCTGTTTTTAAAATTTACTCTACGCGCCGACCGACTTTAATGCCGTCAACCCTTCAGCATAAACCTGAATTACTATTTCCACGCTAACCTCTCTTCTCTCCCTAACCGTCTCGTCTTAATTTTCATTTTATTCATTGAGAACAGTTTTAATTTTATTTTCATTTTCATTCTAACAGTTTTCCGTCCATTTTGTGAAACTAACAAATTTTCTAGTTATTTTTAAAAAAAAATTTGTTACATTCATCTCTATTTTTAATTTTAAATATTAATTTTCAAATATATATATAGAGCAAAGATCAAGTGCATACCTCTTTATCTTACTCACCCGTGCTCACCTCCCTTTAGCGACGGACCCGACGACGATTTCGGTCATTCAACCGTCGTCTATACTTTTAGCGACGGATTGATCCGGATCAAGTGCATACCCCTTATCTTACTCACCCGTGCTCACCCCCCTTTTGACGATTCGACAGTTCGGGTTCTAATATACAATCGTTCATCTATACTTTTAGCGACGACTTATATATGTTATTCTGTCGCTAAAAGTATAGATTTGACGGTTGTATATGACCTAAATCGCGCTATCGTCCGTCAATAAATGGGAAGAAAGATGAGTAAAGATATGGGTATGCACTTGATTCTTGCTCTATATATACAATCTAAATCTTAAGCTCACCCCTTATCTAGCTCACTTTGCTCATCCTTTTTTAACGACAATAGAGGACTGACGATTTATCTAAAATCGCTATATATAAACCGTAAATTCGAGCTTTTAGTGACGGACAATGTAAGACCCCGAATTTTATGAAATAAAATTATTCAATTTTTCTTATAATTATTATTCAGTAAATGTTAAAATTGATAAAAGTTTAAAGTTATGGGTGAAATAATCAAATTTTATAAAACACACAAGTGGCTATAAAATATTCATTGTTGTCGGAGAATATTCGTTTGGTCGTGGAATATTCTTTTTGTTCGGGAATATCCGCATTGACAATAGCAGATCATTTGTGGGGCCCCATAACGGAATAACTCGCCGGATGAAGAAAAGCGACAAGTTTGAGTTTTTACGAATTAACACCGTTGGAATACCGGGTTGGTAAAATAAAGTAATACGCGTTGTCAGACAAAGAGAAGACACCAGATTGCACAAAGATTTTTAAATTATTGATTCTTACGTAAAGAAAGCACTACTCAATAATTGTTACAGTAATTATTGTTCAATATTTTATTTTATTGATTCAATAATTCTCTGCGTTGATATTTTATATTATTGTTGTTCAATAATAATTGTCTTTGCGATAGTATTTCTCATTATCAAATCAATAATTCATATTATTTGAATAATATTATTAGATAGCATTATTGACAATGTCTAGAAAGTTCGTCGAGGAGAGGTTTGGTCATCTAATTGCGCTGCCAAGAAGGAGAAATCCTTATTGGAAAGCCCTCTCTTTCACGGGAATCACCCTGTTGTCATTATTGCGATTCTGTAATATTATTTGTGAATAATTAGTTATTGATTTATGTGATAAGAAAATATTTATTTGATGTGGATATAGATGATGGATTTATTTATGTGGAATTACTGTTGAAGTGTTTTATCAGTATTTTGTCGGATTGGAGGTATTAAAAACTCAAATCGGTGTTCTTAAAGCTTTACTGTGTGAGTTATAATTTTAATCCAACCATTGGATCGTTGTGATTTTTGGATATGTTATACATATATAAGTAGAGTATATGTCCACAAATTTTGAACCGTTAAAATCGAACGTATAATTGTTATGAATTTTAAAAGGTGTTGAAACGGTGTTTAAAATCATCATTTTGTGGATTTCGGATAATTTCTGTTTGGAATTTGGAAAAATTTTCTTCTGCAAAGTTGTAGAGAATTGAAATTCCTATAAAAACATGAGAGATTCGAATTTTCTGATAAAAGGGCTATTTATTGTGAATTATTGAAGTTCTGGAGTTCCGAAATAATTAATTTTTGCAAGTTTTAATTATTTTATTTAAGAAAAACGCGTTTTTGTGGTTGTTGGGCATGGGTGGCTCGATGTTTTTTGTTCAAAGATGGTGATGGCCTTCAAAATTGGTTGGTGAAGGTTGGTGTGGAATAAGAAAAATAAATAATATATTTTATTATTTTAGTCTCCTTTCAGGCGTTCTAAAGATTTTTCCTATAAATAGAGGGCTAAGTTAGAATTGAAAATACACTAGAAACTGAAGTTTTCTCTCTATTTGTCTCTCTATATTATCAAGTATATTCTTGTATCTTGAGTGTTGCTATATGGTGCAAGTTCGTTCAGCGTTATTCCAGTCAGAAATACTGCTCTTTCGAGGTAAGGGATTTTAAGGGTTGTGATGTTTTTCATGTTTCGTAACTTTTCAGACCTTTAAAAATTCTGGAAAAATTTGAAATGATAATTTGATGAGTTTTATTGATTGTGTCCAAAAATGGCGATTTTTGGATGTATAGATTATGAGTTATGAATTTTATGGGAAAAGACTATTTTAAAAGAAAACCCTTATAACTCCTTGTGGTTAACTCCAAAATTGATAAAATTTTTATTGGGAGTACATATATATAACATGGGTATATTCTATAAATTTTAAAATTTTTGGATAAAAGTACAATTTATGATAAATGTTTTAATATTCGGCGATTTTGGCCATACTGAAAAATAGTAAATGAATTTTAAAAATTTAGAGAAAAATATATGTTCAATATGAGACTATATTCGCTAAATCTCGTAAAAGAAATATTTTTGGAACTGATTTGGTATTTTTCATGAAAATGGACTAGTTTTAAGTAAATGAATTAAATATGTCGTGTGAAGTAAGAAAATTGGAAAATAAGATTTTATGGCTTGAGAATCCTATATGAGGTATATGCAGATTTTTGATGAGGGTTTTGGTTATTGGTGATGAAATCTTATGAGTTTGGCATTTTAGAATTATTAAATACATTATTTAGTAAAGTGTAAACAAATAAAATAAATTGTTTATAAGCTTAAGAAATATTATTCTTTCAATATCATTATACAGAAATATTGGTATGGATTTTATTGTGGAATTTCTACCTTTTTGTGTCGGGGTTACTATTCACGAATACGACACTATTCACCGAAAAATGAAATTTTCCTTTTTGTTAAAGATGACAATTATGGTTACTATCTTTGATTGAATCCATGTTTTGATAATATTATTTTATTATCATATATAACATTTTATAATTCTAGTGTTGAAATTTCTCTTTGACTTGAGTATAAAGATGGGTAAATTATTGGTATGATCGTGACTAGGGGTTCTCTTTGGCCAGTAATGCAAAGTTGAATCGTTGACTGGTATGATCATGACCATTGCATATATAACTGAATATCTTTAGCTTAAGTGCAAAGGTGAAATGATCAACATGGTTATAATTATTGTTTATATAAATTCTGAAATGATTATATATTTCTTTGAGATAATAGTATATTTGGCCTATAGTACAAATATGAACTGTTGAGGAATATCTTTGGCCTGTAGTGCAAAGATGAATTATTGATGAATATCTTTGGTAGTAGTGCAAAGATGACATGTTGTTGAATATCTTTGGCCAAGAAGTGCAAAGATGAATATGTGTTGAGATGAACATGACCATTTGGTGATATAAAATGAATATCTTTGTTTGTAGTGCAAAAGATGAAATTATTAGTATATGATTATGAACAAGAAATGTGATTTGGTGTAACCATGATCTTTGATGTTTGAGTAAAGATAGGTGATGAAAATTATCTTAAATCCGGATAAGAAGAGGAATTTAGAACTACAATTATGATTATGAGTTATTCATATGATTGTGGACCGTAATTGTTGATTTATATTACGAGGATAAAATATTGTTGGTGGATTTTTAACATGGAGAAGATAATAGACTTTATAGTCTATTTGACTCTTCTAATGGATCGCTTCGTCTCATTTGCAACTATGGTTGAAATTTTTATCATCTACCATATGTTCTAAATCTCTGATTTATTATTGATGGAGGCTATTGATAATTTAATTATCTTTAGTCATGATATTCTTTACTGGGCTAGTTGTGCTCACCCTTTTGCTTTACAATTCCTTCCAGGTAATAAGAGTGTATTTGGGTCGGCCGGGAGTAATGAGGGAATAGAAACGGTGGTCATCGTTTAGTAGTTATATTTGGTGAATCTAATAGGGTGAGGCGAACCCAACGTTGAAAGGGTGTTTTGTCACTATCATACAAGATGTCTAATGACATACAACCACGTATCATCATATAAGACGAGGATGTGCTCATCCACTTGCACGAAAGTATATATACGAGCACTACCTATATAATCTTGGTGTTTGTTTGAAGTATAATTCTCAATTTGAGATAGTGGAGATAATGATAAATCAAGAGAAGACTCACCATTGGGAAGAATATGATAGTAATCTTTTCGTTTTTTCTTTGGGGTCTATTAGGTCAACCAAGGATAATTCTCTGGACATATGATATCTATCATAACCTGCACGCATGGCCTCTCCATGTATACGAAGGTTTCTTGAGCACTTCCCAAAGATTTTAGTTTCTAAAACAGGTCTTTGACTATACCTTTATGTAAGGTGTCTTTGTGAGGTGTTGTCCACGGTTGGGACATGTGTCACATTTGGTATATATTTGTATCCAAACTCACAAAGATATGTGTTGTTGTATTTTGCACGATAATTGTTGTAATAAAGTTGTAGTGGTATTCTGTACCATGTATTTGGCGACTCAGAATGGGTTGGATTGAATGGACCTATTTTGGGGGTTATTGCACAACATATATTGCAACGGACAACATAGTGACAGACCGAACATATAGCGATAGATCGAATCGTCTTGGGTCCGTCGTTAAAAAAGGATAAACAAAGTGAGCTAGATAATGGATGAGCTTAAGATCTGGATTATATATATATATATATATATATATATATATATATATATGAGAATAATGGTATACACAATTGTGTATGTTTTATTTATGATTTGATTCATCAAAACTACGTCGTTTTGACAAATTTGTTTTTAATTTCTAATTTGAGAGGATAGAACTTGTTTTTCAAAAAAAATAAAAAAAATTATCAAAACGACGTAATTTTGACAGATTGTGCACAAATAAAACCTACACAGCTATGTATGATCATATTACCCATATATATATATATATATATATATATATATATATATATATATATATATATATTTGCTTCGATCAAGTGCATACCCCTTATCTTTACTCATCCCCTTTAGCGATTTTTTAATTCGTCGACCATGCAATCGTCGTCATACTTTTAATGACGCTTATATGTTGTCCGTCGCTAAAAGTATAGGTAGCGACGGTTTGTATTAATCAAACCGTCACGAGTCCGTCGCTAAAGGGGGGTGAGCACGGGTGAATAAGATAAGGGTATGCACTTGATCCTTCCTCTCTCTCTCTCTATATATATTAGAAAGGATCAAGGGCATACTCATTTATCTAATATACCTTGCATACCCTCTTTAGCAACGAACTAGGTGACGGTCCGGTCCGTCGCTAAAAATCAAGACGATAATTCTCTGATATAGCGACGAACTAAGCCGTCGACCGGTCCATCGCTAAAAAGAGTATGCAAGATATGTTGAATAAAGGGGTATATCCTTTAAATGGACTGAGAGAGAGAGGGGGACGGATCTAAAACACGCTTCTTAAATAGCACTCTCTTTTAAATAGCATTTTTTTTTATTAAAATTATATCGTTTTGGAGATTTTTTGTGGGGCCGCGAGTGATATTTTTGTAAATAAAAATAAAGTAAGTTGGGTCACTCTATTTTAATATTATTTTGTATTTTAAAAGAATTTTCAAAATGACATAATTTTAATAAAAAATTATTATTTCAAATAAATTTTATTTAAAAATAATATTTTTAGATTCGTTATATATATATATATAAATCGGATCCTGTGCGGGATCCCGAACAGTAATAAATTCAATCAGTTATATAATAAAAGTAAGTTATCTTAATATTTTTCCTTATTCTCTCTTGATTTGTCCTTCCTACAAGAAGTGTCTAGATTGACCAAGCAATATTTGGAAAATATTGGATAAAGTAAAAAAATGAGTGGAATAGTGATAATTTCATATACTACGATTAGAATAGAATATCCCATCACAAGATGTGGCATGCGGCCGCCAATCACTTCGGAGCCGTCACTTGCGTTACGCGCGGGGATCACGTATGTATCACACGTTACTGGGCTCCTTCTCGACGTTTAATTTAGGCTCATTTTTATTCTACTCTAATTCTAATTTATCTTTTATTGAAAGAAAAATAAATTAAAGTTGTAGCAAGTAATCGCCAATAAAATAAATTTATTTTTATTTTTATTTTACATTATCTTGAGCATATTAAGATTTATAACTAATTGTCATTCATATATATAATTTTTCAATCACAAATTATATTTTTAGAATTTAATATTGCAAAAGTAAAAACTATCCTTATAAAATTATTGTAATCGGAATTTTGACAAAATCTTATGTGACGGTGGGCCGGTGACAGAATCAATTATAGATTTGATTAATTTGAATTTGAAAATTATAATTAATGTATTTGTGTGCATGGCCATATAAATTGTCCCCATTAATACTTACTCCCTCGTTCACATAATATATGACGTTTTACATAATTTTATTTTTTTTAAATTAATTGACGTTATATATAATTTATGAGAATTAGTTATAATCTTTTTAGAAATATTACAGATGAGAGAGAAAGTATGAGATAAGTATATATGATAAAGGATATTATAGACAATTAATATTATACAATTATTTCTTTAGTTCATGTGCACAACTCTAAAACATCATATATGTGCATGCACAACTCTAAAATATCATATATTTCATGCACAACTCTAAAACATCATATATATATATATATATATATATATATATATATATATATATATATATATATATATATACATCAATCCGAATCAAGGGCATACCCCTTATACAACATACTCAACATACCTATTTAAATTATCCTTATTTCTTCTTTCTCCTCACAATCTTATCAGCCAAAACAAAACCCCCCCTTTTTCGACACAATAGAAATCAGTCATCTCTCTCTCTCATCGATTCACAATAGAAATAACTCATCCCTCTTTCTCTCTCTCGTCAATTCACTATGAGAACTCTTTCTATCTCGAAAAATTCTTCTGTGCCCGTAAAAGTTTCTTGATTCTTCCGTGCCCGTAAGTCATCTCTCGATCCGTCGATTCACTGCAAGGTAACAAAATCTGATGTGGATTTCTGGATTTTCTTGTTGTTACTGGTTAATTAGGCTTAAATTTTTAGATTTTGTGTTTTGGTTTTCAATACTTGCTTCTTTTAGATGTTTGACCCAGTTCAAATCATGAAGGTTTGATTGAGTTTTAGGGATTTTCTTGTAATCTTGGGTAGAGTAAACTGAGATGTTTAGAGGTCCAATTGGATATCATTGACAAATTTAACAAAACTTTTATTGACTGTAAAATATTTTTAACTTTTCTACTGCTAATATTAACCCCCTTGTTTCAGATAGAGTAATTTTTTAACTTGTTTTATTATTTTGTGACAAGTTAAGCTGTAAGACCCCAACTTTTTATGAATAAAGATTTAATTTTATTTAAATATTATTTTGAATAATAATGTGTGATTTGATATAATGGTATAATTATGGGTGATATGTGCAAATTCTGTAAAGTAAGCAAGTTGTCATAAAACATTCGTTTGGTCAGGGAATATTCTTTTTGTCGGAGAATATTCGTACGACGACACAATCATTGGTGGACCCCACAACGGAATGACTATCAGATATAGAAAGCGACAGAAATAACCTTTTTATAAAAAAATAACGGCAAAACTTTTACCGTTAAACTGTTGAAATACCCGGTGATAAAAGTACATTAATACGCGTGGTTGCATAGTAGCACAAGGTATTGTACAATATCTCTGATTATTGATGCTTACTTAAGAAGTCACTTAGTTTATTTAATAATTGTCACAGTAGTTGTTGCATTGTATCTCATATTATTGATTCAATTATTGTCACAATATTATCTGCATAATATTTTATATTATTAAATCAATAATTTAAATAACTCAATTATTCATATTATTATTTGCATTATTGACAATGTTAAGAAAATTCTGTCGAGGAAAGGGGTTAGGTTATTTAATTGCGCGTCAATAAGGAGAAGTCTTTATTGAAAAGTCCCTATCGGAAAGTCCCCTCTTTCCTGAAAATGATCTAGTTGTCAATATTGTGAGTTATAATATTAATGATGAATGATTGTTGAAAGATTAAAAATATGTTTATTAAAGATAAGTGATTTGTGGTTAATATTTATTCAATTTTTGATATAAATAGAGGGGTTTTTAATGAAGTATTTGTTGTAAGTTTGACTTATTACATGGACCCCTACTTACTCATTTTTCAAAATCGTCGGTAGAAAGTTATCTCAATTTTATTTTATTATTATTATAATAGTAATAAAATAGAAATTTTTTTATATAAAATAGAATAATTTTTATATTATATATAAAGTTATTTGTTTTATTAGATTATAAATAAAATATATTATATTTTATATAAAGTTTTTATTTTATTAGAATGTTTTATTGAACAGTAATAAATAGTAAAAATCAGATTTTTCGTCGAATTCGCGCCCGTGAATTTTTTTCCCTGTGCATCCGTGATTTTCTTAAATAGTGTCATGTCATTCTCCTATAAATAGGATGTTTAGTTAAGAAATAAAAATTACACCAGAATCAGAGAATCCTTCTTCTATAATATTGTGCATATTTCTTTCTAGTATAATGATACTTTGAGTGTAGCAAATAGTACAAGTTTTCTTCATGAATATCTCCGCTATACTAGTCAAATTTACTCTCCTACTAAGGTAAGGGATATTATTTTCGTTCAATATTCGTAAAAAATATTATTTTCTTCCATACTCTGTAGTATGTAAGTAATATTATTTCGTTTCATATTCTTAAATCTACACTTATTTTGATAAGTATTGCTTCTATACTTTCTGAAATTAGTAGAATATCATTGAATTTTGTGCTTCATCTAGTATCGTTTCACTGAAATATTTTTCTAAACTTTCTTATTAAATTTTAATCTTTTCATGCCGGGGTACGATTCACTCGGGTACTATTCACCCGGGGTACTATTCACGACAAAATTGGTTTTTTTTGTCCAAATTATTTTTAATACATGAATATCATTCTTGAATTTTACTCCACAATTAATTATCATGTTGACAATTTGGACATTCTTAAACTCTGGATAAATTAAATTATAAATCTTTAATATTTATCCTTGATTTCACTTGATTGATTTCTTATATCATTGTCATTATCCTCATGCTTATATTGCGGTGAAAGTCATCTTTGGCCCGTAGTACATAGATGGACTGTTGATTGGTATGATTATTGTGATGCCCCCAAAATAGGTATACATTACCCATTCTGAGTCGCCAGATACATGGTACAGAACTCAACTACAAACTTAATTATACAACTATCGTGCAAAATACGACAAAACATAAATTTGAGAGTTTAAACACTAATATTGCCTCTCAGACAATATCCACACTTAATGAAGTCCTCATTACAATTATTATCACACTATTTTATAAAATAATAAGACCTGCTATAGCCACCATCTCGCACCATCACTCCATTCCCCGACTCGTCCCAAATTTATATTCTCATTTCACAAGAGAACAATGAAAGAAAAGGGTGAGCTCAACTAGCTCAAGAAAAATATTATGACTAAGATAATGCAGAATAAATTATCCTTAGCCTTCAACAATATAACAACTGATAGAATACAATAGACAACAAGTTTTAGATCAACAATTGCAGCGGAATAAGCAATCCATTAAAAGAGTTAAGTAGAGCATGATATCTACGGGCCAAGGATAATAAATAAACCACATCATCGAATCATCCCTGCACTACGGGCCAAGGATATTCATGTAATCATCAATGGTCATGATTATACCGAATAATCCCTAGTCATAATCATACCAACAACTGTCCATCAATGCACTATGGGCCAATGAGGACTTTTATCACATCATTTGTAACATTACGGGTCATGATTATACCGAATGATCCTTGGTCATAATCATACCAATCAACAGTTCATCTATACACGTAAGCCAAAGATGACTTTCATCACAAAATAAGCATGAGAATGATGACAATGATATAAACATTAATCAAACAAAATCAATGATAAATATTAAAGACTTTAATATTATTCAGAGTTTAAAAATATCCAAACTGTCAACATGATACTGCTTTGTGGAGTAAAATTCAAGAATAATATTCATGTATCAAAAATAATTTGGATAGAAAAGAAATATATTTTTTAGGTGAATAGTATCATGTGATTGACTTTAGTGGTTTGGTTGCTTGAATTCGCATAATAGGTTGGTTAGGAATATGAAAGCTAACAACCTTACGAAAATAATTGATTTTAGCATGATGAGTAGTTAACCAATCAATCCCTAAAATCACATCAAATGCAAGTGTGAGACCCCAAATTTTATGAATAAATATTTAATTTTTTCGAAATATTTTTTTTATGTTATGGTGTGGATTTGAGATTATGTTATAGTTGTGGGTAATATTTATAAATTTTGAAAAGTAAGCAAGTGATTATAAAATATTCGATTGGTCGAGAAATATTCTTTTTGTCGGGGAATATCCGTACGACAGCACAATCATTGGTGGATCCCACAACGAAATTATTGTCAGAATGAGAAAACAATAGAAATATCTTTTTATGAAAATAACGGCGGAAGTTTTACCGTTAACTGTTGAACTACCTGGTAGTAAAAGTACAGTAATACACGTGGTTGCATAGTAGCACACGGTATTGATTATTGGTGCTTACGTGAGAAGTCACTCAGTTTTACTCAATAATTGTTACAGTAATTACTGTTTAATATTTTATTTTATTGATTCAATAATTGCTGCGTTGATATTTTATATTATTATTGTTTCAATAATTGTCACTGCACAGTATTTTCCATTATTAGATCAATAATTCATATTATTTGAATAATATTAAGATAACATTATTGGCAATGTCTAGAAAGTTCTGTCAAGGATATGTTTGGTTACCTAATTGCGTGTCAGTAAGGAGAAATTCTTATTGGAAAGCCCCCTCTTTCCTGGAAACGGCCTGGTTGTCATAATTGTGATTTCTGTAATATTATTTGTGAATAATTAATTATTGATTTATATGATAAGAAAATATTTATTTTATGTGGACATAAATGATGGATAGGAAAATATTTATTTTATGTGGTTATAAATTAAGGAATTAATGTTGAGGTATTTTATCAGTATTTTGTCGGATTGAATGTATTAAAAAATCAAATTGGTGTTCTTAAAGCTTTATTGCGTGAGCTATAATTTTGATCCGACCGTTGGATCGTTGTGATTTTTGGATATGTTATACATATATAAGTTGAGTATATGTCCATAAATTTTGAACTGTTAAAAATTAACGAATGATTTGTTATGAATTTTATGAGGTATTAAAAATCATCCGTTTGTGGATTTCAGATATTTTTGTCTGGAATTTGATAAAACTTAAAGTTACAAAGTTGTAGAGAATTTGATTTTGTGTGGAATGGACATAAAATTCATATTTTTATGATAAAAGGGCTATTTATTATGAATTACTGAAGTTTTAGAAAATAAAATAATTTTTATTAAAATTGGGTGGGACCCACTTTTGTTTTTTTTCAAACCATGTGCTAGAAATCATGTTCAAATTTGATGGGCTGAAAAGTTTTCAAAATGGCGTGCTTGAATTGTAATAATAATAATATTATTTTATTATTTAGTCTCCTATGACGTTCTAGCATTTTTCTATAAATAGGCGCTTAGGTTAGAATTGAAAATCACACCAGAAATAAGTTTTCTTTCTCTCTATATTATCGAACATATTTTTGTGAGTATTTAGATATTTTGAGAGTTGCTATTCATTGCAAGTTTCCTTCGGCTTTACATCCGATATTGAAAGCGGAACTCACTTGTTATTTTGAGGTAAGGGATGTTATTTTTTGTTCATTATTCGCTTGAAATAATATTTTCTTCTATACTGTAGTATGTAAGTAATATTATTTCGCTTTGATTTCAATTATATACTGCTTTTGTTAAAATTTTGGCTTTATACTCCATGAAATTAGTAGAATATCCTTGATATTTGCGCTTCATCCAGTATCTTTTTGTGAAAATATTATTTTGAGCATTCTTGATAAGTTTTAACTTTTTCATGCCAGAATACTATTCATGGGGTTATCATTCCTGAAGTACTATTCACGGGGTACTATTCACTCGAGTACTATTCACCCGGGGTACTATTCATGATAAAAATTAATTCGTTTTCGGTCCAAATTATTTTTGGTACAATGTTATTCTTGAATTTTACTCCACAAAGCAGTATCATGTTGACAATTTGGACGTTATTAATTTTTGGATAAATTAAATTATAAACCTTTAAAAATTTATTCTTGAACTTATTTTATTGAATTCCTATATCATTGTCATCATCCTCATGTTTATATTTTGTTGAAAGTCATCTGTGGCATGTAGTGCATAGATGGACTTGGTATGATTATGACCAGGAATTATTCGGTATAATCATGACCGTAATGTTACACATGATGTGGTAAAAGTCCTCATTGGCCCGTAGTGTATTGATGGATAGTTGTTGGCATGATCATGACCATTGATGAATACACGAATATCATTGGCCCGTAGTGCATGGATAATTTGTGGTCGTGATACTAATGAATATCCTTGGCCGTAGTGCAGGGATGATGTGGATCTAAGCTGAGTCTCACCGATAAAAGTGAAGAAAAACCTTTTAAATCATAGAAGATAGTAGATTTTATTCTCTACTTGACTCTTCTAATGGATTACTTGTTCCGCTGCAGTTAAACTTGATGTTTGTTATATTTTATCAGTTTAACACTGTTGAAGGCTAACGATAAATTATTCTGCATTATCTTAGTCATAATATTTCTTACTGGGCTAATTGAGCTCACCCTTTTGCTTTCATTGTTCTCTTCAGGAAATGAGAACGTAGCCGGGACTAGTCGGGGAACGGAGTGACGGTCCAGATGATAGCATTAGTAGTCCTCACTATTCTATAAAATAGTGTGATAATAAATGTATTGAGGACTCCTTTTAAGTTGAATATTGTCTAGAAGACAATATTCGTTTTAAAACTCTCAGTTTATGTTTTGTCGTATTTTACACGACAATTATATTATTAAGTTGTATTTGAATTTTGTACCATGTATTTGTCGACTCAAGATGGGTGATGTATACCCATTTTGGGGGCGTCACAGTTGGTATCAAAGCTTAGGGATATGATCCCTGGCTGAGATGTGAGACAAGAACTAGGAGGGTTGAGACGGGGAATTCCTTCGCTAGTATGACCTACCTAAGTTTATTTGGTATTTAATTGGTCGGTCAGAGTATAGGGATAATATGTGACATGTCAATTAACCCTTGTTTTGTGGCAATATTTGAAAATGACATCTGAGAATGTTGAGAATAGCAATGGAGCACAGGAGACCATTGAGTCACCACAAATCAATACCCAGGATAATGTGCAACAGGAAGATAATAATCCTCAGGTAAACAACAACACCGATCAAATGATAAACGATGGGATGTTCAGAGGCTTTGTGCAGTTCATGCAACACCAAACGAGAGAGACTCCTGTTCATAATGCAGGTGAAAACAATGGCAACCCACGGAGCTAGAACCACTTAAGGAGCTGGGACCACCAGAGTTTTTGGGAAAGCTAGAACCACTTAAGGCAGAGACGTGGATAAAGTAGATCACCAAGATATTTGTTGTCTTGGAATGCTCAGAGGAGCAAAAGGTTCCATTCACCACCTTTATGTTGCGTGAAGAAGCAGATCATTGGTGGGAATCTGTAAAACGTACCCAGCCTGATGCACTTAAGATGTCTTGGGAGAAGTTCCAAGAACTATTCAACGACAAGTACTTTCCCGAAATTATTCATCACATGAAGGAGGTAGAGTTCATCAAGCTGGAACAAAATAATATGACCATGGCGGCAGTACGAGGCTAAGTTTGCCGAGTTGTCCTGGTTTGTATCCCATTTGGTCGATAATGAGGAGAGAATGACGCGAATGTTTCTGCGAGGTTTGAAACCCAAAATATGTCAATACCTCATTTCTCACAAACTTTGTTTATATTCAGATGTTGTGAATAGGGCTCAGTTAGTGGAGCGCGATAATGTGTCAGCACAACCAAAAGGCAACGACCAACAACACGATAATAATCATACCGGTGGCAACGACCATCGGAATAACGATAACCATCGTGGGGGAAATTATCATGCCAAGAATGGTAACCACTTCGGTGGTAATCATGGCCAAGATAATAGAAGTGAAAATTTCAAGAAGAGAAGGTTTAATAATGATGGAAAGACAGCAACACCAGCACCTGTTTTCAAAGAAGAAGAACGACCACCGATCGTATGTTTCAAATGCGGACAGGAGGGACATATCTGTCCAAACTATACGCAGCAACCCAAAACGTGTTTCAATTGCGGAAGAGAAGGTCACCTAGCTCGATTTTGTCGTGTAGTGAAGTCAAGTCCAGCTGGGATAGTGACGCCAAAGGATGTCCCAGATAAGTCAAAGCCGGTAGTTTAAGTGAGAGCGTTTATCGAGGAACCCTAACGAAGTTATTATGGGTAAGTTAATCAAAACTCTTGCATAGTCTATACCTTATTCGATACCGGTTCTACCCACTCTTTTATTTCTCCTATGTAGACACTTGAAATTTTCTGCATGCCAGTTACTAACATTACAGGAGGGCAGATTCGTCTTTCAGAGATAACCCTGGAAGACAGCTTACATCCATTCTGGATACTACCAGAAGTGCAGTTCCAACCCGGAACACAAACCGGGAACATCAATTCCAACCCAGAACACAAACCGGGAACTTCATCTTAAACCCAGAACACATACCGGGAATGTCATTTCCAATCTCGGAGATAACCCCGAGGTTTGCAAGATCAAAAGACCAGCAATAACATCGGAGAGATGGCGATTTGTCTCGGCGATAAAACCATGACGTTTGATTTCCAAATTCGTAAACAAAGATCGAGAAGTAACTCCATCCTTGGTGATGGCCCCAAGGATGCTTTTGCGATTCGACGATAACTCGTAATTGTTTGTTTCAAACACACGCGATCGACTTCAAGCTCAGACCTCCTACCGTGGCAATCATACCTCGGATCTTGAGCTAACAACAGGCAGATAGGTTCTTTCATAGATGACCTTGCGGTATTCAAACACTTGGCAGCAATTCAATCTCGGATAAACCTCGAGCAATGTCTCGCTTTCGCTCAAACCCAAGCGATAACCTCCAGAAGGAGTCAAAAGCGACATCTTACAGCCTCAATAAGATGATATCGCAGCATACCAACAAGTAGTCCAATCTCAGCTATAACCCTGAGCAACGTCTACTTTCAACTCAAACCGGCGATAACCCCGATGAGGAGTCAAACATCATCTTGTCTCTTCAACACCTGCGCGTTGTCTCGACACTTCATACATACATACAACAATGTCCCACAAGAACCGAGGAGTAACAATCCCGAGTGACTATTACGCGTGGCAGTACTTTGGATAGAATTTGAAGCTTGAAGACCATGGGCATAGACCCCTCTTCCTGACTTCGTACAACCTCTAATCCATGTCATTGCGTAACTCTCGACACAAGCGGTCAAAAGAAGGTCAGATATACCTCGTTCGGATGCTCGGATTGAAGTTCTGCAAGTTCAAGCGGACATTATAGTACACGAGTGCACGTACTATGAGCCGACGAGACCCGCGAGGCTCGGATGCACCACGACCGAGCCATAGGTACAACCATGGCTATCAGCAGTGTACCATGACCATCCGCTCTATATATAGAAGCCTTGGGGTGACCATTTCAAGGGGAGAGAGAGAAAAAGCGAGGAAGCCCCTGGCCCATTTTACTCAGATACACAACTTTTGAGTGTTTCCTCACTTTTAAACACTTGTTAGCTCACATATAGCTATCTTTTATCCAAATGAGCCTGAAGTTTTATCCATTTAAAGTCATAGAAGTCTACTTTGGCAGCCCACTGTAAGCCTTCTCACATTATATAAAGTCTTCTTCTCATATTAGCACACACTGTTGTACATATTGAGAGTCGTGTGAGTATGTTTTCTCAGACTTCGGTCCGTGGTTTTCATTTCTGTCTGTATATATACTTATATATATGTATATATTTCATATATGGACTAACATTATCGAGTTATGCCTCTATTGAGCCTAGACTATGGTCTGGAGCGTTTATTGCTTATATATATATATATACTTATATATATAATTGTTGTCAAACATATCTGATGAGCCTGCATTTTACATCCGGAGCATTTACTCGCTTATATATATATATATACTTATATATATAATTGTTGTCGGACATATCCGATGAGCCTGGATTCACATCCGGTGCGTTTACTGCTTTTATATATATATATATATATATTTGTACACATATATATTTACATTTCTATCAGGCCTGGAGTTTACTTTGTGGCCTTTTATGCCTTTTATTTATATTTCGTCTCGCTCGAGTTTACTTTGTGGCGGTTGATCGCTTTTAATGACTTTTATTTACATTTCGTCCCACACAGAGTTTACTTCGTGGTGGTTGATCATGTCCATATATATATTTACCGCTTTTATATATTTACTTTTCCGATCCCCCATGGAGTTGCTTCGTGGTGGTTGATCATGTCTGTATATATATATTTACTGACTTTTATATATATAATCGCCATCGCTTTCCATACAAATTGCAGTATCATGTGAGCCTAGAATCATGTGATCACTGATTCGGTCCATTGAATCTAGATTCGATTCCCATAATGGACATATTTTTCAAATTTAAGTTAGCTTGTACATTATTTTACAATTTGTCTGAATTTTCGATGGTCATGTCATGCCCATGAGGAGTTCGACATCTTCAGATATTATTTTCTCGAGAATACTTCGCATCTCGAAAATAAAAGCAAACAAGACAAACATTTAATAATAAAATGGAAGTATGAAAAGGTCTCAATTCCTATTGAGCAAAGGGTTTGAAAAACCTCTTTTACAAAACTTCATTGATATATCTTGGTTAAAACTGAATTTTTCTATAAAATTCAAACCTTGTGTATATAGGTGCAAACGAGGCCTCGCACTACTTTCAAATAATTGCACATTAATCCACACACACACACACACACACATATATTCATATAAACAATTTCTTTAAAAAGTGGTGGTCACCGTGGTAACACGGATGTCGGGGGGGGTGCCTAACACCTTCCCTCCGCATAATCAAGCCCCCGGACGCAAAATGAATCTTGGTTTCACGGACCCGTCTATCAGTGTCAAATCACTGGGTCAATGTGCAAATATTTTTCAGTTGCGTTGGTGCAACCAGTTAAATACACCAACTGGCGACTCTTAAAGTCAAATCGTCGACATTATACATGTCGGACCTTTTTCACTTATTTTTTCAAACAAATCTCACATTAACATGAGAACACCAAGGAACAAGTAACGAAAAGGGACAATCAAAAATCCCGACGTCGACAGGTGGCGACTCTGCTTTGGGACTCCAAAGAAGAGGGCTTAGCAGCCTATTACAAGCTTTTCAAAATTGTTATATGCTTGTGTGTGAATGTTGCATTTACATTTATGATGAATGTGTACGAATGCATCTTAATCACTTCACTGCTAAATATCTATCTGTGATATTAGTGCTTCGCACATGTCATCATTTTGCATAAACGGTGAGACACGTTGCATGTGAATGTATGTTGAGTGGTCCCTCCACCAGGAGGCTATCCTGTCGGTGTTTGATTACTGGACTCGTGGGAAGAATAATTCCCCGGGGCTCAATAAAGGCACCACTCAGATTCGCTCTAGTTGAATGACCGGATTAACTTCTCGTCAAGTAGATTGCGATGATCTGGGAACCTTCATGCCAAAAAGCCGCGAGAGTAACCCTAAGATAGGTCAACCTCTGATAAACCAAACGCGAAAAAAAGTCTCTTCATACTTTCCATTTTTAATTACTTGTAAAAGCATTTACTTGTAATTTTATTCCATGTTCATCCATATGTAATGGAAAATATGAAGAATATCTGTACATGCATGACATGTTATCAATTAACAACCGATTTTGCAGGATAAAATTCCTAAACAGACATGTTATGATAACATTTACATTACCCTAAGACTAAACTACGTAAGTCTTTTGTAGGGAAGCAATTGGGCCTGTTACCTGCTCAAAATCCAAAAAACCCACAGGCCTACAGCCAATCATGTCTTCTTTTGACCAGTCTAATGCTGTCTCCCGAGAAGAATTTGACGGATTGAGTAAACAAATTGTAGACTTGGCCGTTCTACTGAAAGAATTGCACTAGTCCACTCAGGGTACGAAGATACCTACACATACAGAATCCCCTACACAAGGAGGAGTTCAAGGTCTGGAAAAAACAATTCCGGAACCTCAGTTGGATACAACCAACAAAGACCCTGAAAACACCCATCTCAAAGGAGATCCATACAACGGTGATATCAGGAATAAGGTCCTTCAAATGGAGGAAACTATTCGTGTTCTCAAAGGGATTGGAACACATGACAGTGTTTCATATACAGACCTTTGCATATTTCCTGGTGTTCACCCCTGGTTTTGAGAAATATGACGGATTAGGGGATCCTTATACACATTTAAAAGTGTTCATTGGAGAACTTGGGTCTTACACGGAAAATGAAAAGCTCAGAATGCAGCTGTTTCAGAAAAGTCTGACTGAAGAAGCCCGTTTATGGTATACCAGATTAGACAACTCAAAGATCCATAACTAGGAAGAGCTGGCTCACGCCTTCCTTACTCAATACAGTTTTGAATCTCAGATGGCTCCTGACCGGTACCAAATTACCAAGGTTAAGAAACAGTCTAATGAGTCATTTAGAGAGTACGCTCAAAGGTGGAGGCGCCTTGCTGCTCAAGTTATTCCTTCCATGACGGAATCAGAAATGGTCATGACTTTCATAGATGTACAGGAAGCTCCTTTCTATGAAAGAGTTCTAGCTGGTATTGGCAATCCATTCTCTGAAATGATCAAGCACGGAGAAATGGCTGAGATGGGATTGAAATCCGGTAAAATTCAAGACCTAGCTGCTCTTAAAGCTGTTGCTGAGCACATCCAGTCCGGATCTTATGGAAACAACCCCTGGAGGGTCCATAAAAATAAAGAAGAGGATGTTTCCTTGATACTACAAGGACAAAAAGGCAATCAAAGCATGCCTATATAGAGGAGAAACTACTCCCCTTTTCCAGCATTATCTTCAAACCCTCCATTGTCTAAAAGTGGAGAAGTAAAGCGGCCTCGAACGTTCACACCCTTAGGGGACTCGCTCGAGAATGTTCTTACTCTTCTGACTGCTCAGAAGAAAATTACACATCTTCTTCCACTAGCCAACCCTAATGGGAGGGGTTTTAATGCTACTCGGAAGTGTGCCTATCATGCCAGAGCACCTGGACATGATATTCAAGATTGTTGGGCCTTGAAGCATAAGATTCAAGATCTAATAAACAATGGTGAGATCGTGGTCACCAAACCAGATCAACCTCATGTGCAAGACAACCCTCTTCCTCAACACAAAGAAGAAGAGGTCAACATGATCAGTTGGAGCACTGTACAAGGTTCCAATTCTAACGGCGAATCATCCCAACCGATCAAAGACGGTGTTGACAAATGGGATTATGCAAAGTTCCAGTTTACCATAGAACGAAAGATGAAAGCTCTTTCCAAACAAATTGAGTAATCAAGCGTAATCGGTGACCCACTAAAGATCAAGTCACACGCCAATTAATTAAAAGAGAGCATGCCTATCTCTTTCTTTTTTGTTATGAATGCCTCCTCACCACCTTCAGAAAGCGAAGTTATGGAGGATAAGGTTGTGAAGAGAGCAAATGCTAAAGCCCGTCGAGATTTTTCCAATCAGAGGGAATTCATCTATTTGGGCCAATCTATGGAGGAGATATTACAGATGTTGATCAACAAAGGAAGAATTACCTTCCTTCTCCCTCCAATCAATCCCCGTTCAGGACGGTTCAATCCTGATGAAATGTGTCGATATCATTCACATTCTCGCGGTCACAGCACAGAAGAATGCTGGGCACTCCGCCATATCTTTCAAAATCTTATTAATAGCGGTGTCCTGCAAATAGCAGATGATTACACTGTACAACTCAAGGGTGGGAATGCATGTCCTACCAAATAGAAGGGATCAGTAGCAGTTATATCTGAAGTGGATGATGAGACTGTCAAAGTAGTTCCCATACAACCAATTCAACTCAAAGGAGCTGACAATCCTTTGAAAGTGGTCGCACCAGAGCCAATTTCTTTATCTTGTAGACCACAATATCCTGTTGTCAGCTTACCCAACGTTCCATGGAATTATGGAGAAGTTGAAGGATCCACGTCTCATACTACTGGTACAGTGTCGAAGGAAAAATCCACTATATCTTCCTCAACGGGTTATTGAACCTACTTGCGAAGAAAAGGGAAGTTGCCCATGGAGAAGATTGAAAAATTCCTCCGCACTATGGGCCACAATGAAGCCAAAGTGGTTTTAAACTTTCAGAAGCTCCACACCGCATTTCAACATCGGACTTGGTTTTCTTCCGAGGATCATCCGGAAGATCTTCATCAAGGTTTTAGAAGAAGCCTATTTGCCAAAAATCAAGGACGTGGAAAAATTTCAACATTTGGTTGATCACATTTTCAACAACAATGTGATATCCTTCATCGATGACGACATACCTTCCAAGGGACCTGGTCATTGCAAACCATTGCATATTACAGTTTTGTCTTCCGGTACATGCTAGCCGGAGTTTTGATAGATGGAGGCTCATCTCTAAATAACTCATCCCTATGCCACCTTCGTGAAGATGAATGTCAATTCAAAGGATCCAATTTAAATGCCGTCGGAAAGATTGAATTGCCAATTGAGATTGGTCCAAATACATTCAGTGTATCCTTCCACGTCCTCAATATAGACTCAGGATACAATCTGCTATTGGGGAGACCATAGATACACATGGCTGGAGCCATTCCCTCCACGCTATATCAACAACTCAAATACATTATCAACAACAGTCTAGTCACTGTCAACGCTGAGCCGGATTGTCCTGAACAAGGAACTCTACCAATCATTAGCTTCAATTCAGAAGTTGAATCGGCCAGTTTCCATACTTTGGAAGTGAGTAACACACAATACCATTCTATTGGAGCGCCACTTCCCATACCCAAGATTTCTGCCGAGGTTATGTCGGCCACTCAAGAAATGATGTCATTGGGTCATCAACCTGGACAAGGGCTTGGTAAAGATAAGCAGGGTATTAAGCACCCTATTCAAATGTCCAGTCAAATTGGAACAGCTGGACTAGGCTATTCTGCCAATTCCACTCACAAGAATCCTCATAAGCACAAGAAGGTTCCTCAAGCTTCCGCCGCACGGCGATTTTCTATACCTTTAACCCATGAGCTAATGCATTCTTCAGTAAAGGTGCCAGCCCATGTTGTGTCCATGCTGTTTCCTAAACCAGTGCTAATCAAAGCTAAAGAGGTGCTGATTCCTGATCCCGAAGCGGAAGGAAAGGAACATAAACATAAACATGACATTGCCTTGATGATGGCAGGCCTACGCGTCATTGTTCATGATGAACATACAAACAGATACATCCCAGACGATGATTGCCCAGATGTCATGGTTATCATTCGGGAAAAGAAGGACAATGACGATCCTTCTATCACTGCAGTCCATCTGGACTTTGCCCTCGACAATTGGAGCAGCACTCCATGCATTGGTCGACGAGGGTAAAATGGGCAAAAAATCCCTCTGTCCTATAGATAACTTCAATTGCTTGCTTTCCTTTACAGTACTAGCAGTTATTTTATCAAGTACATGCTAACACGTTTGTATGATCGAACAATTGCATATATTAAGTGAAAACATCTTTTGTTTCAGGACTCTAAATTTATATGTGTCTGTACTTGCTGATGAAGTGCCTTCTCTCCCCGAGGACTGTTACTTTGATGCAAAGTTGGACTCAAACTTGATGGACATCCAAGAGGACATTGAGACACCTCAGGAGATTAAGGAATGGGTCGCAAACAAACCCAAACCCAATCTTGATCAAACCACTTCTTTCAATCTTGGAACCTTAGACAACCCTAAGCTAATCCAAATTGGTTCAGACCTTACCACAAATCAACTGAATGACATGGTTGCACTATTAACCCAATTCCAGGATGTGTTTGCATGGTCTCATGAAGACATGGTGGGTTTGTCCACTGGCATTGTTCTTCATCGCCATCCCATCAAAGAAGGATTCAAGCCAGTCAGGCAAAAACTCAGGCGATTAAAACCTGAGTGGAGTTTAAAGGTCAAAGAAGAAATTGTGAAACAATTTCAAGCTGACATCATCATGGTGTCTACATATCTGGAGTGGATATCTAACATTGTTCCCGTACTTAAACCAGGGGGAAAGGTGCGAGTCTGCGTGGATTACTGGGATTTGAACAAAGCTTGCCTTAAAGATAGCTTTCCTATGCCCTTTATCCACATTCTTATTGACAATATTGCTCAATACGACATATACTCCTTTACTGATTGCTTTGCAGGGTACCATCCAATTATGGTCGCTGAGGAAGATCGTGAGAAAACTGTTTTCATCACGCTTTGGGGAATCTTTTGCTATAGACGGTTGTCATTCAGCCTCATCAATGCCGGGGCAACCTATCAACGAGCTATGATGGCTCTTTTCCACAATTTAATGCACAAAGAGATAAAGATCTACGTGGATGACATCATTGTTAAATCCCGGAAGGAGGAGGACCACTTAGACCATCTCACAAAACTTTTCAACAGGTTGCGTAAGTACAACTTGAAGTTGAATCCCGCCAAGTGCGCCTTCGGTGTTAAGTCAGGCAAGTTGCTAGGTTTCCTAGTCAGCCACAAAGGGATTAAACTGGATTCTACCAAAATCCAGGCCATCAAGAAAATGCCCATTCCTCAGACAGAGAAGGAAATACGGGGATTTTTGGGAAAAATCACCTTCATTATCAGATTTATTTCTCAACTCACAACAACCTGTGAACCCATCTTCAAGCTATTAAGGAAGAACTCTTCCATGAAATAGAATGATGAGTGTCAGAAAGCCTTCCTTACAATTAAAGAGCAGTTGCTTAACGCTCCTATTTTGGAACCTCCCAGGGATGATGTTCCCCTATTCATGTACCTGTCCATTAATGACAATGCCATGGGCTGCATTCTGGGGCAAAAAGATGATAGAGGCCAAGAACGAGCTATTTATTACCTCAGCAAAAGATTTAGCATCAGTGAACACAAGTACACTCTGATTGAGAAGACTTGTTGTGCTTTAGCATGGGCTTCCATGAGGTTACAGCATTACCTCCATGGTCACACAACCCATCTTATATCCCGAATGGATCCTCTCAAGTATGTGTTCAGTAAGCCCATACTAAATTATCGACTGTCCAGATGGCAGTTGATCCTACAGCAATTTGACATCATCTCTGTGATGCAAAAGTTCCATCAAAGGTCGTGGAATTGCAGATCAATCGCCGCCGCACCGCAGGGACTACAAACCCTTGGAAACATACTTCCCCGATGAAGGGGTAATGACAATTCAACAACAAGATTAGTACAATACATGCCGTACGTGGAGAATGTATTTTGATGGAGTTGTTAACACAGAAGGCTCTGGAGCTGGAGCAGTTCTAATATCCGGTACGGGGGAGCAGTATCCCGTCGCCGTTAAATTATAGTTTGTCAACACCAACAACACAGCTGAGTATGAAGGCTGTATCATGGGGCTAAAACTTGCCTGTTCAATGGGCATCAGACGGTTAACTATCTTTGGGGATTCCAAATTGGTAATCAAGCAATCCACAAGAATCTATCAAACCAAAAAATTACATTTGCTGCCTTACCATCGGCAAGTTTTACAGATGGCTTTGGAGTTCGATGAAATCTTCTTTCTACACATTCCTCGTAATAGGAATGATTTTGCAGATGCATTAGCAACGTTGGCCTCCTTGGTTTACATACCGGACAAAGAAAACATGCCAAATATCACGTTTACTATGAAAAGAGGCCCAGTCTATGGGAATTACGTTGGAGAAGTATCGGATGAACTACCTCCCAACCACAATCCTTGGTATCAGCACATCAAGGAATATCTGCGAGATGGATCTGCACCCGCTGAGGCGAGCCTAACTGAGAAGAGGCGGATTCATCGACTTGCTATAAAATTCTACCTGAGCGGAGATGCACTCTACAAAAGAGATGCTGGATTAGGTTTCCTCAGATATTTGGATAAAGACCAAGCTCAGAGACTCATGGATGAGATCCATGGTGGAGTATGTGGCCCTCACATGGAAATGACCCCTACTTGTCAAGAAGATCCTCGAGCGGGCATTATTGGCTTACACTCAAAGTCGATCGTGATGATCACATCAAGAGGTGCTATCAATGCCAGATTCATGGGAATGCTATCCACGCCCCTCCAAGGGAACTCCACAATATGAGTTCGCCATGGCCCTTCTTAATGTGGGGAATGGACGTGATCGGGCCCATCGAGCCCAAAGCCAGTAATGGACATCAATTCATATTCACCATGATCAACTACTTCACCAAATGGGTAGAAGCAGCATCCTTCCCCAGGGTTACTAAAGAAGTTATCATTGCTTTCATCAGAAACAATGTCGTGTGTCGATATGGACAACCAGAGGTCATTGTGTCAGACAATGCTAAGAACCTCAACAACAAAATGATGGAGGAGTTATGCAGAAAATTCCACATCAAACACCTCAACTCCGTCATCTACCGTCCAAAGATGAATGGTGTTGTTGAAGCGGCTAATAAAAATATCAAAAAGATCATGCAGAAAATGTTCGCCAATCACAAAGGATGGCCTGACCTCTTGCCTCTGACTTTATTAGCCTACAGAACTTCCATGCGAACTTCCACTGGGGCAATCCCCTACTCATTAGTCTATGGGATGGAAGCAGTGCTCCCCATAGAGGTGGAAATGGAATCTGTGAGACCCCAGATTTTATGAATAAATATTTAATTTTCTCGAAATAATTTTTTAATATTATGGTGTGGATTTGACATAATGTTATAGTTATGGGTAGTATTTATAAATTCTGCAAAGTATGCAAGTTGTTATATTATATTTGATTGATCGGAGAATATTCATTTTAGCAGGGAATATTCGTACAACGGCGCAATCATTGGTGGACCCCACAACAGAATTATTGTCGAATTGAGAAAATGACAAAAATATATTTATGAAAATAACGGCGGAAGTTTTACCATTATCATTGTTGAACTACTTTCGGTAGTAAAAGTACAAAGAATACGCTGGCGTGGTTGCATAAGAAGTACACGATATTGATTATTGATGCTTACGTGAGAAGTCACTCGATTATACTCAATTATTGCTACTGAGAATTTGTGATCATATCTCTCATATTATTGATTTGATTATTCACAAAGATCAAATACGCATAATATGTTATTTTATTAAATTAATAATTGAGATGGCAAAGTTATTCATATTATTAAATTGCAATATTTACAATGTCTAGAAGTTCTGTCAAGGAGAGGTTTGGTCACCTAATTGCACGCCAATAGGGAGAAATCCTTATTGGAAAGCCCCCCCTCTTTCCTGGGAACGACTTGGTTGTTAAATATTATGAGTTATAATATTAATGATGAATGTTATTAAAATTGAAGTTGTGCTCGGAGTTGAATTTGGAGACGTGGACGTGATATTTGAGTCCGGAATGATGAAATTAGTAAAAATAGACTATAAACACAAAATTTTCTGGGTTTTACTATTTGGTCAAAAAGTCAACAGTTGAGTTTTTCGGGAAAAGTCAAACTTCAAATTTTTAAAATTTATATTTTTGATAAAAATAGTTTCATTGTGTTGGAATTATTTGTGTTAGTGAAAATCGACATTTATTTCGATAATAATTGATGTCTGGAGGTTATAGTGACCAATTGGATATTTAACTGGATAAATGAGCAATTGATTGCTATTATTTCATATGATTATAACTATTTGTTCACATGTGTATACTATTATTTCACATTCTTGTTACTGTTAGGGGAGTTGGTGCAAGATTGATAATACTTGCATTACTAAGTTAAAAATGGAGGCATAGATGGAGGTACTATACTGTAATTCATATTTTCACATGTCTAGAACTATTGATTCACATGATTTACTATTGAATCACATTATTTACTATTAGGGGAGGTGGTGCAAGTTTGATAATACTTGCATGACTAAATTAAAAATAAAGGAAAAGTTGGAGGTATTGTACTGTAATTTTTCGAGCCCCAAAACGTGCAATTATTGAAACTATATTTTTCTATAAATAGAAGCTCATTTCTCCATCATTCTTCACCAATTCACTCAAGCTATAGAGCAGTTATTATAGAGAGAAATTTTAGAGGGAAAGAAGAATAGAAGTATGCTACCTCTCTACTCCAGTATCCAATTTCTTTCTAAGGTAAGGGGTATTATTTCTTTCTTTCGTCTTCATGAAGAGAACTTCTGTTATTCCATTCTTTATTATTATGTTGGAATAACTAGTTTATGCGAAGTACCACATACATGGTGAAATTCTTCTGTTATTCCATTCTTTATTATTCTGTTGGAACATCCTGTCTCGGCTTTTACGTGGGAACCGGTTAAAATCTTTATTATTCTCATTGGAACATCCCTGTTTTACGCTTTACGCCGGACTTGGTTCCGTCTTAGTAGAATATCCTTGATATTTGCGCTTCATCCAGTATCTTTTCATGAAAATATTCTTCTGAGCATTCTTGAATTTTACTCTACAAAGAAGTATCATGTTGACAATTTGGACGTTATTAGTTCCTGGATAAATTAATTCGTGAACTTGTTTTATTGAATTCTTATATCATTGTCATCATCCTCATGTTTATATTTTTTTGAAAGTCATCTGTGGCCTGTAATGCATAGATGGACTTGGTATGATTATTATGACCAGGGATTATTCGGTATAATCATGACCGTAATGTTATAAATGATGTGATAAAAGTCCTCATTGGCCCGTAGTGCATTGATGGACAGTTGTTGGCATGATCATGACCATTGATGAATACACGAATGTCCTTGGCCCATAGTGCATGGATAATTGTGGTCGTGATACTAAAGAATATCCTTGGCCGTAGTGCAGGGGTGATTCGACGATGTGGATTATTTATTAAGTTGAGTCCCAGCGATAAAAGTGATGAAAAACCTTTTAAATCATAAAAGATAGTAGATTTTATTCTCTACTTAACTCTTTTAATGGATTGCTTGTTCCAATTGTAGTTAAACTTGATGTCTATGTATTTTATCAGTTTAACATTGTTGAAAGACTAATGATAATTTATTCGCATTATCTTAGTCATAATATTTCTTCTTGGGCTAGTTGAGCTCACCTTTTGCTTTCATTGTTCTCTTCAAGAAATGAGAACGTAAGCGGGGACTAGTCGGGGAAGCAGAGTGACGGTCCAGAGGATAGCATTAGTAGTCCTCACTATTCTGTTAAATAGTGTGACAATAAATGTAATGAGGACTTATTCTGAGAGTGGATATTGTCTAGAAGACAATATTTGTATTAAAACTCACAGCTCTTTTGTTGTATATTAAATATTGTATTTGTATTCTGTACCATGTATTTGGCAACTCAGGATATGTGATGTA
Source organism: Panax ginseng (assembly GCA_020205605.1). NCBI lineage: Eukaryota > Viridiplantae > Streptophyta > Magnoliopsida > Apiales > Araliaceae > Panax > Panax ginseng. Next base: position 161,031,709 of record CM035128.1, read on the forward strand.
TACCTATTTTGGGGGCGTCACAGAATCCCTCAGAGTATTGATGGACGCTCAGTTGGGTGAAGTCCAATGGGTACAAGACAGGTATCACCAATTGTCTCTAATAGACGAAAGGCGATCTGTGGCTATCTTCCATGGTCATTATATCAAAGAAAGGATCGCATTTATCGATCCTACAATGAAAAAAAGTACGACTACACGGCAGAATTCAAACAACATGACTTGGTTTTGAAGAAGATCATTGACAACCAAGATCAATCTAAGGAAAATTTTCTCCTAAGCTGAAGGCCCATTTGTTGTCAAGGATGTATTGATAGGAGGTGCTCTCAGATTGCGAGGAAATGGATGGCGATGAATTTCCACGACTTATCAACTCCGGACACCGTGAAACGAAGATTATGTCGAAGTTACCATCAAACAAACATCCTGGTTTTGATCATCAAATCACCGGTCATTCGGTTTTGAACCCTTTCCTTTCTACATACTCTTACCCCTCGTGGAAACATACACTTCAAGTCAATGACCTAGTTTTACCTCAATTCAAACCTTCCATACAATCTCGGTTATCACGAAGGCGGATTTAACCTTTCACAATTCGGTTATCCCAAGAGGCGGATTGAACCTTTCACACACTGCAGTTTATCCTCAAGACGGATTAAACTTTTCACGCCATAGTTTGTCCCGAGGACGGGATCAAACTTTTACACACCCGCAGGTTTATCCCCATTATGGGATTAAACTTTCCTCTCCCCATGATGTAGCCTACACATGGGATTCACGTTTCTCTTCATTGCGATTCGGCCCCGAGGGGCGTAACTATAAATCTGATCTCCTCTTTAATAGAGTACGTAGGCAACCATATGCTATATGGCCCGGTCCACAACAACAAAAACAACAAAAATATTTCGCTTCTTTCTTCAAAAAAACAAAAAAACATCTCTACACCTATCGCGCTTTTCACAATCGGCGTTGAACCTTCTACACTAGGTTGAACTTCACGCAGACTTGATCTCCTCTTTAATAGGAGAGACGTAGGCGACCATTTATGGTTCGATCCTAACCCTACCGTAACAAAATACTTGTCACACAAGATCTGGGATCAACCTTCAATTCACCACATTTCACCTGGTTTGAGATCAAAGGGATGGAATTACCCAACCTCTTCTCACAAATAGAAGATTCGGTGACCATCTAAGCTGCGATCGTGTCTCAAAGAGCAATACCAACCCATAAGAGATGAAATTAACTAGGCTTCTCACAAATAGAAGTACTGGCGACCATCTGTGGTGCGGTCAATCTCATAGAGGAACCTCCTCTCCACTTTTCCATACAGATATCAGTCCCAAGACACCAAAGATGGTAGGGATTTACAGAAATCAATGATCCGTTCTGAGAGATCTTACGACGTCTCAATGTCCATCTATCAAGGATAAGTTCAGAATGCATCAAGATCACAAGGCCCTGAAGAAGTAGGCAAACATCAAGCAAGTATCAAGGCATAACTAAAAGGGAAGTGAATCAAAATATATTTCCCTGCCATACATAATACTATTTGATATATACATCTGTGCTGTACATGACAAAATGGCTAAGCTAGTCATGTGGCAGGAAAATACAAAGCTATCTACTGATCCGTGTGTATGCGGACTATCGGATGTAACATAGCATCCCTCTCGACGACGGAGGAAGCTAATCGCAGCTCTCACGCCCAAGGGTATCTACAGCACGAGCTAGCAGATCGAGGCTAATCGCAGATGGTGGCATAGTGCTCATCAATGTAAGCACTCATGTTGGTGAAGACCGATATCATATGGGATCTAACTAAGTACTATATCAGAATGGCCACATCCCTAGCAGATAAGGCGGCATCCCGCTCCCCAATCAATGCATCCCTGGCTGATCTAGCCTCATCCATATCTAACAGAGCGGTATCTCTCTCATCAAGAGCTGTCAACATCGCGGCCCTAGCCTGATCTATATCATAGGTCATCAGATGTAAGCTCTGCTCCAAATGTTGTGTCGAATACTGAGTAACAGGGGCACTCGGGGTGGGAGAATCCATCACAAATGCTGGCAGCCCAGCAGTCAAGTCATCGGTGGGAATAACAGCCTCCTCTATAGGCTCCTCATCGACAGAATCAATCTCCTACACTGTGGATACTACCGCAGCCGATGTAGTCTCTGTCTCCATCCATGCGGAATACTCTACAGAACAATCCGGATGACTGACAAAAAACTTAGCTAGCTCTCACTGATCCCAACAGGCGTACAACCTGGATCTGTCCTCCGCTGACAAACGGTGTGAAGCGAAGCACTGACTCACTGCCCCCTCATAAGGATGAAAATCCTGAAACTGGTCAAACTGACACATCACGGCCAGTGGGTGGTAAGTAATCATGCCCCTCAATCCTGCTAGAGGGAGATAATCCATGCCCGGAGCATGAGTAATGAAGCTGTAGGGTGAGCTAAGCCCTGAACACGACAATATGGCAAACGGATCCCTAATCCCTGCCAGGAAAGGTGACCACGATGCAGCATCTGTGCACTCTGCAGGCTGAAAGGAGTATGACATGGCTATCTCCTGGTTGAAACAAAACCCCTGCCATCTAAATGTGTTAATCGATCTCAAGTGTGACATAACACATACAACATGATCGAGCTACCTGTAAACACTCCTGCCGGATAAGTGCAGTAGTATGTAGCTGACCTCAGAGTCTCTGCGATGATCATCAGTACAATGGTACGACCCTCCCTGAGAGCTCTCACTGCCATAATGACGCCGATATCCAGCTCATCCATGTACCGTGACATGAAGACTTATGATAATACGCATAGAAGCAGTACATCTACTCTGGCTGAACGCCAATGGTCCTCTAGTGTGGTGAAATCCCCAGAATGCCGTGCATAGCTGTCCTCAGAGCCAAACCTATCAAACAGGAAATGCTGGGATATCACGTGGCCGGATGTAATCTTGTCCTGGACCACTCTACGTCTCAATCCGGTGAGGGTCATGAACTGTCTGCTCATGTCTCCAATAGCCATATGCACGCAAGGTCTGTCCAACGGCAAGATCGTCAACCGTGCATACTCCTCTAAAGTAGGAGTAACTCCTGGGTCCCAAATCGAAAAACCTGCCTCTCCGATACCCAGTGCTCTAGCATGCCCTCCACAAATCTTGTGGGAACCTGAAACATTAACAGGGTCATAGTATGCTGCAGCAAATCATCTACGATCACCATGTCTGATGGTGATATACTATCATACCATGAACGCATACCAGATACCACCAAAAATGGTGGGGGTATGATCAATACGGCTAACTGTCGAAGAAGACATCTGTATGGGTCATGTCATAAGACCATCCAGGGGTAAATGCTGAATATCTCTGGACATACATACATATGCATAACATAATAACATGCATGATACAATAGATGGCAATATGATATAGGGAATGGAAAACTGTGCATACATTCCTAAGTATATCATCATCTAATACATCTTTGTACTGCTAAAATACAGGGAAATGGGGCGAAGCTACCCAACATACAACAGAGGCCTATAAAAAAAATAGCGAGAAATACATCAAAAAAAGTCAAGAGTATCGATGTCTACATCATCGATACTATCCACTTGATGTAACTCCTCCTAAGTCACTGGATCTCTATCTATAGGGATGTCAGGCCGATATAAGGGAGGATCTACACCGGAAAAGCCATATGGGTCACCTGAGGGGCCAGCCCCAGAGCTGGAAGGATCAAAAGTATCTACCTCTGAAGGATCTCTGCCCAGATGCCGAATGAAAAGATGTGTCCGATCCAGCTGCCGGGTCAATCTTTCAATTTGTGTCACATGAGTCGGATCTTTGACACAGGCTAGCCAATCCGTCATCATCACGGATCCTAGAACAATATCCCCCATAAACTGTGTGGCGCGGGTCTGAGCTCCAATCGTACGAGGGATCCACCAATGCTGGAACATCTCCTGAGACCAGGGGCCCTCTGACAATGTAAAACCGTCAATCCCCATTAATGGGATGTCAATGATGGGTGACTGCGAAACATGTCAATAACGCCTGGTAGGAGGCAAGATCGGCATACGAATCTCTACTGTAGTGCTCCTAATAGCACACTTTCCTAAATAGAGCTCTCATCCTCCATCTGTGAAGAGAGAAATCCTGCGGGTGGAAATGACGTACTCTACTCCAGTCGGGTACCCATCCTCAAAACCAACTCCCAAATGCTCTCCAAAGTAGGGAATCCATTTAATGACATCGGCTGTCAACAACTCCAGCTGTAGGCGACAATGAGCGAAACCCTCAGCAACAGGGACCTCCGTCAGTATGGAATGATGCCCTCTCCGTCCTCGTGGATAGGTGTCTAAACCTAACACGCTCACAGGACGCAAACATGGAAGCCTCTCATAGGCCCAAAACTGCCAACACAAAGGCAAACATCTGCTGTTAGTCAACACTCTTAACCTGTACACAGGAAAAGACAAGAGAAACACTCACCAGCAGAAATGGGTAGAATCCTAACCACACCTCGGTCAAGCCCTACGATCGCATGCGCATTCCCCTGAGGAAGTAGGCAAAAGTGTAGGAACCCCAATCATACTATCCTATACGGTCCACGTGTCGAGTGGCGCTGATCAAAGTGAAGGACACCGTAGAGGAATTATGTGCTATGAAGTAACCCCTAATGATCATCAGGAACAATCGCCGGAGAATGTGATCCTTGACTCTCACATCATCAGGTATAGGCTCACTCAACATCCCGCTCATAACATCTACGCTCAAAGGACCAGTACAAACAGTCCTGCCCTTGAGTTCCTCCGCCGGAACTCCCAACAAGGATCTGACGGCAGTAGGGGTGATATCTGTCGTGCAAGGCATTGGCTCCCCTCCAAACTCCATACCTGTGATAAATCGTCAATCCATTGACGTCATCATCACCTCACAGTCCAGCAAATAGAGTGACTGAGTCTGGTGAAACCATCGCTCAGACAATGCCCTGAGGTAACCCTAGGGACAGCGACGGGGAAGAATGGAGAAGAACATACCAAATACCCAGCCATGGACGATCGCTTTGTAGTCATCATGCAAAACCTGATACATAGAGTGGATGCTAAACCAGTTCCCTCGAGGCTGTGTGAAGCCGGGAACCTACATCAAATATAGATCAACATCAGAATCCTTAACTCCTCATCAATAGGAAATAAGGAAGATTAAAGATCTAACTTCATACCTCGTTTGCGTGCAGGTATACTGAAGGATGCTTACTCAAGTCACCCAGAAGATCTGGGTTTGCCACTTGAATACCTAGCAATTCCCTATGGGGAACACGTACAGCAGGAGAAGGAACCTCAATCGGTGCATCCTCCTCCTCCTCCTCGACATTCGGCACTTCAACCCGAATAGGACGTATCACCGCCTCCACCAAACGATGAAATTTAATGAGCAGCGGTGAGGCTCTTCGAAGCTCTCCTGCAGACACCGTAAGTAGTCCTACGGGAATTACTCGGCTGATCCAGATCCATAATATCTGGACAGCAAGTCTCCAAATCACCTCAGAAAGGGTGTGGTAATTTCTTACCTGGAGCTTTTCAAAATGCATTGCTTTAACATACATCTACAGTAGAGTTAAAATGCATGACTACCCAATACCTATATTTTGGGAAAATTTTGCCATAGCCCCCTTTGTAGATGGGACTATCCACATGCACATAGGTATGACTAGGTGGCCATTCAGTAGCACACCTGTACACAGTCTTATACATCCTACATGTATTAATCACATCATAGTAAAAATTCGTAAGTGTAGTCTAATTACCAGGATTATTTTGCTTTTTATGCCTTTACTCATTTGCCCTCATATAGGATAAGAAATGACAGTAGACTGCTTCAAAAGTTAAATTTTTTCACATCATTATGTTCAGCATGGTTTAATACTAACATTTGCTATGTTGAATATTTTTTATCAAGTCATATCAGCATGCATATTCACTACTACGTGTCTAAATGCATTTCATGTGATAAGTCATTTTCCAACGGATAGAAACTGGGAAAAAATACATGCATATGTTACCGGGATGATGAAGAACGCAGCTTATGCGGTGGCGAGAATATGCAGAAAGTTTCTGAACTCAAAGATATCGAAGAAGAGCTCTCAGATTTCCTTCACACAAGAACTTGAAAATGACTTATGAAAGCAACCATTCACCTATACATAGGCACGCGGTTGGTCATGAGCTCACCTGCTGCTCCCCGCAGTGTACCTATGGCACTTCTACATGGGTCCCACACCTCCAGCTCGCTCCAGTTAGAGTTGCAAAGGAGGTCTCACAAGCTAAAAAGGCCAGATCAAGAATAAAAGTGCTACGCGATTGAGCGGAATAGCCTGAAATCCTAGTTTCTCATCGGTCAGAGTTAAACTGCCATCGTCTCAACGGTATTCGCCTGAATGCAGGGTATACTATACTAATGAGCTCAGCTTTCATAGATCATGCTCGGCAATATCCCACAAAGGTTTGATGCCGTCATTTGCAGGGTCACAACCCTAAACTTCCCTGGCGGGGGTTACAACGCAAAACCACAAAATATTAAACCTCCCCGGCGGGGGTTACAACGCCGAAGTTATAAAACATCTACGTATCCCCGGCGGGGGTCACAATGCGCATCTTTTGAGCATCTACGTATCCCTGGCAGGGGTTACAACGCAATGCAACCATTGATACACACATCAATGAAGGCCAAGCAGTCTTGACATCATGTCAACCGATGACAAGTAAACCCATCGAAGCAACCTTCCCCAGCAAGGGCTACAACACAATGCTACCATTGACATACATCAATTAAGGTCAAACAACCTTGACAATACACCCAGCAAGGATTTATCCGGTGATACACATATCAACAAAGGTCGGGCAACCCTGACGACGACAAACTGTTGGCAATAACTCCGACAGAATGAGGGAATATGTTATACACATCCTCAAATAGACAAAGCTTTATCCCCACAGATCTCTTACACACAAGAGGTACCTCTATGGAATATAAGCCAATGTCTAGGATTCAAGACTTTGGTGATAGCCCCAACGTCAACATCCTTGGAGACTTGGATCGCATGTCCAAGCCATCACTGATTGTCATCCCAACAGGATTACCTGATAATCATGCATCATACATTTGCATCATGTTGCTGCATATAGCATCATGTTTATCTTGCTTGCATTTCAAGTGTCTAGGATTCTTTATCCTATCCATGCCTTGCATTTCATGAATATGATAAAGAGGGGCATCTGTAGACACTCAAAATTTTCTGCATGCCTGTTACTAACATTACAGGAGGGCAGATTCATCTTTTGGAGATAACCCTAGAAGACAGCTTACATCCATTCCGGATACTACTGGAAGTGCAGTTCTAACCCGGAACACAAACCGGGAACATCAGTTCCAACCCGGAACATAAACTGGGAACTTCATCTCAAACCCGGAACACACACCGGGAATGTCATTTCCAATCTCGGAGATAACCCTGAGGTTTGCAAGATCAAAAGACCGATAACAACACTGGAGAGGACAGTCCTGTCTCTACGATAACACCACGACGTTCAGTTTCAGTCCCAGAAACAACACTGGGAGTAACAACTCCATCCTTGGTGATAGCCCCAAGGGATGCTTTTGCAGTTCCAGTGATAACTCCGGAATTATTTGTTTCAAACACATGCGATCAGCTTCAAGCTCAGACCTCCTACCGAGGAAATCATACCTCAGACCCGAAGCTAACAATGGGCAAATAGGTTCTTTTATAGATGACCTTGCGGTATTCAAACACTTGCAGCAGTCCAATCTCAGATGTAACCCTGAGCAACGTCTGCTTTCCGCTCAAACCGGCGATAACCCCGATAAGGAGTCAAAAGTGTCATCTTACCGCCTCAACAAGATGATATCGCGACATACCAACAAGTAGTCCAATCTCAGATATAACCTTGAGCAATGTCTACTTTCAACTCAAACCGGCGATAACCCCGGTGAGGAGTCAAACATCATCTTGTCTCTTCAACACCTGCGCGTCGTCTCGACACTTCATACATATATACAATAATGTCCCACAAGAACCGAGGAGTAACAATCCCGAGTGACTATTACGCGTGGCAGTACTTTGGATAGAATTTGAAGCTTGAAGACCATGGGCATAGACCCCTCTTCCTGACTTCGTACAACCTCTAATCCATGTCATTGTGTAACTCTCGACACAAGCGGTCCGAAGAAGGTCAGATATACCTCGTTCGGATGCTCGGATTGAAGTTCTGCAAGTTCGAGAGGACATTACAGTGCACGAGTGCACGTACTACGAGACGATGGGAGCCGCGAGTCTTAGATGCACCACGACCGGTGGCGAAGTCCAACTGCATGGCCGCTGGCAGTGTACCTGCTGACCATCCATCTATATATAAAAGCCTTGGGTTCAGCCATTTGAAGGGGAGGAGAGAGAAAAAAGGTGAGGAAGCCCTGTCCATTTTACTCTGCATACACATCTTTTGAGTGTTTCCTCACTTTTAAACACTTGTTAGCTCACATATAGCTATCTTTTATCCGATGGGAGCTGAGTGTTTATCCATTTAAAGTCATAGAAGTCTACTTTGGCAGCCCACTATAAGCCTTCTCACATTATATAAAGTCTTCTTCTCATATTAGCACACACTGTTGTACACATTGAGAGTCGTGTGAGTGTGTTTGCCCGAACTTCGGTCCGTGGTTTTCATTTCTGTTTGTATATATACTTATATATATATGTATATATTTCATATATGGACTAACATTATCGATTTATGCCTCGATTGAGCCTAGACTTCGGTCTGGAGCGTTTATTGCTTATATATATATAATTGTTGTCAGACATATCTGATGAGCCTGCATTTTACATCCGGAGCATTTACTCGCTTATATATATATATATACTTATATATATAATTGTTGTCGGACATATCCGATGAGCCTGGATTCACATCCGGTGCGTTTACTGCTTTTTATATATATATATATATATATATATTTGTACATATATATATATTTATATTTTTCTGTCAGGCCTGGAGTTTACTTTGTGGCCTTTTATGCCTTTTATTTATATTTCGTCTGTATCAGAGTTTACTTACGTGGCGATTGATCGCTATTATGACTTTATTTATATTTCGTCCCACAGAGTTTACTTTCGTGGTGGTTGATCATGTCCATATATATATATTTACCGCTTTTATATATTTACATTTCGATCCCCCATGGAGTTGCTTCGTGGTGGTTGATCATATCCGTATATATATTTATAGCTTTTATATATATAAGCGCCATCGCTTTCCATACAAATTGCGATATCATGTGAGCCTAGGAATCATGTGATCACATATTCAATCTACTGAATCTAGATTCGGTTCCCATGATGGACATATTTTTCAGCTGTTAGTAGCTTGTACATTATTTTACAATGTCTGAATTTCCTTGGATGGCTATCATGCCCATGAGGAGTTCGGCACTGTTGTATATTATTTTCTCGAGAATGCTTCGCATCTCGAAAATAAAAGCAAATAAGCCGAACATTTAATAATAAAATGGAAGTATGAAAAGGTCTCAATTCCTATTGAGCATAGGGTTTGAAAAACCTCTTTTACAAAACTTCATTGATATATCTTGGTTAAAACTGATTTTTTCTATAAAATTCAAATCTTGTGTATATAGGTGCGAACGAGGCCTCACACTACTTTCAAATAATTGCACATTGATCCACACACACACACACATATTCATATAAATAATTTCTTTAAAAAGTGGCGGTCACCGTGGTAACACGGATGTCGGGGGGGGGGGGGGTGCCTAACACCTTCCCTCCGCATAATCAAGCCCCCGGACCCAAAATAAATCTCGGTTTCTGAGACCGTCTAGCAAAGTTGTCAAATCCTTTGGGTCAATGTGCAAATCTTTTTTGGTTGCGTTGGTGCAACCAGTTAAATACACCAACTGGCGACTCTTAAAGTCAAATCGTCGACATTATACATGTCGGACCTTTTCACTTGTTTTTTCAAACAAATCTCACATTAACATGAGAACACCAAGGAACAAGTAACGAAAAGGGACAATGAAAAATCCCGACGTCGACATCCTATTTGCGCTCAACGTTTAAATTTAACTCCGGAATCTTTGACTTATCTGTTTAAACTCCGTTAGGAGAAATCTTCATTTCATGTGTTATCCAAGTCTTGGATGAGAGTCACCGTTTTTAAATGATATTTCTAGTGTTAATAAATTTCCTAACGTATTCCCTGAAGACTTCTTGACATGCCCCAGAGCGTGAAAGTAAATTTTGTATTGACCCCAGTACAAAACCCATTTCTAAAACCCTCAAATATTTCTTCACCCAAAAGGAACGTAATATATATTTGAAGAGCGTTGGCTCAATTTTGTTGAAGATTACGATTATACCATTCAATACCATCACGGGATAAGCGAGCGTGTTAATGGCGTGTTGAGTAGAGGATCGTATGTGTTTACGAGTGTAAATATACAAACCTACGTGAAAATAACGAATATACGATTAGAACCGACTTTAAACGATAATGTTAAAGCTACAGACTTGGAGCTGATGAATACGAAGAAGAAGGTTCAAGAAGGCGTTATTCTTGAAGCAAGAGTCGATGAAGACGGCCCATTTGAAATCCTCGATCAAGTATGAACTGCGGCCTATAGACTCGCCTTAATGCCAAGTATGTCGCGTGTTTTTCACGTATCGATGTTACGTAAATATGTGGACGACCCAAACCACATTATTGATTTAGAACCGGACGAGATAGCGGAAGATTTAACGTATGAAGAGGTACCTGTTAAAATCTTGGATAAGAAGAAATATATTATACACTCTAAGGTTATACCTCAAGAGTTAGAATCTGATGAAGTGTCATCATCTGTTCGGCATACCAGGTATGTACGTAAATTTCGAGGGCGAAATTTCATAAGGAGGGAAGATTGTGAGACCCCAAATTTTATGAATAAATATTTAATTTTCTCGAAATATTTTTTTTATGTTATGGTGTGGATTTGAGATAATGTTATAGTTGTGAGAAATATTTATAAATTTTGAAAAGTAAGCAAGTGGTTATAAAATATTCGATTGGTCGGGGAATATTCTTTTTATCAGGGAATATCCGTACGACGGCACAATCATTGGTGGACCCCCACAACAGAATTATTGTCGGAAAGAGAAAACGATAGAAATATCTTTTTATGAAAATAACGGTGGAAGTTTTACCGTTAACTGTTGAACTACCTGGTAGTAAAAGTACAGTAATACGCGTGGTTGCATAGTAGCACACGGTATTAATTATTGGTGCTTACATGAGAAGTCACTCAGTTTTACTCAGTAATTGTTATAGTAATTACTGTTTAATATTTTATTTTATTGATTCAATAATTGCTGCGTTGATATTTTATATTATTATTGATTCAATAATTGTCACTGCATAATATTTCCCATTATTAGATCAATAATTTATATTATTTGAATAATATTATTTGCGACACCCCCAAAATAGGTATACATCACCCATCTTGGGTCGCCAAATACATGGTACTGAATACAAATACAAACTTAATTATACAACTGTCGTGTAACTTACAACAAAACATAAGCTGAGAGTTTTAAAACAAATATTGTCTTCTAGACAATATCCACACTAAATGGAGTCCTCATTACAATTATTATCTCACTATTTTATAGAATAGTGAGGATTACTAAAACACCATCTTGGGCCATCACTCCGTTCCTCGACTAGTTCCGGCTACGTTCTCATTTCTTGAAGAGAACAATGGAAGTAAAAGGGTGAGCTCAAGTTGCCCAGTAAGAAATATTATGACTAAGATAATGCAAAATATGTTATCATTAGCCTTCAACAATGTTAAACTGATAGAATATAATAGACAACAAGTTTAATTGCAGTGGAACAAGCAATCCATTAGAAGAGTCAAGTAGAGCATGATATCTACCATCTTCTATGATTTAAAATATTTATCATTAACTTTATTGCTGGGACTCAGCTTAATAAATAGATCACATCATCAAATCATCCCTGCACTATGGGCCAAGAATATTCATTAGTATCACATCCACAAATTATTCTTGCACTACGGGCCAAGAATTATTCGTGTAATCATCAATGGTCATGACTATCTGCGAATTATCACGGTCATAATCATACCAATCAACGATCCATCTATGCAAGTAAGCTAAAGATGACTTTCATCACAATATAAGCATGAGGATGATGACAATGATATAAGAATTCAATTAAACGAAAGGAAAGGATAAATTTTTAAAGATTTATAATTTAATTTATCCAAAATTCAATAATGTCCAAATTTTCAACATAATACTGTTTTGTAGAGTAAAATTCAAGAATAATATCCATGTATCAAAAATAATTTGGAAAGAAAAGAAATAATTTTTTTGGTGAATAGTACCCCGTGAATAGTACTTTGGAAATAGTACCCCGTGAATAGTACCTCGACATGAAAAGTGCCCCAAATACCCGAGTGAACAATATTTAAGTGAATAGTAAATCGGGTGAATAATAACTTGTGAATAGTAACTCGTGATTAGTACCCCGGCATGAAAAGTGCCCCGAATACCCGAGTGAATAATATTATAGTGAATAGTAACTGGGTGAATAGTAACCCATGAATAGTAACTTATGAATAGTACTTCGGGTGAAAATATTGATATTTAATAAAAAAGTTCATATCAATATTCAATAAAATGATCTTTGGATGAAGCGCCAAAACTCATGGATATTCCACTAATTTCAAGGATTATAGAAGTAATACTTACCATAGTAAGTTTAGATTTAAGAATATGAAAAGAATTAATATACGAAAACTACAAATGAATTTCACACGTAAATACGAGTACATAATCGCGTGAGCAGGTTATTCGACATACTAAAGGATGAATACAAAAATAGTATTCCTTATGAATACGAAAGAAATAATACCCCTTACCTTAGTAAAAAGCTGGATACTGCAAAAGTGAAGTAGCAGAATACTCTTCTTCTTGCTCTCTATAGTTTCTCTCTCTATATTGTCTCTTGTGAATCTCAGTGAATTGGTGAGAAAGAAAGAAGAATTAAGCTTCTATTTATAGGAGAATGGACTAAATAGTAACTAATTCACGAACGGTCCAGATTGATTCACTATTAGAGCGGACGGTCCATATTGATTACTATTAAAATCACAACCGACGGTCCAGATCGATTTACTTTTAAAACCACCACCGACGGTTCAGATTAATTACTTTTAAAACCACCATCAACGGTCAAGATTGATTACTTTTAAAACCACCATCAATGGGCCAGATTGATTTACTATTAAAACCATCATCGATGGTCCAAATTGATTACTATTAAAACCACCACCGACGGTCTAGATTGATTTACTATTAAAACCACCACCGACGGTCCAGATTGATTTACTATTAAAACCACCATCGATAGTCCAGATTGATTTAACTTATTACACTTTGGTAACCCTAAAGTTTCCTAAGTTTGCATTATTCCCCTCTAACTTTTGTAAATCACTTATTTTCAATAAACACATTCTTAATACATCAACAATTATTCATCATTAATATTATAACTCACAATATTTAACAACCAGGTCATTCTCAGGAAAGAGGGGGCTTTTCGATAAGGATTTCTCCTTATTGGGCGTATGATTAGGTGACCAAATCTCTCCTCGATGAGAACTTCTATATATTGTCAATATTGCAAATAATAATATGAATAACTTTGTTGTCTCAATTATTGATTTAATAATATAAAATATTATGCGAGATGATAATGTGACAATAATTGAATCAAATAACGTGAGATCTTATGCAACAATTCATCATAGCAATAATTGAGTATAATTGAGTGACTTCTCACGTAAGCATCAATAATCAATATCGTGTGCTACTATACACAACCACGCGATATTATTGTACTTTTTACCACCGGGTAGTTCAGCGGTTTAACGGTAAAACTTCCATTTGTTATTTTTATAAAAAGATATTTATGTCATTTTTTAACTACGACAATACTTAGTTGTGGGGTCCACCAATGATTGTGCCGTCGTACGAATATTCCCTGCTAAAACGAATATTTCCCGACCAATCGAATATTCACTGACACAACGAATATTTTATATCAACTTGCTTACTTTGCAAAATTTTCCAAATATTACCCACAGCAATAACATTATATCATATCCACACCATAATATTCAAAAATATATTTCGAGAAAAATTATTCTTTATTCAGAAAAAGTTGGGGTCTTACAACCTCCTCTTCTTATGAAATTTCATCCTCGAAATTAGGGTACGTACCTGATATGTCGAAGAGGTGAGGATACCTTGATTTCATTTCAGATCCTAACTCCCAGGTCATTTCCTCCACATCGTGGTTTCTCCACAAAATTTTGACTTGAGGTATAACCTTGGAGCGTAGAATATGATCCTTCTTATCCAAGATTTTAACAGCTACCTCTTCATACGTTAAATCTTCTGCTATCTCGTCCGGTTCTAATTTAATAATTTGGTTCGGGTCTTTTACATATTTACGTAACATAGATATGTGAAAAACGTTATAAACACGAGACATACTTGGCGGTAAGGTGAGTTTATAGGCCACAGTTCCTACTCGATCAAGGATTACAAATGGACCAATGAATCGAGGATTGAGCTTTCATCTCTTTCCAAATCTCGTAACTCCTTTCCATGGAGCAACACGTAACAACACATGATCTCCAATATTGAATTCCACGTCCTTTCGATGAAGATCAACATAACTCTTTTTGTCGATCTTGTGAGGTTTTTATACGTTATTGGATCGTTTGAATCTTTTCCATAGTCATACGTACCAACTCCAGTCCCAACAATCTCGTTTATATACATACCATGCAATCTTACAATCTCGTTTATGTATATACGCGCAAGACGTTCAAGTGTATAAGTTTCTCGTATCGATAAGAAATGAGTAGATTTAGTCAATCTATCAACAATGACCCAAATTGCATCTATGCCTTGAGAAACCTTGGGAAGACCAGTAAGAAAATCCATGGTAATGTGCTCCCACTTCCATTCTAGAATTTCAAGTGGTTGCAATGGACCTTTTGGCACTTGATGCTCTGCCTTGACTCGTTGACTAGTTAGACACCTTGAGATAAACCCCGCTATCTCTCTCTTCATATTGCTCCACCAAAATGTATGTCAAAGATCACGATATATTTTGGTACTCCCAGGATGGATTGCAAATGGTGTGTTGTGCGCCTCCATCATTATTTTATACTTCAAGTCAGAATCATTAGTAACACAAAGTCTAGAGTTGACTCGAAGTATTCCTTCTTCATCGATTCTTGCTTCCGGAATAGCACCTTCTTGCACTTTCTTCTTCATACGTATTAGCTCCAGGTCTGTAGCTTGAGCAGCTTTAACTTTATCGATTAAAGTCGGTTCTACTCGTATATTCGCCATCATCACATGGGTCCCTGGAGTCTTTAACTCTATCTCCATCCTTTGTAAGTCATACAAAATGGGCCTTTGCATTAAAAATACAGCATTCGTACCCGCATATGATCCTTCTACTCAATGCATCAGCTACTACGTTCGCTTTTCCAGGATGGTATTGAATGGTATGATCATAATCTTTCAACAGCTCAAGCCATTGTCTTTGTCGTATGTTGAGTTCCTTTTGACTGAAGAAATATTTGAGGCTTGTATGAACCGTATAAATCTCCACCTTCTCTCCATACAGGTAATGCCTCCAAATCTTAAGCGCAAAAACAACAGCTGCCAACTCTAGATCATGAGTAGGATAATTTCTCTCATATTCTTTGAGTTGTCGTGAGGCATAGGCTATGACTTTCCCATGTTGCATGAGAACACATCCTAAACCTTTACCTGAAGCATCACTGTAGATGGCAAATCCCTCCGAACCAGATGGTATTGTCAGAACAGGTGTTGAAATGAGTCTTCTCTTGAGTTCTTGAAAACTCTTCTCACATTCTTCGCTCCAACCGAATTTTATATCTTTTCGAGTCAGTTGAGTTAATGGAGCAGCGATTCAAGAAAACCCTTCTATAAATCTCCGATAATAACCAGCTAAGCCGAGAAAGCTACGTACTTCGGTCACTGACTTGGGTTTCTCCCAGCTTTGAATTGCTTCAATCTTTGCTGGGTCAATAGATATTCCATGATTTGATATCACGTGCCCAAGGAATGCTGCTTCCTCAATCCAAAACTCGCACTTCTTCAACTTGGCATAAAGCTTATTTTCACGAAGCTTTTGGAGTATCAGCCTCAAGTGTTGCTCATGATCCTCACGGCTTTTGGAATATATGAGGATGTCATCAATAAAGACGACTACAAAATGATCTAAATATTCCTTGAATACTCGGTTCATTATATCCATGAAGGCAGTAGGAGCATTAGTCAATCTAAAAGACATGACTAGGAATTCATAATGCCCATACTGAGTTCTGAAAGCAATCTTTGGGATGTCATCGATTTTAATCTTTAACTAATGATATCCGTAACAAAGATCAATCTTTGAAAAGAATTTGGCGCCTTGCAACTGGTCAAACAGGTCATCAATGCGTGGCAACGGGCACCTATTTTTGATGGTGACATGATTCAACTCCCGATAATCAATACAAAGTCGCATACTTCCATCTTTCTTCTTTACGAAGAGAACAGGAGCACCCCAAGGAGATGTACTAGGACGTATGAAACCGTTGCCTAACAATTCCTGTAGTTGAGTCTTTAACTCCTGAAGTTCAACAAAAGCCATTCGATATGGGGCTTTGGAAATGGGTTTTGTACTGAGTTCAAGGTCGATACAAAATTCAATTTCACGCTCTGGGGGTAGGCCATGAAGTTCTTCAGGGAATACGTTAGGAAATTTATTAACAATGGAAATATCATTCAAATCTGACGTATTTTTGTTTAAATCTGTGACATGGGCTAAGAAAGCTTGATATCCGTTTTTTAATAAACGAATAGCTTTATGACTTGAGATGACAGTTATTGACTTTAATTGTTTGGTTGCTTGAATTTGCATAATAGGTTGGTTAGGAATATGAAAGCTAACAACCTTACGAAAACAATCAATTTTAGCATGATGAGTAGTCAACCAATCAATTCCTAAAATCACATCGAATGCAAGTATTTTTAAAGAAATAAGATTGACAGTTAACGTGCAGTTATCGATTTGAATCAAACAAGACTTATAGACAGTGGATGTTATGAAGGTTTCTCCCAGCGGAGTTTCAACAGATAAATTAAAGTCTAATTTCTCCAGAGTCAAATTTAAACGTTGAGCGCAAGTAGGAGAAATAAAGGAATGGGTAGAACCGGTATCAAATAAGGTATAAGCTTCGCAAGGGTTTATGATTAGCTTACCCGTGATCACCTCATTTGGATTCCTCGCTTTTTGGGAGGTTATGACAAACGCTCTCCCTTGAACTACCGGTTTTGTCTTATCTGGGATGGCCTTTGATGCCTCCATCCCAGCTGGACTTGACTTTGGTGCACGACAAAATCGGGCTAGGTGACCTTCTCTTCCACAATTGTAACATGCTTTTGGGTAGTGCGTCTGAGTTTGGTGGTGTGTCCCTCTCTCCGCATTTGTAACTTATCTGCCAAGGTGGTCATTCTCCTTCCTTAATAACGGTCTTGGTCTTTGACATCTTTCCATCATTATCGAATCTCCTCTTCTTGAAATTTCTACTTCTATTATCTTGGCCATGATTACCACCGGAGTGGTTACCATTTCTTGCATGTTGATTCCCTCCACATTTGTTGTCACCGCTTTGATGACTGCTACCACTGGTATTATCGACTTGTTGGCTGCTCTCTCTTGGTTGGGTTGACTCATTATCGCGCTCCAATAACTGAGCCCTATTTACAACATCTGAATACAAACACGGTTTATGAGAAATGAGGTATTGACGTATTTTGAGTCTCAAACCTCGTAGAAACATTCGCGTCATTCTCTCCTCATTATCAACCAAATGGGATGCGAACTGGGATAACTCGGCAAACTTAGCCTCGTACTGCGACACGGTCATATTATTTTGCTCCAACTTGATAAACTCCACCTCCTTCATGTGACGATTACTTTCGGGAAAGTACTTGTCATTGAACAGCTCTTAGAACTTCTCCCAAGACATCTTGAGTGCGGCAGGCTGGGTACGCTTTACTGATTTCCACTAGTAATCTGCTTCTCCTCTCAACATGAAGGTGGCAAAGGGAACCTTTTGCTCTTCGGAGCATCTCAAGACATCAAATATCTTGGTGATCTGCTTTATCCACGTCTCCGCCTTAAGTGGTTTTGACTCTCCCCAAAACTCTGATGGTCCCATCTCCTTGAATTGTTTAGCGGTGACCATATGTGAGTTTCTAGTGTGTCCTCCTGCATTTTGAATAGGAGCCGCTCTCGCCTGATGTTGCATGAATTGCATGAAGCCTATAAACATCCCATCGTTCATCATTTGATCGGTGTTGTTGTTTACCTGAGGATTATTATCTTCCTGTTGCACATTATCCTGGATATTGATCGTTGGTGACTCAACGGTCTCATGTGCTTCGTTGCTTATCTCAACAATTTCAGATGTCATTTTTAAACACTGCCACAAAACAAGGGTTAATTGACATGCCACATATTATCCCTATACTCTGACCGACCAATTAAATACCAAATGAACTTAGGTAGGTCATACTAGCGAAGGAATTCCTCGTCTCTCCCCTCCTAGTTCTTGTCTTACATCTCAGCCAAGGATCATATCCTTAAGCTTTAATACCAACTGTGACGCCCCCAAAATAGGTATACATTACCCATCTTGGGTTACCAAATACATGGTACTGAATACAAATACAAACTTAATTATACAACTGTCGTGTAACATACGACAAAACATAAGCTGAGAGTTTTAAAACGAATTCTAGACAATATCCACACTAAATGGAGTCCTTATTACAATTATTATCACACTATTTTATAGAATAGTGAGGACTACTAAAACACTATCTCGGACCATCACTTTGTTCCCCGATTAGTTTCGGCTACGTTCTCATTTTCTGAAGAGAACAATGGAAGTAAAAGGGTGAGCTCAACTAGCCCAGTAAGAAATATTATGACTAAGATAATGCAGAATAAGTTATCATTAGCCTTCAACAATTTTAAACTAATAGAATATAAATAGACAACACGTTTAACTGCAACGGAACAAGCAATCCATTAGAAGAGTCAAGTAGAGCATGATATCTACCATCTTCTATGATTTAAAAAGTTTATCATTAACTTTATTGCTGGGACTCAACTTAATAAATAGATCACATCATCGAATCATCCCTGTACTACAGGACAAGGATATTCTTTAGTATCATGTCCACAAATTATTCTTGCACTATGGGCCAAGAATTATTCGTGTAATCATAAATGGTCATGACTATACCGAATTATCCCTGGTCATAATCATACCAATCAATAGTCCATCTATGCACATAAGCCAAGATGATTTTCATCACAATATAAGCATGAGGATGATGACAATGATATAACAATTCAATTAAATGAAAGGAAAGGATAAATTTTTAAAGATTTATAATTTAATTTATCCAAAATTCAATAATGTCCAAATTTTCAACATGATACTGCTTTGTAGAGTAAAATTCAAGAATAATATCCATGTATCAAAAATAATTTGGACAGAAAAGAAATAAATTTTTCGGTGAATAGTACCCCGTGAATAGTATCCTGTGAATAATACTTCGGGAGTAGTACCCCGACATGAAAAGTGTCCCAAATACTCGAGTGAACAATATTTGAGTGAATAGTAAATCGGGTGAATAGTAACCCGTGAATAATAACTCGTGAATAGTACCCCGGCATGAAAAGTACCCCGAATACCCGAGTGAATAATATTATAGTGAATAGTAATTGGATGAATAGTATACTTGTGAATAGTACTTCAGGTGAAAATATTGATATTTAATAAAAAAGTTTATATCAATATTCCAATAAAATGATACTGGATGAAGCGAAAAACTCACGGATATTCCACTAATTTCAAGGATTATAGAAGCAATACTTACCATAGTAAGTTTAGATTTAAGAATATGAAAAGAATTAACATACAAAATCTGCAAATGGATTTTCACTTGTCATACGGTACGTCATCCGCGTAGACAGGTTATTCTGACATACTAAAGGATGAATACGAAAAATAGTATTCCTTATGAATACGAAATAAATAATACCCGTTACCTTAGTAGAAAGCTGGATACTGTAAAAGTGAAGTAGCAGAATACTCTTCTTCTTGCACTCTATAGTTTCTCTCTCTATAGTGTCTCTTGTGAATCTCAGTGAATTTGTGAGAATGAAAGAAGAATTAACCTTCTATTTATAAGAGAATGGACTAAATAGTAACTAATTCACGAACGGTCCAGATTGATTAACTATTAGAACGGACGATCCATATTGATTACTATTAAAACCACAACCGACGGTCCAGATCGATTTACTCTTAAAACCACCACTGACGGTCCAGATTGATTACTTTTAAAACCACTATCAACGGTCAAGATTGATTACTTTTAAAACCACCATCAATGGTCTAGATTGATTTACTATTAAAATCACCATCGATGGTCCAAATTGATTTACTATTAAAACCACCACCGACGGTCCAGATTAATTTACTATTAAAACCACCACCGACGGTCCAGATTGATTTACTATTAAAATCACCATCGATGGTCCAGATTGATTTAATTTATTACACTTTGGTACCCCTAAAGTTTTCTAAGTTTGCATTATTCCCCTCTAACTTTTGTAAATCACTTATTTTCAATAAACACATTCTTAATACTTCAACAATTATTCATCATTAATATTATAACTCACAATATTTAACAACCAGGTCATTCCCAGAAAAGAGGGGGCTTTTCGATAAGGATTTCTCCTTATTGGCGTGTAATTAGGTGACCAAACCTCTCCTTTACAAAACTTCTAGATATTGTCAATATTACAAATAATAATATGAATAACTTTGTCGTCTCAAATATTGATTTAATAATATAAAATATTATGCAGATGATAATGTGACAATAATTGAATCAAATAACGTGAGATACTATGCAACAATTACTGTAGCAATAATTGAGTATAACTGAGTGACTTCTCACGTAAGCATCAATAATCAATATCGTGTACTACTATGCAACCACGTATATTACTGTACTTTTACCACCGGGTAGTTCAACAGTTTAACGGTAAAACTTCCGCTGTTATTTTTATATAAATATATTTATGTCATTTTTTAACTACGACAATACTTCCGTTGTGGGGTCCACCAATGATTGTGCCGTCGTACGAATATTCCCTGCTAAAACGAATATTCACCGACCAATCGAATATTCACTGACACAATAAATATTTTATATTAACTTGCTTACTTTGCAAAAATTTTCAAATATTACCCACAACTATAACATTATAACATATCCACACCATAATATTCAAAAATATATTTCGAGAAAAATTATTCTTTATTCAAAAAAAGTTGGGGTCTTACATTATTAGATAGCATTATTGGCAATGTCTAGAAAGTTCTGTCAAGGAAAGGTTTGGTCACCTAATTGCGCGCCAGTAAGGAGAAATCCTTATTGGAAAGCCCCCTCTTTCCTGGGAACGACCTGGTTGTCATAATTGTGATTCTGTAATATTATTTGTGAATAATTAATTATTGATTTATATGATAAGAAAATATTTATTTTATGTGGACATAAATGATGGATAGGAAAATATTTATTTTATGTGGTTATAAATGAAGGAATTAATGTTGAGGTGTTTTATCAGTATTTTTTCGGATTGAATGTATTAAAAAATCAAATCGGTGTTCTTAAAGCTCTATTGCGTGAAATAATATTTTCTTTCATACTCTGTAGTATGTAAGTAATATTATTTCGTTTCAGATTTCGAATTCTATACTCGTTTTGTTAAAATTTTGGGTTCTATACTCCATGAAATTAGTAGAATATCTTTGATATTTGCGCTTCATCCAGTATCTTTTTATGAAAATATTATTCTGTGCATTCTTGATAAGTTTTAACTTTTTCATGCCAGAATACTATTCACGAGGTTACCATTCTCGAAGTACTATTCACAGGGTACTATTCACTCGAGTACTATTCACCCGGGGTACTATTCATGATAAAAATTGATTCGTTTTCGGTCCAAATTATTTTTGGTACAATGTTATTCTTGAATTTACTCCACAAAGCAGTATCATGTTGACAATTTGGACGTTATTGATTTCTGGATTAATTAAATTATAAACCTTTAAAAATTATTCTTGAACTTGTTTTATTGAATTACTATATCATTGTCATCATCCTCATGTTTATATTCTATTGAAAGTCATCTGTGGCCTGTAGTGCATAGATGGACTTGGTATGATTATGACCAGGGATTATTCGGTATAATCATGACCGTAATATTACAAATGATGTGGTAAAAGTCCTCATTGGCCCGTAGTGCATTGATGGACAGTTGTTGGCATGATCATGACCATTGATGAATACACGAATATCCTTGGCCCGTAGTGCATGGATAATTTATGGTCGTGATACTAATGAATATCCTTGGCCATAGTGTAGGGATGATATGGATTATTTATTAAGCTGAGTCTCAGTGATAAAAGTGATGAAAAACCTTTTAAATCATAGAAGATAGTAGATTTTATTCTCTACTTGACTCTTCTAATGGATTGCTTATTCCGCTGTAGTTAAACTTGATGTTTGTTATATTTTATCAGTTTAACACTGTTGAAGGCTAACGATAAATTATTCTGCATTATCTTAGTCATAATATTTCTTACTGGGCTAATTGAGCTCACCCTTTTACTTTCATTGTTCTCTTTAGGAAATGAGAACGTAGCCGGGACTAGTCGGGGAACGGAGTGACGGTCCAAATGATAGCATTAGTAGTCCTCACTATTCTATGAAATAGTGTGATAATAAATGTATTGAGGACTCCTTTTGAGTTGAATACTGTCTAGAAGACAATATTCATTTTAAAAGTCTCAGTTTATGTTTTGTCGTATTTTACACGACAGTTGTATTTGAATTTTGTGCTATGTATTTGGCGACTCAAGATGGGTTATGCATACCCATTTTGGGGGCGTCACAGCTAGTATTTTCAAAGAGATAAGATCGACAAGTAACATGCAAGTGTTGATTTAAATCAAACAAGATTTATAAATAGTGGCGATAACAAAGGTTTCTCATAACGGAGTTTCAATAGATAAGTCAAAGTCTAATTTCTTAGGGGTCAAGTTCAAACGTTGAGCGCAAGTAGAAGAAATAAAAGAATGGGTAGAACTGGTATCTAACAATTTATAGACTTCGCAAGAGTTTATGATTAGCTAAACCTTGATAACTTCGTTCGGGTTACTCACTTTTTGAGAAGTCACGAAAAACGCTCTTCCTAAAACCACCGACTTTGTTTTGTCCATATCCGCCTTTGGTGCCACCGTCCCAGCTGGATTTGATTTCGCTACAGGACAAAATCGAGCCATGTGACCATCTTTTCCACAACTAAAACATACCTTGGAAGGTTGTGAATAGTTTGGACTTATGTGTCCCTCCTCTCCGCATCTGTAGCATCTAACTGGCAATCGTTCTCCTCCCATAGAATTTGTTGCTGGTGCTGGTGCTGCTGTCGACGTTTTCCCATTATTGTTAAATCTTCTCTTCTTGAATTTTCCACTTGAATCATTTCTTCTATTATCTTGGCCATGATTACCACCAAAGTGGTTACCATTTCTTGCCTGATAATTTTCTTCACGATGGTTATCATTGTTCCGATGGCCGTTGCCACCTTTGGTTGGGTTGACTCATTATCGCGCTCCACTAACTGAGCCCTATTCACAACATCTGAATATAAACATTTTTTTTGAGAAATGAGGTATTGACGTATTTCGGGTTTCAAACCTCTTAGAAACATCCGCGTCATTCTCTCCTCATTATCAACCAAGTGAGTCACAAACCGGGACAACTAGGCAAACTTAGCTTTGTACTGCGACACTGTCATATTGTTTTGCTCCAGCTTGATGAACTCTACCTCCTTCATGTGATGAATACTTTTGGGAAAGTACTTGTCGTTGAACAGTTCTTAGAACTACTCCCAAGACATCTTCAGTGCGGCAGGCTGAGTATGTTTTACTGATTCCCATCAGTAATCTGCCTCTCCTCGCAACATGAAGGTGGCAAAGGGAACCTTTTGCTCCTCGGAGCATCCCAAGACATCAAATATCTTGGTGATCTGCTTTATCCACGTCTCCGCCTTAAGTAGTTTTGGCTCTCCCATAAACTCTGGTGGTCCCAGCTCCTTGAACTGCTAAGCAGTGACCATCTGAGAGTTGCTAGTGTTTCCACCTGCATTTTGAACAGGAGTCTCTTTCGCTTGATGTTTCATGAATTGTATAAAGCCTCTAAACATCCCATCGTTCATCATCTGATCGGAGTTGTTGTTTACCTGAGGATTATTGTCTTTCTGTTGCACATTATCCTGGGTATTGATCGTTGGTGACTCAACGGTCTCATGCGCTTCATTGCTTATCTCGACATTTTCAGATGCCATTTTCAAATACTGCCACAAAACAAGGGTTAATTGATATGCCACACATTATCCCTATATCTGACCGACCAATTAAATAACAAGTAAACTTAGGTAGGTCATACTAGCGAAGGAATTCCCCGACTCTCCCCTCCTAGTTTTTGTCTCACATCTCAGCCAGGGATCATATCCCTAAGCTTTGATACCAACAGTGATGCCCCCAAAATAGGTATACATTACCCATTCTGAGTCGCCAGATACATGGTACAGAACTCAACTACAAACTTAATTATACAACTGTCGTGCAAAATACGACAAAACATAGTTGAGATTTTAAACACAAATATTGCCTTCTAGATAATATCCACACTTAATGAAGTCCTCATTACAATTATTATCACACTATTTTATAAAAATAGTGAGGACTACTATAGCCACCATCTCGGACCATCACTCCATTCCCCGACTCGTCCCATCTATATTCTCATTTCCTGAAGAAAACAATGAAAGAAAAGGGTGAGCTCAAATAGCCCAGTAAGAAATATTATGACTAAGATAATGAAGAATAAATTATCCTTAGCCTTCAACAGTATAACAACTGATAGAATACAATAGACAACAAGTTTTAGATCAACAATTGCAGCGGAATAAGCAATCCATTAGAAGAGTCAAATAGAGCATGATATCTACTATCTTCTATGATTTAAAAAGTTTTTCATCAACTTTATCGCTGAGACTAAGTTTAATAAATAAACCACATCATCGAATCATCCCTGTACTACGGGCCAAGGATATTCATGTAATCATCAATGGTCATGATTATACTGAATAACCCTGGTCATAATCATACCAACAACTGTCCATCAATGCACTACGGGCCAATGAGGACTTTTACCACATCATTTGTAACTTTACGGGTCATGATTATACCGAATGATCCTTGGTCATAATCATACCAATCAACAGTTCATCTATGCACGTAAGCCAAAGATGACTTTCATCACAATATAAGAATGAGAATGATGACAATGATATAAGCCTTAATCAAACGAAATCAAGGATAAATATTAAAGACTTTAATATTATTCAGAGTTTAAAAATATCCAAATTGTCAACATGATATTGCTTTGTGGAGTAAAATTCAAGAATAATATTCATGTATCAAAAATAATTTGGACAGAAAAGAAATATATTTTTCGGGTGAATAGTTCCAAGTGAATATTACCTCGGGAATAGTACCCTGGCATGAAAAGTGCCCCGAATACCCGAGTAAATAGTAACAAGGTGAATAGTAACTAGATAAATAGTAACCCGTAAATAGTAACTCGTGAATAGTACTCTGGCATGAAAAGTGCCCCGAATATCCAAGTAAATAATATTCGAGTGAATAGTATCTGGGTAAATAGTAACCCGTGAATAGTACTCTGGCATGAAAATTTCAATAATTATCAAGAAAGCTCAGAATAATATTCCCATGAAAAGATACTTGATGAAACGTAAATATCAAAGATATTCTACTAATTTCACGGAGTATAGAAACAATACTTCAACAGAATGAGGGTATAATCAGGAATATGAGATGAAATAATATTACTCACATACTACAGAGTATGGAAGAAAATATTATTACTTATGAATACTAAACAAAAATAATAACCCTTACAACTGTTGAACGAAAATAATATTCCAATGAATATTTAACGAAGATAATATTCCTACGAATATTGAACGAAGATAAAATTCTTTATGAATATTGAACGAAAATAATATTCATACGAATACGAAAAATAATATCTCTTCAGAATATAAAATAAATAATACCCCTTACGAGTATTGAAAGAAAATAATTCTCTTCATGAATACGAAAGAAATAATACCCCTTACTTTAGAAGAAGACTGGATACTGGAATAACGAAGTAGCAGACTACTCTTCTTCTTTCTCTCTATAGGTTCTCTCTCTATAATTTCTCTTGTGAGTCTTAGTGAATTGGTGAGAATCAAAGAAAAATGAACTTCTATTTATAGAAAAATATAGTTTCGATAATTGCACATTTTGGGGCTCAAAATATTATAGTATAATACCTTCATCTTTTCCTTCATTTTTAATTTAGTCCTACAAGTATTATCAAACTTGCACCACCTCCCCTAATAGTATATCATGTGAATCAATAGTACAATCATGTGACTCAATAGTTCTATACATGTGAAAAAAATAATTACAGTATAGTACCTTCATCTATACCTCTATTTTTAATTTAGTCATGCAAGTATTATCAATCTTGCACCACCTCCCCTAATAGTACATGCATGTGAATCAATAGTACAGACATGTGAACAAATAGTTATAATCATGTGAATTAATAGCAATTAATTACTCATTTATCCGATTAATTACTCGATTGGTCAATATAACCTCCAGACATCAATTATTATCAGAATAGATGTCGATTTCGACTAACACTAATAATCCCAATACAATGAAACTATCAATTTCATCTTTAATCAACACGAACTTATTCATCATTAATATTATAACTCACAATATTTAACAACCAGGTCATTCCCAGGAAAGAGGGGGCTTTCCGATAAGGATTTCTCCTTATTGGCGCGCAATTAGGTGACCAAACCTCTCCTTGACAGAACTTCTAGACATTGTCAATATTGCAAATAATAATATGAATAATTTGTCGTCTCAATTATTGATTTAATAATAATAAATATTATGCAGATGATATTGTGACAATAATTGAATCAATAATATGAGAGATATGATGCAACAATTACTATAGTAATAATTGAGTATAATTGAGTGACTTCTTACGTAAGCATCAATAATCAATACCGTGTGCTACTATACAACCACAGCGTATTCTTACTTTTTTACTAGGGTAGTTTAACGGTTTAACGAGTAAAACTTTCATAGTTATTTTTATAAAAGATAATTACATCATTTTCTAACTACGACAATACTTGGTTGTGGGGTCCACCAATGATTGTCTTTGTCATACATCGAATATTCTCTATTAAAATGAATATTTCCCGACACAACGAATATTTTATAACAACTTGCTTACTTTGCAAAATTTTCACATATCACCCTTAACTTTAACATTTTATCAATTTAACCATTTACGAAATAAAATAATAATTATAAGAAAATTGAATATTTTCATTTCATAAAATTCGAGGGTCTTACAATCTCCCTCCTTATGAAATTTTGCCTTGAAATTTACGTACATGCACGATATGCCAAGTGGTAATGATACCTCGTCGATTCTAACTCTTGAG
The DNA here is from genome assembly GCA_020205605.1 of Panax ginseng. Classification (NCBI taxonomy): domain Eukaryota; kingdom Viridiplantae; phylum Streptophyta; class Magnoliopsida; order Apiales; family Araliaceae; genus Panax; species Panax ginseng. The sequence continues at coordinate 161,059,693 of CM035128.1, forward strand.
GTATAACCTTTGAGCGTCGAATATGATCCTTCTTATCCAAGAGATTTTAACACGTATCTCCTCCATACATTAAATCTTCTCTATATCGTCTAGTTCAATTCAATAATGTGGTTCGGGTTGTCCACATATTTACGTAACATCGATACATAAAAAAACGTTATGAACTTACAACATACTTGGCAGTAAAGCGAGTCTATAGACCATAGTTCCTACTCGATCGAGGATTTCAAATAGACCAATAAAATCGAGGGTTGATATTTCCTCTTTTAATCGACTCTTGCTTCTAGAATAACGCCTTCTTAAACCATCTTCTTCGTATTCATTAGCTTCGGGTCTGTAGCTTGAGCGGTTTTAACTTCATCAGTTAACGTCGATTCTACTCATATTATTTGACATCATCACGTGGGCCCTTGGAGTCTTTAACTCTATCTTCATCATTTGTAAGTTATAAGAAATGGATCTTTGTGTTAACAACGTTGCACTCGTAAATGCATACGATCTTCTACTCAACGCGTCAGTTACCATGTTCGCTTTTTCCACGATGGTATTGAATGGTATTATCGTAATCTTCAACAGTTTGAGCCAACGTCTTTGGCGCATGATACGTTCATTTTGGTTGAAAAAATGTTTGAGGGTTTTAGAAATGGGTTTTGTACTGGGGTCAATACAAAATTCTATTTCACGCTCTGGGGGTAGGCCAGGAAGTCTTCAGGAATACGAGGCTAAATTTGCGGAGTTATCCCGGTTTGCATCCCATTTGGTTGATAATGAGGAGAGAATGACACGAATGTTTCTGAGAAGTTTAAAACCCAAAATTTGTCAATACCTCATTTCTCATAAACTGTGTTTGTATTCAAATGTTGTGAATAGGGCTCAGTTATTAGAGCACAATAATGAGTTAGCCCAACCAAAAGATAACAGCCGACAAAACGATAATGGTCATACCAGTGGCAACAGTCATCGAAGCGGTGATAACAAACGTGAAGGAAATTATCATGCCAGAAATGGTAACCACACTGATTGGTAATCTTGACCAAACCTCTCCTTGACAGAACTTCTAGACATTGTCAATATTGCAAATAATAATATGAATAACTTTGTCGTCTCAATTATTGATTTAATAATAATAAATATTATGCAGATGATATTGTGACAATAATTGAATCAATAATATGAGAGATATGATCGCAAAGAATTACTATAGTAATAATTGAGTGACTTCTTATGTAAGCATCAATAATCAATACCATGTCTACAATACAACCACGCGTGTTGCTATACTTTTACTCTAGGGTAGTTTAACGGTAAAACTTTCGTAGTTATTTTTATAAAAGATAATTCATCATTTTCTAACTACGACAATACTTAGTTGTAGGGTCCACCAATGATTGTCTTTGTCATACGAATATTCTCTGTTAAAATGAATATTTCCCGACACAACGAATATTTTATAACAACTTGTTTACTTTGCAAAATTTTCACATATCACCCTTAACTTTAACATTTTATCAATTTAACCATTTACGAAATAAAATAATAATTATAAGAAAATTGAATATTTTCATTTCATAAAATTCGGTCTTACAATCTCCCTCCTTATGAAATTTTGCCTTGAAATTTACGACGCACGCACTGATATGCGAAGTGGTAATGATACCTCGTCGATTCTAACTCTTGAGGTATAACCTTTGAAGCGTCGAATATGATCCTTCTTATCCAAGATTTTAACACGTATCTCCTCATACATTAAATCTTCTTACGCTATCTCGTCTAGTTCAATTCAATAATGTGGTTCGGGTTGTCCACATATTTACGTAACATCGATACATAAAAAAATGTTATGAACTTACGACATACTTGGTAGTAAAGCGAGTCTATAGACCATAGTTCCTACTCGATCGAGGATTTCAAATAGACCAATAAAATCGAGGGTTGATATTTCCTCTTTTAATCGACTCTTGCTTCTAGAATAACGCCTTCTTAAACCATCTTCTTCGTATTCATTAGCTTCGGGTCTGTAGCTTGAGCGGTTTTAACTTCATCAGTTAACGTCGATTCTACTCATATTATTTGACATCATCACGTGGGCCTTTGGAGTCTTTAACTCTATCTTCATCATTTGTAAGTTATAAGAAATGGATCTTTGTGTTAACAACGTTGCACTCGTAAACGCATACGATCTTCTACTCAACGCGTCAGTTACCATGTTCGCTTTTTCCACGATGGTATTGAATGGTATTATCGTAATCTTCAACAGTTCGAGCCAACGTCTTTGGCGCATGATACGTTCATTTGGTTGAAAAAATGTTTGAGGGTTTTAGAAATGGGTTTTATCTTTGGGGTCAATACAAAATTCTATTTCACGCTCTGGGGGGTAGGCAGAAGTCTTGAGAATACGAGGCTAAATTTACTGAGTTATCCGGTTTGCATCCCATTTGGTTGATAATGAGGAGAGAATGACACGAATGTTTACGAGAAGTTTAAAACCCAAAATTTGTCAATACCTCATTTCTCATAAAGCGTGTTTGTATTCAAATGTTGTGAATAGGGCTCGATTATTAGAAGCGCTTAATAATGAGTTAGCCCAACCAAAAGATAACAGTAAACAAAAGCGATAATGGTCATACCAAATTGCAGCGATCATGAGCGGTGATAACAAACGTGAAGGAAATTATCATGCCGTAAATGGTAACCACTTGATTGGTAATCTTGACCAAACCTCTCCTTGACTGAACTTCTAGACATTGTCAATATTGCAAATAATAATATGAATAACTTTGTCGTCTCAATTATTGATTTAATAATAATAAATATTATGCAGATGATATTGTGACAATAATTGAATCAATAATATGAGAGATATGATGCAGAATTACTATAGTAATAATTGAGTGACTTCTTATGTAAGCATCAATAATCAATACCATGTGCTACAATACAACCACGCGTATTGCTATACTTTTACTACCGGGTAGTTTAACGGTAAAACTTTCGCCGTTATTTTTATAAAAAGATAATTCTGTCATTTTCTAACTACGACAATACTTCCGTTAGGGGTCCACTAATGATTGTCTTGTGTCATACGAATATTCTCTGTTAAAATGAATATTTCCCGACACAACGAATATTTTATAACAACTTGTTTACTTTGCAAAATTTTCACATATCACCCTTAACTTTAACATTTTATCAATTTAACCATTTACGAAATAAAATAATAATTATAAGAAAATTGAATATTTTCATTTCATAAAATTCGGGGTCTTACAATCTCCCCTCCTTATGAAATTTTGCCTTCGAAATTTACGTACGTACGATATGCCGAAGTGGTAATGATACCTCGTCAGATTCTAACTCTTGAGGTATAACCTTTGAGCGTCGAATATGATCCTTCTTATCCAAGATTTTAACACGTATCTCCTCATACATTAAATCTTACGCTATCTCGTCTAGTTCAATTCAATAATGTGGTTGGGTTGTCCACATATTTACGTAACATCGATACATAAAAAATGTTATGAACTTACGACATACTTGGTAGTAAAAGCGAGTCTATAGACCATAGTTCTACTTTCGATCGAGGATTTCAAATAGACCAATAAAATCGAGGGTTGATATTTCCTCTTTAATCGACTCTTGCTTCTAGAATAACGCCTTCTTAAACCATCTTCTTCGTATTCATTAGCTTGAATTACGTAGCTTGAAGCGGTTTTAACTTCATCGATTAACGTCGATTCTACTCATATTATTTGACATCATCACGTGGGCCTTTGGAGTCTTTAACTCTATCTTCATCATTTTGTAAGTTATAAGAAATGGATCTTTGTGTTAACAACGTTGCACTCGTAAACGATACGATCTTCTACTCAACGCCGTCGATTACCATGTTCGCTTTTTCCACGATGGTATTGAATGGTATTATCGTAATCTTCAACGATTCGAGCCAACGTCTTTGGCGCGATAATCGTTCATTTTGGTTGAAAAAATGTTTGAGGGTTTTAGAAATGGGTTTTGTCTTTGGGGTCAATACAAAATTCTATTTCACGCCTGGGGTAGGCAGAAGTCTTGAGAATACGAGGCTAAATTTGCGGAGTTATCCGGTTTTGCATCCCATTTGGTTGATAATGAGGAGAGAATGACACGAATGTTTCGAGAAGTTTAAAACCCAAAATTTGTCAATACCTCATTTCTCATAAAGCGTGTTTGTATTCAAATGTTGTGAATAGGGCTCGATTATTAGAAGCTTAATAATGAGTTAGCCCAACCAAAAAGATAACGGTACGTAAGAAAACGATAATGGTCATACCAAATTGGCAACTTGATCATCGAAGCGGTGATAACAAAGCGTGAAGGAAATTATCATGCGTAAATGGTAACCACTTGGTGGTAATCTTGACCAAACCTCTCTTGATGAACTTCTAGACATTGTCAATATTGCAAATAATAATATGAATAACTTTGTCGTCTCAATTATTGATTTAATAATAATAAATATTATGCGAGATGATATTGTGACAATAATTGAATCAATAATATGAGAGATATGATGCAGAATTACTATAGTAATAATTGAGTGACTTCTTATGTAAGCATCAATAATCAATACCATGTGCTACAATACAACCACGCGTATTGCTATACTTTACTACTAGGGTAGTTTAACGGTAAAACTTTCATAGTTATTTTTATAAAAGATAATTACATCATTTTCTAACTACGACAATACTTCCGTTGTGGGGTCCACCAATGATTGTGCTGTCATACGAATATTCTCTGTTAAAATGAATATTTCCCGACACAACGAATATTTTATAACAACTTGTTTACTTTGCAAAATTTTCACATATCACCCTTAACTTTAACATTTTATCAATTTAACCATTTACGAAATAAAATAATAATTATAAGAAAATTGAATATTTTCATTTCATAAAATTCGGGGTCTTACAATCTCCCCTCCTTATGAAATTTTGCCTTCGAAATTTACGTACGTACCTGATATGCCGAAGTGGTAATGATACCTCGTCAGATTCTAACTCTTGAGGTATAACCTTTGAGCGTCGAATATGATCCTTCTTATCCAAGATTTTAACACGTATCTCCTCATACATTAAATCTTCTGCTATCTCGTCTAGTTCCAATTCAATAATGTGGTTCGGGTTGTCCACATATTTACGTAACATCGATACATAAAAAAATGTTATGAACTTACGACATACTTGGTAGTAAAGCGAGTCTATAGACCATAGTTCCTACTCGATCGAGGATTTCAAATAGACCAATAAAATCGAGGGTTGATATTTCCTCTTTTAATCGACTCTTGCTTCTAGAATAACGCCTTCTTAAACCATCTTCTTCGTATTCATTAGCTTCGGGTCTGTAGCTTGAGCGGTTTTAACTTCATCAGTTAACGTCGATTCTACTCATATTATTTGACATCATCACGTGGGCCTTTGGAGTCTTTAACTCTATCTTCATCATTTGTAAGTTATAAGAAATGGATCTTTGTGTTAACAACGTTGCACTCAAATAGCACACGATCTTCTACTCAACGCGTCGATTACCATGTTCGCTTTTTCCACGATGGTATTGAATGGTATTATCGTAATCTTCAACGATTCGAGCCAACGTCTTTGGCGTAGCGATAATCGTTCATTTTGGTTGAAAAAAATGTTTGAGGGTTTTAGAAATGGGTTTTGTCTTTGGGGTCAATACAAAATTCTATTTCACGCTCTGGGGGTAGGCGAAGTCTTGAGAATACGAGGCTAAATTTTATGAGTTATCCGGTTTGCATCCCATTTGGTTGATAATGAGGAGAGAATGACACGAATGTTTCTGAGAAGTTTAAAACCCAAAATTTGTCAATACCTCATTTCTCATAAACTGTGTTTGTATTCAAATGTTGTGAATAGGGCTCAGTTATTAGAGCACAATAATGAGTTAGCCCAACCAAAAGATAACAAATACAAAAAACGATAATGGTCATACCGATGTGCCTTGATCATCGAAGCGGTGATAACAAACATGAAGGAAATTATCATGCCAGAAATGGTAACCACTTCGGTGGTAATCTTGACCAAACCTCTCCTTGACAGAACTTCTAGACATTGTCAATATTGCAAATAATAATATGAATAACTTTGTCGTCTCAATTATTGATTTAATAATAATAAATATTATGCAGATGATATTGTGACAATAATTGAATCAATAATATGAGAGATATGATGCAACAATTACTATAGTAATAATTGAGTGACTTCTTATGTAAGCATCAATAATCAATACCATGTGCTACAATACAACCACGCGTATTGCTATACTTTTACTACCGGGTAGTTTAACGGTAAAACTTTCGCCGTTATTTTTATAAAAAGATAATTCTGTCATTTTCTAACTACGACAATACTTCCGTTGTGGGGTCCACCAATGATTGTGCTGTCATACGAATATTCTCTGTTAAAATGAATATTTCCCGACACAACGAATATTTTATAACAACTTGTTTACTTTGCAAAATTTTCACATATCACCCTTAACTTTAACATTTTATCAATTTAACCATTTACGAAATAAAATAATAATTATAAGAAAATTGAATATTTTCATTTCATAAAATTCGGGGTCTTACAATCTCCCCTCCTTATGAAATTTTGCCTTCGAAATTTACGTACGTACCTGATATGCCGAAGTGGTAATGATACCTCGTCAGATTCTAACTCTTGAGGTATAACCTTTGAGCGTCGAATATGATCCTTCTTATCCAAGATTTTAACACGTATCTCCTCATACATTAAATCTTCTGCTATCTCGTCTAGTTCCAATTCAATAATGTGGTTCGGGTTGTCCACATATTTACGTACATCGATACATAAAAAATGTTATGAACTTACGACATACTTGGCAGTAAAGCGAGTCTATAGACCATAGTTCCTACTCGATCGAGGATTTCAAATAGACCAATAAAATCGAGGGTTGATATTTCCTCTTTTAATCGACTCTTGCTTCTAGAATAACGCCTTCTTAAACCATCTTCTTCGTATTCATTAGCTTGGTTGCGTAGCTTGGCGGTTTTAACTTCATCAGTTAACGTCGATTCTACTCATATTATTTGACATCATCACGTGGGCCCTTGGAGTCTTTAACTCTATCTTCATCATTTGTAAGTTATAAGAAATGGATCTTTGTGTTAACAACGTTGCACTCGTAAACGCATACGATCTTCTACTCAACGCGTCAGTTACCATGTTCGCTTTTTCCACGATGGTATTGAATGGTATTATCGTAATCTTCAACAGTTCGAGCCAACGTCTTTGGCGCATGATACGTTCATTTTGGTTGAAAAAATGTTTGAGGGTTTTAGAAATGGGTTTTGTACTGGGGTCAATACAAAATTCTATTTCACGCTCTGGGGGTAGGCCAGGAAGTCTTCAGGAATACGAGGCTAAATTTGCGGAGTTATCCCGGTTTGCATCCCATTTGGTTGATAATGAGGAGAGAATGACACGAATGTTTCTGAGAAGTTTAAAACCCAAAATTTGTCAATACCTCATTTCTCATAAACTGTGTTTGTATTCAAATGTTGTGAATAGGGCTCAGTTATTAGAGCGCAATAATGAGTTAGCCCAACCAAAAGATAATGATAGTAAAAAAACGATAATGGTCATACCAAAGTGCAATGATCATCGAAGCGGTGATAACAAAGCGTGAAGGAAATTATCATGCGAAATGGTAACCACTTGATTGGTAATCTTGACCAAACCTCTCCTTGACAGAACTTCTAGACATTGTCAATATTGCAAATAATAATATGAATAACTTTGTCGTCTCAATTATTGATTTAATAATAATAAATATTATGCAGATGATATTGTGACAATAATTGAATCAATAATATGAGAGATATGATGCAACAATTACTATAGTAATAATTGAGTGACTTCTTATGTAAGCATCAATAATCAATACCATGTGCTACAATACAACCACGCGTATTGCTATACTTTTACTACCGGGTAGTTTAACGGTAAAACTTTTTAGCGTTATTTTTATAAAAGATAATTACATCATTTTCTAACTACGACAATACTTCCGTTGTGGGGTCCACCAATGATTGTCCTTGTCATACGAATATTCTCTGTTAAAATGAATATTTCCCAACACACGAATATTTTATAACAACTTGTTTACTTTGCAAAATTTTCACATATCACCCTTAACTTTAACATTTTATCAATTTAACCATTTACTGAAATAAAATAATAATTATAAGAAAATTGAATATTTTCATTTCATAAAATTGAGGGGTCTTACAATCTCCCTCCTTATGAAATTTTTCCTTTGAAATTTACGACGCACTACGATATATGTCAAGTGGTAATGATACCTCACGATTCTAACTCTTGAGGTATAACCTTTGAGCGTCGAATATGATACTTCTTATCCATGATTTTAACACGTATCTCCTCATACGTTAAATCTTCTGCTATCTCGTCTAGTTCCAATTCAATAATGTGGTTCTGGTCGTCCACATATTTACGTACATCGATACATAAAAAACGTTATGAACTTTACGACATACTTGGCGAAAGCGAAGTCTATAGACCATAGTTCCTACTCGATCGAGGATTTCAAATAGACCAATAAAATCGAGGGTTGATATTTCCTCTTTTAATCGACTCTTGCTTCTAGAATAACGCCTTCTTAAACCATCTTCTTCGTATTCATTAGCTTGAATTACGTAGCTTGGCGGTTTTAACTTCATCGATTAACGTCGATTCTACTCATATTATTTGACATCATCACGTGGGCCTTTGGAGTCTTTAACTCTATCTTCATCATTTGTAAGTTATAAGAAATGGATCTTTGTGTTAACAACGTTGCACTAAAACGCATACGATCTTCTACTCAACGCGTCGATTACCATGTTCGCTTTTTCCACGATGGTATTGAATGGTATTATCGTAATCTTCATGATTCGAGCCAACGTCTTTGGCGCATGATACGTTCATTTTGGTTGAAAAAAATGTTTGAGGGTTTTAGAAATGGGTTTTGTCTTTGGGGTCAATACAAAATTCTATTTCACGCCTGGGGGTAGGCAGAAGTCTTCGGAATCTGAGGCTAAATTTGCGGAGTTATCCCGGTTTGCATCCCATTTGGTTGATAATGAGGAGAGAATGACACGAATGTTTCTGAGAAGTTTAAAACCCAAAATTTGTCAATACCTCATTTCTCATAAACTGTGTTTGTATTCAAATGTTGTGAATAGGGCTCAGTTATTAGAGCGCAATAATGAGTTAGCCCAACCAAAAGATAACAGCCGGCAAAACGATAATGGTCATACCAGTGGCAACAGTCATCGAAGCGGTGATAACAAACGTGAAGGAAATTATCATGCCAGAAATGGTAACCACTTCGGTGGTAATCTTGACCAAACCTCTCCTTGACAGAACTTCTAGACATTGTCAATATTGCAAATAATAATATGAATAACTTTGTCGTCTCAATTATTGATTTAATAATAATAAATATTATGCAGATGATATTGTGACAATAATTGAATCAATAATATGAGAGATATGATGCAGCAATTACTGTAGTAATAATTGAGTGACTTCTTATGTAAGCATCAATAATCAATACCATGTGCTACTATACAACCACGCGTATTGCTATACTTTTACTACCGGGTAGTTTAACGGTAAAACTTTCGCCGTTATTTTTATAAAAAGATAATTCTGTCATTTTCTAACTACGACAATACTTCCGTTGTGGGGTCCACCAATGATTGTGCCGTCATACGAATATTCTCTGTTAAAATGAATATTTCCCAACACAACGAAAATTTTATAACAACTTGCTTACTTAGCAAAATTTTCACATATCACCCTTAACTTTAACATTTTATCAATTTAACCATTTGCGAAATAAAATAATAATTATAAGAAAATTGAATATTTTCATTTCATAAAATTCGGGGTCTTACAATCTCCCCTCCTTATGAAATTTTGCCTTCGAAATTTACGTACGTGCACGATATCTGATATGTCAAGTGGTAATGATACCTCGTCAGATTCTAACTCTTGAGGTATAACCTTTGAGCGTTGAATATGATCCTTCTTATCCAAGATTTTAACACGTATCTCCTCATACATTAAATCTTCTGCTATCTCGTCTAGTTCCAATTCAATAATGTGGTTTGGGTTGTCCACATATTTACGTAACATCGATACATAAAAAAACGTTATGAACTTACGACATACTTGGCAGTAAAGCGAGTCTATAGACCATAGTTCCTACTCAATCGAGGATTTCAAATAGACCAATAAAATCGAGGGTTGATATTTCCTCTTTTAATCGACTCTTGCTTCTAGAATAACGCCTTCTTAAACCATCTTCTTCGTATTCATTAGCTTCGGGTCTGTAGCTTGAGCGGTTTTAACTTCATCAGTTAACGTCGATTCTACTCATATTATTTGACATCATCACGTGGGCCCTTGGAGTCTTTAACTCTATCTTCATCATTTGTAAGTTATAAGAAATGGATCTTTGTGTTAACAACGTTGCACTCGTAAACGCATACGATCTTCTACTCAACGCGTCAGTTACCATGTTCGCTTTTTCCACGATGGTATTGAATGGTATTATCGTAATCTTCAACAGTTCGAGCCAACGTCTTTGGCGCATGATACGTTCATTTTGGTTGAAAAAATGTTTGAGGGTTTTAGAAATGGGTTTTGTCTTTGGGGTCAATATAAAATTCTATTTCACGCCTGGGGTAGGCCAGAAGTCTTGAGAATACGAGGCTAAATTTATGAGTTATCCGGTTTGCATCCCATTTGGTTGATAATGAGAGAGAATGACACGAATGTTTTAGAAGTTTAAAACCCAAAATTTGTCAATACCTCATTTCTCATAAAAGCGTGTTTGTATTCAAATGTTGTGAATAGGGCTCGCTTATTATTAAGCTTAATAATGAGTTAGCCCAACCAAAAGATAACAAAAACGATAATGGTCATACCAGTGGCAACGGTCATCGAAGCGGTGATAACAAACGTGAAGGAAATTATCATGCCAGAAATGGTAACCACTTCGGTGGTAATCTTGACCAAACCTCTCCTTGACAGAACTTCTAGACATTGTCAATATTGCAAATAATAATATGAATAACTTTGTCGTCTCAATTATTGATTTAATAATAATAAATATTATGCAGATGATATTGTGACAATAATTGAATCAATAATATGAGAGATATGATGCAGCAATTACTGTAGTAATAATTGAGTGACTTCTTATGTAAGCATCAATAATCAATACCATGTGCTACTATACAACCACGCGTATTGCTATACTTTTACTACAGGGTAGTTTAACGGTAAAAATTTCGCCGTTATTTTTATAAAAAGATAATTCTGTCATTTTCTAACTACGACAATACTTTCGTTGTGGGGTCCACCAATGATTGTGCCGTCATACGAATATTCTCTGTTAAAATGAATATTTCCCGACACAACGAATATTTTATAACAACTTGCTTACTTAGCAAAATTTTCACATATCACCCTTAACTTTAACATTTTATCAATTTAACCATTTACGAAATAAAATAATAATTATAAGAAAATTGAATATTTTCATTTCATAAAATTCGGGGTCTTACAATCTCCCCTCCTTATGAAATTTTTCCTTTGAAATTTACGTACGTACCTGATATGCCGAAGTGGTAATGATACCTCGTCAGATTCTAACTCTTGAGGTATAACCTTTGAGCGTCGAATATGATCCTTCTTATCCAAGATTTTAACACGTATCTCCTCATACGTTAAATCTTCTGCTATCTCGTCTAGTTCCAATTCAATAATGTGGTTCGGGTCGTCCACATATTTACGTACATCGATACATAAAAAACGTTATGAACTTACGACATACTTGACAGTAAAGCGAGTCTATAGACCATAGTTCCTACTCGATCGAGGATTTCAAATAGACCAATAAAATCGAGGGTTGATATTTCCTCTTTTCATCGACTCTTGCTTCTAGAATAACGCCTTCTTAAACCATCTTCTTCGTATTCATTAGCTTCGGGTCTGTAGCTTGAGCGGTTTTAACTTCATCAGTTAACGTCGATTCTACTCATATTATTTGACATCATCACGTGGGCCCTTGGAGTCTTTAACTCTATCTTCATCATTTGTAAGTTATAAGAAATGGATCTTTTTGTTAACAACGTTGCACTCGTAAATGCATACGATCTTCTACTCAACGCGTCAGTTACCATGTTCGCTTTTTCCACGATGGTATTGAATGGTATTATCGTAATCTTCAATAGTTCGAGCCAACGTCTTTGGCGCATGATACGTTCATTTTTGTTGAAAAAATGTTTGAGGGTTTTAGAAATGGGTTTTGTACTGGGGTCAATACAAAATTCTATTTCACGCTCTGGGGGTAGGCCAGGAAGTCTTCAGGAATACGAGGCTAAATTTGCGGAGCTATCCCGATTTGCATCCCATTTGGTTGATAATGAGGAGAGAATGACACGAATGTTTCTGAGATGTTTAAAACCCAAAATTTGTCAATACCTCATTTCTCATAAACTGTGTTTGTATTCAAATGTTGTGAATAGGGCTCAGTTTTTAGAGCGTAATAATGAGTTAGCCCAACCAAAAGATAATAGCCGGCAAAACGATAATGGTCATACCAGTGGCAACAATCATCGAAGCGGTGATAACAAACGTGAAGGAAATTATCATGCCAGAAATGGTAACCACTTCGGTGGTAATCCTGGCCAAGATAATAGAAGAAATGAGTCAAGTATAAATTTTAAAAGAGAAGATTCAACAATAATAGAAAGACAGCAGCACCAACACCCGTTTTTAAGGAAGAAGAACGACCACCGGTTGTATGCTACAAATGTGGACAAGAGGTGTAAGACCCCAACTTTTTATGAATAAAGAATAAATTTTCTCTAAATGTTATTTTGAATAATAAGGTGTGGATTTGATATAATGTTATAGTTTTGAGTAATAGTTATAAATTTTGCAAAGTAAGCAAGTTGTCATAAAATATTCGTTTGGTCGGAAAATATTCGTTTTATCAGGGAATATCCGTACGATGGCACAATCATTGGTGGACCCCAGAACGAAATTATTATCGGATATAGAAAGTGACAAAAATAATCTTCTTATAAAAATAATGGTAAATTTTTTACCGTTAACTATTGAAATACCCGGTAATAAAAGTACAGTAATACGCGTGGTTGCATAGTAACGCACGGTATTGTACAGTATCTCTTATTATTGATTCTTACGTGAGAAGTCACTCAGTTCGTTTAATAATTGTCACAGTAGTTGCTGCATAGTATCTCATAGTATTCATTTAATTATTGTCACAGAATCATCTACACAATATTTTATATTATTAAATCAATAATTGAGACGACAAAGTTATTCATATTATTATTTGCATTATTGACAATGTCTAGAAAGTTCTGTCGGGTAAAGGGGTTAGGTCATCTAATTGTGCGCCAATAAGGAGAAGTCCTTATCGGAAAGCCCCCTTTTTCCTGAGAATGATCTGGTTGTTAATATTGTGAGTTATAATATTAATGATGAATAATTGTTGAAAGATTAAATATGTGTTTATTCAAGTAATTTGTGATAAATAAAATGGTTTGTCATGAAGTATTTATTATAAATTTGGCTTATTACATGGCCCCACTTACTCATTTTTCAAAATCGTCGGTAGGAATTTATCTCAGTTTTTGTTTTATATTGCATAGTACTGCATAGTATTGCATAGTGATGCATAGTAAAATCAAAATTTTTCATCGAATTTCCCGTGACTGTGCCCGTGAGTTTTCTTCTGATCACCCGTGATTTTCTAATTCAAATAGTATCCTGCCATTCTCCTATAAATATGATGCTTAGTTTAAAAATGAAAATCACACCAGAATCAAAGAATTCTTTTTCTATAATATTGAGCTTATTTTTTTGAGTTTAAGGAAGCTTTGAGTGTAGCAAATAGTGCAAGTTGTTTTCAAGAATATCCCCGTTATACCAGTCCAAATTACTCTCCTTTTAAGGTAAGGGATAGTATTTTCATTCAATATTCGTAAGAAATAATATTTTCGTCCATACTTTGTAGTATGTAAGTAATATTATTTCGTTTCATATTCCTAAATCTACATTTATTTTGATAAGTATTGCTTCTATACTCCTTGAAATTAGTAGAATATCCTTGAAATTTTGCGCTTCATCTAGTATCGTTTCACGAAAATATTTTTCTGAACTTTCTTGTTAAATTATAATCTTTTCATGTCGGATTACTATTTATACATACGGCACTATTCATACATACGGTACTATTCATGAGGTACTATTCATGAAGTACTATTCACGACAAAAATTAATTTCTTTTCTGTCCAAATTATTTTTGATACATGAATATTATTCTTTAATTTTACCCCACAAAGTAGTTATCATGTTGACAATTTGGATATTTTTAAACTCTGAATAAATTAAATTATAAATCTTTAATATTTATCCTTGATCTCACTTGATTGAATTCTTATATCATTATCATCATCCTCATGCTTATATTTTGGTGAAAGTCATCTTTGGCTCGTAGTGCATAGATGGACTATTGATTGGTGTGATTATGACCAGAAATTATGTATCAGTATAATCATGACGTGTAATGTTACAAATGATGTGGTAAAAGTTCTCATTGTCCCGTAATGCATTTGATGGACAGTTGTTTGGCATTATCATGACCACTAGTGATAATAACGAATATCCTTGTCCCGTAGTGCATGGATGATTCGTGGATGTGATACTAATGAATATCCATGGCCCGTAGTGAATGGATAATTCGGTGATGTGGATTATTTATTGAGATGTGTTTCAGAGATAAAATATTGATGATGAACTTCTAAATCATAGAAGATAGTAGACATCATGCTCTACTTGACTCTTCTAATGGATTTCTTGTTCTGCTGCAGTTAAACTTGTTGTCTATTATATTCTATCAGTTTTTATACTGTTGAGGACTAAGGAAATTTTATTCTACATTATCTTAGTCATAATATTTTTTACTAGGCTAGTTGAGCTCACCCTTTCTCTTTCATTGTTCTCTTCAAAAAATGAGAATATAGTTGGGACTAGTCGGGGAATGGAGTGATGGTCTAAGATAGTGGCTATAGTAGTCCTTACTATTCTATAAAATAGTATAATAATAATTTTAATGAGAACTTATTTTGAGTTTGGATATTGTCTACGAGACAATATTTGTATTGAAACTCAAAGTTTACGTTTTGTCATATTTTACACGACAATTAATAATTGTAATAATGAAGTTTGTATTTGAATTCTATACCATGTATTTGTGACTCAGAATGAGTAGTATGGACCTATTTTGGGGGCGTCACATAAGCCATCAGTAGACTTATTAACATATACTATTTATCATTTCAAATTTTATGAAAAAACAGAGAAAATAAACATATCTATAGTTGCTTATATTACTCTGAAAACTTGTGATGATGACAAGTTGTATCCTTGAAATTAGTAGAATATTCTGGAAATTTTGCGCTTCATCTAGTATCATTTCACGGAAATATTTTTCTGAACTTTCTTGTTAAATTATAAGCTTTTCATGCCGGAGTACTCTTCATACAAACGACACTATTCATACATACGGTATTATTCATACATATGGTACTATTCACGAGGTACTATTTACGAAATACTATTCATGGGGTACTATTCACGACAAAAATTGATTTCTTTTCTGTCCAAATTATTTTTGATACATGAATATTATTCTTGAATTTTACTCCACAAAGTAGTTATCATGTTGACAATTTGAATATTCTTAAACTCTGAATAAATTAAATTATAAATCTTTAATATTTATCCTTGATCTCACTTGATTGAATTCTTATATCATTGTCATCATCCTCATGCTTATATTGTGGTGAAAGTCATCTTTGGCCCGTAGTGCATATATGGACTATTGATTGGTTTGATTATGACCATGAATTATATATCTGTATAATCATGACCTGTAATGTTACAAATGACGTGGTAAAAGTCCTCATTAGCCCGTAGTGCATTGATGGACAGTTGTTTGGCATTATCATGACCACTGGTGATAATAACGAATATCTTTGGCCCGTAGTGCATGGATAATTCGGTGATGTGGATTATTTATTGAGATGTGTTTCAGAGATAAAATATTGACGATGAACTTCTAAATCATAGAAGATAGTAGGCATTATGATCTACTTGGCTCTTCTAATGGATTGCTTGTTCCGCTGCAGTTAAACTTATTGTCTATTGTATTCTATCAGTTTTTATACTTTTGAAGACTAAAGATATTTTATTCTACGTTATCTTAGTCATAATATTCTTTACTGGGCTAGTTGAGCTCACCCTTTTCTTTCATTGTTCTCTTCAGGAAATGGGAATATAGCTGGGACTAGTCGGGGAATGGAGTGATGGTCCAAGATTGTGGCTATAGTAGTCCTCACTATTCTATAAAATAGTGTGATAATAATTATAATAAGGACTTCATTTGAGTTTGGATATTGTCTACGAGACAATATTCATATTAAAACTCATAGATTATGTTTGTCGTATTGTATTAATAAAGTTTGTATTTAAATTATGTACCATATATTTGGCGACTCAGAATGGGTTGTGTAGATAGACCTACTTTGGGGGCATCACAGTTGGTATCAAAGCTTAGGGATATGATCCCTGGTGGATATCTGAGGCTAGAACTAGGAGGGGAGAGACGAATAAATCCTTTGCTAGTGTGTCCTACCTAAGCTTATTTGTTATTTAATTGGTCGGTCAGAATATATGGATAATATGTGGCATGTCAATTAACCCTTATTTTGTGGCAGTGTTTGAAAATGGCATTTAAAAATTTTGAGACGGGCAATGGAGCACATGAGACCGTTGAGACACCGCCAATCAATAACCAGGATAATGTGCATTAGGAAGTCAATAATCCTCATGTAAATAACAACACCGACCAAATGATGAACGATGGGATGTTTAGGAGCTTTATGCAATTCATGCAACACCAAATGAGAAAGATTCCTGTTCAAAATGCAGGTGGAATCAATGGCAACTCTCGGCTGGTCACTGCTAAGCAATTCAAGGAGCTGGGACAAACAGAGTTTTTGGGAAAGCCAGAGCCACTTAAGGTATAGACGTGATTAAGCAGATCACCAAGATATTTGATGTCTTGGGATGCTCCGAGGAGCAAAAGGTTCCCTTTGCCACCTTCATATTTCGAGGAGAGGCAGATTACTGGTGGGAATCTGCAAAACGTACTCATCTTTCCGCACTGAAGATGTCTTGGGAGAAGTTCCAAGAATTGTTCAACGACAAGTACTTTTCAGAGATTATTCGTCACATGAAGGAGGTGAAATTTATTAAGCTAGAATAAAACAATATGGCTGTATCGCAATACGAGGAAAAGTTTGCAGAGTTATCCCAATTTTCATCCCATTTGGTAGATAATGAGGAGCGTATGACGCGAATGTTTCTGCGAGGTATGAAGCCCGAAATTCGTCAATACCTCATTTCTCACAAACTTTGTTTATATTCAAATATTTTGAATAGGGCTTAGTTATTGGAGCGCAATAATGAGTCAGCCCAACCAAAAGATAACATCCGACAAAATGATAATTGTCATACCAGAAGTATTAATGATCGAAGTGGTGATAGCAAATGTGGAGGAAATTATCATGACAGAAATGGTAACCACTTCGGTGGTAATCATGGCTAAGATAATAGAAGGAATGAGTCAAGTGGAAATTTCAAAAAGAGAAGGTTCAATAATGATGGAAAGACAACAGCACCAGCACCCATTTTCAAGGAAGGAGAACGACCACCGGTTGTATTCTACAGATGCGGAGAAGAGGGACACATCAGTCCAAACTGTACGCAGCAACCCAAAGCATGTTTCAATTACAGAAGAAAAGGTCACCTAGCTCAATTTTATTGTATAGTGAAGTGAAGTCAAGTCCAACTAGGATGGTGACACCAAAGGCTGTCCCAGACAAGTCAAAGCCAGTAGTTCAAGGGAGAGCATTTGTCGTGACCTCCCAAAAAGAGAGGAACCCGAACGAAGTCATCACGGGTAAGCTAATCTAAACTCTTGCGAAGTCTATACCTTATTTGATACCGATTCTACCCATTCTTTTATTTCACCTACTTGCGCTAAACGTTTAAATTTGACTCTAGAGAAATTAGACTTTGACTTATCTGTTGAAACTCCATTGGGAGAAACCTTCATTACATCCACTCTTTATAAATCTTGTTTGATTCAAATCAACACTTTCACATTACCTGTTGATCTCATCTCTTTGAAAATACTTGCATTTGATCTGATTTTAGGGATTGATTGGTTAACTACTCATCATGTTAAATTGATTATTTTTGTAAGGTTGTTAGCTTTCATATTCCTAACCAGCCTATTATGCGAATTCAAGCAACCAAACCACTAAAGTCAATCATTGTCATATCAAGCCATAAAGCCATTCGTTTATTAAAAAACGGATGTCAAGCTTTCTTAGCCCATGTCACGGATTTAAATAAAAAATATGTTAGATTTGAATGATATTTCTATTTTTAATAAATTTCCTAACGTATTCCCCGAAGAACTTCCTGGCCTACCCCCAGAGCGTGAAATCAAATTTTGTATTGACCTTGAACCCGGTACAAAACCCATTTCCAAAACCCTATATCGAATGACTCTTATTGAACTTTAGGAGTTAAAAACCTAACTACAAGAATTATTAGACATCGATTTCATTCATCCTAGTACATCTCCTTGAGGTGCTCCTGTACTATTCGTAAAGAATAAAGATGGAAGTATGCGATTTTTCATTGATTATCGAGAGTTGAATCATGTCACCATCAAAAATAGGTACCCGTTGTCTCGCATTGATGACCTATTTGACAAGTTGCAAGGAGCTAAATTCTTTTCAAAGATCGATCTTCGTTTAGGATATCATCAGTTAAAAGATTAAAACTGATGACATTCCAAAGACTACTTTTGGAACTCAGTACGGGCATTACGAATTCCTAGTCATGTCTTTTGGATTGATTAATGCTCCTGATGCCTTCATGTATATGATTAACCGAGTATTCAAGAAATATTTGGATTATTTTATGGTTGTCTTTATTGATGACATCCTCATATACTCCAAAAGCTGTGAAGATCATGAGCAACACTTGAAGTTGATACTCCAAAAGCTTCGTGAAAATAAGTTATACGCCAAGTTAAAGAAATGTGAGTTCTGGCTTAAGGAAGTAAAATTCCTTGGGCACGTGATAGCGAATCATGGAATATCAGTTGACCCGACGAGATTGAAGCAATACAAAGTTTGGAGCAACCCAAGTCAATAACCGAAGTACGTAGCTTTCTGGGCTTAGCTGGTTATTATCAGAGATTCATGGAAGGATTTTCTCAAATCGCTACTCCATTAACTCAGTTGACTCGAAAGGATACAAAATTCGGATGGAGTGAGGAATGTGAGAAGAGTTTCAAAGAACTCAAGAGGAGACTCATTTCAACACCTGTTCTGGTAATACCATCTGGTTCAGAGGGATTTATCATTTACAGTGATGCTTCAAGCAAAGGTTTAGGATGTGTTCTCATGCAACATGGGAAAGTCATAGCCTATGCCTCACGACAAACTCAAAGAATATGAGAGGAATTATCCTACTCTGGATCTAGAGTTGGCAGCAGTCATTTTTGAGCTAAAGATCTGGAGACATTACCTGTATGGGGAGAAAATGGAGAACTATAAAGATCATAAAAGCCTTAAATATTTATTCACTCAAAAGGAACTCAACTTGCGGTAACGACGTTGGCTCGAGCTGTTGAAAGATTACGATCATACCATTCAATACCATCCTAGAAAAGCAAACGTGATAGCTGACGCATTGAGTAGAAGATCATATGCGGGTACGAATGCGATATTGTCAATACAAAGATGTGACGCCCCCAAAATAGGTATACATCACCCATCTTGAGTCGCCAAATACATGGTACAAAATTCAAATACAACTTAACAATACAGTTGTCGTGTAAAATACGACAAAACGTAAACTGAGAGTTTAAAAAGAATATTGTCATCTAGACAATATCCACACTCAAAAGAGTCCTCTTTACATTTATTTTCACAATATTTAACAGAATAGTGAGGACTACTAAAACTATCATCTGGACCGTCACTCCGTTCCCCGACTTAGTCCAGCCACGTTCTTATTTCCTCAAGAGAACAATGAAAGAAAAGGGTGAGCTCAACTAGCCCAAGAAGAAATATTATGACTAAGATAATGCAGAATAAATTATCATTAGCCTTCAACAATGTTAAACTGATAAAATATAACAAACATCAACTTTAACTGCAGCGGAACAAGTAATCCATTAAAAGAGTCAAGTTGAGAATAAAATCTACTATCTTTTATGATTTAAAAGGTTTTTCATCACTTTTATCATTTGAGACTCAAATTTTAATAAATAATCCACATCATCCCTCCACTACGGCCAAGGATATTCATTAGTATCACAACCACAAATTATCCATGCACTACGGCCAAGGATATTCGCGTATTCATCAATGGTCATGATCATGCCAACAATTGTCCATCAATGCACTACGGGCCAATGAGGATTTTTACCACATCATTTGTAACATTACGGTCATGATTATACCGAATAATCCCTGGTCATAATCATACCAAGTCCATCTATGCACTACATGCCACAGATGCCTTTCAACATAATATAAACATGAGGATGATGACAATGATATAAGAATTCAATAAAACAAGTTCAAGAATTAATTTATCCAGGAACTAATAATATCCAAATTGTCAACATGATACTTCTTTGTAGAGTAAAATTCAAGAATGCTCAGAAGAATATTTCCATGAAAAGATACTGGATGAAACGCAAATATCAAGGATATTCCACTAATTTCATGGAGTATAGAAGTCAAAACTTTAACCAACTGAGTATAATAAAGAATGGAATAACAAAAGAAATCACCGGCATGCGATGAACCGCATGCAGAAAAGTTATTCCAAGAGTAATAATAAATAACGAAACAAAGTCATACGTAAATGCATAGGCATGGATATTCCAATGAATAATAAATAACGGAACAGTCAAAGCGAACTTCGCATCTAGCATGGATGTTCCAATGTAATAATATAATAACGGAACCAGTCATGCGAAACGCACGCATGTGATGTTCCAACAAAATAATAAAGAATGGAATAATAGAAGAATTTCACCATGTATGCGGTATTTCAGATGATAGACAAGTTATTCAACATAATGATAAAGAATGGAATAATGTAAGAATTTCACTAAGTATAGGGTAGATCATGATATAGGTTATTCAAATGTAATAATAAATAATGGAATAATGAAGTTCTCTTTATGAATAAGAAAGAAATAATACCCTTTACCTTAGTAAGAAATTGGATACCGCATAATATTGTAGTAATGAAGATTCTTCTTCTTCTCTCTTATTCTCTCTATTCTTTCTCATTTCTAAAGCTTTAGTGAATTCGTGAAAATAATAAAGGAATGAGCTTCTATTTATAAGCTTGGTAGAGTAAGGGTAAAATACTCTTTTCGCCATAATAATGACATCATCGACATCATCGATCATATGACATCATTGCTTACATCATCGATCAAATGACATCATTATTTACATCATCGCTTCGATGACATCATCGCTACATCATCGTAATTCAAATTCAAATTGTTCTCTTCCACCTCATTTTACTTTTTATACCATGAATTTACTATAATAATGTTACCATTCAAATTATATAAAAAAACATATTATCATATAATCACATCATACTACTATAATATAATATTATAATAATATATTTAAATGAATTATTGATTTGATAATTTGAAATCAGTAATGACAATTATTGAATCAAAAATATCAACGTAAGCAATTATTGAATCAATAAAATATTAAGCAATAATTATCGTAACAATTATTGAGTAGTGGCTTCTTCACGTAAGAATCAATAATTGAAAAAAAATACTGTATGCAATACCGGTATACATCGCGGCAACAACGCGTGTTCTTCGTATTTTAACCACCGTGTATTCCAATGTTGTTAACGATATCCGTTGTTATTTTCATAAAAATATTTTTGACGCTTTTCTAACTTCGATAATAATTTACATTGTGGGGTCTACTAATGATTGTGTCGTCGCATTTAATATTCCCCCCGTTAAAAAGAATATTCCCCACCAAACAAATATTTTATAACAACTTGCATGATTTTGCAAAATTTATAAATATTACCCACAACTATACCATTATATCAAATTTATTCCATAATATTTAAAAATAATATTTATAGAAAAATCATCTTTATTTAAAAAGTTGGGGTCTTACAATCTCCCCTTCTTATGAAATTTCGCCCTCGAAATTAGGGTACGTACCTTGTATGTCGAAAAGGTAAGGATATCTTGATTTCATTTCATATTCTAACTCCCAGGTCATTTCCTCAACATCGTGGTTTCTCCACAAAACTTTGACTTGAGGTATAACCTTGGAGCGTAGAATATGTTCCTTCTTATCTAAGATTTGAACATGAACCTCTTCATACGTCAAATCTTCCGCTATTTCATCCGGTTCTAACTCAATAATGTGGTTCGGGTCTTCCACATATTTACGTAACATGAATATGTGAAAAACGTTATGAAGACGAGACATACTTGGCAGTAAAGCGAGTCTATACGCCTACGCTCCTACTCGATCGAGGATTAAAATGGGCCAATGAATCGAGGATTGAGCTTTCTCTCTTTCCAAATCTCATAACTCCTTTCCATGGAGAAACACGTAACAAAACACATGATCTCCAATATCAAATTCCACGCCCTTTCGATGAAGATCAACATAACTCTTTTTTGTCGATCTTGTGAGGTTTTTTATACGTCACGGGATCATTTGAATCTTTTCCGTAGTAGTCATACGTATCAACTCCTCGTCCCAACAACGTTGCTTCACCCACCTCATCCCAAAGATAATTGGAGAACGACACTTTCTTCCATACAACGCTCAAATGGAGCCATGCCAATACTTGCTTGATAACTATTGTTGTATGAAAACTCCACCAACGGTAATAACTTGTCCTAACTTCCTTGAAGTCAAGGACATGAGTCTTAATAAATCTTCAAGAGTTTGAATAGTCCTCTCGATTGTCCATCCATCCGAGGATGATATGCCAAACTAAATCGTAAGTCCGCGCCCCATATCTTTTTGCAAACTAACCCAAAATCGTGAAGTGAATCTGGGTCTCGATCAAAACTATGGATATCGGCATACCATGTAGTCTTACAATCTCGTTTTATATATATACAAGCAAGACGCTCAAGTGTATAAGTTTCTCGTATTGGTAAGAAATGAGCAGACTTGGTCAATCTATCAACAATGACCCAAATTACATCTATGCCTTGAGAAACCTTGGGAATACCAGTAACGAAATCCATGGTAATGTGCTCCCACTTCCATTTTGGAATTTCAAGTGGTTGCAATGGACCTTTTGATACTTGATACTCCACCTTGACTCGTTGACAAGTTAGACACCTTGAGATAAACAGCGTTATCTCTCTCTTCATATTGCTCCACCAAAATGTATGACGAAGATCATGATACATTTTGGTACTCCCAGGATGGATTGCAAACGATGTGATGCGCTCCATCATGATTTTATACTTTAAATCGTGGTCGTTAGGAACACAAAGTCCGGAGTTGACTCAAGTATTTCTTCTTCATCGATTCTTGCTTTCCTAAAGATATAGCACCTTCTTGCACTTTCTTCCTCATACGCATCGCCTCTCCAGATCAGAATTTCGAGCAAATTTTAACTTTATCAATTAAAGTTGGTTCTACTCAGATATTCGCCATCATCACATGGATCCTCGAGTTTTTAACTCTATCTCCATCTTTGCAAGTCACACAAAATGGGCCTATGCGTTGTCAATATCGCACTCAGATTCAGATATGATCTTCTACTCAATACGTCAGCTACCACGTTCGCTTTTCCAGGATGGTATTGGATGGTATGATCATAATCTTTCAACAGTTCAAGCCAACGTCGTTGTCACATGTTGAGTTCCTTTTAAGTGAAGAAATATTTGAGGCTTTTATGATCCACAAAGATATCCACTTTCTCCCCATACAAATAATGCCTCCAAATTTTAAGTGCGAAAACAATAGCTGCCAACTCTAGATCATGAGTAGGATAATTCCTCTCATATTCTTTGAGTTATCGAGAGGCATAGGCTATGACTTTCCCATGTTGCATGAGAAAACATCCTAACCCTTTGCTCAAAGCATCACTGTAGATGACAAATCCCTCCGAGCTAGATGGTATTGTTAGAACAGGTGCTGAAATGAGTCTCATCTTGAGTTCTTGAAAACTCTTCTCACATTCCTCATTCCAACCGAATTTTGTATCTTTCCGAGTCAGCTGAGTTAATGGAGTAGCGATTCGAGAAAACCCTTCTACGAATCTCCGATAATAACCAACTAAGTCGAGATAGCTACGTACTTTGGTCACTGATTTAGGTTGCTCCCAGCTTTGAATAGCTTCAATCTTTGCTAGGTTAACAGAAATTCCATGGCTTGATACTACGTGCCCAAGGAATGCTACTTCCTCAAGCCGTAACTCACATTTCTTCAACTTGGCATAAAGCTTATATTCACGTAAGCTTTTGGAGTATCAAACCTCAAGTGTTGCTCATGATCTTCACGACTTTTTGAATAAATAAGGATGTCATCAATAAAAAGACGACCACAAAGTGATCCAAATATTCCTTGAATACTCTTGGTTCATCATATCCATGAAAGCAAATAGGAGCATTAGTCAATCCAAAAGACATGACTAGAATTCATAATGCCCGCATCGAAGTTCTCGAAAAGCCGTCTTTGAATGTCATCGGTTCTAATCTTCAATTGGTGATATCTAACGCGAAGATCAATCTTTGAAAAGAATTTGGCTACTTGTAATCGGGTCAAACAGTCATCAATACGTGGCAATGGGTACCTATTTTTATGGTGACATGATTCAACTCCCCGATAATCAATACAAAGTCGCATACTCCCATCTTTCTTTTTCACGAATAGAATAGAGCACCCCAAGGAGAAGTACTAGAGACTAATAAAGCCAATGTCTAACAATTCCTCGCATTGGGTCTTTAACTCAAGTTCAATAGAGCCATTCGATATGGGACTTTGGAAATGGGTTTTGTACCGTTCAAGGTCGATACAAAATTCAATTTCACGCTCGGGGTAGGCTGTGAAGTTCTTCGTGGAATACGTCAGAAATTTATTAACAATAGAAATATCATTCAAAATCGATTTATTTTTTGTTTAGATCCGTGATATGAGCTAAGAAAGCTTGACATCCGCTTTTTTAATAAACGAATAGCTTTATGGCTTGAGATGACAATGATTAATTTTAATGGTTTGGTTGCTTGAATTCACATAATAGGTTGGTTAGGAATATGAAAGCTAACAACCTTACAAAAATAATCAATTTTTACATGATGAGTAGTTAACCAATCAATCCCTAGAATTACGTCAAATGCAAGTATTTTCAATGAAATAAGATCGATAGGTAATGTGTGGATACCGATTTGAACCAAACAAGACTTATAAACAGTGGATGTAATAAAGGTTTCTCCCAATGGAGTTTCAACAGATAAGTCAAGGTCCAATTTCTCTGGAGTCAAATTTAAACATTGAGCGTAGGTAGGAGAAATAAAAGAATGGGTAGAACCATTATCAAATAAGGTATATACTTCACTAGAGTTTATGATAAGCTTACCCGTGATGACCTCGTTAGGGTTCCTTGCTTTTTGGGAGGTCACGACAAACGCTCTCCCTTGAACTACCGATTTTTTCTTGTCTGGGACGGCCTTTGATGCCTCCATCCCAGCTGGACTTGTCTTCAGTGCACGACAAAATTAGGCCAGGTGACCTTCTCTTCCACAATTGTAATATGCTTTGGATGTCATCGTGCAGTTTGGACAGATGTGTCCCTTTCCTCCACATTTGAAGCATATGATAGGTGGTCGATCTCCTTCCTTAACGACAGGTGCTGATGCTGATGTGTTTCCATCATTGTTGAATCTCCTCTTCTTGAAATGTCCATTCTTATTGTTTTGGCCATGATTACCACTGGAGTGGTTTCCATTTCTGGCATGTTGATTTCCTCCACGCTTATTGTCACCGCTTCGATGATCAATTATCACCGGTATTATCATTTTGCTTACCGCTTCTCTTTTGGTTGGGTTGACTCATTATCGCGCTCCAATAATCGAGCCCTATTAACAACATCCCGAATACAAACACGTTTATGAGAGATAAGATATTGACGTATCTCTAAGTTTCAAACCTCTTAGAAACATTCGCCATTCTCTCCTCATTATCAACCAAATGAGACGCAAACCGGGACAACTCGGCAAACTTGGCTTCAGATCGCGACACGGCCATGTTGTTTTGCTCCACTTGATGAACTCTACCTCTTTCATGTGACAAATACTTTCGTGAAAGTACTTGTCATTGAACGATTCTTCGAACTTCTCCCAAGACATCTTCAAAGGCGGCAGTTGAGTGTGCTTCTGATTTCCACCAAGAATCGCCGCCGCCCGCAACATGAAGGTGGCAAAAGGAACCTTTTGCTCCTCTGAGCATCCCAAGACATCAAATATCTTGTTGATCCGCTTTATCCACGCCTCCGCCTTTAAGTGGTTTTGGCTCTCCAAAAAACTCCGGTGGTCCCAGCCTCGAATCGCTTAGCGGTGACCATCCGAGAGTTGCCAAGTGTTTCCACCGCATTTTGGATAGAACCACTTGCCTCGATGTTACATGAATTTCATAAAGCCTCCGAACATTCAATCGCTCATCATCATCTGGTCCGTGGTTGTTGTTTGCTCGAGGATTGTCGCCTTCTCGATGCACATTATCCTCGATTATTGATCCGTGGAGACTCAACGGCCTCGTGGCTCCATTGATGTTCTCAACATTCTCGGATGTCATTTTCAAATACCGCCACAAAATAAGGGTTAATTAATATATCACATATTATCCCTATACTCCGACCGACCACCAATTAAATACCAAAAAACTTAGGTAGGTCATACTAATAAGGAATTTCTGCCTCTCCCTCCTAGTTCTTGTCTCACATCTTAGCCAGGATCATATCCCTAAGCTTTGATACTAACCGTGATGCCCCCAAAATAGGTATACATCACCCATCTTGAGTCGCCAAATACATGGTATAAAATTCAAATACAACTTAATAATACAAATTGTCGTGGTAAAATATTTACAAAATGCAAATCGAGAGTTTAATAAGAATATTGTCATCTAGACAATATCCACACTCAAAAGAGTCCTCTTTACATTTATTTTAACACTATTTAATGTAATAGTGAGGACTACTAAAACTATCATCCGGACCGTCACCCGCTCCCCGACTAGTCCCGCCACGCTCTCATTTCCAAGAGAACAATGAAAGAAAGGGTGAGCTCAACTAGCCCAGTAAGAAATATTATGACTAAGATAATGCAGAATAAATTATCATTAGCCTTCAACAATGTTAAACTGATAAAATATAACAAACATCAACTTTAACTGCAGCGGAACAAGTAATCCATTAAAAGAGTCAAGTTGAGAATAAAATCTACTATCTTTTATGATTTAAAAGGTTTTTCATCACTTTTATCGCTGAGACTCAGCTTAATAAATAATCCACATCATCCCTCCACTACGGCCAAGGATATTCATTAGTATCACAACCACAAATTATCCATGCACTACGGCCAAGGATATTCGCGTATTCATCAATGGTCATGATCATGCCAACAATTGTCCATCAATGCACTACGGGCCAATGAGGATTTTTACCACATCATTTGTAACATTACGGTCATGATTATACCGAATAATCCCTGGTCATAATCATACCAAGTCCATCTATGCACTACATGCCACAGATGCCTTTCAACATAATATAAACATGAGGATGATGACAATGATATAAGAATTCAATAAAACAAGTTCAAGAATTAATTTATCCAGAACTAATAATATCCAAATTGTCAACATGATACTTTTGTAGAGTAAAATTCAAGAATGCTCGTAAGAATATTTCCATGAAAAGATATTGGATGAAACGCAAATATCAAGGATATTCCACTAATTTCATGGAGTATAGAAGTCAAAACTTTAACCAACCGAGTATAATAAAGAATGGAATAACAAAAGAAATCACCGCATGCGATGATAGACCGCATGCATAAAAGTTATTCCAATGTAATAATAAATAACGGAACCAGTCATACGTAAATGCACGCATGTGATATTCCAATGTAATAATAAATAACCGAAACTGTGTCAAAGCGAAACGCACATGCATGTGATGTTCCAATAGAATAATATATAACGGAACTCAGTCATGCGTAAACGCACGCATGTGATGTTCCAACAAAATAATAAAGAATGGAATAATGTAAGAATTTCACCATGTATGCGCAGATTTCGTGATAGACAAGTTATTCCAACATAATGATAAAGAATGGAATAATGTAAGAATTTCACCAAGTATAGGGTAGCCCAGCATATACAAAGTTATTCCAATGTAATAATAAATAATGGAATAATGTAAGTTCTCTTCATGAATAAGAAAGAAATAATACCCCTTACCTTAGTAGGAAATCGATACCGTAATATTGTAGTAATGTGAAGATTCTTCTTCTTTTCTCTTATTCTCTCTATTCTTTCTCGCCTAAAGCTTTTAGTGAATTAGTGAAAAATAATGAAGGAATGAGCTTCTATTTATAAGCTTGGTAGAGTAAGGGTAAAATAGTCTTTTTGCCATAATTTATGACATCATCGATCATATGACATCATTGCTTACATCATCGATCAAATGACATCATTGCTTACATCATCGTTCTGATGACATCATCACTTACATCATCAGAATTCAAATTCAAATTGTTCTCTTCTACCTCATTTTACTTTTATACCATGAATTTACTATAATAATGTTACCATTCAAATTATATAAAAAAAACATACTATCATATAATCACATCATACTACTATAATATAATATTATAATAATATATTTAAATGAATTATTGATTTGATAATTTGAAATACTATGTAATGGCAATTATTGAATCAAAAATATCAACGTAGCAATTATTGAATCAATAAAATATTAAACAAGAATTATCGTAATAATTATCGAAAGAAGTGCCTTCTTAAGTAAGAATCAATAATTCAAAAAAAATATCGCGCAACAACCGTATATCGTATTTTAACCACTGTGTATTCCAATGTTGTTAATTGTAACTCTTCCGCCAAGTTATTTTCATAAAAATATTTTTGTCATTTTCTAACTCCGATAATAATTACATTTGTGGGGTCCACTAATGATTGTGTGTCGTCGCATTTAATATTCCCCGACAAAAAGAATATTCCCCACCAAACGTAATATTTTATAACAACTCATGTGATTTTGTAAAATTTATAAATATTACCCACAACTATACCATTATATCAAATTTATTCCATAATATTTAAAAATAATATTTATAGAAAAATCATCTTTATTTAAAAAGTTGGATTTTGTATGACTTACAAAGGATGGATAGAGTTAAAGACTTCAGGGACCCACGTGATGATGTCAAATATACGAGTAGAACCGACTTTAATCGATAAAGTTAAAGATGCTCAAACTACAAATCCGGAGCTGAAGCGTATAAGGAAGAAAGTACAAGAAGGTGTTATTCCAGAAGCAAGAATTGATGAAGAAGGAATACTTCGAGTCAACTCCAGACTTTGTGTTCCTAAGAACTCTGATTTAAAGTATAAAATCATGATGTAGGCACAAAACACACCGTTTGCAATCCATCCTGGAAGTACCAAAATGTATCGTGATCTTCGACATACATTTTAGTGGAGCAATATGAAGAGAGAGATAGCGGAGTTTATCTCAAGGTGTTTATCTTGTCAACTTGTCAAGGCAAAGCATCAAGTACCAAAAGGTCCATTGCAACCACTTGAAATTCCAGAATGAAAGTGGAGCACATTAACATGGATTTCGTTTCTGGTCTTCCTAAGGTTTCTCAAGGCATAGATGTAATTTGGGTCATTATCGATAGATTATCCAAGTCTGCTCATTTCTTACCTATACGAGAAACTTATTCGCTTGAATGTCTTGCTCGTATATACATAAATGAGATTTTAAGATTGCATGGTATGCCAATATCCTTAGTTTTTGATCGAGACCCAAGATTCACTTCACTATTTTGGGTCAGTTTGCAGAAAGCTATGGGCACGGATTTACGATTCAGTTATGCATATCATCCTCAGAGGGATGGGCAGTCGGAGAGGACTATTCAAACTCTTGAAGATCTATTAAGACTCTATTTCCTAGACTTCAAGGGAAGTTGGGACAAGTACTTGTCATTAGTGGAATTCTCCTATAACAACAGTTATCAAGCAAGTAAAGGCATGGATCCATTCGAGGCGTTGTATGGACGCAAGTGTCGTTCTCCAATATGCTAGGATGAGGTGGGTGAAACAATATTATTGGGACCAGAATTAGTACGTATGATAACAAAAAAAATTCAAATGCTCCGGCAACGTATAGAAACCTCACAAGATCGACAAAAGAGTTACGATGATCTTCATCGAAGGGACGTGGAATTCAATGTTGAAGATTATGTATTTTTACGTGTTGCTCCATGGAAAGGAGTTACGAGATTTGGAAAGAGAGGAAAGCTCAATCCTTAATTTATTGGTCCATTTGAAATCCTCGATCGAGTAGGAACTGTAGCCTATAGACTCGCTTTACCGCCAAGTATGTCTCATGTTCATAACATTTTTCACATATTTATGTTACGTAAATATGTGGAAGACCCAAACCACATTATTGAATTAGAACCTGACGAGATAGTAGAAGATTTAACGTATGAAGAGGTACTTGTTAAAATCTTGGATAAGAAGGAACATATTTTACGCTCAAAGGTTATACCTCAAGTCAAAGTTTTATGGAGAAACCATGATATTGAGGAAATGACCTGGGAGTTAGAAACCGAAATGAAAACAAGGTATCTTCACCTCTTCGACATACCAGGTATGTACACCAATTTCGAGGAAGAAATTTCATAAGAAGGGGAGGTTGTAAGACCCCAACTTTTTATGAATAAAGATTTAATTTTCTCTAAATGTTATTTTGAATAATAAGGTGTGGATTTGATATAATGTTATAGTTGTGGGTAATATTTAGAAATTTTGCAAAGTAATCAAGTTGTCATAAAATATTCGTTTGGTCAGAGAATATTCGTTTTATCAGGGAATATTCGTACGACGGCACAATCATTGGTGGACCCCACAACAGAATTATTGTCGGATATAGAAAGCGACAGAAATAACCTTTTTATAAAAATAATGGCAAAACTTTTACTATTAACTGTTGAAATACCCAGTGATAAAAGTATAGTAATACGCGTGATTGCACAGTAGTACATGGTATTGTACAATATCTCTTATCATTGATTCTTTCGTGAGAAGTCACTCAGTTCATTTATTAATTTCACAGTAGTTGCTGCATAGTATCTCATATTATTAATTCAATTATTGTCACAGTATCATCGATCTGCACAATATTTTATATTATTAAATTAATAATTGAGACGACAAAGTTATTCATATTATTATTTGTATTATTGACAATGTCCAAAAAGTTCTATTGAGGAAATGGGTTAGGTCATCTAATTGCGCGCCAATAAGGAGAAGTCCTTATCGAAAAGCCCTCTCTTTCTTGGGAATGATCTGGTTGTTAAAAAGAAAACAATGTATTCTCATCTCTTCGAACTACCAGGTACATAAATTTCGAGGGCGAAATTTCATAAGGATGGGAGATTATAAGACTCCGAATTTTATGAAATGAAAATATTCAATTTTCTTATAATTATTATGTTATTTAGTAAATGGTTAAATTGAGAAAGGGTTAAAGTTAAGGGTGATATTTGAAAATTTTACAAAGTAAGCAAGTTGTTATTCGTTGTGTCAGGGAATATTCGATTGGTCGGGGAATATTCATTTTCACGTAAAATATTCGATTCAAGGCATAATCATTAGTGGACCCCTAATCTAAGTATTGTCGTATTTAAAAACGCATGATTTATCTTTTATTAAAAATAACGGCGAAAGTGTTACCGTTAAAACTGTTGAACTACCAGGTAGTAAAAGTACAATAATACACGTGGTTGCATAGTAGCACACGATATTAATTATTGAAGCTTACGTAAGAAGTCACTCAGTTATACTCAATTATTGCTATAGTAATTCACGATCATATCTCTCATATTATTGATTCAATTATTGTCACAAGATTATCCGTATAATATGTTATATTATTAAATCAATAATTGAGACGACAAAGTTATTCATATTATTATTTGCAATATTGACAATGTCTAGAAGTTTACATCGAGGAGAGGTTTGGTCACCTAATTGCGCGCCAATAAAGAGAAATCCTTATCGGAAAGCTCCCTCTTCCCTGGGAACGACCTGGTTGTTAAATATTCTGAATTATAATATTAATTATGAATAAGTTCGTGTTGATTAAAGATGAAATGGATAGTTCCATTGTGTTGGAATTATTAGTGTTAGTGAAAATCGACATTTATTTCAATAATAATTGATGTTTGAAGGTTATATTGACCAATCGGGTAATTAACCGGATAAATGAGCAATTAATTGCTATTAATTCATATGATTATAACTATTTGTTCACATGTGTGTACTATTGATTCACATTCTTGTACTATTAGGGGAGGTGGTGAAAAATTGATAATACTTGCATGACTAAGTTAAAAATGGAGGTATAGCTGAAGGTACTATACTGTAATTCGTATTTTCACATGATTATAACTAGATTCACATGATTGAACTATTGATTCACATTATTTACTATTAGGGGAGGTGGTGCAAGTTTGATAATACTTGCAGGAATAAATTAAAAATGAAGAAAAAGAGGAAGGTATTATACTGTAATATTTTGAGCACAAAATGTGCAATTATCGAAACTATATTTTCCTATAAATAGAAGCTCATTCTTCCTTCATTTCTCACCAATTCACTAAAGCTATAAAGCAATTATTATAGAGAGAAATTATAGAAAAAAAGAAGAAGAGAAGTATGATACCTCACTATTTCAGTATCCAGTATTCTTCTGAGGTAAGGGATATTATTATTATAGTAAGGGGTATTATTCTTTCGTATTCATGAAGAGGGTTTTTTCTTTAGATACTCGTAAGGTTGTTATTCCATTCTTTATTATTATGTTGGAATAACTCGCTCATGCACAATACCGCATACATGGTGTAATTCTTACGTTATTCCATTCTTTATTATTATTCATTGGAATAACTCGTCTGCTTGGTCTATCGCATGCCCGGTGAATTCTGTTGTTATTCCATTATTTATTATTCTCATTGGAATATCCCATGCTCGTGTGGATTACGCATGACCTGGTTCCGTTCTTTATTATTCTGTTGGAATATCCTGTCTGTGCAGATTACGCATGACCTGGTTCTATTCTTTATTATTCTGTTGGAATATCCTGTCTGTGCGGATTACGTATGACCTGGTTCCATTCTTTATTATTTCATTGGGAATAACTCGTATGCATGTGGTCTATCGCATGCATGGTGAATTCTTCTGTTATTCCATTCTTTATTATTCTGTTGGAATAACTTGTCTATGTGGATTACCGCATGCATGGTGAATTATCCTTTGTATTCATTCCTTATTAAATTGTGGAAATGATCTGTCTACGTGGATTACCGCATGGCGGGTGAAAATCCATTTGCAGTTTCGTATAATCTATTATACTCGTATGAGATATCATTTCTTTTGTACTCGTCATGGAATATCATTTTCTATTGTATTTTTTTACGAGTTACTATTCACTCTAGTATTATTCACTTGGGTATTCGGGGCACTTTTTGTACCGAAGTACTATTCAAAGGTTACTATTCATGGGTTACTATTCACCCGATTACTATTCACTCTAGTATTATTCACTCGAGTATTCGGGGCACTTTTCGTGCCGGAGTACTATTCACGAGTTACTATTCACTCTAGTATTATTCACTCGGGTATTCGGGACACTTTTCGTGTCGGGGTACTATTCATGAAGTACTATTCACGGGGCACTATTCCAGAAGTACTATTCACAGGGTACTATTCACCCAAAAAATATATTTTTTTTCTGTCCAAATTATTTTTGGTACATGAATATTATTATTAAATTTTACTCTACAAAGCAGTATCATGTTGACAATTTGGACGTTATTGATTTCTGGATAAATTAAATTATAAATCTTTAAAATTTATCCTTGAACTTGTTTTATTGAATTATTATGTCATTGTCATCATCATCATGCTTATATTATGATGAAAGTCATCTTTGGCTTACGTGCAGAGATGGACTGTTGATTATTGGTTTTACAGTTGTATATCTTTGGCTTACGTGCAAAGATGGACTGTTGATTATTAGTTTTATAGTTGTATATCTTTGGCTTACGTGCAAAGATGGACTGTTGATTATTGGTTTTACAGCTGATATCTTTGGCTTACGTGCAAAGATGGACTGTTGATTGATGAGTATCTTTGGCTTATGTGCATAAATGAACTGTTTATTGGTATGATTATGAACAGTGATCATTCGGAGTAATCATGGCCCGTAATGTTATAGATGATGTGGTAAAAGTCCTCATTGGCCCGTAGTGCATTGATGGGATGATTATTGGTATGATTATAACCGAGGATTATTCGGTATAATAATCATGATTATTGATGATTACATGAATATCCTTGGTAGTAAAGTGTGGATGATTCGATGATGTGGATTATTTATTAAGCTGAGTCTCAGCGATAAAATATTGATTATACACTTTTAATTCATAAAAGATAGTAGATATCATGCTCTACTTGACTCTTCTAAAATACAGTTGTATGACTTTGGTCGTAGTGCAAAGATGAATTTATTAGTATGATTATGAGAAGGAATTGTGATTTGGTATAACCATGATTTTTGATGTTTCAGGTGAAGATATGTGATGAAAATTATCTTCGTCCTAGGTGCGAAGAGGAATTTAGAATCACAATTATGATTATGAGTTATTCATATGATTGTGGACATGAATTGTTGATTGATTTTACAGGGATAAAATATTATTGGTGGACTTTTAATATGGAGAAGATAATAGATCTGATGGTTTATTTGACTCTTCTAATGGATTGCTTGTTCCGCTGTAACTATGGTTGAAAAGTTTTATCATCTACCATATGTTCTAAATCTCTAATTTATTACTGATGAAGGCTATTGATGATATAAATTATCTTTAGTCATGATATTCTTTACTAGGCTAGTTGTGCTCACCCTTTTTGCTTCACAATTCCTTTCAGCTAATAAGAGTGTAGCTGGGTCCAGCGGGGGTAACAGGAGAATAGAACGGTGGTCTATAGCTGTTGAGGTTCTCCCTAAATAGTATGGAAATAATTTTATTGAGAACTTTAGATAAGTGTGTCATATTGTATACGTCATTTGATATTTAATTTTGGTAAACCGAATAGGGTGAGGTGAACCCAACTTTGGAAGGGTGTTTTGCCACTATCATACAAGATGTCTAATGACATACAACCTTATGTTATCATAAGACAGGGTTATGCACATCCACTGGTTGAGTATATCTACGAGCACTACTTATATGATCTTGGAGTTTGGTTGAAATATATTTTTTAATTGCAGACAGTGGAGATAGTTATATATCAAGAGAAGACTCACCATTGGAAAGAACATGATAGTAATCTTCTCATTTTTCTTTGGGGTCTATTGGGTCAACCAAGGATAATTCTGTGGACATATGATATCTATCATAACCTTAACGCATGGCCTCCCATGTACGAAGGTTTCCTTGAGCACTTCCCAAAGATTTTAATTTCTAAAATAGTTTTTGACTGTATTTTTATGTAAAGTACCATTGTAAGGTTGTGGTCGAGGAACCATGAGAGTTACATACATTTGTATTAAAACTCACAGTTTAACTGTGGTCGTATTCTACACAATAGTTCAATAGTTGTATAAATGAAGTTTGTAAATGATTTTTATAGTGTGATATCTGGCGACTCAGAATGGGTCATGTGGACCTATTTTCGGGGCGTCACATACGGTACTATTCACGAGGTACTATTCACGAAGTACTATTCAAGGGGAACTATTCACAACAAAAATTGATTTTTTTTCTGTCAAAATTATTTTTTATACATGAATATTATTCTTGAATTTTACTACACTAAATAGTTATCATGTTGACAATTTGGACATTCTTAAACTCTGGATAAATTAAATTATAAATTTTTAATATTTATCCTTGATCTCACTTGATTGAATTCTTATATCATTGTCATTATCCTCATGCTTATATTGTGGTGAAAGTCATCTTTGGCTCGTAGTGCATAGATGAACTATTGATTGGTATGATTATGACCATGAATTATGTATAAATATAATCATGACGTGTAATGTTACAAATGATGTGGTAAAAGTCCTCATTGGCCCGTAGTGCATTTGATGGACAGTTGTTTGGCATTATCATGACCACTAGTGATAATAACGAATATCCTTGTCCCGTAGTGCATGGATGATTCGTGGATGTGATACTAATGAATATCCATGGCCCGTAGTGAATGGATAATTCGGTGATGTGGATTATTTATTGAGATGTGTTTCAGAGATAAAATATTGATGATGAACTTCTAAATCATAGAAGATAGTAGACATCATGCTCTACTTGACTCTTCTAATGGATTTCTTGTTCTGCTGCAGTTAAACTTGTTGTCTATTATATTCTATCAGTTTTTATACTGTTGAGGACTAAGGATATTTTATTCTACATTATCTTAGTCATAATATTTTTTACTAGGCTAGTTGAGCTCACCCTTTCTCTTTCATTGTTCTCTTCAAAAAATGAGAATATAGCTGAGACTAGTCGGGGAATGGAGTGATGGTCCAAGATGGTGGCTATAGTAGTCCTCACTATTCTATAAAATAGTGTCATAATAATTGTAATGGGGACTTATTTTGAGTTTGGATATTGTCCACGAGACAATATTTGTATTGAAACTCACAGTTTACGTTTTGTCGTATTTTACACGACAATTAATAATTATATTAATGAAGTTTGTATTTGAATTCTGTACCATATATTTCGCAACTCAGAATGGGTTGTATGGACCTATTTTTGAGGCGTCACATAAGCCATCAGTAGACTTATTAACATACATTGTTTATCATTTCAAATTTTATGAAAAACAGAGAAAATAAATATCGCTATAGTTGCTTATATTACTCTGAAAACTTGTGATGATGATAACTTGTATTGAATTATTTTTTAGAATAAATAAACATTTTTGCCATATGCTTTGACCTAGATTTCAACTTTTCTACAGCTAAAATATGCTCTTTTTTGAAGTCTATATAGTGTATTCTGATTTATATGTTTCGAGTTAATTTATTATAAGTCTTGGTTACAAGAAACTAGGATGAGAACAATTAATTTATTTCTATTGAGGGTGGACCTAATCATTCTTTTAAATTTATTAATTATAGTTTTTTTAAAAATGAAGACATGAATCATGAAATAGGGAGTTGTGGGGATAATGCATAAATGAATTTAGATTGCATATACAATTTTGAAATGGAAATGGAAATGGAGAGGGATGACTTGAGTGAATAGGGGTTAGATGTGAACAATGCTAAAACTTTTGTCTACTATCCTCAAGTAGCCAATGAGTTTACGCTGCCTAAGTTTGGTCAAATATTTCAAATATTAGATAATGTTCACACTTTTTACAATACATATGCAATTTATGCTAGTTTTAGTGTGTGAAAGTTTAATGAGAAAAAAAGGGTGGGAAACGGTGAGATTTGCAGGAAGGAGTATGTTTGTTATAAGTAAGGAAAGGGCAAACTATTAGCCGATGTGGATGCAAAAAGAAAAGTAAAAAGAAATGACTTGTACGTAGCTACTATAATTAAGGAGGGTCATTGTCACCCATTGTCAACCCCACATGAGAGGCATCTCTTACAATCGCACCGTAATGTGTCAACTGCCCAAAAATCTTTAAGTCAACAACTTGACATGGTGAATATACCACAATGCCAATAATACAAATTTCTTGCAGTACATGCGGGAGGGATTAAAAATATTGGTTGCACGCAACAAGATTTGTATAACTTTGAAAGAAAAAAATGTAATGAGTTGAAGGGACATGATGGTGATATGTTGAATGAGTACTTGAAGTTAGAACAACAAAAGAATCCTTCATTCACTTTTACAATTGACACAGACGATGGAAAAAGGATTACTCGTTGTTTTTGGGCCGATGCAACTTCTAGACGAGCTTATAGATTTTACGGTGATGTTGTCATTTTTGATACCACATACAACAATTATCGTTAAGAAATGATATTTGCACCACTAATGGGGGTTAATAATCATGGTCAAACTATTGTATTTGGTTGTGCTTTCTTAAGTGATGAGACCATAGATACTTTTGTTTGGCTTTACAAGTGTTTTTTGGAAGCAATGCCAGGTGATGCACCTAAGATGATTATCACTGATTATCACTGATCAGGATCTGTTATGACAAATGACATTTCACAGATCCTTCCTAAGACATTTCATAGGTATTATAGTTGGCACATTTTGACCAAATTTTCAAAGAAGATTGACTCACTAAAATTCAGTGCTTATTATAAAGAGTTTTCTGATTGCATTTGGAATTCAGAGACTGTGGAAAAGTTTGACTCCTTGTGGGTGGAGCTAGTGGAGAAAAGTGGGTTAACTGCTAATAAATGGCTACAATCAATGAATGACATCCGTTGTAGATGGGTAGCCGCACATGTGAATCATGTTTTCTCAGCCGACATGTCAAGTAGCCAACGAGCAGAGAGTTCTCATGCATTTTTTAAAAGATTTATTGTGACACCCCCAAATCCGGTACTTCCATTTCCACAGGATTTGGTGTTCACTGTACAAACATCATCTATCTATCTACCCATAAATAAATGCAAACCATACAATAGATAGAAATAAATAATAAATCTCTCCCCTTATGGGGTTACATCAACTATATAATAAATAAATCCCAGGTTACTCTAACCTTAAATCATCTGTGCGGAAACATAAACAAATAAGTCTTAGCAACATCAATTCTAATTACATAACCATAATAATAAAACAGTCTTCATTACTTGCTAATATTGCCCTTGCCTTTACTAGTGGAAGGTTCGCCTGCTCTTTCGTTCTTAACTACAATGTTATTATTACGCAAGAGTGAGTACGATTGCCCACAAGTATAACAATATAACAAAGAATAATAACATGTGGGAGTAGATAATAACTTCGAATTAAAAGCTCAACTTTTGAATCAAGAGTGAATAACAAGAATCAAAAGAAATTCTGAGGGTCATAAGACCTTGAACTATGTCCTAGGTTGTCAAGTGTTTTTACTTGAAACCTTTAACAGTCGTAAGACTATGGACTCTTCTTCTCGTACTTAGAGGGATCAGCCCTTAGTATCATACTGTGCACAATATCTTAACGCTAACGCGTAAGTAATCCCCTAAATAGGGTTGTTTATCTCAGTTTGACATTCGAGTCCGCACCAAAGGAAGTTTGGTTTAGATAATTCATCAAGGGTTCTGAAATTTAGAACGCTCATCAACTATGGACTAGTCGAATCAATAAGGGTTCGCTAGTCTAACAAGGTTTAACAATAATTGATAACTTAACTTGAACAGAATCTTAAAAGGTATACAATATAATAAGTATTGTATAACAACATCATGTTTGAAAGATTAATAAACTGTAATATACAAGACAGGCTTGATCAATAATAATGAAAGCTTGCTCAATGTAGAAAGGTGAATTAATCAACTTAAATAACGATAACAAGTAGGGTTAGAAAACTTGCCTCGTGCGTAGATTACACTTAATTAAACTCGTTCTTTGATTTAAATCCTACATATCAATTACGTTCATAACACCAGTCAATTATAACGTACTAAACATCATAAGTTTATTCTTTTGTCTAACCCGAATTCATAACTATACTTAGTCATATTACCATACTTGTTTTCACATAATATTATACTACACGAACAACAAGTTAATTACATAATCAACGATTCAATTAACATATATATGTCTTCTTGACTTAATAAAACTTATTTTAATATCTCATTATATGTCTAACGAGTATTTATAATCATTAAACTAAGTTACTATCACATTTCTATACTTGAACACTTAAAAAAAACATTTTCTGGACATTCTGCTAAGTGGCGCTTATTGTTTGAGAGACATGGCGTTACTTGGTATGAGGTTTGAGCTCTGAGTTGACGTCATGGTGGCGAAACTCCAGATTTTGATTCTCAGTTTGCGAAGAACACAGAGTTCAGCGAATTAAACACAACATGGTCATTAAATTCACCGATTTAAACATACCCACATGCTAGAATTTATGCATAGTCATTACCCAACATTTATAGAGTAATTTTAACCCACTAAAACACATAATCACAAAATTAAATTATGCAAATTGTACTGTTCTTGATATTCTTGAAATGTTGAACATAAATTCCTAAAATTCAACGCCACGGATTCGTTATAAAACCAAATCCAACCATTCAAATTTTGTTTTGTTCATTTTAGCATGCATAATCATATACAAGTGGAAATTTTACAGAACAATTTATGTTTGACAAGTTAAAATCACGTATAAGGCCATATGGCCATATCACGTACTCTGTAAATTTTTGAAACAACAAGTCATAATATACGTTATAATATTATGAAATTGATGGTATGGAAACATACTGTATATATATAAAACATGCCATACTACTCAAATTATTACATATATTCACATAATTGTTACCCTTTCCAACTACAGAAACTTTACAGAAGACTTTAAGCCATATTCATGAAAACTTTAAAAGACGTAAAATAAGAATTGGGTTGAAGAGATTACCCAAGCGTAGATTAAAATACTAGGAAGTGAATTCCTTCTCAAATGACTCTCACAACTCCCTCAACAAAACTCTGAACTCTCAACTCTCTCTTTGTATCTCTCTCTGTGAGTGCTTAGCCAGACTTAGAACAATAATAGAAAAGAAGAGGGAAGACGTATACTAAATAAGAAGACTGACGCATTGTGGTCAGTTACCCAGTCATGGGTTAACTGCCCATAACCTCCTTTAGTGCCATGTTTGGCTAGCAAGAAAGGTTTCAAAAACCATTTAATTTAATAAAACCTTATCATATAGTTTAAATAATGTCACATTCCTTTATAAAATAAATCAATATCTTATTTAATTTATTTAAATAAAATATAATAATTTTTCAATAATGCACATAGTCACATAATTAAATTTCTCATTTAATAATAATATCAAATTATTAAATCTCTAATTAATAATTAAATTAATTAAAATAACATTAAGCTTATTAAATATTTCTTTTAATACAATAAGCTCACATAATCACATACTAATAATAATAAAATTTCCACATTAATTTAATAAATATAGCACATATAATTAAATTAATCTACCACAACTTCATCAATTAATTATTTAATCTAATAATTAATTTATCAAAAATATTTATTTAATCCAATAAATATTAAAAATTAAATTACAAAATCTCGGTTGCCACATTTATTTCTGAAAGAAATTCATTAGTGGATTTTATGATTCAATTTGGTCGGGGCCTTCAACATCAACGACATGTAAAGTTGGGCTTGGATAACAAAGATTTGATTGAGAGACCGAATATGAAAATTGCCAATCACTTCTTAATTCAAATGGTTAACATTTATACATACTCTATGAGTTTCTTTAGTTTTCTTTTAATATTACCAAGAAAATTTGTCAGAACAAAACTTTAATAATCAAAATGACTCTGAAGAGGGTGGTCAAATGTAGTAAACAAAGACTTAGGAACTTACGAATATAAAACAGGAAAGCACAATGAATCAGAATGGGAACGATCTATTCAATGAAATGAAACATCAATTTCTGAGCTTCAAAAAAAAGTACTTGTAAGCAGCACATCACTATTGTAAGACCCCAACTTTTATGAATAAAGATTTAATTTTCTCTAAATATTATTTTGAATAGTGTGGTGTTGATTTGATATAATTCTATAGTTATTGGTGATATATGCAAATTTTACAAAGTAAGTAAGTGGTCATAAAATATTCGTTTAGTCGGGGAATATTATTTTTTTCGGAAAATATTCGTACGACAGCACAATCATTGGTGAATCCCACAACGGAATAACTGTCAGATATAGAAAGCAACAGAAATAACCTTTTTATAAACATAACGATAAAACTTTTACCGTTAAACTGTTGAAATACCTGGTGATAAAAGTACAATAATACGCATTGTTCCACAGTGGTACGCGGTATTGAAAACTAGCACATAGTATTGCACAGTATCTCTGATTATTCATGCTTACGTAAGAAGTCACTCAGTTTTATTCAATAATTGCCACAGTAGTAGCTGCATAGTATCTCATATTATTGATTCCATTATTGTCATAGTATCATATGCACAATATTTTATATTATTAAATCAATAATTGAGACGACATAATTATTCATATTATTATTTGCATTATTGACAATATCTAGAAAGTTCTATCGAGTAAAGGGGTTAGGTTATTTAATTGCGCGCGAATAAGAAGAAATCCTTATCGGAAAGCCCCTTTTTTTCTTGGAAAGGATCTGATTGTCAATATTGTGAGGAATAATTGTTGATAAAAATATTTTCATTGTGTTGGAAATACTAGTGTTAGTGGAAATCGACATTTATTTTGATAATAGTTGATTTTTGGATGTTAAATTGACCAAACGGGTAATTAATCGGATAAACGAGCAATTAATTGCTACTATTTCACGTGCAAGGAACTATTGGTTCACATGCAAGGAACTATTGATTCAAATGCAAGTACTATTAGGGGAGGTTATGCAAGATTCATAATACTTGAGGGACTAAATTAAAAATAGAGGTAAAGATGAAGGTAATAAAGTATAATTAACCTTGTAATTTACCACTTGTTCCCAGCCTATAAATACTCCTCCATCCATTCATTATTTCCTACCAATTTGAAGAGCAAAGTTATAATAACAAGTTATAGTGAGAGAAAGAAGAAGAGTATTCTGCTGCTACACTATTGCAGTATCCAATCTCCTACTAAGGTAAGGGATATTATTTCTTTCTTATACGTAAAAGATGTTA
The DNA here is from genome assembly GCA_020205605.1 of Panax ginseng. NCBI lineage: Eukaryota > Viridiplantae > Streptophyta > Magnoliopsida > Apiales > Araliaceae > Panax > Panax ginseng. The sequence continues at coordinate 161,103,174 of CM035128.1, forward strand.
TTTACTTCATACTCATAAGGATTGTCGTTCTATTCCTTATTAATCTGCGAGAGTAACCTGTCTACGTGGATTACCGCATGCATGGTGAATAACCATTCTTATTCATTCTTTATTAATCTGCGGGAGTAACCTGTCTACGCGGATTACCGCATGCATGGTGAATGAACCTTCGTATTCATTCTTTATTAATGGAGTAACCTGTCTACGCAGATTACCGCATGCATGGTGAATGACCCTTCATATTCATTCTTTATTAATCTGCGGGAGTAACATGTCTACACGGATTACCGCATGCATGGTGAATAACCCTTCGTATTCATTCTTTATTAATCTGCGGGAGTAACCTATCTACACGAATTACCGCATGACAGGTAAAAATCCATTTGCAGTTTCATATATTCTTTTATACTCGTATGAGATATCATTTCTTTTGTACTCACCAAGGGATATCGTCTTCTGTCATATGTCTCTATTTATGGTACGAATTTATTGTTTGTTTCCAGAACCTTATTATTAAATGGTGAAAACCCTAGAAATTAGTGGAATATTCTTAATAGTTTGTGCTTCATCTAGTATCATTCCACTATTGGTCTAAACTTTCTTATTGATTGACAGAATACTATTTATGTCGGAGTACTATTCATTTAGAATATTATTCATTTGGGGTACTATTCATTCGGGGTACTTTTCATTCGAGTACAATTCATTCGGGGTACTATTCACGACAAAATTGATTTTTTTTTCTGTCCAAATTATTTTTGATACATGAATATCATTCTTGAATTTTACTCCACAATTAATGATCATGTTAACAATTTGGATATTCTTGAATTCTGAATAAATTGAATTATAAATCTCTAATATTTATTGTAAGACCCCGAAATTTTTTTAAATAAAAAGGAGTTTCCTTTATTTATTATTTTGAAATAGTAAGGGTGGATTTGATTAATGTGGTTAGTTATGGGTAAAATGCGTAAATATTTTAAATAAGCAAGTGGTGATAAAATATTCATTGTTATTAGGGAATATTCGTTTGGTCGTGAATATTTAGATCGTCTTGTGAGGGAATATTAAATGCGATGGCGCGACCTTGTGTGGGCGAATAACGGAAAGCGATTGGATGAAGAAAACGACAAATATAAGTTGTTTATAAATAACGGCAGTAGTTATTACCAATTATCTTCGTTGGAATACCTTGGTTAAAAACACGAATGTCTGGCGTTGTTGTTGCGATAGCACACAAGATTGCACCAATTATTGATTCTTACGTAAGAAGGCACTACTCAATAATTGTTACATGTAATTACTATTCAAAAGATTTTATTTTATTGATTCAATAATTGTGCGTTGATTTTTATATATTACCGTTGTTTCAATAATTGTCACTACACAAGATTTTCCATTATCGAAGCAATAATTCATATTATCTGAATAATATTATTAGAAAACATTATTGGCAATGTCTAGAAAGTTACATTTAAGGAGAGGTTTGGTCACCTAATCTTGCAGCCAAGAAGAGAGATCCTTATTGGAAAGCCCCTTTTCCTAGAGAACTACCGCTTGCTATAAGATCTTGTAATTTCGTAATATTATTTGTGAATAATTAATTATTGATTTATATGATGAGGAAAATATTGATTTTATGTGGATATAGATGGAGAAAATTTTTAAAGTGACAATTGTTAAAAATTGATATTTTATCTTTTTTGATAAAATAATATTTTATTATATTATTATAATATAATAATGGGGATATTTTTACAATGAATGTGGGATATATAAGTATACGAGAAAAAAAGAGTATTTTTGTTGCAATAAATATTAAAAGCAGATTTTGTGTGTCGAGAGACCCATTTCTCGATGAAATTTGATTATAACTTTGTAAAATCGCCTGCTTGTGAATTTTTGGTCAATTTCTGTTTGAAATTTAGAAAAACTTCCTTCTGCAAAGTTGTAGATAATGGAATTTCCTTTAAAAAGTAGCGAGTTTCGAATTTTTCTAATAAAAGATCTATTTATTATAAATTATTTAAGTTCAAGCTCAAATAATTGATTTTGGAAGTTTTAATTATGTTTTTAAGAAAACATTTTTCAAATGTTGGTGGCCATCTTTAACATGTGTTTGGTGGTGAAATCAGATTCAAAAAGGGCGAGGAATGTGTTTTGTAAATATTAATATTATATTAAATTTTCTACTTTGGTGTTCTAAGCATTTTCCTATAAATAGGTGCTTAGGTTAGAATTGAAAATCACACTAAGCTCAAGTTTTTCTCTCTATATTATCGAAGCGTATTCTTGTGAGTATTTTGAGTATACTTTGAGTATTGCTATCTGATTGCAAGTTCAAGTCATAGCCTATATCCTGTTTCAACTGAAGTACTTGTCTTTTCGAGGTAAGGGATGTTATTTTATTCGAAAATGATATTATTTCTTCAATATCATTATCTTTGAAATATTGGTTGGAAAATTTTATCAAATTTGGAACTCTTTCATGTTTGGGGTTACTATTCATGAATTACTATTCACGAGTTACTATTCATGAGTTACTATTCAAAAGTTACTATTCATGAGTTACTATTCAGAGTTATTATTCACGAAAGTACTATTCACTTAAGCGTGAAGATGTTTTTTGTGAAATTTTTATCTTTTGGTGTTTGAGTTACTATTCACGATACTCAAGACTATTCACGTATCAAGACTATTCACTTAATCACGAATACGACTATTCAATAGAAAAATGAAATTTCTTCTTTTTGTCCAAAATATGTATTATGGATACTAGCTTTGATTGTATCCATATTTTGATCATTCTTGAATTTTACTCCACTATGATTACTTATGAAGTATTTTTGAACTTGGATTGTTTAAAATATGAATCCTTAATATTTGTTCTTTTGTTTCACTTTGGATTCATTTCCTTTAAAATATTTTTTATCATCCTCAGTCCTAAATGATGATATTATCGAATATCTTTGGCTCAGTAGTGCAAAGATGAATGATTTCTTGATGAATATCTTTTGCCCGTAGTGCAAAAGATGAGCAGTGTTGAAATGAACATGACCGGGTGATTAATATCTTTTGGCCTATAGTGCAAAGATGAGCAGTGTTTAGATGAACATGACCAATGATGAATATCTTTGGCTTTTCAGAGTGCAAAGATGAATATTTGATTCAGATATATATTGATTGATGTTACAGAGATAAAATATCGACGATGAACTTTTAAATTCATATATAGAAGATAGTAGTTGCATTCTCTACTTAACTCTTCTAATGAATTGTTGTTTCCGCTGCAGTTGTTGATTTAAAACTGGTTGTCTATTGTATTCTATTAGATTTTTCCCTGTTGAAGACTAACGATAATTTGTTGTATATTATCTTAGTCATAACATTCTTTACTGGGCTAGTTGAGTTCACCCTTTCATTTTAGTTCCATTTTTCTTCTTAGGAGGCGAGAATGTAGCGAGTACTAGTCGGGGTATGGAATGAAGGTTCTAGAGAGAGTTGTTTAGTAGTCAACACCATTTTTGTAAAATAATGTATCAATAAATGTGATGAGGATTTATTTGGGTATGTATATTGTCTAGAAGACAATAATTGTATTTAAACTCACAGTTTTACTGTTGTAATAATAAAGTTGTAGTTGTTTCTGTACCATGTATTTGGCGACTCAGAATGGGTTGGGTGATGTATACCGGTTTTGGGGGCGTCACAGTTAGTATCAAAGCTTAGGGATATGATCTCTGGCGGAGATCGAGGAATAGAACTAGGAGGGGAGAGACGAGTAAATCATTCGCTAATGTGTCCTACCTAAGCTTATTTGTTAGTCAAGTTAGTATATAGGGACATTATGTGATATATTGATTTCTTAATTAACCCTTGTTTTATGATGATGTATTTGAGAATGTCGATCGAGAATATTAATGATGGAGTAAATGAGACCGTGGAGATGCTCTGTATTTTACCAACGAGGAGAACGTGCAACAGGCTGGCAATGTACCTCCTGTAAACAACACCACTGAGCAGACGATGAACGACGGGATGTTTAGGAGCTTTTTGCAGTTCATGCAAAACCAGACGAGGGAGACTCGTGTACAGAATACGGGTGGAAATGATAGCAACGTGCTTGACATCACAACAGCAAGCGCTTCAAAGAGTTGGGACCACGAGTGCACTCGGGGAAAGCCGAATCCGATTAAAGTGAGACGTGGGTCAAATAAATTACCAAGATATTCGATGTCTTGGGATGCACGGAGGAACAGAAAGTTCCATTCGCTACTTTTTTATGTTCAGTAATGAGGCGACATCGGTGGGAATACGGAAGCGTACTCCATCCAATGCAGACTCAAAGATGTCATGGGAGACATTTCAGAAATAGTTCAATGACAAGTACTTCCAAAGTATTCGTCATATATGAAGGAAGTGGAGTTTATTAGATCGAGGAGTAATAACATGACGGTGTCCCAAAGACGAGCGCTTAAGTTCATGAGTTATCCAGTTTTGCACCTCATTTAGTGGAGAATGAGGAACATTATAACGCGGATGTTTTTGAGAGGTTTGAAACCCCTAAGATACGCCAAAGATCTCATTTCTCATAAATTTTTCTCTATTCAGATGTTGTCGTGAGGCTCAATTATTAGAGCGAGATAACAAGTAACGCGTTCAACCGAGGGACCACAACCAGGATCATACCAAGATAGCGATCCAATGTAATAACGATAACCAGCGGAGAAAGAAGAAGACGAACAAAAATGGTAACCACTCTGGTGGTAATCACGACCATGAGAATAGAAGAAGTGAGTCGGGAGGAGATTTTAAAAAGAGGAGATTCAACAACGACCATGTGAAGACGCCAAGACCAAAGAAGAATCGGTTCCAAGGGAGGAGAAAGACCACCGGTCGTATGTTACAAATGTCGGAAAGAGGGACATATCAGCCCAAACTGCCCACAACAGTTTAAGGTATGCTATAATTGTGGAAAAGAAGGAGATATCGCTCGAGATTATGCGCAGATCGAAACCCGATCCAGCCGGAATGGTGACTCAAAAGGATGTCCGTAAAAGTCAAAGTCAACGGTTCTGGAAGAGCATTTGTCGTGATTTGGTCAAAATGCGAGAACCCGAACGAAGTTGCAAGGATTTATTTGGGTATGTATATTGTCTAGAAGACAATAATTGTATTTAAACTCACAGCTTTTCATTGTTGTAATAATAAAGTTGTAGTTGTTTCGCATACCATGTATTTGGCGACTCGTAATGGGTTGGGTGATGTATACTTTGGGGCGCCGAGTTGGTATCGAGCTTAGGATATGATCTCTCAAGGAGATCGGGGAATAGAACTAGGAGGGAGAGACGAGTAAATCCTTCGCTAAGCAAGTGTGTCCTACCTAAGCTTATTTGTTAGTTGGTTAGTATATAGGGACATTATGTGATATATTGATTTCTTAATTAACCCTTGTTTTATGACAAGATTTGAGAATGTCGATCGAGAATATTAATGATGGAGTAAATGAGACCGTGGAGATGCTCAGATTTTACCAATGAGGAGAGAACGCAACAGTCGTGACAATGTACCTCTGTAAACAACACCACCGAAAGCGCACGATGAACGACGGATGTTTAGGAGCTTTTTGCGGTTCATGTAAAACCGCAGACGAGGAGACTCGTGGTACGTGAATACGGTGGAAATGATAAGAACGCTGCATTGTCACATGACCAAGCGATTCAAAGAGTTGGGACCACGCACTCGGGAAAGTTCGGATCCGATTAAGGCGGAGACGTGGGTCAATCTTCTTGATAAACGTATTTTAAACTTTGAGGATTTTAGACTGCCCACCAAGTGTTCTACAAATTGACTGAGTAAGTTCGGTTATTAACTGAATTACTGAATTACTGAATTATAAATTCGGTAATTTGTTTATTTACAAAATTCGGTTATTTTTTCGGATATTGAAATTACAATTATTTCGGTTTTTGGTTATAACTGAATAACCTATTCGGTTCGGTTATAACTGAATGATCACTCCTACCAGTCGGTAGGCCTAGCTCGTAGGTCTGGGTTCTTGTATATAATTTTTTGGAAAAAATTTATTCAAAATTTATTTATTTAACTTTAGTTCTATTATCAAAACTATATCACTTTTGATAAATGTTATTTATTATCAATATTGTGTCATTTTGGGAAGCGTGGACACAACTTTTTCTGATAAGCCTAAACTACGTCGTTTTTGTTCTGCCGAGCTTAAAACTACGTCGTTTTGTGGCCCAAACGAACGCACCATTTCTATTAAGGCTTAAAACTACATCGTTTTGGCTAAACAATACATTTTTAAGGTGTTGTGTCCCTTATGATTAGTCACTAAGCCCTACTATAAATAGATAGAGGGGTTGCCATTCGAATTCTTTTAATTCACAAACATTCAAGCATTATAGAGCATTCAAGTCTTCATTTGTTCATCAATTTTCCATAGTTATTTTTTGAGAGCGAGTCATAACATTTATTTTGGTTCGTTGAATATACTATTTGTAGTGCTACTATATTATATGTTGTGACGCCCCCAAAATAGGTATACAACACCCATTCTGAGTTGCCAAATACATGGTACAAAAATAACTACAACTTTATTAATACAATTGTCGTGCAAAATACGACAACACATAAACTGTGAGTTTGAAAATAAATATTGTCTTCTAGACAATAACAACACTCAAATAAGTCCTCATTATAATTATTGATACACTATTTTACAAAATAGTGAGAACTACTAAAACGACTGTCTAGAACCTTCATTCCATACCCCGACTAGTACTTGCTACAATCTCGCCTCCTGAGAAGAAAAATGGAACAAAAAGAAAAAGGGTGAGCTCAACTAGCCCAGTAAAGAATATTATGACTAAGATAACATAGAACAAATTATCGTTAGTCCTCAACAGGGAAAAATCTGATAGAATACAATAGACAACAAGTTTTAAATCAATATTCGCAGCGAAAATAATAATTCATTAGAAGAGTTACGTAGAGAATGAAATCTACTTTCTTCTATGAATTTAAAAGTGTTTATCATCAATATTTTATCCCTATAACATCAATCAATATACATCTTGAATCAAATATTCATCTTTGCACTACGGGCCAAAGATATTCATCAGTTGGTCATGTTCATCTCAACACCTTTACATCTTTGCACTACGGGCCAAAGATATTTATAAGAAAATCAACCATCTTTGCACTACAGGCCAAAGATATTCAGTAATATCATCATTTAGGACTGAGGATGATGGAAAATATTTTAAAGAAAACGAATCCAGTGAAACAAAAGAACAAATAATAAGAATTCATACTTTAAATAAATCCAAGTTCAAAAATACTTCATAAAAATAACCATAGTGAAGTAAAATTCAAGAATGATCAAAACATGGATACAATCAAAGCTAGTATCCATAATAGATATTTTGGGCAAAAACAAAAATTTAATTTTTCTCGTGAATAAGTGTCGATATCGTGAATAAAGTCGTGATACGTGAATAAGTAACCCGACACTTAAAAGACGAGAATTTCACAAGAAAAATCTTACTAATATTTTCAAGATAATGATATTGAAAGAAATAATATCATTTATAAAAAAATAACATCCCTTACTCTCGAAAAGACAAGATTCCGACTAGAATATGGATATAGTCTTCAAGAGATCTTGCAATCAGATAGCAACACTCAAAGTATCAAAATACTCACAAGAATACGATCGATAATAGTAGAGAGAAAGAGAGAAAACTTGTTTCGTGTGATTTTCAATTCTAACCTAAGCACCCTATTTATAGGAAAATGCTTAGAACACCAAAGCAGAAAATTTAATAAAATATTAATATTTTCAAATTATATTCCTACGCACACCACACCAGACCAAAATCATCAGCCATCCACCCCACAAAAATATCAAAAACGTTTTTCTTAATTAAATATTTTAAACTTCAAAAATTAATTATTCCAGAACTTCGCAACTTCAATAATTCATAATAAATATCTCTTTTATCAGAAAAATTCCAATCTTATGTCCATTCCATAGGAGATTTAATTCTTTACAACTTTGCAGAAGAAAATTTTTCCAAATTTCAAGCAAAAGTTGACCGAAATCCACATACGGACGATTTTACAGGCTATAATCAAATTTTAGTCAAGAAATGGCGTCCAACAACACACAAAACATGTTTTAAATATTTTAAGTAATAAAAATACTCTTCCTCCTCATATATTCATATATCCCATATTCATTGTAAAAATATCATCATTATTATATTATTATAATATAATAATATATTTAAATGAATTATTTTATCAGAAAAAGATAAAATAACAATTTTCAACAATTGTCACATTAAAAATTTTCTCCATCTATATCTACATAAAAATGAATATTTTCCTTATCATATAAATTGATAATTAATTATTCACAAATAATATTCTGTAATCACAATATCGACAACCGGTAGTTGCCTCAGAAAGAGGGGCTTTCCAATAACGATTTCTCTTTACTGGCGCGCAATTAGGTGACCAAACCTCTCCTTAGACAAAACTTTCTAGACATTGCCAATAATGCTATCTAATAATATTATTCAAATAATATGAATTATTGATCTGATAATGGAAGATACTGTGTAGTGACAATTATTTAAACAACAATAATATAAAATATCAACGTAGCAATTATTGAATTAATAAAATATTGAATAGTAATTACTGTAACAATTATTGAGTAGTGTCTTCTTACGTAAGAATCAATAATTGGTGCAATATCTGAAGTGCTACCGTGTTTTAACCACCGAGTATTTCAACAAAGATAATTGGTAGACAACAACTTATACTTGTCGCTTTCTTCATCCAATCGCTTTCAAGTTATGGGGCCCACATAAGGTCGCACTGTCAGCATCGAATATTCCCGATAAAGTAAGAATATTTTCACCACCAAACGAATATTCCCGACAACAATAAATATTTTATAACCACTTGCTTATTTGAAATATTTGCGCATTTTACCCATAACTAACCACATTAATCAAATCAACCCTTACTATTTCAAAATAATAAATAGAGAAAATTTAATTTCATTTATAATAAGTTGGGGTCTTACAACCTCCCTCCTTATGAAATTTCGTCCCTCGAAATTGACGACGTTACTGGTGTTTCAAAAGGTGAGGATACCTCGCTTTCATTTTCGTTTCCAACTCCTGTGTCATTTTCTCTATAAGACGGTTCCTCCACAAAACTTTGACTTGTGGTATGACCTTTGTGGCGTAGGACATGCTCCTTCTATCCAAGATCTTGACGGTACCTCTTCGTACGTTAAGTCTTCGGCTATCTCGTCTGGTTCTAACTCAATAATGTGATTCGGGTCTTTCACATATTTACGAAGCACAGATATGTGAAAAACATTATGAACACGAAACATACTTGGAGGTAATGTGAGTCTATAGGCCACATTTCCCACTCGGTCAAGAATTTGAAATGGACCAATAAATCGTGGATTGAGATTTCCTCTTCTCCCAAATCTTGTAACTCCCTTCCATGGAGCAACACTCAACAATACATGATCTCCAATACTAAATTCCATGTCCTTTCAATGAAGATCCGCATAACTCTTTTGTCGATTCTGTACCGTTTGTATACGTTGTCAAATCATTTGAATCTTTTATGTAGTAATACGTACCTACTCTGGTCCCAACAATGTTGCTTCACCCACCTCATCCCAACATACTGGAGAGCGACACTTTCGTCCATATAATGCTTCAAATGGAGCCACGCCTATACTTGCCTGATAACTGTGAAGCGTACCCATCCAGCAGCACTCAGCATGTCTTGGGAAACGTTTCAAAAACTGTTCAATGACAAGTACTTTCCTGAAAGTATTCATCATATGAAGGAGGTAGAGTTTATTAGACTAGAACAAAACAATATGACGGTGTCCCAGTACGAGGCGAAGTTTGCAGAGTTATCCAGGTTTGCACCTCATTTGGTGGAGAATGAGGAACGTATGACGCGGATGTTTCTGAGAGGTTTGAAACCCGGCATACATCAATATCTCATTTCTCATAAATTTTCTCTCTATTCAGATGTTGTCAACAGGGCTCAATTATTAGAGCGAGATAATGAGTACGTTCAACCGAGGGACCACAACCAGGATCATACTGGTGACAGCAGTCATCAGAACAACGATAACTAGCGGAGACAAAAAAATACGGACAAAAGCGGTAACCACTCTAGTGGTAATCATGGCCATGAAAATAGAAGAAGCGAGTCAGGGGGAGATTTTAAAAAGAGGAGATTCAACAATGACAATGTGAAGACGTTAAAGACCAAAGAACAAACCGGTTCTAAGGGAGGAGAACGACCACCGGACGTATGCTATAAATGTGGAAAAGAGGGACATATCGTACCCCAAACTGCCCACAACAGTTCAAGGTATGTTATAATTATGGAAAGGAAGGATATATCGCTTTCGAGATTGTCTATCGCAGCCGAAATCAAGTCCAAAGAGGATGGTGACTCAAAAGGTCATCCCAAAAAGTCAAAGTCAACAGTTCTCGGAAGAGCGTTTGTTGTGGATTGGTCAAAATGCGAGGAACCCAAACAAGGTGATCACGGGTAAGCTAATCATAAATTCTTGCGTAAGTTTATACCTTACTAGATATCCAGACTACCCATTCATTTATCTCCCGCTTGTGCTCAACGCTTAAACTTGACTCCGGAGAAATTAGACTTTGATTTATCTGTGGAGACTCCGTTAGGAGAAACTTTCATTACATCCACTATTTATAAATCTTGTTTGATCCAAGTTGGCACCATCACATTACCTGTTGACTTTATCTCTTTAAAGATACTTGCTTTTGATGTTATTTTAGGGATTGATTGGTTAACTACTCATCATGCCAAAATTGATTGTTTTTGTAAGGTTGTTAGTTTTCATATTCCTAACCAACCTGTTGTACGAATTCAAGCAACTAAACCACTAAAATCAATCACTGTCATATCAAGTCATAAAGCTATTTGTTTATTAAAAAATGGATGTCAAGCTTTCTTAGCCCATGTTATGAATTTGAATAAAGACACGTCGGATTTGAATAATATTCCTGTTGTTAGTAAATTTCCTGACGTATTTCCTAAAAAACTTCCCGGTCTACCCCCAGAATATGATGTTAAATTCTTTATTGATCTTGAACCTGGTACAAAGCCCATTTTTAAAACCCCATATCGGATGGCTCCTATTGAACTTCAGGAGTTAAAGGTCCAACTACAGGAGTTGTTGGACATCGGCTTCATTCGTCCTAGTACATCTCCTTGGGGTGCTTCTGTTTTATTCGTAAAGAAGAAAGACTGGAGTATGCAACTCTGTATGGACTACCGGTAATTAAACTATGTCACTATCAAGAATAGGTATCCGTTACCTCGCATTGATGACCTGTTTGACCAGTTACAAGGAGCACAATTCTTTTCAAAGATCGATCTTCGCTTCGGATATCATCACCAAGATTAGAATCGAGGATATCCCAAAGACCGCCTTGTAACTCCTCAGACGGGCATTATGAATTCTTGGTCATGTCTTTTGGATTTACTAATGTTCCTGCGGCTTTCATGGATATGATGAACCGAGTATTCAAAGAATATTTGGATCAATTCATTGTGGTCTTTATTGATGACATCCTCATATATTCCAAAAGTCGTGAAGATCATGAGCATCATTTGAAGCTGGTACTCCAAAGGCTTCGTGAAAACAAACTATATACCAAGTTGAAGAAATGCGAGTTCTGGCTTGAGGAAGTAGCATTCCTTGGACATGTGGTGTCAAAACATGAAGTATCTGTCGAACCAACGAAGATTGAGGCAATATAAAGTTGGGAGCAACCGAGGACGGTGACCAAAGTTCGTAGCTTTCTAGGCTTACCTGGTTATTATCGAAGATTTGTGGAAGGGTTTTCTCGAATCACTACTCCCTTAACTCAGTTGACTCAGAAGGATACAAAATTCGTATGGAGCGAGGAATGCGAAAAGAATTTTCAAGAGCTTAAGAGGAGACTCATTTCGGCACCTGTTCTGACAATACCATCTGGTTCGAATGGATTTGTTATCTACAGCGATGCTTCGGGCAAAGGGTTAGGATGTGTTCTCATACAACATGGGAAAATCATAGCCTATGCCTCGCGACAACTTAAAGAATATGAGAGGAATTATCGTACTCATGATCTAGAGTTGGCAGCAATCATTTTTGCACTAAAGATATGGAGGCACTATCTATATGGGGAGAAAGTGGAGATATATTCTGATCATAAAAGCCTCAAATATTTCTTCACCCAAAAGGAACTCAACATGCGGCAACGGCGTTGGCTCGAGCTGTTGAAAGATTATGACCACACCATTCAATACCATCCTGGAAAAGCGAACGTGTTAGCTAACGCGTTGAGTAGAAAATTATATGCGAGAACGAGTGCGATGTTGTCAACACAAAGGCCCATTTTGTGTGATTTACAAAAGATGAAGATAGAATTCAAGACTCCGGGGACCCATACGATGATGTCAAGTATACGTATAGAACCGACTTTAATCGAAAAAGTTAAAGTTGCTCAAGACACAGACCCGAAGCTGATGCGTATGAAGAAGAAAGTACAAGAAGGTGTTATTCCAGAAGCAAGAATCGATGAAGAAGGAATACTTCGAGTCCACTCCAGACTTTGTGTTCCTAACGACTCTTAATTTAAAGAACAAGATCATGATGGAGGCACACAATACACCATTTGCAATCCATCCTGGAAGTACCAAAATGTATCGTGATCTTCGACATACATTTTGGTGGAACAATATGAAGAGAGAGATTGCAAAGTTTATCTCGAGGTGTTTAACTTGTCAACGTGTAAAGGCGGAACATCAAGTGCCTAAGGGTCCATTGAAACCACTTGAGATTCCAAAATGGAAGTGGGAACACATTACCATGGATTTCGTTATGGGTCTTCCCACGGTTTCTAAAGGCATAAATGCTATTTGGGTTATTGTTGATAGATTTACCAAGTCTGCTCATTTCTTGCCGATACGGGAGACTTATTCGCTTGAACATCTTGCTCATATGTACGTAAATGAGATTGTGAGATTGCATGGCATGCCAGTATCCATAGTTTCAGACCGTGACCCAACATTTACTTCACGATTTTGGCTTAGCTTGCAAAAAGCTATGGGCACGGATTTAAGATTCAGTTCGGCATACCATCCTCAAACGGACGGACAATCAGAGAGGACTATTCAAACTCTTGAAGATCTATTAAGACTCGTGGTCCTAGACTTCAAAGGAGTTGGGATAAGTATTTACCATTGGTGGAATTCTCCTACAACAACAGTTATCAGGCAAGTATAGGTGTGGCTCCATTTGAAGCATTATATGGACGAAAGTGTCGCTCTCCAGTATGTTGGGATGAGGTGGGTGAAGCAACATTGTTGGGACCAGAATAGGTACGTATTACTACATAAAAGATTCAAATGATTCGACAACGTATATAAACGGCACAGAATCGACAAAAGAGTTATGCGGATCTTCATCGAAAGGACATGGAATTTAGTATTGGAGATCATGTATTGTTGAGTGTTGCTCCATGGAAGGGAGTTACAAGATTTGGGAGAAGAGGAAATCTCAATCCACGATTTATTGGTCCATTTCAAATTCTTGACCGAGTGGAAAATGTGGCCTATAGACTCGCATTACCTCCAAGTATGTCTCGTGTTCATAATGTTTTTCACATATCTGTGCTTCGTAAATATGTGAAAGACCCGAATCACATTATTGAGTTAGAACCAGACGAGATAGGAAGGAGCATGTCCTACGCACAAAGGTCATACCACAAGTCAAAGTTTTGTGGAGGAACCATGCTATAGAGGAAATGACCTGGGAGTTGGAAACGAAAATGAAAGTGAGGTATCCTCACCTTTTCGAAACACCAAGTACGTACGTCAATTTCGAGGACGAAATTTCATAAGGAGGGGAGGTTGTAAGACCCCAACTTATTATAAATGAAATATTAAATTTTCTCTATTTATTATTTTGAAATAGTAAGGGTTGATTTGATTAATGTGGTTAGTTATGGGTAAAATGCGCAAATATTTCAAATAACCAAGTGGTTATAAAATATTTATTGTTGTCGGGGAATATTCGTTTGGTCGTGAAATATTCTTTACCGTCGAGAATAATATTCGCATTGACTGCGCAGCCTTTAATGGGCCCCATAACGGAAAGCGATTGGATGAAGAAAACGACAAGTATAAGTTGTTGTTACCGTTAATACTGTTGAAATACTCGGTGGTTAAAACACAGTAGCACACGGTATTGCACCAATTATTGATTCTTACGTAAGAAGACACTACTCAATAATTGTTACAGTAATTACTCTTCAATATTTTATTAATTCAATAATTGCTACGTTGATATTTTATATTATTGTTGTTTAAATAATTGTCACTACACAATATCTTACATTATCAGATCAATAATTCATATTATTTGAATAATATTATTAGATAGCATTATTGGCAATGTCTAGAAAGTTCATCTAAGGAGAGGTTTGGTCACCTAATTGCGGCGCCAAGAAGAAGGAAAAATCCTTATTAGAAAGCCCCATCTTTCACAAGAGCGAACACAGGTTGTCAATATTGTGATTCTGTAATATTATTTGTGAATAATTAATTATTGATTTATATGATAAGAAAAATATTCATTTTATGTGGATATAGATGGAGAAAATTTTTAGTGTGACAATTGTTGAAAATTGTTATTTTATCTTTTTCTAATAAAATAATTCATTTAAATATATTATTATATATAATAATGATTATATTTTTACAATGAATGTGAGATATATGAATATATGGGGAGAAAGAGTATTTTTATTACTTAAAATATTTAAAACATGTTTTGTGTGTTGGTGAACCCCATTTCTTGACTAAAATTTGATTATAGCTTGTAAAATCGTCCGTATATGGGTTTCGGTCAACTTCTACTTGGAATTTGGAAAAACTTTCTTCTGCAAAGTTGTAGAGAATTAAATTTCTTATGAAATGGACATAAGATTTGAATTTTTCTGATATAAGGGCTATTTATTATGAATTATTGAAGTTCTGAAGTTCCGGAATAATTAATTTTTGAAGTTTAAAATATTTTAATTAAGAAAAATGTTTTTGTTATTTTTGTGGGGTGGATGGCTGATGATTTTGGTCTGGTATGGTGTGCGTAGGAATATAATTTAAAAATATTAATATTTTATTAAATTTTTTACTTTAGTGTTCTAAGCATTTTTCTATGAATAGGGTGCTTAGATTAGAATTGAAAATCATACCAGAAATAAGTTTTCTCTCTCTTTCTCTCTCTATATTATCGAGCGTATTCTTGTGAGTATTTTGATACTTTAAGTATTGCTATATCACGGTTCAAGATCCTTCAAAGACTATATCCAAAGATTCTAGTGGAAATCTTGCTCTTTTCGAGGTAAGGATGTTATTTTTTTATAAATGATATTATTTCTTTCAATATCATTATGCTTAAATATTAGTAAGATTTTTCTTGTAAAATTCTTGACTTTTAGTGTCTGGGTTACTATTCACGTATATCTGACTTTATTCACAAATATTTATACTATTCACAAAAAAATTAAATTTCTATTTTTTTGCCCAAAATATCTATTATGGATACTAGCTTTGATTGTATCCATGTTTTGATCATTCTTGAATTATTTATGAAGTATTTTTGAACTTGGATTGTTTAAAGTACGAATTCTTATTATTTGTTCTTTTGTTTCACTGGATTCGTTTTCTTTAAAATATTTTTCATCATCCTCAGTCCTAAATGATGATATTACTGAATATCTTTGGCCTGTAGTGCAAAGATGGTTGATTTTCTTATGAATGTCTTTGGCCCGTAGTGCAAAGATGTACAGGTGTTAAGATGAACATGACCAACTGATGAATATCTTTGGCCTGTGGTGCAAAGATGAATATTTGATTCAAGATGTATATTCATTGATGTTACAGGGATAAAATATTGATGATAAACTTTTAAATTCATAGAAGAAAGTAGATTTCATTCTCTACATAACTCTTCTAATGAATTATTATTTCCGCTGCGAATATTGATTTAAAACTTGTTGTCTATTGTATTCTATCAGATTTTTTCCTGTTGAGGACTAACGATAATTTGTTCTATGTTATCTTAGTCATAATATTCTTTACTGGGCTAGTTGAGCTCATCATTTTCCTTTTTTGTTCCATTTTTTTTCTCAGGAGGCGAGAATGTAGCAAGTACTAGTCGGGGTATGGAATGAAGGTTCTAGAAAGTCATTTTAGTAGTCCTCACTATTTTGTAAAATAGTGTATCAATAATTGTAATGAGGACTTATTTGAGTGTTGATATTATCTAGAAGACAATATTTATTTTTAAACTCACAGTTTATGTGTTGTCGTATTTTGCACAACAATTGTATTAATAAAGTTGTAGTTGTTTCTGTACCATGTATTTGGCGACTCAGAATGGGTGTTGTATACCTATTTTGGGGGCGTCACATATAATTGTCTTAAAGACATAATACCAAGTACTAGTCTTGACAAATCTTCTTCTGAGTTTGTTTTATTTGAGATAAGTGATATATATATATATATATATATATATATATATATATATATATATATATATATATATATATTAGATATTAGCCCATTTGTTTGAGTTATTTTTGACAGCTTCTAGCTTTTGGCATTTGAGGAGCTATGTGAGTGGTGTTTGTTTTAGTTTTTGGGTCCAAAAATTATCAAAAATTAAAAGACAAGTACTTAAATGCACATAAAAGGTGGAAGTTAGAATCACCTATTTAGGTGTTTCTCAAATCAACTTCTCAACTCTTAATAAAATAAAATAATATTATTTATATATACTATACATATATGTTAATATATTATTTAAATAATATATATTAATAAGTAATTACTTATTAATATATATTTATAAGCAATTAAATATATAATATAAATTTATATATATATATATATATTTGTATATACATATATTTATATATTAATTTATGAAAATAACATATATCAATAAATAATTATATATTAATATGTATTTATACATAATTAACTATATAATATGTTAATATATATATATATATATATTATTTATATATATAATTTATATTTTAATTATATATATGTGACAACCCCAAAATAAGTCCATTCTATCCAACCCATTCTGAGTCGCCAAATACATGGTACAGAAAATAACTACAACTTTATTACAACAATTGTCGTACAAAATACAACAACACATATGCTGTGAGTTTGGATACAAATATATACCAAATGTGACACATGTCCCAACCATGGACAGCACCTCACAGTGACACCTTACATAAAGGTATAGTCAAAACTGTTTTAGAAACTAAAATCTTTGGGAAGTGCTCAAGAAAACCTTCCATACATGGGAGGCCATGCGTCAGGTTATGATAGATATCATATGGCCACGTAATTATCCTTGGTTGACCTAATAGACCCCAAAGAAAGAAAAACAAGAAGATTACTATCATATTCTTCCCAATGGTAAGTCTTTTCTTGACATATCATTATCTCCATTTGTCTCTAATTGAGAATTATACTTCAAACAAACACCAAGATTATATAGGCGGTGCTTTCAGTATATATACTCAAGAAGTGGATGAGCACATCCCTGTCTTATGATGATACGAGGTTGTATGTCATTAGACATCTTATATGATAGTGACAAAACACCCTTCCAACGTTGGGTTCGCTTTCACCTCAACAAATTTATAGACCACCGTTCTATTCCCATGTTATCCCCCACTCGACCCATTTACACTTTTATTACACGAAAGGAATTGTGAAGCAAAAGGGTGAGCACAACTAGCTCAAGAAAGAATATCATGACTAAAGATAATTAAATTATCAATAGCCTTCATCGATAATAAATCGTAGATTTAGAACATATGGTAGATGATAAAATTTTCAACCATAGTTGCGGTGAACGAAAGCAATCCATTAGAAGAGTCAAATAGACTATAAAGTCTATTATCTTCTCCATGTTAAAAATCCACCAACAATGTTTTATCCTCAGTAACATCAATCAACAATTTCGGTCCACAATCATATGAATAACTCATAATCATAATTGTAGTTCTAAATTCCTCTTCTCATCCAGACGAAGATAATTTTCATCACCTATCTTTACGAAACATCAAAGATCATGGTTACACCAAATCACATTTCCATTCATAATCATATTAATAACTTCATCTTTTTGCACTACTACCAAAGATATTCATTCATATCACCGAGTTGATCATGTTCATCTCAACACTGCTCATCTTTGCACCTCTTGGCCAAAGATATTCAACAACATGTCATCTTTTGCACTACGGCCAAAGATATTCATCAACAATTCATCTTTGCACTACATGCCAAAGATATTTCTCAACAGTTCATATTTGCACTACAGGCCAAATATATTATTATCTCAAAGAAATATATAATCATTTCAGAATTTATATAAACAATAATTATAACCATGTTGACCATTTCACCTTTGCACTTAAGCTAAAGATATTCAATTATAAATTCAATGGTCACGATCATACCAGTCAATAATTCAACTTTGCACTACTGGCCAAAGAGAACCCATAGTCATGATCATACCAATAATCTACCCATCTTTATACTCAAGTCAAAGAGAAATTAATATCATCATTTAGGGTTATATAAATGTTATATATGATAATAAAAATAATATAATCAACATATAGATTTAATCTCAAAAGTAATATTCATAACTCAACTATAATTTGGTTAGAAAAAAAAACCAATTTTATCATGAATAGTAACTCGACAGAAAAAGGTAGAAATTTCACAATAAAATTTATACCAATATTTCGGTATAATGATATTGTAATAACATTTCTTAAACTTATAAACAATTTATTTTAATTGTTTACACTTTACTAAATAATGCATTTAATCATTTTAAAATGTCAAACTCATAAGATTTTATCACCAATAACCAAAACCCTCATCAAAAATCTGCATATAACTCATGTATGATTCTCAAGCCATAAAATCATATTCTCCAATTTTCTTACTTCACATAACATATTTAATTCATTTATTCATAACTAGTCCATTTTCATAAAAAATACCAAATCAGTTCCAAAAATATTTCTTTTCTGGGATTTAGCAGAATATAGTCCCATATTGAACATATATTTTTCTCAAAATTTTTAAAATTCATTTACTATTTTTTTTATATGGCCAAAACCGCCGAATATTAAAACATTTATCATAAATTGTACTTTTATCCAAAAATTCTGAAATTTATAGAATATACTCATGTTATATACATGTACTCCCAATAAAAATTTTATCAATTTTGGAGTTAACCACAAGAATTTATAAGCAGTTACTTTTAAAATAGTCTTTTCCGTAAAATTCATAACTCTTAATCTATACATCCAAAAATCACCATTTTCGGACACAATCAATAAAACTCATCATTTTATCATTTCAAATTTTTCCAGAATTTTCTGAAGGTCGGAAGAAGTACGAACTGAAAAACATAATAACCCTTAAAATCCCTTACCTTGAAAGAGCAGTATTTCTGATCGGAATATCGGATTAAAAGTCGAAGGAAATTTGCACCGAATAGAAACTCTCAAAGTTTCTAAATACTCATAAAAATATGCTTGATAGTATAGAGAGAGAAAACTTATGTTTCGGTGTGATTTTCAATTCTAACCTAAGACTTTTATTTATAGGAAAATGCTTTAGAACGCCAAAGGAGACTAAATAATAAAATAATATTATTTTATACAAATCAAGCACGCCACTTTGGATTTGATTTTCAGCATCATCTTTGAATTTGCAGCCAACCATTTTAGATTTTCCATAAAAACAAAAGCGATCCCCCCATGTTTTAATAAAAACATTTTAATTTCCAAAACTTCGGTAATTCATAAAAAATAGTCCGTTTATCAGAAAAATATGAATTTTATGTCCATTCTGCCTGAAATCGAATTCTCTACAACTTTGCAGAAGAAAGTTTTTCCAAATTCCAAACCGAAAATATCTGAAATCCACAAACGGATGATTTTTTCTAATTTTCTTCTCTTCCCTTTCTCTTTCTTCTTTTCCTATAATTCTCCACTAACTCTCTCTCTTCCCCCACTTTCTTCTCTTACCCCCACCACTTCTTCCACACACACACACATATACGTGTATATATATATATTAAAATATTTACAATTATTAAATAATTCCAATTCTATCTTCTCTATTCCACCTCATCTATTTATAAACCTTGAATTTATTGTAAAAATATCACCCTTAATATATTATTAAAATAATATATTTAAATAAATTATTTTATCAGAAAAAGATAAAATATTAATTTTCAACAATTGTCACATTAAAAATTTTCTCCATCTATATCCACATAAATAAATTCAGCATTTATATCCGCATCAAATAAATATTTCCTTATCATATAAATCAATAATTAATTATTCACATATAATATTACAGAATCACAATTATGACAAACGCATAGGTTCGGGAAGAGGGGGCTTTCCAATAAGAATTTCTCCTTCTTGGTAGCTTGATTAGGTGACCAAACCTCTCGATGTGAACTTTCTAGACATTGCCAATAATTCTATCTAATAATATTATTCAAATAATATGAATTATTGATCCGATAATGAGAAATATTGTGCGTTGATAATTATTGAAACAACAATAATATAAAATATCAACGCAACAATTATTGAATCAATAAAATAAAATATCGAAGCGAAGAATTCTTGTAACAATTATTGAGTAGTGCCTTCACTACGTAAGAATCAATAATTCAAAAAAAATCATGTGTAATACTGGTATCTTCTTCATGCAACAACGCGTATTACTTTATTTTACCAATAGGGTATTCCAACAAGTGTTAATTGATGAACGATTCTGTAGATTATTATTTATAAAACTTAATTTTGTCGTTTTCTTCATCCAGCCAGCTTATTATTACATTATAGAGGCCCACAAATGGTCTGCTGGCCGTAAATGCGAATATTCTCCAAACAAAAAGAATATTCCACGACCAAACGAATATTCCCAAACAATTGAATATTTTATAACCACTTGCGTATTTTAAAAAAAAAAAATTCATATATCACCCTTAACTTTAAATTTTATCAATTTAACCATTTCTTGAATAGTAATTATAAGAAAGATTGAATACTTTTATTTCATAAATTTGGGGTCTTACAATATATGTATATATGTATATATTTATGTATATATATATATTAATAAAATAATATATATCAATAAATAATTATATATTAATATATACTTATACATAATTAATTATATAATATTTTATTCCCAAAGGCATAAAGAGATTTAGAACGGAGGGTTGAATATATATATTTTAAAATTTTTGGTTTAGAGAATTATTATCGATCTTAAATTAAACAAGTTAATTTATTGATCATGCGAAGCGAAATGATGTTTCGAAAAGCTCCTTCAACAAATAATAAAAAAAATCACCTCTAAATTTAATGTAAAAAAATGTAGACAATTAGTCACAGGGATAAAACGAAGAAAGACTTGAAGGCAAAATGTAGAGTGCAGTAAGTTTATGCCATAAAGTATATGACATAGATTTTTAAAAGGTTTGGAGTACAAAAGTCTTCTAGTCCTCTATTCTACTATGAGAGTATGAATTTTTCACTAAGAAGGGTAATCACTTAGATTACAGATCACTAAGTCAAATCAAGCATAAATTGAAAGATGTGAGGCATTTGTAAGTAACGTTAAGCTTCATTATCACAGGATTTAGCAGCCGTTGAGATTTCTAAATCGTAGAATGAGTAGATTATGATCTTAGACAGGCAGCTCTTCGACTTGATCAATTTTTATTTTTATTTTGTATATCTTGTTTGTTTGAGATTGCTCGCCTTTTATAGATTCACTTTGAGATCTTCTCATTGTGACTTGACCGTTAATCCATTCTGACTTGAACACCTGCCAATTTTTAATTGTTTGACTTTGAAATGTTGTCGGTTAGGACCATTTCAAGTTGCTTTCATTGTAAGTTTGTCAAGTGCAGATGTAACCGCATGTTTTTGTTCTTAGCAGATATAATTATTAGACACAATTTCAAGAATATCTTATCCTTATCAATAATCTTTGGGATGATAATTCAGTCCTAGGTGTATGACATTGTCATAACCTGTCGAAAGAAATGAACTCTATAATTTTACTTAATCGCATAGTTATATATTAAATAATAGAGTAAGTCGTCCTGAAGGCTTGACTCTACGATTGGTTTCCACGCTCTGCGATCTTAAAATTAATACTTTCTTGTCGTTAACTCTACAAACAGTCTTTTGACTTGACTCTTGAAAACTTAATAAATTTTATCCATACACGAAGTCTTTTTACATAATTTATCTTTTTAAGGACTTTATAAAAGCTACTAATTTTACAAACATACATTTATCAAATCAAACGTATGCATAAGTTGCAATACTAGCATAATATGTTAATATATATATATATATATATATATATATAAATAATTACTTATTAATATATATTTATAAATCATTCAACTATATAATATAAGATTTATATTTTAGATATATATTTATTTATGTATATACAAATAAATATATTAATTAATATTTTGTTATCAGAATCTAGCTTGTCAGATTATTTGACAAACACTCATTAAGAGATTTTGGAGAATCAGAATCAGTTTAACAAACACTAGTCAACAACTTTTAATGAATCAGAATCAAAACTCAAAAGCAGAAGCAGAAACTTAAAATAAAAAAGTAGAGACAAACAGGGCCAATGTATTAGCTAGCTAGTTTTATATTTATACTATAGGTAGTGATATATGAACACATGCATAAGAGAGATAATATATTATGTGAAATATATTAGTATATAGTAATTTGAACAAATTATATAATATGTGGGTACCTAAACATAAAAAGCCTTATAATAATGCTTAAAAAGTGCATTTGCAGGAATAACACGTTGACACCGGTTAAAAAGTCTAGACCCCACTCCCTTTCACCTCACATTGATGAGCCAGGAATTAATAATATGACAAATGAAATACAAACAAATGAAATTATTCTCCTATATGTATCCACGTGGATTAAAAGGTTATTTTTTTTAAAAAAATTAATAAATTAAAATAACGTGGTCATCAAAATATGCATATAAATGTTTATAAGCAATATGTGAACAGTTTTATATGACAGTAGATTTACTGAATAAATTATACATATGAAAATAACACTAGACTAATATAAAATTAATAAAAATATTGTGATTTTTTTTTATAAAAAAAATCTGCTTGGAATAAATTAAACAAGATAATTTAAAAAATATTTTTAATTTTGTTGTATAATGTAGGGAAAAAATAATTTTACCCTATAAAGTTGTTACTGTTGGAGACAACTTTTAAAAATTACTTTTTAGGCATGAAAAACATATATATGATTTTAATTCTCTTCTATTACACTTTTTTTTTTTCTTTAAATTTTATTTGAAATATAACTAAAATCAACACTGATTAATTAATTTATAATATTAAATATTTTTTTCATTCTCAAAAGAATGACTAATGATACAATTATTTTTATTCTCAAATAGATAAGATAAAGTACATAAAATAAAAAATAATTATTTTATTTAATGGAGTCAGTTAGTAGTATAAAAAAAATAAAACAACTCAACCATTTATAAATCAAATTTTGTGGGATTACTAAGAATTTATTTCAAAAAAAAATTCTATTTTATTTTTCTTAATATATATAAAATTTATATTTTACTTATCTTTGATGACGGAGAGAATAGTACTATATAATTATTTCATAATCTTATATATATATAATATGAAAAAAAAAAAATGCATCTTAATGAACCTAAGGTAAATAAATAAATAGTACAATGAATAGTAGTAAATTTTTTTTCTTCTTTCTTCTGTCTAGTTTCTTTTCCTACATCCAAATATACATAAATATGTTGTTTCCAGTAAAAAAATATTGTTATGTATTGTGATTAATTTATATCAAGTTATAATTATAAAATTTATTAAAAAATACATAAACAAAAAAATACACATAATACAAAAAATAAAAAATATCAAAAAATATTTATTCATGTAATTAATAATTAAAAAATAACATAAATATTCACAATATGTAAGGCCGAAAATTATATATTGTGAACTTAATTTTTAATTTTTTATATAAGGTCGAAGATTATATTGAAATATTTTATTAATTAATATGTTGAGATAGAGTATTAATTTGTAAAATATTTATGGAATAATTTGTAAAGCAAAGAAGTTTCTGGAAGAAAATAGCGTCAAAATGATGCCACCAGCTGTCCAGCTGCGGGACAAAACTATCTATCTATCTATCTATATATATATACAGAGTGATACACCACTATACAGAATCATCAGCCTCTGTGAGAAATAGCTCAGTATAGAAAGCATTTGGTATATAAGAAAATTTTCAATCGATGGCTGTTGAAGTCTGTGTTAAGGCTGCTGTTGGTGCCCCTGATATTCCCGGAGATTGTATGTAATCTCTCTCTAATGCACTAATTGAATGTTTTTCTTCTCCTTTTTTCATGGGTTTGTGTTCTAATTGTATAATTATGGGCGTGATGGGTTGACTTTTGTCATTGCTAGGTCCATTTTGCCAAAGGGTACTTCTTACTTTGGAGGAGAAGAAAGTTCCGTACAAGACGCATCTGATTGATTTAAGCAACAAGCCTCAATGGTAAATTTCATGACAATTCATTTGAGAGTTCTAAGAAAATCCCCTTTTGTGGGCTGATAGATAGTGTTGTTAATTTGTTGAGGGTGGTGATAATTTGATTTGGTTAGGCTTTTGGATGCAAACCCAGAAGGGAAGGTGCCTCTAATCAAATTTGGGGATGACAAATGGATTGCTGACTCTGATGTCATTGTTGGCATCATTGAAGAAAAATACCCTGAGCCTTCTCTTGCTACTCCTCCTGAGTTCTCCTCTGTGTATGCTGTCTCTCTCTCTATATCTATCTATATGTATATGTATATGTATATATACACACCCATGTTTATATGTATGTTTCTATGTGTGTGGAAAGTGATAATGTGTGTATATTTGCAAGCACAATGTTCATAAATGTTGTTTTTTTATTAGTTATTGTATGTGGTAATTGTAGTTACAGTTTTCTCTATTCAAAAATAGTAGTACTGGGTTTAATGGATTTTTGTGTACATCATTTTTTTTCCCAGTGTAATGGGAACAACTTCATTTACTCACTTTTCTCAAGTTCATTCATAATTTGCAGAAACTTTCTTTTCTTTGTTAGTTTTATTCGTCTATTGGTATTGCTAAGGACAGATTTTTAAATAACCAATGGCTTTCTCTTATTTCCTCTTCACTTGGTCTTGCAACGAAAGAATTGAGTTAATATATGGGTCTGAGTTTCTGATTCCTTTAATTAAATTTGATCTAAAGTTTTCTTTGGCTAATTTCTTGATCTCCAACTATTGCGAGACTGTAGGGGGTCCAATATATTCTCTTCTTTTGTCAAGTTCTTGAAGAGTAAGGATCCCAATGATGGGTTGGAGCAGCAGGCTTTGATTGACGCGCTGAAGGCCTTGGATGAGCACCTTAAGGCACATGTGTGTGTTTTTACATTTGAAACATTGAGCATCTTGTCATCCAAAAATACATTCAATTTTAACACACACAGAGACAAGCACACACCTACCCACACACACACACACACACACTATATATATATATATATATATATATATATATATATATATATATACACACACACATATATTAGCCTTATGAATTTGAAGTTATTACTAATTCATAAACTGATATAAACAGGGACCATACATTAATGGGGAAAACATTAGTGCAGTTGATTTGAGTCTGGCACCGAAGCTGTACCATTTGGAGGTGGCTCTTGGCTATTTCAAGGGTTGGTCTGTTCCTGATAGCTTGACTAATGTGCTTAACTACAGTAAGGTATGCAGTTACATCTTTTCTCAGTTTGTTATCGTTTCAAGTTTGGTTTTCATTGTTTGTGCGGTTAGAACTCTGTCGATCCAAATTTTAGATCTGTAAGGTTATTGCACAATTGAAATAATTGTTTTTGGAACTTATGTCCAACGTAGTAAGTGGAGTTGTTGTTTTGTTTGTTGTAGTATATGGTATATCGTCTAGCTTGGAATAATGGTAAGGCTTTCCTATATAATACTGTTACCATGTGCTTGAGCTCAGTAAGCACTCCACTTCATAGCCGTTGGATGCACTAAATGCCTAGTGTCTAGTGTGATCAAAGTACTCTGAAGTAGACAGCTTATTGATCAGGTCGACCTAATCATAGCATGTTCCAAAAATAAAGAACTTTTTCTATAGGCTACTAGCTGCTTTGAAATGAGAAATATATAAACAGAATCTGTAAGACATGCTCTGGTAACACGCAATCAGGTATGTTGCCATCATACGCAATATTTTCTTTAATGGTTTGACATCCCACAAAACAATTAGTGGTTCAGATAATTTTAATATCACTGTTATAGTTTCCTAGCATTTTTCTAATTTTCTGTACATAGGACTGCTATTCTCGCTATTGAAATCTTTGGGTTTGGCACTATTTAAATGGCATATGCAATGTATGTTGTCCCTTATATGCCATAACATTCAGGGGTCTGTGTTCTGTCTATCCAACTTGACTCATGGCTTTGTCTTTGGGCAAATGTACGTGTGTGGGTCATGATGAGATCGGTGGTTGCGATCTGCAGGAGACAGTCATAAGCATGTGCATGCTTAGATCACTTGTAGGATGACCCTCTTTTACATGTCTCCATTGAACGAAAAGTAAGAGGCAAGTGAGAATATAGTATGTCTGTACTTTTAGCGACTTGCTATATATTTTTACTTATCTAGCAAACCGCATATTGGTACTTGCATTTACAAATGTGGTATTGTGGCATTTCGGTACTCTAAATTTAGCATACCTAATATTTTTATTTTTATATTTCACCTCTTATTGCACAAATACAACATTCTAACTTAGTATTGGAGGCTCAAACATCACATTTATAGTTTTATACTAAATTACTTTTAAAACAATCAACTAAGTGATTATATTACAAATTTAGCTTCATTGCATTTATAATATGAGAGAATTCTAAACTATAAAAATCCATATAAAGCTACCCCAACTTAACACGTTTTAGCCTATATAATGTACTACTGTCTCGTATCTATTCCACAAACCAGAACAATCCTCATTCCAGGTAATTTGAAATTTTGCATATCATATCACTTGTTTAAAAAAAATCTGCAAGATCTCTCTCTCTCTCTCTCTCTCTTATTTTGAGTTGGGAATGTAATAATATTCTATCTTGTATTGGCTGGATTAAAGAAAAAAGTAGATGTTTCTAAGTTGTCATGTGTTAATTCATGGTGCTCATGCTTTGCAGCTGCTCTTCTCTCGGGAGTCTTTTGAGAAGACAAAGGCTGCAAAAGAATATGTGATTGCAGGATGGGCGCCTAAGGTTAATCCATGAACTTGCTCTAAAATATAACGAATATGATTATCTGCACTCAGCAATGTAGATCCGTGATGAGATCTGTCACTTGTGTGTGGTGGATGTTTTCACGAGTATATGCACCAGTAGCTTCTATTTCTAATAAATGTACCTAAGTTTGACCTATTTAAATAAATGTATTCACATTTAGCGACTAGCGTAGTTTTGGTAATTGACATTCCATGGCGTGTGGATGGCAGTTGCAATTTCAATTCTTCCATCTTCTAATTGAGGTCACCTATGTGGTTTTACAGTTATTCTTAAACTATGGTAATCTCTAGTTTTTTCTTCTTAATCTATTATAAAGGTCTATAGTTTCAAGTAAACAAACAGCTTATCTGATAACTAAATGCCTATAGTGACATATCTTCCTTTTCTTTGTTGGTGTTGAACTCAATTGTTCTTACCCTTGCAGTGTGCTGTGCAGGTAGCATAGTGACAGTTATTGTAGTAAATGTTAATGCTCCTAATTTCCAGTGTTTTAGGAGGGTTGAACTCCCAATTCTTCAATGGCTGTAGGTCTCTTTAGCCAATCTCTTATGCTACGTTTGGATCGGTGGAGTGAATGTGGGAATGGAATGATTCATTCCTATAGAATGAAGAGTAAAATTGTGTTTGGTTGCTCTATTGGAATGGAATGAATCATTCTCATTCCTTTCAAATTTATGAATTTCATTATTTGGGGGAGGGTATGGAATGACTCATTCTGGCTGAAATGGAATAAATCATTCATCTTTTCATTCCATTCCCTTTTCTTCTCTTTTTCATTTTTTTTCATCCATTTCATTCCTTCAATCCAAATGTAAGGGCTCGCAAAATTTATAGACTTTAAATAATTATTTTCTATTTCATGTTAGCCTTTACTTTTATTGGATCACCTTTGATATGTATGACGATGATTGATTATACTCACTCGGCTCACCCTCATATACTGGATCATCGAGTAATTAATTATATTTAACACATTTAATTTTTGTAAAAATTTTTAGCATGCGACAACAATACTCATCTTATTAATGGTGTATTGCTAATACAAATTCCATTATGAACTTCCCATAATTAAACTGATTTGAGTTCCACAAAGAAGAGGCTAAGAAAATGTCATGAGCCTCTTAAATTGATTTGAGTTCATAACTTTTAGTAGCAATAATATGGGCATGTTTAAATGAAATTAACTCTTTATTGTTAGCAGCAAGTAAGGGTGTAAATAAGTCGAATTGAAGGGGAGAGAAAGTTACTGGAATTCGATTTCAAATGTTAAATTTATATTCGAATTCAAATTGTATTTGAAAATTTTTATTCAGATTCGACTCGAATATTTATTATTCGAATTCGATCCAATTCGGATCGAATTAAATTTAAATTAATCACGAGTTTTAAATTCAAGCTCGAATTTGAATTTTCACATAATAACTAGCTTTATAATAAATATAATTATAAATTGAATGTGTTATTTTACTTGGAAATAAGAAAATATATTTACTATTACACTTTATAAATATAAAATCACAATTAAAATTAAAAATAAAATAAAATAATAATAATTAATTATCCTAATTTGATTTAATTTTGTATATATTATAAGAGAATGTATCGACTATCGAGTATATAATCAAATCTGTATCAATCGAGTATGTATAGAATCGCAATCGAGAATTCGAGTAGTTTGAATTTTAAACCAATCGAGTATAACCTTACTCATATTCTACTCATATTTTTTCAACTATTTGCAATTTCTGAAGGTAAGTTTTCCAATCCACTTCCATTCCTTTTTCATTCCATCCTTGTTAAGAAAATGACTTTCATGACCGAATGGCTGGGTTAGAACTTGAAGGACTGTTTGTCTTTTTAGTTGCTATGTTGCTACGTGTAGATTTAGTTCACTGGTATGCTACTGTTCTGTATGGAAATTAGGCACAAGGAGATAGGTTGGGCTGTGGAGTAATAAGGATGTTGTTATGGGTTGTTATTGTAAACAATGACTATGAAATTATTAACCTAAAACTATGCCTATCAGTTGTTTGATAAAAGTTCTAAAAGAACTATTTTGACTGAAAATTATATATTAGACCAAAGTAAATCTTGGGCTTGACTTGTTTATCATATGTGGTGTTAATTAGAAATTTTGGAGGTATTAGATTAGAGCAAAAAGCAATACCTAGCCAAAACTAGTATATATACATTTATGGTCTACTCTTTGATATTAATCTTCGTGTTGTTTATGTGAAAC
Organism: Panax ginseng; assembly: GCA_020205605.1. Classification (NCBI taxonomy): domain Eukaryota; kingdom Viridiplantae; phylum Streptophyta; class Magnoliopsida; order Apiales; family Araliaceae; genus Panax; species Panax ginseng. Next base: position 161,133,104 of record CM035128.1, read on the forward strand.
AGGAGTCATGTCTTCATCAAGCAATGATGTAGGAAGGATGAATGGTGACTTGCGCTACATACCTAGACGATGTAAATGTGGAAAAAAAGCAAGTGTAGTTGACTCGAACAAACCATCGAAGGGGAGGTTATATTTTGTATGCGATGATGTGAGTTTGGGCATGGTGCTTGCCTTCTACAACAAGCTCAAGTGGAATAGTCAGTGGCTGTGATGAAGACAATGACAGAATGGGGACATTGGTGAGTGGAACAAAATGCAAGTGTTCGTGTGAGCAAAAAGACATGCCAAGTAGGATGATAGTTGTTGAAAGTAATATGAAGATGATAATTGTTGTTGGACTTGTGTTGTATTTCAGAATAGTCATGATGTATTTTATTAGTAACAAATGAATGTACAAACTAAATGAATGTATTTTAGGAGACCAATGGTAGCAAGCTTTTGTCTGCGTTAGACTTTATGTTATGGATCCATGAAATTAGTTCTTCATCTATAAAAAGGATAGATTGCAAATTTTGTTGTATATATCTTCTTTGAACATAACTTGTTGCATTTATGTTGGATTTCACTCAACATTAAATGTAAAACATACTCAACTGGACAATCAACATTACACAATCAACATTATACCAACTATAAAATATTGTCCATTCCAAAATGTAAAACATACTCAACTGTGAAATATTGCAAGCTGATTAATTATAAGACATACTTTTTCTAATTATATTGCAACTGTTAAACAAGGTACATGCTTTGCCCATTCCAAAATGCAACAGTAACTACTATTAATTGTACCAACTATAAAACATTGTCCAAAAACTATAGTAGACAAAAATAGTTACAAGACATCATTCATGATCCAAAAACTACCCATTCAATATACTAAAGCTTTAATCCCCTCTACAAAGACATCATTCATGTTCACCTTTGCTTCATCTGTTTTTTTTCCTTCTTCGAATATATCATCATCCCCAGGCCCCTCTAGATCCTCATCCATCCATGGTGGATGCTCTGCTTCTTCCCCAATATCATTATCAGCCTGTTTTTTAATTTTTTCCTTTGTATGTTTTGTTTGATTTTTAGGCATTTCAGTTTGTTTCCCTTTTCCTTTGTCTGTTTCTTTCTGCTGCCCTTTATCTGTTTTGTTTTGCTTCCCTTTATTAGTAGCCCCACTTTGGTTAATGTTATCAGTTGTTTCACTTTGCACACCAAAGTCTTTTTCATTTTCACTTTGATTCATGTTATCAGTTGTCAAACCACAAATATACCTAATGTTATCATTTTCAACTTCTTCTAGCCTAACTTTTATGGGACCCTTCATTTCTTGTCCATATATATGCACCTCCTCACTCTCTGCATTAACTAAGAAATCAATCATATCAATGACATCTTTGTCATTTTGCATCAATAATGCCCCACCCTCCCAAATTTCATATCCCGGTACAAGGTAATAAATATTCAAATTTGAAACTGGATATAAAGTAGAGGAGTATTTATGTATACTAAGCAAAGAAAGGTAATCCAACCCAACATTCTCTACTATTTGTTCACTACCCCCAACATATTTATGTACTGGATCTTGAACAAACTACCCACCATAATGAAAAATAATTCTGACAGACATTCTGCATTAAACAAATAAGGAGAAATGTTTGAATAATATACAAAACATTATAACAAGTATCACAAAAAGGGGACCAAATTCAGTGGCATACACTAGGGGACAATAATAGTAATAAAGAAAGGGGGGGACCATAATACTCAGTATAATTTATCAGGACCAAATATACTAACTAATTCCACAAAAAAGGGGACCAAATTTAGTGACAAACATGCATGCATATACAACAAACAACTCATAAAATTAACAAATTACATATGATATCTATCAGATAAGGAGAAATTTACCTTAATCGGCACCAAATTAAGTATCACAGACCCCAATCGAAGGTGGGAACCCAGTAAATCACGAAGATCTAACACGAACACACTAACCCTCAACCCTATTTCTCTCGCCTCTCTAGCCCTAGATTTTATCCACGATCGCTAGCCCCTTTTGTGACGCCCCCAAAATAGGTTCATTCCATCCAACCCATTCTGAGTCGCCAAATACATGGTACAGAAATAACTACAACTTTATTAATACATTTGTCGTGCAAAAAATACGACAACATATATCTTGTGAGTTTAAATACAATTATTGTCTTCAGACAATACACATACCCAAATAAATCCTCATCACAATTATTTATATAGTATTTTACAAAATGGTGAGGACTACTAAACAACTCTCTCTATAACCATCATTCCATACCCAGACTGCGTACTCGCATTACATTCTCGCCTCACGAGAAGAAAAATGGAACAAAAAGGAAAAGGGTGAGCTCAACTAGTCCAATAAAAGAATATTATGACTAAGATAATATACAACAAATTATCGTTAGTCTCCAACAGGGAAAAATCTAATAGAATACAATAGACAACCAGTTTTAAATCAATCTTCGCAGCAGAAATAATAATTCATTAGAAGAGTTAAGTAGAGAATGCAAACTACTATCTTCTATATATGAATTTAAAAGTTCATCGTCGATATTTTATCCCTGTAACATCAATCAATATATATCTGGAATCAAATATTCATCTTTGCACTACAGGCCAAAGATATTCATCAGTTGGTCATGTTCATCTAAACACTTGTTCATCTTTGCACTATGGGCCAAAGATATTAATCAGTCGGTCATGTTCATCTCAACACCTGTTCATCTTTGCACTACGGGCCAAAGATATTCATCAAGAAATCATTCATCTTTGCACTACAGGCCAAAGATATTCAGTAATATCATCATTTAGGACTGAGGATGATGAAAAATATTTTAAAGAAAACGAATCCAGTGAAACAAAAGAACAATTATTAAGGATTCGTATTTTAAACAATCCAAGTTCAAAAATACTTCATAAGTAATCAAAGTGGAGTAAAATTCAAGAATGATCAAAACATGGATACAATCAAAGCTAGTATCCATAGTAGATATTTTGGACAAAAAGAAGAAATTTTATTTTTTGGTGAATAGTGCCGTATACGTGAATAGTAACTTCGACACCAAAAGATAGAAATTTCACAAAAAAATATCATCATGCTTTGTGAATAGTACTCGTGAATATTAACTCGTGAATAGTAACTCATGAATAGTAACTCGTGAATAGTAACTCATGAATAGTAACCCCGACATGAAAAAGTTTCAAATTTGATAAAAAGTTCCCAACCAATATTTCAGCATAATGATATTGAAGAAATAATATCATTTTCGAATAAAATAACATCCCTTACCTCGAAAGACAGTACTTCTAGTTGAAACACCAGATATAGGCTATGACTTGAACTTGCATCGTATAGCAATAACTCACAAGAATACGCTCGATAATATAGAGAGAGAAAACTTTAGTTTCTGGTGTGATTTTCAATTCTAACCTAAGCACCCTATTTATAGAAAAATGCTTAGAACACCAAAGTAGAAAATTTAATAAATTAATATTATTTATTTTCCACATCTTCCTACGCATCCATGAATCTGAACTCAGCCATCCTAACAAATGTTAAATGAGTCCCAAAAATGTAAAAAACGTTTTTCTTATTAAAAATAATTAAAACTTCAAAAATTAATTATTTCGGAGCTTCGGAACTTCAATAATTCACAATAAATAGCCCTTTTGCCAGAAAATTTGAATCTCGCGACTTTTTATAGAAAATTCCATTATCTACAACTTTACAGAAGGAAGTTTTTCCAAATTTCAAATAGAAATTAACCGAAATCTACAAACGGGCGATTTTACAAGCTATAATCAAATTTCGGTCAATAATTGTGTCCACCAACACACAAAATCTGTTTTTAATATTTATTGCATCAAAAATACTCTTTTTCCTCGTATACTCATATATCCCACATTCATTGTAAAAATATCACCATTATTATATTATTAAAATAATATATTTAAATGAATTATTTTATCAGAAAAAGATAAAATTTCAATTTTCAACAATTGTCACTATAAAAATTTTCTCCATCTATATCCACATAAAATTAATATTTTCCTCATCATATAAATTAATAATTAATTATTCACAAATAATATTACAAAATCACAAGATCTTGTGACCGGTAGTTCTCAGAAAGAGGGCTTTCAATAAGGATCTCTCTCTTCTTGGCAATTGATTAGGTGACCAAACTCTCTCTTTAGGCGTAATTTTCTAGACATTGCCAATAATGTTATCCAATAATATTATTAGGATAATATGAATTATTGCTCCGATAATAGAAAATCTTCGTGTAATGACAATTTATTGAAACAACGGTAATATAAAATATCAATGCAAAGAATTATTGAATCAATAAAATAAAATCTTGAGCAGTAATTCTTTGTAACAATTATTGAGTAGTGCCTTCTTACGTAAGAATCAATAATTGGTGCAATACCAAGTATCTTCTTGTTCAACAACAGGCGTATTAGTGTGTTTTAACCACGGGTATTCCAACAAGATAATTAGTAATAACTACGCAGATTATTTATAAACAACTTATATTTGTCATTTTCTTCATCCAATCGCTTTCCGTTATGGGCCCCCAAAAAGGCTGCGTCGTCGCATGCGAATATTCCCAAGCGATCACGAATATTCCACGACCAAACGAATATTCCCAAACAATAATGAATATTTTATAACTACTTGCTTATTGAAATATTTGTGTATTTTACCCATAACTATCCACATTAATCAAATCAACCCTTACTATTTCAAAATAATAAATAGAGAAAAATAAATTTCATTTATTAATAATTTGGGGTCTTACAACCTCCCTCCTTATGAAATTTCGTCCTCGAAATTGGACACGACGCACTGGTGTTTGAAAAGATGAGAATACCTCGCTTTCATTTCGTTTCCAACTCCCGGTCATTTTCTCAATAGCATGGTTTCTCCACAAAACTTTAACTTGTGGTATAACCTCGGTGTACATAGGACATGTTCTTTCCTATCCAAGATCTTGTGACAGTACCTCTCTCGTCACGTTAAGTCTTCATCTATCTCGTCCGGTTCTAACTCAATGACGTGGTTCGGGTCGTCCACATATTTACATAACATCGATACGTGAAAAACATTATGAACACGCGTTATACTTGGCGGTAAAACGAGTCTATAGACCACAGTTCCTATTCGATCGAGAATATCAAATGGATTAATAAATCGAAGGTTTGAGCTTTCCTCACCTCACCGATTCTCGCTTTTGAAATAACAACTTCTTGCACCTCCTTCTTCAAATTCATCGATTTAGGTGTGTAGCTTGAATGAAGCGACTTTAACTTTATCGATTAAAGTCGATTATACTCGTATATCATCACGTGGGTACCTAGAGTTTTCATCTCCATCTCTATTATTTGTAAATTATATGAAATTAGTCTTTGACAATATCGTACTCGTACTTGTATACGATCTTCTACTCAACACGTCAGCTACCACGTTCGCTTTTTCAGGATGGCATGGTCAGAACATGTGCTGAAATGAGTCTCCTCTTGAGTTCTTCGAAGCTCTTCCCACATTCCTTGCTCCATTCGAATTTTTGTATCTCTACGAGTCAGTTGCGTTAATGGAATAGCGATTCGAGAATATCCTTCAATGAAGTCTCGATAATAACCAACTAAGCCTGAAAGCTACATATTTCGATTCTCGACTTAGGTTGTTCTCAAGCGTGACTCATATCCCAACCTTGGATAAGACGTTACAATGACACCTATCGGTTTCTTATCGCACGAATATGGTGTCCCCTACGGAGAGTCTGGCTTCGGTGCATTCCACAAAGGAAGTCACCAGATAAAGGCTCGGTACCAAATTCTATAGTTGAATTTTAACTCCTAAAGTTCAATAGGAGCCATTCGATATGAGATTTTAGAAATGAGTTTTGTCTAGGGTTCAAAGTCGATACAAAATTTAATATCGAGCTTTGGGAGTAAGCCGAGGAATTCTTCAGAAATACGTCGGGAAAAATCAATAACAACAGAATATTATTCAAATCGGCGTGTCTTTATTCAAATCCATAACATGGACTAAGAAAACTTGACATCCGTAATAAACGAATGACTTCATGGCTTGATATGAAAATGTTTGACTACAAATTGGTTTGATTGCTTGAATTGAATAACAAAGTTGCTTAGGAATATGAAAACTAACAACCTTATGAAAGTAATCAATTTCGGCATGATGAGTAGTTAACCTTAAAATCACATCAAAAGCAAATATCTCTATAGAAATAAGGTTAACATGTAATGTGATAGTGCCAACCTGAATCAAGCAAGATTTCTAAACAACGGATGTAATGAAAGTTTCTCCTAACGGAGTCTCCATAAATAGGTCAAAGTCTAATTTCTCCGTAGTCAAGTTCAAAGCGTTGAGTGCAAGCAAAGAGAGATAAAAGAATGGGTAGAACCCAGGTATCTAGTAAGGTATAAACTTCGCAAGAATTTATAATTAACTAACCCGATGCTAACTTCGTTCGGGTTCCTCGCATTTTGATGCGGTCACGACAAACGCTCTTCCGAGAACCGTTGACTTTGACTTTTTGGGACATCCTTTTGAGTCACCATTCATTGGATCGGTTTCGATACTGCATACAATCTCGAGCGATATGTCCTTCTTTTCCACAATTATAGCATACCTTAAAGCTGTTGTAGGCGGTTTGGGTGATATGTCCCTCTTCCCAGATTTGTAACATACGACCGGTGGTCTTTCTCCTCCTTGGAACCGGGCCACATTTGGCGCCGACGTCTTCACATGGTCGTTGTTGAATCTCCTCTTTTTAAAATCTCCTCCCGACTCGCTTCTTCTATTTTCATGGCCACGATTACCACGAGAGTGGTTACCGCTTTGTCCGTATTCTTCTTTCTCATTTGGTTATCGTTATTCGATGATCGCTATCTTGATATGATCCTCGGTTATGGTCCCTCGGTTGAGCGTATTTTCGTTATCTCGCTCTAACAATGAGCCACATTGACAACATCCTCGAATAGAGAAAATTTATGAGAAATGAGATCTCGACGTATGCCGGGTTTCAAACCTCTCGAAACATCCGCGTCATCGTTTCTCATTCTCCACCAAATGAGATCTGAACTCGGATAACTCGCGAACTTCGCCTCGTCTTTGGGACACCGTCGTTGTTATTCGCTCTAGTCTAATAAACTCCACTTCCTTCATATGACGAATACTTTCAGAGAAGTACTTGTCATTGAACCTATTCTCAAACGTCTCCCATGACATCTTTGAGTGCGTTTGGATCGCAGACGCTTCATGATTCCCACCAAGATGTCTGCCTCGTTACGGAACATAAAAGTAGCGAATGAAACTTTCTGTTCCTCCGTGCATTCCAAGATATCGAATATCTTGGTAATTTGTTTGACCCATGCGTCTCCGCCTTAATCGGATCCGGCTTTCCTGCACTCGGTGGTCCCAACTCTTTGAACTACTTGGTTTGTGACCACCCGTGAATTGCTATCATTTCTCCTCGTATTTTGAACACGAGTCTCCTCGTCGATTTTGCATGAATCGCAAAAAGCTTCTAAACATCCCTCGTTCATCATCGCTTTCGATTGGTGTTGTTCACGGAGGTACATTGCCGACTTGTTGCACGTTCTCCTCGTTGGTAAAGACTGAGCATCTCCACGGTCTCATTTACTCCATCGTTAATATTCTCAACGACATTCTCAAATCTTTGTCATAAAACAAGGGTTAATTAAGGAAATCAATATATCACATAATATCCCTATATACTAACCAACTAACAAATAAGCTTAGTAGGACACACACTGGCGAAGGATTTACTGTCTCTCCCTCCTAGTTCTATTCCCCGATCTCCGTGGAGAGATCATATCCTAAGCTCGATACCAACCGTGGACGCCCCCAAAATAGGTCCATTCCATCCAACCCATTCGAAAGTCGCCAAATACAGGTACATAAATTAACTACAACTTTATTAATACATTTGTCGTGCAAAATACGACAACATATATACTGTGAGTTTAAATACAATTATTGTCTTCTAGACAATATACATACCCAAATAAATCCTCATCACAATTATTTATACATTATTTTATAAAAATGGTGAGGACTACTAAACAACTCTCTCTATAACCATCATTCCATACCCTGACTCGTACTCACTACATTCTCGCCTCCTTAGAAGAAAAATGGAACAAAAAGGAAAAGGGTGAGCTCAACTAGCCCAGTAAAGAATATTATGACTAAGATAATATACAACAAATTATCGTTAGTCTCCAACAGGGAAAAATCTAATAGAATACAATAGACAACCAGTTTTAAATCAATCTTCGCAATGAAATAATAATTCATTAGAAGAGTTAAGTAGAGAATGCAAACTACTATTTTCTATATATGAATTTAAAAGTTCATCGTCGATATTTTATCCCTATAACATCAATCAATATATATTTGGAATCAAATATTCATCTTTGCACTCTGTGCCAAAGATATTCATCATTGGTCATGTTCATCTAAACACTGCTCATCTTTGCACCACGGACAAAGATATTAATCGATCGGTCGTATGTTCATCTCAACACTGCTCATCTTTGCACTACGGGCCAAAGATATTCATCAAGAAATCATTCATCTTTGCACTACAAGCCAAAGATATTCGATAATATCATCATTTAGGGTGAGGATGATGAAAATATTTTAAAGAAAACGAATCCAGTGAAACAAAAGAACAATTATTAAGGATTCATATTTTAAACAATCCAAGTTCAAAAATACTTCATAAGTAATCAGAGTGGAGTAAAATTTAAGAATGATCAAAACATGGATACAATCAAAGTTAGTATCCATAGTAGATATTTTGGACAAAAAGAAGAAATTTTATTTTTCGGTGAATAGTGCCGTATACGTGAATAGTAACTCCGACACCAAAAGATAGAAATTTCACAAAAAAACATCATCATGCTTCGTGAATAGTACTCGTGAATAGTAACTCGTTAATAGTAAGTCATGAATAGTAACTCGTGAATAGTAACTCATGAATAGTAACCCCGACATGAAAAAGTTCCAAATTTGATAAAAAGTTCCAACCAATATTTCAGCATAATGATATTGAAGAAATAATATCATTTTCGAATAAAATAACATCCCTTACCTCGAAAGACAAGATTTAGTTGAAAAACAGGATATAGGCTATGACTTGAACTTTGCACCGTATAGCAATACTCAAAGTATACTCAAAATACTCACAAGAATACGCTCGATAATATAGAGAGAGAAAACTTCAGTTTCTGGTGTGATTTTTAATTCTAACCTAAGCACCCTATTTATAGAAAAATGCTTAAAACACCAAAGTAGAAAATTTAATAAATTAATATTATTTATTTTCCACATCTTCCTACGCATCCATGAATCTGAACTCAAACCATCCTAACACATGTTAAATGAGTCCCAAAATGTAAAAAACGTTTTTCTTATTAAAAATAATTAAAACTTCAAAAATTAATTATTTCGGAGCTTCGGAGCTTCAATAATTCACAATAAATAGCCCTTTTGCCATAAAATTTGAATCTTGCGACTTTTTATAGAAAATTCCATTATCTACAACTTTGCAGAAGGAAGTTTTTTCAAATTCCAAACAGAAATTAACCAAATCCATAAATCAAGGCGATTTAACAAATTTATAATCAAATTTCTATTAATAATTGTGTCCACCAACACACAAAATCTGCTTTTTAATATTTATTGCAACAAAAATACTCTTTTTTCCTCGTATACTCATATATCCCACATTCATTGTAAAAATATCACCATTATTATATTATTAAAATAATATATTTAAATGAATTATTTTATCAGAAAAAGATAAAATTTCAATTTTCAACAATTGTCACTATAAAAATTTTCTCCATCTATATCCACATAAAATCAATATTTTCCTCATCATATAAATTAATAATTAATTATTCACAAATAATATTACAAAATCACAAAGATCGCAAACTGCACTAGTTCCCGGAAAGAGGGGCTTTCTAATAAGGATCTCTCTTCTGGCGCCATGAATTAGGTGACCAAACCTCTCTCTTTAGATAGAATTTTCTAGACATTGCCAATAATGTTATCCAATAATATTATTCAGATAATATGAATTATTGTAGATAATAGAAAATATCGTGTAATGACAATTTATCAAACAACAAAGTAATATAAAATATCAATGCAAAGAATTATTGAATCAATAAAATAAAATCTTGAGCAATAATTCTTTGTAATAATTATTGAGTAAAGTGCCTTCACGTACGTAAGAATCAATAATTGGTGCAATACCGCATGTATTTATTGTTCAACAACGATTAGTAGTGTTTTAACCCCAGGGTATTCCACAAAAGATAATTGTGAATAACTACGCCGTTATTTATAAACAACTTATATTTATCGTTTTTCTTCATCCAATCGCTCCAAGTTATGGGGCCCATTAAAAGATCGCTAGCTGTGCATCGTCATTTAATATTCCCAAAATAATAATGAATATTTTATAACCACTGCTTATTCAAATATTTACGTATTTTACCCATAACTATCCACATTAATCAAATCAACCCTTACTATTTCAAAATAATAAATAGAGAAAAATAAATTTTATTTATTAATAATTTGGGGTCTTACACCTTTTGAGTCTCGATATCAGACTGAAATGAAATGAAACAAAATCCTTATGGCTTCTGTCGTTTTCAATATATATATATATGAAGGGTAAATAAGTCATTAGCCAACCCAAGTAACGGAGTGAAGACGGAAAACACTTTTTCACTTTAACTCAAAAGGTGGAGAGTTTAAATGTAGTTTTACGGACTATAGGTGGTTAAGTGGAAAACCGCCCAAACCCCAGGTGGTCATCTGAATTTAACCCAATTAATTTAGTTGGTCATTCTAAGGATAATTTGAACATCAACTTATAATTCTCAAATACAAATTACATAATTATAATAATACATATTTCAAATTTAATGAATATAATTATAGTTTAATATATATACATGCATGCATGAATCTCACAATAAAGTAAAGAAAAAATCATAAAAAACATTAATGTCATATATATATAATCTAACAAAGGAACTTACAATTGAATTATTTTAATAAACAAAAAATATATAAGAAAGATAGCCCGTGTCTCGCACGGGTTTCAAGCTTGTGAATAATAATTTATTAATTTTATTTAAGTCAACTCAACCAACCAACTTAGCTAATTGAAAATTGAATAGCCTCTTGGTTTATTATATATAACTATTGATAATATGACAGTGACTTATAAGTTGGTCAAACTAATTTATAAGTCATTTGCCACTATTTGAGTGTTTAAAAATTATTTATTTTTTTAACTTATAAGTTGATCAAACTAACTCAGAAGTCATTTGCCACTATTTGAGTGTTTAAAACCTACTTATTTTTTAACTTATAAGTTGGTTTTTAAGTAAAAAAAGAGAGTAACTATTTGTGATTTATTTTAAAATGACTTATAAGTCATTTTAAAATAAGTTAGTTTGACCAAACGTAATATTTATTATCCCTCTTCTATTTTGCCCCTCTTTTTACTAATGTCTTTTTTAGTAATCTTTACATTATTTTAACTTATAAATCATTATGAGGCAAACACCTTCATAACTTGTTTTAACTTAATTTTTGACTTATAAGTCAAATTAATACCGAACATTTTTACTTATAAGTCATAATTTAAAACTACTTATAAATAAACTTATATTTTAACTTATAAGTCCTTTAAAATAAATCATTCCCAAACAAGCCCTATAAACTATAGTCGTTTTTCACTTTTAATTCTTTAACTAACTTTTTTCGCATATTTTGTCCTCAAATTTTATTATTTCTACATTCTTAACCTAACCTCACAAAAATAGACCACTTAAACTTGAAAAACAACTGTAGTTTGAGAATTAAATAGGTACATGACTGCGAATATATGAAGGGCCCCCACTTCCTTTAGCTTCATTAATAATACCTAGTACACACTCATGCATGTCACATTCTAATTTCTACACCACAATAAGAATGCAAGTAAGCTCAAATTCGTACGAACAATACAAGAACAAATATACCAACTGCCTATACAGTTATACAAAGCATCCAAGTTTTAACCCTGAATCTCCACGGTGTCAATGGAAGTGCTGACATGGCACCATTTTATTGGTAACAGCATTACCCAAACCTCCACGGTGTCAGTGGAAGTGCTGTCGTGGCACACTCTTATTGGCAACAGTACGACTTATATCATCTTTCTTGGTACGTACTCCATCTGTATATTCATCTAAACGACAGCCATATAACTATAATAAAACCCTATTGTTTGGCTGGTTCTAAAGAATAATATATATATATATATATATATATTTTTACCTTTATTTATTGGAATCTTTGGACTGAAGATCAGATATCATCTTCTGAATCATCTCACTAGTCATTCGATCTGCTCCTTCACTTTGAGATTGAGAGTATGCTTCAAAAAATTCCTTGTTCTCTTTCTCTAGCTCGGTCCATACTGCAGATGCATGCAAATTCAGTATGTATAAGCCAGAAACATTTTGTACATGCTAGAATCAAAATGCTCAACTTCATACATCATAATATAGCAGTCATTCTAACAACAAAGTGCACCAAGCATTCAAGAAATGGAAGCTGAACACTTGACAATGCCAAACACAACTTATAGTATGTTAATTATACTATCATATTTAGAAAGGAAGTATAGTGTTGTAGGAGACTATTAGACTTAAAAGGAACAAGTGGTACTCAATATCAGCTGTCTTTGTTTTGGTAGGCGTTCCACGTCTGAATCCACTTAATCTATTTCCCACCACCCAACGCCACCCCTCAAAACAGGAGGGGGAAAAACATAAATAAAAGGAGAAGACTAAATTTGTAAAAATTATAAAAGAATAATAATATTGTATTAAATAATAAATAAAATTGGTACTCTTTTGTTGTATCAAAAATAAGTAACTAACAAGAAAAATTAGAAGGAAAAGAAGATGCTATTACTCCATTTATTCTAAATAAAGAATCCTCTAAACTTTAAGCCATATTCTGAAGAATAATTAATATAAAAAATCCTAAACCTAAAAATATTCCAAATTTTCTATATAAACTACATCTCAACTTTATAGTATATATGCACATGGGTAACTTTATATACAAATTCAGTTTATTGGAGGAAATTTTTTGATGTTCCAGCGGAGACTCTAATTGTGAGACAAAGAGATCACTTATTTTGACATAATAGGAAGTGCCGAGCAAGCTATATATCACTTTTATCTACTTGATATACAGATTGACTATCTGATTGCACTCATTTTTGTTTCATCATTTCATATAACATACTGATCTTGCTACCAATGTAGAAACACAAAAACTTAAGATATAGGTAGAGGTGGCAAATGGGTTGACTTAATGGGTAATGGATAATTGGTCATTGATGGGTTGAGTCATAAGTGGATAATTTTTAAATGGATAAAATATGAATAAATTTAAATGAATATGGGTTAAACCTATCAACCGGTATATAATCCAGATATTGAGTTTAGAGCCAAGCAGTCCGTCCCCTGATCTATCCATTTTCCTCATCAGTCGTGGCGGCCAAATCGACACATTGAAGCATGGGGATAGATCTAGTTGCCGGGGGAAGAGCAAGAAGACCAAATGTGATGCTCCTAACCCTTATGTGGGTCCCAGGCGGAAATTTGATAAGGTTAGAGGAAGGAGAACTTAAATCCTAACCCTTAATAGGAATTTGTGGCAATCAGCTTGTTTGTTTCAGTTACCAAAGAAAGCTGATGTTTTTATCTTATGGAATTTTGCTTTGCTTATGTATTGTTGATTTGGATTAATTTGAGTCTGGGTTTGAGACTAATATATATATATATATATATATATATATATATATATATATATATATATATATATATATAGAGAGAGAGAGAGAGAGAGAGAGAGGGAGAGTGAGTGAGTAAGTGATGACAGTCGGAGAGAGGGGCTGGACGACTTTGAGTGTTTCCATAAGAATCACACATTCTGTGATTTATGTGGGTTCTGTGATAACTTAATCCATTAAATCATGGGTTTGATGGGCGGGTTGATGGGTTGGGTTTTGAATTTCCAACTCTAGTTATAGGTGTGGAAGATCGGTCAGAAAACAAGAGAGGTGACACGAAACAAACCAGTGGAAGTTATGACAGGTTCAATAGTTGCATGTTTTGTAAGAGCTTCCATGCATTCTTCTTTTGTCATGTGGAAGATCAAACACTTCTCGATCATATGCTGTACCTAAATCAATAAAGTCACCCCATTAGATGTCATCAAAACTCAAAATAGCTGAGAGATCTCATAGAAATATAAAACAAAAAGGAACTAAATTTAAGACAAAAGGCAATGAACCAAAAGTCATAAGAAACATGCTGACCAATAAATAGAAACAGGTAAAAGAAACATAATTCAACAAAAGGAATATGTACATATAATGATCAAACACGAATACCATGTGTATGTATGCAGCAGAAGAGTCCCCCATGATACTATGGTATATATCATAAATATATGATGTTCTTCACTACCAAATGATTCTAGCAAAAGCAGACAAGCAGCTGAGTAAAATATAAAGAATGACCAATAAATGCAATATGGTGGAAGAATTGATCATGACCTAAGATGGTGCTAGAGAATAAGTTTTATATAGTACTACCAAAAAGGAGAAGCAAACTAGCAATTTAGGGTGGGGCAAGTAGTCCCACAGCCACGTGGGAGATTACTTATTATAATTGGTTGAGAGGGGATTAGAGGAGATTCGTAAAGAAGCTCTTATTTGTCTCGTAGGATTGCCATATGGCAGACGCCTCCACGTGGCAGGTAGGTCCCCCCATATAGAAATCCTCCAGAATACACAAATTCACCACACCCAAATGGGATCCTACTGTTGTGGCTAAATTATCCTCTTTCACCAATTGCAGCAAGCCACATGGCATTATTTTATCTATCTTGTGAGTAAAAATGGGTGTGTTAATACTTGCAATAACTATACTATACTTGGGTGTTTCTGGCATATAAATTTTCCATACGGTGAAGTGTCATGTAGTGATTGGTGATCAGCACCAACGGTAACCAAAGCCAACCAATTTTGCATATTTTGCTTACCTTAAATTCTTTACGCTGAAATGTTACATCGGATCTTTCAAATTTGCAATCAGCTCAATGTCTTGTATTGTGCATGTTGTTTTCCATCTCTCTCTAGAAAGGCCAAGCCCCATGTGGGGGATTCTATTACTACATCTAGGATCTTACCTCTTCTACTTTTTAGTTCATTTGGCACATTGATCACTTACAGGACACAAATTATATGGCTCAAACATCACTGAATGGGCCCCATTTTCTTTCATCAGTTAGAGTTTTGGGCAGTTCTTCGTTTCTCTATTTCCTGCAGATGTCCCAATTATACCACCATTACAATGATACAATAAAGCAACCTCTCATTTCTAATACAGAGGGTGTAATAATTATTGGAGAGTAAAAAGTTCAAAACCCATATGTAAAGATTAACCTTTTGAAATAATGTTTCTTGCCAATGGATAAAGATTTCTGTCTTCTTCCTCCAATTCTTGACAGGCTTACCTTTTCTCTTCATGATGACCATCATTCCACAGCATTGACAAATCCTCCTATTCCTCCTATATCAAATATAATATAGCAATGAGTTTCTCGAGCACATTAGGCCAACTAGCTATTGACTAAAACACCTCTGGCCTCAACTTTTCCTTATCATTGGCACAAGCTTTATCATAAGCGCGAGGGGAAATAAATATATGCTCCCTCCATTCTACCTACAAAAGAGTCCAATTTACAAATTTTAAGAATAAATTTTTTGTCCCATATTTACAGCTAAACATATTGAGTGTTTAATTTAGTAGAGATGACATGATAATGACGTTATAAAGGCACATTTGAGGACTGTGTCATTTTACACTACCATCAAAACAAATTTGACTCTTCCTCTAGGAACAAATTTTCTATTGCAAATGGGACTCTTTTGTGGAATTAATTTTTTTTCATGAGAAGGATCATCAACATCTTGCTGATGGGATCCTCAATGTTCTAAAAATCCCCGCCTGCCTAGACCCCCCTTGGCGCTCTGGCAACTCACCTAGGCTCAAGGCGGCAAAAAAATCCCTCCAGAAAATTAGGCGGAGTCTAGATGGAGATGTTATTTTTTTTAATAACTACCCAAACCAGATCTTGATATATTTATTTTTCTAATGATTTACCATATTCATAATACAGGTTGTAGCATATCAAATCACAACAAGAAGTGAACAATATCAAGTCAAAATGGATAATTTTATTATAGTTGTAATTTTTTGAACTTGTACCAACTTCAAATTATATAAATGATGATACATTTGTAATATTTAGTTTAATTCAATATAATTCTTAAATTTATGTTTAGTTTCTTAAGTTTTAATATTGAATTAAATTCTTGAAATTTTAAATTTTATTATTTAATAGCAATCTTGTTTATGAATAAAACTAATACGTTAAAAATATGTTTGAACTTTGAACAATTGCATGTTGTGTTTGAACTTTGTTTGAACTTTAAGCAAATGCCTTTATTATCTTTATTATAGATTGTTTTACTTTATATTATTGTTTTGTTTGGATAAATGTAAGATAAAATATTAAAATTGGCTTAAAATAAAAAAATCCTGCATAGGCCCCCCGGCCGGCCTGCCGCCTAGCGCCTTTTAGAACATTAGATCCCAACAAATTTCACGCAGTCACGCGCCAACCACTTGATGGGTAAAGCTAGGGCTCCATGAGCTGATACTATGTAATAATTCTTAAGTCGCTATCTCAGCCCCCACCCTACTCGTCTAATTGCGTAACTTTGGATAATGACTAGTCCTAGGTACCTAGCAAAAAAGAATTTTTTTTCTTGTTTTTACTATTGTTCACTTCTCCAGATTCATGGTAGTTCACATACAAAGAACTATCTAGCACCAGAGCCCAGCCGACAAAGAGATAAAGCATATTACTCTGTCATTTTCTTTGACAGATTGTTAACTCAAACGACAAGGATGCAAATCAGTATATTTTAGACTAGGCTGTAAATATATATACAGGGAGTTCAAAGTGATTTACCTTTCCAACAATCGGTTATCCACTCATAAGAAACCTCAACTCATTAATTCAAGTCCGTCAGATGAACAGGGCTAAAGAAAGTGGAGTGGTTCGCCTCAAATGATTAAACATACCATTTTGAAATGCCCTTCAGGCTACATCCCAGCCTGCAAAAGGAAACTAAACTTTATATGAACATACTCAAGATTAAAAAAAATGCACTAATAACCAAATCAGATGGAGGCAGAAAAGAATTAGAACAAAAGTAACATGATATTTTCATCAGTTATTTTCAAACCTGCAGATTATGATGAAGAAATTAATTGGAACTTCACCTATTTGTACTAACAAGTGAAAAATAAATAAATTAACCCAGCTTTAGTATTTCCATGATTTAGCAAACTTTCTGAGATTTACTGGTCATCAAACTGAATATACAACTAAATGATACCCCAAATTACAGTTTTTTTAAAAAATAAATAAAATTTTGAACATATTCATTTGTATTTAGGGTTTTAAATCAGTGTCCTTAGATGATCCGAGCACTTACCATGATTTGCAATGATCCAGTGATCCATTGCTCCCTTTCGACGTTCGATTAACAAATTCAAATTCTCTAAACCCTCGTACTCATTCATGATTTGAAATGTCAAGAGACCGACTGCTCCATTTGGAGTTTCGATTAAGGATATGAATTAAAGTTTAATTCGTAAAATAGGATCATTCTCTCGAAAATGATCGCTTAATTTTATTTTATTTTTATTTTTTTCATTATTTTATATTAATAATTTTTTAAACTTAAGGTGACTCGGTAAAATAAAATAGACAAGTAAAATAAAATAAAATTACTGAAATATACTGTCCAAGTGGCAAGTGATAAGGTCCTTTAAATGGTGTAAAATTAACTCATGTCGTCAAAATATTAGTAATATTTATTTTAATTTAAATTTTTACAGAATTTAGTGATTTATGTGTAATTTAAATATGGAATTTAATCCGTGACAAACGGTTGTCATAAACACTGTTCAGCAACCAAGGTTACATCCGTTGAGCTATACATTTAATGGCTGAGATGGGTTGATTTCCCCCCTGCCGCTACACTGCAGTTAGGAGTGAGTAAAAAACGGATAAAACCGAATTACTGAACCGAACCGAAAATTTTTAACTGAATTATTTCGATTTTTCTGTTTTTTTTACAATTTCGATTATATTCAAATTATTATTCAGTATTCGGTTACGGTTTCGGTTTTTAAAAAATAGGTTATTCGGGTATCCGAATAACCAATTATTATCTCACTCAAAACTTTCAAAATGACCGAGTCGGCGAGTCCATTTCTGATTTCACATTTGACATTTCAGTCTTCACTCTTCAGATCCCATTTTGCCCTAGCCCTTATCTTCACTCTTTGCTTCAGTTGCTTACTTGCTTGCCTCTTGAGTCTCGACAGTCGACTACTCCCTTTCCACTCCACTCACTTTCTCCGGCCTCGACTTCGTGACTACTACCTTGATTCTCTCTGCGGCTCTACCCTATCCGGCTCTACCCCTTCGACTCTCTTACGCCTCTCGACTCTCTTACGACTGATCAAAGAAATTGGTGGTATCAGGTATGTTTGTTTTGTTAGTTAGGACTGATTTTGTTAGTTAGGACTTAGGGTTATGATTTCTAAGGTGGGTAATCATTTGATTCGATCTGATTTTGTTAGTTAGGACTTAGGGTTATGATTTCTAAGGTGGGTAATCGTTTGATTCTTTCAAAGTTAATCATAAATTAGTATTTCGTACGTACAGTAGCTCGCAGTGGTATGTTTCTTATTTTGGTTTCATCTGATTTTTTGGATCTTTATTATATAATTCCATGGATTAGGATAATGTGAGATAAGTGTTAATATGACTATATGAGTATGACTACTTTCTTTATATAGAGCTTGTTACCCTTTTATATGAACACATATTTATGTTTTGGTATTGTTTAAATTCAAACTTGGATTCCTTTTCTGTGATGATAGTCTTTCTCATGTTGTCGTATGATGCTAGACTAGTAACTAATAAACAAATTTATGTGCCTGCATACATACCTTCAAACTCTGGGCAAAAAGCAAGTGGTGTGGCATAAAGAGTTCATCATAATTGGAATTGGAAGCTTGGGCAGGGACATTTACAGAACATGATGAAATCTCTGTCTCCATGAAATGAAATAAAAATAAGGAAGCACAAATCTGTTGTTTTGTGGGTTTCATTAATACTTGCACTGTTGTAGCCTCGCAATGATAACACATACATTGTTTTGTTCCAACAAAATATTATAGTAATATCAATGGTTTCTTCTCCATTTTGTGCTCAATGTTCTTTTCAAGCCGTTGAATTGATGACATGCTTAGTTTTTGGTTAGAACTAATGAATTATTATTGATGTTGTGCGCCTTGATGACAAGATAAAAACTAATTCATTAGTTTTTGGTCAGAACTAATGAATTAGTTTTTAGTTCTTGATGACAAGAACTAATGAATTATTATTGACGTTGTGCAGTTAAAGGTGCTATTGGGAGACTGCCAGACTGGAGCTTGTTGATGCTGAATAGCTGATGCTAATGGTGCTTGTGGGAGACTGCCAGACTGGAGCTTGTTAAAGAACTTTGGGTTACCGGCTTACTATAAATTACAAGTTGTCCTATAAACAGTCTGTAATGACTTACTGGCTTGTTAGTTGTTGACCTGTTGCTGCTGTAATTTTTTAAAAGTGATACTGTAAAAGTGTTTGGGCTTGTTAGGTGTGACGCCCCCAAAATAGATCCAATCCAACCAACCCATTCTGAGTCGCCAAATACATGATACATAAACAACTACAACTTCATTAATACAATTGTCGTGCAAAATACGACAACACATAAACTGTGAGTTTAAATACAAATATTATCTTCTAGACAATATCTATACCCAAATAAATCCTCATCACAATTATTTATACATTATTTTATAAAAATGGTGAGGACTACTAAACAACTCTCTAGAACCTTCATTCCATACCCCGACTAGTACTCGCTACATTCTCGCCTCCTGAGAAGAAAAATGGAACAAAAAGGAAAAGGGTGAGCTCAACTAGCCCAGTAAAGAATATTATGACTAAGATAATGTACAACAAATTATCGTTAGTCTTCAACAGGAAAAATCGATAGAATACAATAGACAACAAGTTTTAGATCAACAATCTGCGGTGAAACAACAATTCATTAGAAGAGTTAAGTAGAGAATGAAATCTACTAACATCTATGAATTTAAAAGTCCATCATCAATATTTTATCCTCAGTAACATCAATCAATATATATCTCAAATCAAATATTCATCTTTGCACTCTGTGCCAAAGATATTCATCGATCTATCATGTTCATCTCAACACCTGTTCATCTTTGTACTACAGGCCAAAGATATTCATCAGTCGATCATGTTCATCTCAACACCTGTTCATCTTTGCACTACATGCCAAAGATATTCATAAGAAAATCAACCATCTTTGCACTACAGGCCAAAGATATTCAGTAACATCATCATTTAGGACTGAGAATGATGAAAATAATTTTAAAGAAAACGAATCTAGTGAAACAAAAGAACAAGTATTATGGATTCGTACTTTAAACAATCCTAGTTCAAAAATACTTCATAAGTAATCAGAGTGGAGTAAAATTCAAGAATGATCAAAACATGGATACAATCAAAGCTAGTATCCACAATAAATATTTTAGACGAAAAGGAAGAAATTTCATTTTTCGGTGAATAGTGCCATATACGTGAATCGTGCTGTATACGTGAATAGTAACTCCAACACCAAAAGATAAAAATTTCACAAAAAAAACATCTTCACGCTTCGTGAATAGTAACTCGTGAATAGAAACTCATAAATAGTAACTCATAAATAGTAACTCGTGAATAGTAACTCGTGAATAATAACCCCGACATGAAAAAGTTCCAAATTTGATAAAAAGTTCCAACCAATATTTTGGCATAATGATATTGAATAAATAATATCACTTACGAAGAAAATAACATCCCTTACCTCGAAAGATAATACTTCTAGTTGAAACACCGGATATAGGTTATGACTTGAACTTGCACCGTATATCAACACTCAAAGTATACTCACAAGAATACGCTCAAAATATCGAGAGAGAAATAGAGAGAAAACTTCAGTTTCTGGTGTGATTTTCAATTCTAACCTAAGCTCCCTATTTATAGGAAAATGCTTAGAACACCAAAATAGAAAATTGAATATAATAATATTATTTATAAACAAAATTCCTTAGCCCACCTTTGAAATCTGATTTCAGCCATAGCACATGTTAAATGAGGTTCACAAACTCACCAAAAACGTTTTTCTCAAAATAATTAATTAAAACTCCCAAAAATCAATTATTTCGGAACTCCGAAACTTCAATAATTCACAATAAATAGCCCCCTTTTCAGAAAATTTGAATCTTGCGAGTTTTTATAGGAAATTCAATTCTCTACAACTTTGCAGAAGAAAGTTTTTTCAAATTCCAAACAAAATTTGACCGAAATCCACAAACGGGCGATTTTACAGTCTATAATAAATTTTCGGTCAAGAATTGTGTCCACCAACACAGAAAACATGTGTTAATCATTTAATGCCACAAAAATACTCTTCCTCCTCATATACTCATATATCCCACATTCATTGTAAAAATATCACCGTTAATATATTATTAAAATAATATATTTAAATAAATTATTTTATCAGAAAAAGATAAAATATTAATTTTCAACAATTGTCACATTAAAAAATTTTCTCCATCTATATCCTCATAAAATCAATATTTTCCTCATCATATAAATTAATAATTAATTATTCACAAATAATATTACAGAATCACATTATTGACAACTGTGCGGTTCCGGGATAGGGGGCTTTCCAATAAGGATCTCTCCTTACTGGCGCACAATTAGATGACCAAACCTCTCTTTAGACAGAACTTTCTAGGCATTTCCAATAATGTTATCTAATAATATTATTCAGATAATATGAATTATTGCTCCGATAATAGAAAATAAATGCGCGTTGACAATTATTAAAATAATAAAGTAATATAAAATATCAACACAAAGAATTATTAAATCAATAAAATAAAAAATCTTCGAACAAATAATTATTGTAACAATTATTGAGTAGTGCCTTCTTACGTAAGAATCAATAATTGGTGCAATACTGGTAATCTACTATGCAACAATGCGTATTATTGTGTTTTAACCACCGTGTATTTCAACAAAGATTGAGCGATAACAACTACTACTGTTATTTATAAACAACTTATTCTTGTCATTTTCTTCCTCCAATCGCTTTTCCGTTACATGGGCCCACACATGGTCGCTACCGTCGCATTTAATATTCCCGACAAAGATTTGAATATTCCCCGACCAAACGAATATTCCCCGACAATAATGAATATTTTATAACCACTTGCTTATTTTGAAATTTTTGCGCATTTTACCCATAACTTTCCACATTAATCAAATCAACTCTTACTATTTCAACATAATAAATAAAGGAAAATAAATTTCATTTATTAATAATTTGGGGTCTTACATTAGGTGCTGTTTGTTTACATCTAATTGCCTCTTAATGGACTGCCTCTTATTCGTTAAAAGATATGATGCTGTTTTTTTTTTGTTTTTTTGTTACCTTTGAATGTCTCTTAATCAGTAAGACAAAAAATGAAATCTTAATAATTAAGAGGTGCCTCTTAATGAAATTTTTTTGATAATTTTTTTTATATAAATATATTCAACAATATTATGCATTCATTTTTATTAAATTGAATATTTAAAATTATTAAATAAAATTTTACCCTTTAAAATGGTAAAATAGTGTCATTAAATGACAACTTATTTTTAGTTATCAAATAATTTTTTAAATTCAGACCTCATAACTATTTAGATGATCTAATTTATTAAGACATCATAATCATTCAGATCTTAATTTCCAAGTTTATCAAACACAACCTTAGTTGTTGTCATTGTAATTTTACTTATTTATTGGACACTGCGTTGTTAAACTTTTAATTTCTTTGGGCCGATGTTGTTTGCTAAACAGTAATGATTGGATGTTGATTCGGTTTTACCCGAATTCATCGAAATTACAATTGGTAATTCGGTTATTTTCAAATTTCGATTATTATTTGGATAGTAAAATTATCATTACTTGGTTTTTCGGTTATAACCAAGAATAGCTTATCTTGATTCGGTTATAACCCGAATGATCACTTCTAGCGGCGATCAGGTCCCTTTATTCGTTAGCTTATTATATTATCGCTTTAACAATTTAATACATATACTGTTAGCTATGCTCATGCGCAAAAAAACGACAAAATTAATAATTTTATGACAAAAATGACTTGCTTTTATGGCAGACAAAGTTGACCAGCTTTTTTAGTGATGCTAATTCCTTGCAAGTATGTATTAAAAAAATATTTTTGAATAAATGATACTTTTTAAAAGTTACTTTTATTTATTTTGAAATTTAAAATGAATTTATTCAAATTTTGTCAATAAAATTAAATTATTATAAACTATAATAAAAAATACTACTAACTATGAGATTTATTGTTTTCAAAACTTAAATTAGTCATGCCAATTTTGAATTTGAAATTTGTTACAATTATTAATTTGAATTTGAAATTTAATTTTATTATAACAAATTTGTTTATAATTTTATTATTATAATTTATAATTTGTTTATAAATTATTATAGTTTATAATAATTAAATTTAATCTAAACAAATTTCAAATTAAATTTACATAATTTAATTTAGTTTATAATAATTAAATTTAATCTAAATAAATTTTAAATTCAAAATTGGCATGACTAATATAAGTTTTGAAAACAATAAATCTCATAGTTAGTAATATTTTTATCATATTTTATAATAATTTAATTTTATTGACAAAATTTGAATAAATTCATTTTAAATTTCAAAATAAATAAAAGTAACTTTTAAAAAGTATCATTTTTATTCGAAAATATTTTTTTCTGAATACATACTTGCAAGGAATTAGCATCACTAAAAGAGCCGGTCAACTTTGTCTGCCATAAAAGCAAGTCATTTTTGTCATAAAATTGTTAATTTTGTCAAGTCCTACCACATGAGCATATAGCGGCAGGCATGTATTAAATTGTTAGGGGCAGTAATGTAATAAGTTAACGAGAATAAAGGAGACTGGAGTGCCGCTACAAGCTGTAGCGACAGGGAAAAATCAACCAATCTCAGCTATTAAATGTATGGATCAACGGATGTAACCTTGGTTACTGAATAATGCCTATGACAACCGTTTGTCACAGATTAAATCCCTTTAAATATATGTAATTATATTGACTGTATAATTCTATTTTTTATATATATTTAAATTACACTTAAAAATTTAAATTAAGATAAATATTATAATTCAAAACCAAGAACTTAGAGGATACAAAACCAAGAACGAGAGAGATGAGTTTTGCCCAAAATCACACGAGAAATATATAAAATTTTAAATATTACCATCTCAAGTCTCAACCATGGCTTGTGTTGGCCTTCTTCTTTACAAGCACTCCACATTTCTTCAAACCATTCCTAGAAAATAAATTTCTTAATTTATTATCTTGTACATATTAATTAAGCATTTTCTTTATATATTTAGTTTAATATATTATGGTTTCTTTATGATCAATTCTTGAAAATTAATGCTATTATTTATTTTTGCAGGAAATGTGGTGTCAGTTGTTAGCTATATCGCTCTGGTGTTAATATTACTTTATTTATTCTAAAAAATAAATTAATTCATCTTTAAAAAAAAACTAAACACACAGGATATAATGTGTTCAAACTCTCTTTCTCTAAATTAATAATAAAATATTTAAGTATTACAGAGGGCAGTTCACGGAGATCATCTCCATATGTAACTTCCCTACATATTTAGCTGCTGCTCACCTACTATACACATACGATTCTTCATTCTGATTAACGAAGATACCAAATTTTATTTAATTATGTAACGATAGGGGTGAATATTCACCCTCAAACTTATAAATTATAATATTAAATTAGAAGAGAGGTTTGATATACGATATAAAATATAAGTATTATTTTAGTACCCTCCAATATTTTAAGTTATATTACTCCAAACATATATAACCAACATCTGAGTGCTTCATCAAAGCAGCAAGTCCCAAATAGAATATATATATATATATATATATATATATATATATATATATATATAAGCATGCAAAATTGGTGCTCCAAGCATCATACTAACTCTATGACTGTTTCTTCCATTAATTATAAGTATGATACATTCCAGAAGTACCATTATCATGAGCAGCATATTATTTGTTTTGCCAATGCATATATGGTTTTGTAAACCTGCCCTATCAAATATGAAATATCTAGCGACATAGTTAAGTTAGGCAGCATATATATATATATATATATATATATATATATATATATATATATATATATATATATATATATATATGCTGCCTAACTTATACAGTTATACTACATAGTATATATAATTGAATTTTAATTTCTAAAAATAACTTTGGTTTGTATTTTTGGCCGCATGTCGATGACCAATTGTTATATAATGAATTAGTTTGATTTTCTTTCATTTATTGACATGCACAAAATTGTTATATAATGAATTAGTTTAATTTATTTTTGGTTTGTATTTGTACTACCATTTTTCTAAACTAAGATTCCTTAGTTAACCAAAAATGCACAAAATAATGTTCTATAAAAAAATAATGGATTTGGCTCTCCTCCATTACATCTTTCCTTCAATTTCATCCAATAAACCAATTATTTGATTTAATATTTTTGTTAGTAATGATCAAAATATGTTAATATATAGATAGTTGATGATATTATTAATTCTACCAAAAATTATAATAATTAAAAATATTTTTACCGTTAAAATGTTCGATTACTTTCAATTTTGGAACAATTATGCTATTCAATATAATAAATTAATTAAATTTCAATTATACTATCTACAATTATAAAAAATTAGTTGGTAGCCCGTACATTGCATGAGCTAGTTTCAATAATGAATTTAATAATTTGTCCGACATTCATATTAAAAAAGAACTCAAAATACACAATTCATGTAAATTAGTTCAATTACTATAGCATAAAATTAAGAGATTAAGAGATTCACTTTTCTCTCGATATGCACCCCTTATTCGGCTGATTACCCCATTTAAAGAATGAACGTTGTGGTGGTGAAATAAATTCTGAACAAAACATTACAAAAAATCAAACATTAATAAATCAAGAAACCAATACTAATATATAATAAGGTGTGTGACAATCCTAATTTCAGTAGGGAATTTTCGGTTCCCATAACAAATCAATTAAAACAAAAAACCAACAACAAAGAGAATCATCAAGATCATAATCTCATTTTTTGTGCAATGTATAACAACTCAATAGCTGCATGCACAATACAATTTAAAAGCACCTAATACAAGCCCCAAAATAAAGGCATTAGTCACAAAAATCATCTCTCAAATAGACGAATGTTTTGAAACCCAAAAAGAGAAGAACCCTCATTCTCACGCAAAGCATCAAGTATAACATTAGATAAACGAAATAATGCTTTACATTCTATTCAGCTTAAGCCTTTTTGTTAGTTTCAGTAGGCACACAATAGATCTATAAGGGGGGTTGAATATATCTTTTTTAATTTTAAATATTTTTTATATATATTTAGTATTGCTAATTAATTAGTATGTGACAAACATAAGAATCTTTTCAAGAACAACGGAATAAGTAAAAGATCCCCTTCATTGATATATTCATGAACATACATACATTGTCCGTAGAGTTAGTTAAATTGTAAGCAGTTAATACATACGTAGCATTTATGGCAGTTAGGTACATAATGTAAATGACTGAATGTAAAAGACACAAGGAATTTTAAGTGGTTCAGAGACTCAAGCTCCTAATCCACTCTTCTGCTTCAACAAGCAGGAATTCCACTAAGGAAGGGCAGTGTTGTGAGACCCCAAATTTTATAAATAAAGATTTAAATTTCTCGAAATATTTTTTTTTGAATATTATGGTGTGGATTTGATATAATGTTATAGTTGTGGGTGATATTTATAAATTTTGCAAAGTAAGCAAGTGGTTATATAATATTAGATTGGTGGGGAATATTCTTTTTGTAAAGGGAATATTAAATGACGACAAAGACAATCATTGGTGGATCCCATAATGGAAGTATTGTCGTAGTTAGAAAAGCACGTAATTATCTTTTTATAAAAATAATGGCGAAAGTGTTACCGAATTAAAAGCATTGAACTACTCGGTAGTAAAAAAAATGCGATGTCTACGCTATTGGTTGCATAGTAGCATGCGGTATTGATTATTGATGTTTACGTGAGAAGTCACTCAGTTATACTCAATTATTGCTATAGTAATTGCTGCATCATATCTCTTATATTATTGATTCGATTATTGTCATAGTATCATATGCATAATATGTTATATTATTAAATCAATAATTGAGACGACAAAGTTGTTTATATTATTAAATTACAATATTTACAATGTCTAGAAGTTCTGTCAAGGAGAGGTTTGGTCATCTAATTGTGCGCCAATAAGGAAAAATCCTTATCGGAAAGCCCCCTCTTTCCTGAAAACGACCTGGTTGTTAAATATTGTGAGTTATAATATTAATGATGAATAAGTTCATGTTGATTAAAGATGAATTTGATAGTTTCATTGTGTTGGGATTATTAGTGTTAGTGGAAATCGACATCTCAACTGATGATAATTGATGTCTGGGGGTTATATTGATAAATCGGGTAATTAATAGGATAAATAAGCAATTAATTGCTACTAATTCACATGCTTATATAACTATTTGTTCACATGTGTATACTATTGAATCACATTCTTGTACTATTAGGGGAGTTGGTGCAAGATTGATAATACTTGCAATGACTAAGTTAAAGATGGAGGTACTATAATCGTTATTCAGATTTTCACATGATTATAACTATTGAATCACATGATTGAACTATTGATTCACATTATTTACTATTGGGGGGAGGTGGCAAGTTTGATAATACTTGCAGGACTAAATTAAAAATAAAAGAAAAGTTGGAGGTATTGTACTGTAATATTTTGAGCTCCAAAACGTGCAATTATCGAAACTATATTTTTCTATAAATATAAGTTCATTCTTCCTTCATTTCTCACCAATTCACTAAAGCTATAGAGCAATTATTATAGAGAGAAATTATAGAGAGAAAGAAGAAGAGAAGTCTGCTACCTCACTATTCCAAAGATCAGCTTTTCTTCTAAGGTAAAGGGTATTATTTTTCGTATTCATGAAGAGAATTATTTTCTTTCAATACCGTAAGAGTCGTTATTCCATTCTTTATTATTATGTTGGAATAACTCCGTCTATGTGAAGTACCGCATACATGGTGAAATTCTTCGTTATTCCATTCTTTATTATTACATTAGAATAACCTCATCTGCGGCATTGATCATCGCATGCCCGTGAATTCGTTGTTATTTCATTCTTTATTATTCGTTGGAATATCCAACATTCGATTACGCATGACCTGGTTCCATTCTTTATTATTCTGTTGGAATATCACGTCTGTATGGATTACACATGACCGGTTCCATTCTTTATTATTTCGTTGGGAATAACTTTATTCAGGCGGTTTATCGCATGCTCGGTGAATTCTTACGTTATTCCATTCTTTAGTATTATGTTGGAATAACCTATCTATGTGGATTACTGCATGATGCATGGTGAATGATCCTTCAGATTCATTCTTTATTAAATTGTGGAAATGATCCATCTCACGTGGATTACCGCATTTATCGGGTAAAAAATCCATTTGCATTTTGTATATTCTATTATACTCATCTGGGATATCATTTCTTTTGTACTCATAATGAAATATCATTTTCTTTGGTATTTTTCTGTTACGAGTTACTATTCACAGGTTATTATTCACCCGATTACTATTCACTCTAGTATTATTCACTTTCGGGTATTATTAGGCACTTTTCGTATTTGGAGTACTATCCATGAGTTACTATTCATGGGTTACTATTCACCCGATTACTATTCACTCTAGTATCATTTACTCGGGTATTTGGGATACTTTTTATGTCGGGGTACTATTCACAGGGTACTATTCCTGAAGTACTATTCACGGGGTACTAGTTACCCAAAAAATATATTTCTTTTCTGTCTAAATTATTTTTGGTACATGAATATTATTCTTGAATTTTACTCTACAAAGCAGTATCATGTTGACAATTTGGATATTTTTAAACTCTAGATAAATTTAAAGTCTTTAATATTTATCCTTGATTTCGTTGGATTTGATTTCGTTTGATTATTGCTTATGTCATTGTCATCATCCTCATGCTTATATTATGATAAAAGTCATCTTTGGCTTACGTGCATAGATGGACTTGATATGATTATGACCAGGGATTATTCGGTATAATCATGACCGTAATGTGACGAATGATGTGGTGAAAGTCCTCATTGGCCTGTAGTTCATTGATGGGCCGGTTGTTGGTATGATTATGATGAGGGGATTATTCGGTATAATCATGACCATTGATGATTACATGAATATCCTTGGCCTTGGTGCAGGGATGATTTGATTTGATTTATTAAGCTGAGTCTCAGCGATAAAGTTGATGAAAAACTTTTTAAATCATAGAAGATAGTAGATTTTATGCTCTACTTGACTCTTCTAATGGATTGCTTATTTCATTGCAGCTTATTTATCTAAAACTTGTTGTCTCATTATATTCTATCAGTTGTTATACTGTTGAAGGCTAAGGATAATTTATTCTGCATTATCTTAGTCATAATATTTCTTACTGGGCTAGTTGAGCTCACCCTTTCTTTCATTATTCTCTTCAGGAAATGAGAATATAGTTGGGACGAGTCGGGGAACAGATTGACGGTCCAGATAGTTATTTTAGTTGTCCTCACTATTCTATAAAATAGTGTGACAATAAATGTAATGAGGACTTCATTGAGTGTGGATATTATCTAGAAGACAATATTCGTGTTAAAACTCTCAGCTTATGTTTTGTCGTATATTACACGGCTGTTGTATAATTAAGTTGTATTTGAATTTATGTAGTGTGATATCTGGCGACCCAATATGGGTGATGTATACCTGTTTTGGGGGCGTTACAGTTGGTATCAAAGCTTAGGGATATGATCCTTGGCTGAGATGTGAGACAAGAACTAGGAGGGGAGAGACGGGGAATTCTTCGCTAGTATGACCTACCTAAGTTTATTTGGTATTTAATTGGTCGGTCAGAGTATAGGGATAATATGTGATACGTTAATTAACCCTTGTTTTGTGATAGTGTTTGAAAATGACATCTGAAAATGTTGAGATCAGGAATGAAACACATGAGACCGTTGAGTCACCAACAATCAATACCCAGGATAATGTGCAACAGGAAGACAATAATCCTCAGGTAAATAACAACACCGATCAAATGATGAACGATGGGATGTTCAGAGGCTTTATGAAATTCATGCAACATCAGGTAAGAGAGACTCGTGTTCAAAATATAGGTGGAAATAATGGCAACCCACGGTCGATCACCGCTAAGCAGTTCAAGGAGCTGGGACCACCGGAGTTTTTGGGAAAGCTAGAACCACTTAAGGCGGAGACGTGGTTAAAGCAAATCACCAAGATATTTGATGTCTTGGGATGCTCCGAGGAGCAAAAGGTTCCCTTTGCCACTTTTATGTTGCGTGAAGAGGCAGATTACTGGTGGGAATCTGTAAAATGTACCCAACTTGATGTACTCAAGATGTCTTGGGAGAAGTTCCAGGAGCTGTTCAACAACAAGTACTTTCCCGAAAGTATTCGTCACATGAGGGAGGTGGAGTTTATCAAGTTGGAGCAAAATAATATGACCGTGTCGCAATACGAGGATAAATTTACGGAGTTATCCCGGTTTGCATCCCATTTAGTCGATAATGAGGAGCGAATGACGCGAATTTTTCTAAGAGGTTTGAAACCCGATATACGTCAATACCTCATTTCTCACAAACTTTGTTTATATTCAGATGATGTTAATAGGGCTCAGTTATTGGAGCGCGATAATGAGTCAGCATAACCAAAAGGTAATGACCAGCAACACGATAATAATCGTACCGGTGGCAACGGCCATCGGAACAACGATAACCACCGTGGAGGAAATTATCATGCCAAAAATGGTAACCACTTCGGTGGTAATCATGGCCAAGATAACAGGACTGGAAATTTCAAGAAGAGAAGGTTCAACAACGATGGAAAGACAGCAGCACCAACACCCGTTTTCAAGGAAGGAGAACGACCACCAATTGTATGCTTCAAATACGGAGGGGAGGGACATATCAGTCCAAACTCCACGATGCAGTCCAAAGCATGTTACAATTGTGGAAAAGAAGGTCACCTAGCCCGATTTTGTTGTGCACCAAAGTTAAGTTCAGCTGGGACGGTGGCACCAAAGGGGGATACAGACAAAACAAATTCGGTGGTTTCAGGAAGAGCGTTTTTTGTGACTTCTCAAAAAGTGAGTAACCAGAACGAAGTTAGTACGGGTTAGTTAATTATAAATTCTTGCGAAGTCTATACCTTATTAAGTACCAGTTCTACCTATTCTTTTATCTCTCTTGCTTGCGCTCAACGTTTAAATTTGACTCTGGAGAAATTAGACTTTGACTTATCGGTTGAAACTCCGTTAGGAGAAACCTTCGTTACCTCCACTGTTTATAAATCTTGCTGATTCATATCGACACTTTCACGTTACCTATCGATCTTATCTCTTTGAAAATACTTGCCTTTGCTGTAATTTTAGGAATTGATTGGTTAACTACTCATCATGCTTTTCGTAAGGTTGTTAGCTTTCATATTCCTAACCAACCTGTTATGCGAATTCAAACAACCAAACCACTAAAGTTAATCACTGTTATATCAAGCCATAAGTAAAGAGCCCCGATCCTTTCGTTATTGACTTCCTTGTGTGGAATGCACCGAAGCCATACTTTCTATAGGCGACGTCGTGA
The DNA here is from genome assembly GCA_020205605.1 of Panax ginseng. Lineage (NCBI taxonomy): Eukaryota > Viridiplantae > Streptophyta > Magnoliopsida > Apiales > Araliaceae > Panax > Panax ginseng. The sequence continues at coordinate 161,165,430 of CM035128.1, forward strand.
ATGACGATGACAAGTTGATAAGTATCAATGTGACGTACTATCCAAGTCTTGGATGAGAGTCACAGTTTTGAATGATATTTCTATTGTTAATAAATTTCCTGAAGTATTCCTGAAGACTTCTTAGCTTACCCCTAGTGCGTGAAATCGAATTTTGTATTGACCCCAGTACAAAACCCATTTCTAAAACTCTTACATATTTTCTTCACCCAAAATGAATGTATAATGCGCCAAAGACGTTGGCTCAAGCTGTTGAAGATTACGACTATACCATTCAATATCATTGTGAAAGAGCGAACGTGGTAGCTGACGCGTTGAGTAGAAGATCGTATGCGTTTACGAGTGCGATGTTGTTAACACAAAAACACATTTCGTATATGTAAGACCCCAACTTATTATAAATGAAATTGAATCTCCTCTATTTATTATTTTGAAATAGTAAGGGTTGATTTGATTAAAGTGGTTAGTTATGGGTAAAATGAGCAAATATTTTAAATAAGCAAGTGGTTGTAAAATATTCATTGTTGTCGGGGAATATTCGTTTGGTCGTGGAATAGCTGTTGGGGAATATTAAATGCGGCAGTAGAATTTTGTGTGGGCCCCATAATGTAAAGCGATTGGATGAAGAAAGCGACAAGTATAAGTTGTTTATAAATAACGACGTAGTTATTCAGATTATCTTGTTGAAATACAAATTGGTTAAAACACAAAGAAGATACTTGCGGTATTGCACAAATTATTGATTCTTACGTAAAAAAGGCACTACTCAATAATTGTTACAGTAATTATTGTTCAATATTTTATTTTATTGATTCAATAATTGCTGCGTTGATATTTTATATTATTGTTGTTTCAATAATTGTCATTACACAATTTTTTCTATTATCAGATCAATAATTCATATTATTTGAATAATATTATTAGATAGCATTATTGACAATGTCTAGAAAGTTTTGTCTAATGATAGGTTTGGTCACCTAATTACGCGTCAGTAAGGAGAAATCCTTATTGGAAAGCCCCCTCTTTCTTGGGAACGGCCTGGTTGTCGATATTGTGATTCTATAATATTATTTGTGAATAATTAATTATTAATTTATATGATAAGGAAAATATTCATTTTATGTGGATATAGATGGAGAAAATTTTAATGTGACAATTGTTGAAAAATTGATATTTTTATCTTTTCTGATAAAATAATTCATTTAAATATATTATTATATTTTAATAATATAATAATGATGATATTTTTACAGTGAATGTGGGATATATGAATAAATGAGGAGGAAGAGTATTTTTGTTACAATAAATGTTACAAAAAAATTTTAAACATGTCGGCGGGCCCATTTCTTGACTGTAATTTGATTATAGCCTGTTAAATCGTCCGTATGTGGATTTCGGTCAATTTTTGTTTGGAATTTAGAAAAACTTTCTTCTGCAAAGTTGTAGATAATTAAATTTCCTATGGAATGGACATAAGATTTGAATTTTTCTGATAAAATGGCTATTTATTATGAATTATTGAAGTTCCGAAGTTTTAGAATAATTGATTTTTGAAGTTTTAATTGTTTTATTTAAGAAAAACGCTTTTCTTATTTATTGTGGGTGGGTGGCTGATGTTGTGGGTTGGTGGTGTGTGTAGGAAGTTAAAGAAAATTATATTATTATTATATTAAATTTTTTTCTTTGGTGTTCTAAGCATTTTCCTATAAATATGGTGCTTAGGTTAGAATTGAAAATCACACCAGAAATTAAAGATTTCTCTCTCTATATTATCGAGTGTATTCTTGTGAGTATTTTGATACTTTGAGTGTTGCTATACGGTATAAGTTCCTTCAGCAATATATCCAGTATTCCAGTCAGAAGTACTGTCTTTTCGAGGTAAGGGATGTTATTTTTTTTATAAATGATATTATTTCTTTCAATATCATTATGCCGAAATAGTGCTAAGATTTTTCTTGTGAAATTCTTGTCTTTTAGTGTCGGGGTTACTATTCACGTATACGGCACTATTCACAGAAAAATTAAATTTTCATTTTTTATCCAAAATATCTATTATAGATACTAGCTTTGATTGTATCCATATTTTGATCATTCTTGAATTTTACTCCACTATGATTATTTATGAAGTATTTTTGAACTCGGATTGTTTAAAGTACGAATCCTTAAAATTTGTTCTTTTGTTTCACTGGATTCATTATTTTTAAAATATTTTTTTCATCATCCTCAGTCCTAAATGATGATATTACTGAATATCTTTGGGCTGTAGTGCAAAGATGGTTGATTTTCTTATGAATATCTTTGGCCCGTAGTGCAAAGATGTACAGTGTTGAGATGAACATGACCAACTGATGAATATCTTTGGCCTGTAGTGCAAAGATGAATATTTGACTTAAGATGTATATTAATTGATGTTACAGATAAAATATTGACGATGGACTTTTAAATTTATAGATAATAGTAGATTTCATTCTCTACGTAACTCTTCTATGAATTATTATTTTCGCTGCGAATGTTGATTTAAAACTTGTTGTCTATTGTATTCTATCAGATTTTTTTCCCTGTTGAAGACTAACGATAATTTGTTCTATATTATCTTAGTCATAATATACTTTACTGGGCTAGTTGAGCTCACCCTTTTCCTTTTTGTTCCATTTTTCTTCTCAGGAGGCGAGAATGTAGCGAGTACTAGTCGGGGTATGAAATGATGGTTCTAGAAGTTGTTTTAGTAGTTCTCACTATTTTATAAAATAGTGTATCAATAATTATAATGAGGACTTATTTGAGTGTGGATATTGTCTAGATGACAATATTTGTATTTAAACTCACAGTTTATGTGTTGTCGTATTTTGCACGACAATTGTATTAAAAAGTTGTAGTTGTTTCTGTACCTGTATTTTGGTGACTTAGAATGGGTGTTGTATACTTATTTTGGGGGCTTCACAGTTGGTATCAGAGCTTAGGGATATGATCTCTGGCGGAGATCAGGGAATAGAACTAGGAGGGGAGAGACGAGTAAATCCTTCTCTAGTGTGTCCTACCTAAGCTTATTTGTTGGTTGGTCAGTATATAGGGATATTATGTGATATGTTGATTTCTTTAAATAACCCTTGTTTTATGGCAGTATTTGAGAATGGCAATTGAGAATGTTAACAGTGGAGTAAATGAGATTGTGGAGACACCTTTACTCACCAACAAAGAGAACGTGCAACAGGCTGACAATGTTCCTCCTGTAAACAACACCACTGATCAGACGATGAATGAAGGAATGTTTAGAAGCTTTTTGCAGTTCATGAAAAATCAGACGAGGGAGACTCATGTACAAAATAATTTGGTGGAAATGATAATAACGCCTGCGGTTTGTCACAAATGCAAGATTCAAAGAGTTGGGACCACCGAGTGCGGGAAAATTTGGATCCGATTATGCGAAGCGTGGGTCAAACAAATCACCAAGATATTCGATGTCTTGGGATGCGGAAAAACGAAGGTTCCATTCGCCACCTTTATGTTCCAGTAATGAAGCGATTCATTGGTTGGAATCATGAAGCGTACTCCCATCAAACCGCCTTTCAACATGTCTTGGGAAACATTTTAGAAACTCGTTCAATAACAAGTACTTTCCGAAAGTATTCGTCATATGAAGGAAGTAGAATTTATTAGACTGGAGCAAAACAACATGACGGTGTCCCAGTACGAGGCGAAGTTTGCAGAGTTATCCAGGTTTGCACCTCATTTGGTGGAGAATGAGGAACGTATGACGTGGATGTTTCTGAGAGGTTTGAAACCCGACATACGTCAATATCTCATTTCTCATAAATTTTCTCTCTATTCAGATGTTGTCAACAGGGCTCAATTATTAGAGCGAGATAACGAGTACGTTCAACGAGAGGGACCACAATCGAGGATCATCTGATAAAGCGATCATCAAAACAATGATAACCAGCGGAGAAAGAAAAATATGGATAAAAGTGGTAACCACTCTGGTGGTAATCATGGCCATGAAAATAGAAGAAGCGAGTCGGGGGGAGATTTTCAAAAGAGGGGATTCAACAATGACAATGCGAAGACGTCAGCACCAGTAGCAACTGGTTCTAAGGGAGGAGAACGACCACCGATCGTATGCTATAAATGCGGAAAAGAGGGACATATCAGCCTAAACTGTCCACAATAGTTCAAGGTACGCTATAATTATGGAAAGGAAGGACATATCGCTCGAGATTGTATGGTAGCGAAACCAAGTCCAGTGGGGATGGTGACTCAAAAGGTTGTCCCAGAAAAGTCAAAGTCAACGGTTCTTGGAAGAGCGTTTGTCGTGACTGGTCAAAATGCGAGGAACTCAAACGAGGTGATCACGGGTAAGCTAATCATAAATTCTTGCGAAGTTTATACTTTACTAGATACTGGTGCTACCCATTCATTTATCTCTCCTGTTTGTGCTCAACGTTTAAACTTGACTCCGGAGAAATTTGACTTTGATTTATCTGTGGAGACTCCGTTAGGAGAAACTTTCATTACATCCACTATGAATTTTTAGTCATGTCTTTTGGATTGACTAATGCTCTTGCGGCTTTCATGGATATGATGAACCGAGTATTCAAGGACTATTTGGATCAGTTCGTTGTTATCTTTATTGATGACATCCTCATATATTCCAAAAGCCGTGAAGATCATGAGCACCATTTGAAGCTGGTACTCCAAAGGCTTCGTGAAAACAAGTTATATGCCAAGTTGAAGAAATGTGAATTCTGGCTTGAGGAAGTTGCATTCCTTGGGCATGTGGTGTCAAAACATGGAGTATCTATTGACCCGGCGAAGATTGAAGCAATACAAAGTTGGGAGCAACCAAGGCGGTGATCAAAATCACGTAGCTACAGGCTTATTTGGTTATTATCGGAGATTCATAGAAGGGTTTTCTCGAATCACTACTCCGTTAACTCAGTTGACTCGAAAGGATAAAAAATTCGTATGGAGCGAAGAATGCGAGAAGAGTTTTCAAGAGCTCAAGAGGAGACTCATTTCGGCACCTGTTCTGACAATACCGTCTGGTTCGGATGGATTTGTTATCTACAGCGATGCTTCAGGCAAAGGGTTAAGATGTGTTCTCATGCAACATAGGAAAGTCATAGCCTATGCCTCGCGACAACTTAAAGAATATGAGAGGAATTATCCTATTCATGATCTATAGTTGGCAGCAGTCGTTTTCGCACTAAAGATCTGGAGGCACTATCTGTATGGGGAGAAAGTGGAGATATTGTGAGACCCCAGAATTTATGAATAAAGATTTAAATTTCTCGAAATATTTTTTTTTGAATATTATGGTGTGGATTTGTTATAATATTTTAGTTGTGGGTGATATTTACAAATTTTGCAAAGTATGCAAGTTGTTATAAAATATTCTTTTTTTCAAGAATATCCGTACGACCGCACAATCATTGGTGAACCCACAACGGAAGTATTGTCGTAGTAAGAAAACGACAAAATTATCTTTTTATAAAATAACGGCGGAAGTGTTACCATTAAAACTGTTGAAATAGCCGGTAGTAAAAGTACAGTAATACGCGTGGTTTCATAGTAGCACACGGTATTGATTATTGATGCTTCCGTGAGAAGTCACTCAGTTATTCTCAATTATTACTACGATAATTCTTTGCATCATATCTCTCATATTATTGATTCGATTATTGTCACAAGATCATATACGCATTATATGATATATTATTAAATCAATAATTGAGACGACAAAGTTATTCATATTATTAAATTGCAATATTTACAATGTCTAGAAGTTACATCGAGGAGAGGTTTGGTCACCTAATTGCGTGCCAATAGGGAGAAATCCTTATTGAAAAGCCCCCTCTTTCCTGGGAACGATCTGGTTGTTAAATATTGTGAGTTATAATATTAATGATGAATAAGTTCGTGTTGATTAAAGATGAATTTGATAGTTCCATTGTGTTGGGATTATTCGTGTTAGTGGAATTCGACATCTATTCCGATGATAATTGATGTTTGGGGGTTATATTGATAAATCGGGTAATTAATCGGATAAATGAGCAATTAATTGCTACTAATTCACATGCTTATATAACTATTTGTTCACATGTGTGTACTATTGATTCACATTATTTACTATTAGGGGAGTTGGTGCAAGATTAAAAATACTTGCATGGCTAAGTTAAAGATGGAGGTATAGATGGAGGTACTATACTGTAATTCGTATTTTCACATGATTATAACTATTGAATCACATGATTGAACTATTGATTCACATTATTTACTATTAGGGGAGGTGGTGAAAGTTTGATAATACTTACAGGACTAAATTAAAAATGAAAGAAAAGTTGAAGGTATTATACTGTAATATTTTGAGCCCCAAAATGTGCAATTATCGAAACTATATTTTTCTATAAATAGAAGTTCATTTCTTCATTATTCTTCACCAATTCACTTCACCAATTCACTCAAGCTATAGAGCATTTATTATAGAGAAATTATAGAGAGAAAAAGAAGAAAGTCCTGCATTACCTCTCTCTACCAAAGTATCCGATTTCTTTTCTAAGGTAAAGGGTATTATTTCTTTCGTATTCATGAAGAGAGCTATTGTTATTCCATCCCTTATTATTCATTGGAATAACTTTTGTTTATCTGAAATACCGCATACATGGTGAAATTCTTACATTATTCCATTTTTATTATTATGTTGGAATAACTTTGTTTATCCAATATCACATACATGGTGAAAATTTTCTATTATTAGTTCTTTATTATTCGTCGAATATCACATGCGTGCGTTTACGCACTCTAGTTCCATTATTTATTATTTTGTCGAAATATCTTGTCTGTACATTTACATTTACTGGACTGGTTCCATTATTTATTATTACGTGAATATTCATGCGTGCGTGTTCACGCATGACACTGGTTCCATTATTTATTATTCATTGGGAATAACTTTGTCTATCTCTGATCTATCGCACGCATGGTGAATTCTCCTGTTATTCCATTCTTTATTATTCTGTTGGAATAACCTGTCTATGTGGATTACCACATGCATGGTGAATGATCCTTTGTATTAATTCCTTATTAAATTATGGAAATGATATGTTTACGTGGATTATGATGAAAGTCATAATAAAAGAATTGGACTGATGAAAATCATGGGTATATGTGTAGTATTAGTAAGTGTTGTGATGAGTTATGTTGGTTATTATGTGAAAACATGAAAGTTTCTTAGAAATCACAAAGGGATGAAAATCAAATTTTGGTGAAAATAGAACATGAAATTCAATTGACCATATCTCCTATTATATTTTGAATTTTTGGGTGTGGTCAAGTTCTAGAGTTAGATCTATGAGTCTTCTAACTTATCCAAGTAGAATCACTGGAAAAGGTGTTGTAGATTTTTGTGTGGACTATTTTTAGGAAAGGAGTCAAAAGCTGTAAAATAGCAAAAAACTACTGCCCAGAAATTTAAAAGGGCTGTTTCGGCCATTTAATTTATGAGAAAAATTCCGGCCTTTTGGGACATGAAAGTATATGGTATAAAGAAACTCCTGTCAAAAAATGAGCTCATTCTGACTTAAAATGAGCATGTTATGACCATTTCAATATTTAGGTTTTTCTGACGAAAAATGCTATAACCGGAGTTTTATAACTCCGATGACCATATAATTTAAACTGAAAGCTCACATTAACATGTGTAAGATCCTTCCAAGATTTGGGAATTTCAGGAGTTAAACTTGAGGTTGCTAATTTCTTAAGGAATTAATTAGAAATTGATTTTTGAAAAATAGTAAATGAATTTTAAAAATTTCGAGAAAAATATATGTTTATTATGGGACTATATTCTGCTAAATCCCAGAAAAGAAATATTTTTGGGACTGATTTGGTATTTTTCATGAAAATGGTTTAGTTACGAACATATGAGTTAAATATGTTATGTGAAGTAACAAAGTTGAAAAATAAGATTTTATGGCTTAAAAATCCTATATAGGGTATATGCAGATTTTTGATAAAGGATTTGATCACTGGTGATGAGATCTTATGAGTATGACATTTTGAATGATTAAATGTATTATGTGGTAAAGTGTAAACAATTGAAATAAATTGTTTATAAGTTTGAGAAGTGATTAAAATATTGTTATAATATTAATAATATTAGATTATAAGTTTCTTAAGTGGTTGATAATATTTGGATAAATTTAAAATCTTTAATATTTATCCTTGTTTTCGTTTGATTAATGCTTATATCATTGTCATCATCCTCATGCTTATATGGTGACGAAAGTTATCTTCGGCTTCGTGCAAAGATGGACTGTTGATTATTGAATTGTATATCTTTGGCTTACGTGCAGAGATGGACTTGGTATGATTATGACCAGGGATCATTCGGTATAATCATGACCTGTAATGTTATAAACGATGTGGTAAAAGTCCTCGGTGGCTTTTGTAGTGCATAGTTTTGGTATGATTATGACCGAGGATTATTCAATATATAGTCATAACCATTGATGATTTAATGAATATTCTTGGCGTAGTGCGAGGGATGATTAGATGATGTGGTTTATTTATTAAAGTCGAGTCTCAAAGTGATAAAAATTGATGAAAATATTTTAAATCATAGAATATAGTAGATATCATGCTCTACTGACTCTTCTAATGGATTGCTTATTCATTGCAGTTAAACTTGATGTACATTATATTTTATCGGTTTAACATTGTTGAAGACTAATGATAATTTATTACGCATTATCTTAGTCATAATATTTCTTCTTGGGCTAGTTGAGCTCACCCTTTTGCTTTCATTGTTCTCTTCAGGAAATGAGAACGTAGCCGTGACTAGTCGGGAAACGGAGTGATGGTCTGAGATGGTTTATTAGTAGTCCTCATTATTCTATAAAATAATGTGATAATAAATGTAATGAGGACTCCATTGAGTGTGGATATTGTCTAGATGACAATATTTTTATTAAAACTCACAGCATATGTTTTGTCATATTTTACACGACAGTTGCATAATTAAGTTTTTATTTGTATTTTGTACCATGTATTTGGCGACTCAAGATGGGTGATGTATACCTATTTTGGGGGCGTCACAGTTGGTATCAAAGCTTAGGGATATGATCCCTGGCTGAGATGTGAGACAAGAACTAGGTGGGGAGAGATGGGGAATTCCTTCGCTAGTATGACCTACCTAAGTTTATTTGATATTTAATTGGTCGGTCAGAGTATAGGGATAATATGTGATATGTTAATTAACCCTTGTTTTGTGACAGTGTTTGAAAATGACATCTGAAAATGTTTTGATCAGCAATGAAGCACATGAGACAGTTGAGTCAGCTCAACCAAAAGGTCGACCAACAACACGATAATAATCGTACCGGTGGTAATGACCATCGAACAATGATAACCATCGTGGGGGAATTTATCATGCCAAGAATGGTAACGACTTCGGTGGTAATCATGGCCAATATAATAGAAGTGGAAATTTCAAGAAGAGAAGATCACCTAGCTCGATTTTGTCGTGTAGTGAAATCAAGTCCAGCTAGGACGGTGGCACCAAAGGCGGATACGGACAAAACAAAGTCGGTGGTTTCAGGAAGAGCGTTTTTTTTGTGACTTCTCAAAAAGCGAGTAACCCGAACGAAGTTAGCATGGGTTAGTTAATTATAAATTCTTGCAAAGTCTATACCTTATTAGATACCGGTTCTACCCATTATTTTATCTTTCTTGCTTGCGCTCAACGTTTAAATTTGACTCCAGAGAAATTAGACTTTGACTTATCGGTTGAAACTCCATTAGGAGAAACCTTCATTACATGTGCTATCCAAGTCTTGGATGAGAGTCACAGTTTTGAATGATATTTCTATTGTTAATAAATTTTCTGACGTATTCTTGAAGAACTTCTTAGCTTACCCCAAAGCGTGAAATCGAATTTTGTATTGACCCCAGTACAAAACCCATTTCTAAGACCCTCAAATATTTCTTCAACTAAAATGAACGTAGCATGCGCCAAAGACGTTGGCTTGAGCTGTTGAAGATTACGATCGTACCATTCAATACCATCGTGGGAAGTTTAAGCGGGGTGGTGGCGGCGTGTTGAGAAAAAGATCGTATGCGTTTACGAGTGCGATGTTGTTAACACAAAAACCCATTTTGTATAAATTACAAATGATGAAGATAGAGTTAAAGACTCTAGGGACCCACGTGAAGATAACGAATATACGAGTATAATCGACTTTAATCGATAAAGTTAAAGCCACTCAAGCTACATACTTAGAGCTGATGAATGTGAAGAAGAAGGTTCAAGAGGGCGTTATTCTAGAAGCAAGAATCGATGAAGAGAGGAAATCTCAACCCTCGATTTAATTGGCCCATTTGAAATCCTCGATCGAGTAGGAACTGTGGCCTATAGAATCGTTTTACCGCCAAGTATGTCGCGTGTTTATAATGTTTTTCACGTATCGATGTTACGTAAATATGTGGATGACCCGAACCACATTATTAAATTAGAACTAGATGAGATAGCAGAAGATTTAACGTATGAGGAGATACGTGTTAAAATCTTGGATAAGAAGGATCGTATTCAACACTCAAAGGTTATACCTCAAGAGTTAGAATCTGAAATGAAGTTAAGGTATCCTCATCTGTTTCTAAGATACAGTGTACGTACGTAAATTTCGAGGGCAAAATTTCATAAGGAGGGGAGATTGTGAGACCCCAGAATTTATGAATAAAGATTTAAATTTCTCGAAATATTTTTTTTTGAATATTATGTTGTGGATTTGTTATAATGTTTTAGTTGTGGGTGATATTTACAAATTTTGCAAAGTATGCAAGTTGTTATAAAATATTCTTTTTGTCGGGAATATCCGTACGACCGCACAATCATTGGTGAACCCACAACGGAAGTATTGTCGTAGTAAGAAAACAACATAATTATCTTTTTATAAAATAACGGCGGAAGTGTTACCGTTAAAACTGTTGAACTACCCGGTAGTAAAAGTACAGTAATACGCGTGGTTGCATAGTAGCACACGGTATTGATTATTGATGCTTACGTGAGAAGTCACTCAGTTATTCTCAATTATTGCTACGAGAATTGTTGCATCATATCTCTCATATTTGATGATTGATTATTGTCACGGTATCATCTGCATTATATGATATATTATTAAATCAATAATTGAGACGACAAAGTTATTCATATTATTAAATTGAATTATTTACAATGTCTAGAAGTTCTGTCAATGAGAGGTTTGATCATCTAATTGCGCGCCAATAAGGAGAAATCCTTATCGGAAAGCCCCATCTTTCCTGGGAATGACCTGGTTGTTAAATATTGTGAGTTATAATATTAATGATGAATAAGTTCGTGTTGATTAAAGATGAATTTGATAGTTCCATTGTGTTGGAATTATTCGTGTTAGTGGAATTCGACATCTATTCTGATGATAATTGATGTCTGGGGGTTATATTGATAAATCGGGTAATTAATCAGATAAATGAGTAATTAATTGCTACTAATTCACATGCTTATATAACTATTTGTTCACATGTGTGTACTATTGATTCACATTATTTACTATTAGGGGAGTTGGTGCAAGATTGAAAATACTTGCATGACTAAGTTAAAGATGGAGGTACTATACTGTAATTCGTATTTTCACATGATTATAACTATTGAAGCACATGATTGAACTATTGATTCACATTATTTACTATTAGGGGAGGTGGTGAAAGTTTGATAATACTTACAGGACTAAATTAAAAATGAAAGAAAAGTTGAAGGTATTATACTGTAATATTTCGAGCCCCAAAATGTGCAATTATCGAAACTATATTTTCCTATAAATAGAAGTTCATTTATTCATTATTCTTCACCAATTCACTCAAGCTATAGATCATTTATTATAGAGAGAAAGAAGAAGAGAAGTCTGCTACCTCTCTACTCCAAGATTATCTAGTTTCTTTACAAGGTAAAAGGGTATTATTTCTTTCAGTATTCATGAAGAGAGCTATTGTTATTCCATCCCTTATTATTACATTGGAATAACTGTTTATTCAAGTACCGCATACATGGTGAAATTCTTACATTATTCCATTTTCATTATTATGTTGAATAACTTTTGTTTATGCGCAATCTGCATACGTGGTGAAATTCTTCTATTATTCCGTTTCTTTATTATTCGTAAGAATATCCCGTTTGTCTTGCGTTTAACGGACTGGTTTCATTATTTATTATTACGTCGGAATATCACATGCAATGCGTTCTGTGGGACACAGTTCCATTATTTATTATTTTGTCGAATATCACATGCATGCGTTTACGCATTTAATTGGTTCCATTATTTATTATTTTTTGGGAATAACCTCATGCATGCGATCTATATCATCGCATGGTGAATTCTTCATTATTCCATTCTTTATTATTCTATTGGAATAACCTGTCTATGTGGATTACCACATGCATGGTGAATGATCTTTTGTATTCATTCCTTATTAAATTATGAAAATAATCTGTTTACGTGGATTATGATGAAAGTCATAATATAAGCATTGGACTATTGATTATGATGAAAGTCATAATAAAAGAATTGGACTGATGAAAATCATGGGTATATGTAGTATTAGTAAGTGTTGTGATGAGTTATGTTGGTTATTATGTGAAAACATGAAAGTTTCTTAGAAATCACAAAGGGATGAAAATCAGATTTTGGTAAAAATGGAACATGAAATTCAATTGACCATATCTCCTATTATATTTTGAATTTTTGGGTGTGGTTAAGTTCTAGAGTTATATCTTTGAGTCTTCTAACTTATACAAGTGGAATCACTGAAAAAGGTGTTGTAGATTTTCGTGTAGACTGTTTTTAGCAAAGGAGTCAAAAGCTGTAAAATAGCAAAAAGCTACTGCCTAGAAATTTAAAAGGGCTGTTTCGGCCACTTAATTTATGAGAAAAATTCTGGCCTTTTGGGACATGAAATTATATGGTATAAAGAACCTCCTGTCCAAAAATGAGCTCATTCTGACTTAAAATGAGCAAGTTATGACCATTTCAATATTTAGGTTTTTTTGACGAAAAATGCTAGAACCGGAGTTCTATAACTCTCAGATAATAGTGAAATTTAAAGCTGAAGCTCACGTTAACATGTGTAAGATCCTGCCAAGATTTGAGAATTTCTGGAGTTAAACTTGAGGTAGCTAATTTCTTAAGGAATTAATTAGAAATTGATTTTTGAAAAATAGTAAATGAATTTTAAAAATTCGAGAAAAATATATATGTTCATTATGGGAATATATTCGCTAAATCGAGAAGAAAAGAAATATTTTTGGGACTGATTTGGTATTTTTCATGAAAATGGTTTAGTTACGAACATATGAGTTAAATATGTTATGTGAAGTAACAAAGTTGAAAAATAAGATTTTATGGCTTAAAAATCCTATATAGGGTATATGCAGATTTTTGATAAAGGATTTGATCACTGGTGATGAGATCTTATGAGTATGGCATTTTGATTAAATGCATTATGTGGTAAAGTGTAAACAATTGAAATAAATTATTTATAAGTTTGAGAAGTGATTAAAATATTGTTATAATATTAATAATATTAGATTATGAGTTTATTAAGTGGTTGATAATATTTAGATAAATTTAAAATCTTTAATATTTATCTTTGTTTTCGTTTGATTAATGCTTATATCATTGTCATCATCCTCATGCTTATATGGTGACGAAAGTTATCTTCGGCTTCGTGCAAAGATGGACTGTTGATTATTGAATTGTATATCTTTGGCTTACATGCAGAGATGGACTTCGTATGATTATGACCAGGGATCATTCGGTATAATCATGACCTATAATGTTATAAACGATGTGGTAAAAGTCCTCAGTGGCCTGTAGTGCATTGACGGACAGTTTTTGGTATGATTATGACCAGGGATTATTCGGTATAGTCATGACCATTGATGATTTAATGAATATTCTTGGTCCGTAATGTAGGGATGATTAGATGTTGTGGTTTATTTATTAAGCTGAGTCTCAGCGATAAAAATTGATGAAAACATTTTAAATCATAGAAGATAGTAGATATCATGCTCTACTTGACTCTTCTAATGGATTGCTTATTCCACTGCTGTTAAACTTGATGGCTATTGTATTTTATCAGTTTAACATTGTTGAAGACTAATGATAATTTATTCTACATTATCTTAGTCATAATATTTTTTACTAGGCTAGTTGAGCTCACCCTTTTGCTTTCATTGTTCTCTTCAGGAAATGAGAACGTAGTCGGGACTAGTCGGGGAACGGAGTGATGGTCCGAGATGGTTTATTAGTAGTCCTCACTATTCTATAAAATAGTATGATAATAAATGTAATGAGGACTCCATTGAGTGTGGATATTGTCTAGATGACAATATTTGTATTAAAACTCACAACATATGTTTTGTCGTATTTTACACGACAATTGTATAATTAAGTTTTTATTTGTATTTTGTACCATGTATTTGGCGACTCAAGATGGGTGATGTATACCTATTTTGGGGGCGTCACAGATATATTCAGACCATAAAAGCCTTAAATATTTCTTCACCCAAAAGGAACTCAACATGCGGCAGCGATATTGACTCATTTGTTAAAAAGATTATGACCACACCATTCAATACCATCCCGGAAAAGCAACGTGGTAGGCGACGCGTTGAGTAGAAGATCATATTCGAGGAACGAAGTGCGATGATGTCAAGTATACATAATCGATCGAAAAAGTTAAAGTTTTCAAGCCATAGACCCCGGGTGATGCGTATGAAGAAGAAAGTACAAGAAGGTGTTATTCCAGAAGCAAGAATCGATGAAGAAGGAATACTTCGAGTCCACTCCAGACTCTTTGTTCCTAACGACTCTGATTTGAAGAACAAGATCATGATGGAGGCACACAATACACCGTTTGCAATCCATCCTGGAAGTACCAAAATGTATCGTGATCTTTGATATACATTTTGGTGGAACAATATGAAGTGGGAACACATTACCATGGATTTCGTTATGGGTCTTCCCACGGTTTCTCAAGGCATTAATGCTATTTGGGTTATTGTTGATAGATTAACCAAGTTTGCTCATTTCTTGCCGATACAGGAGACTTATTCCCTTGAACGTCTTGCTCGTATATACGTGAATGAGATTATGAGGTTGCATGACATGCCAGTATCCATAGTTTCAGATCGTGACCCAAGATTCACTTCACGATTTTGGGTTAGCTTGCAAAAAGCTATGGGCATGGATTTACGATTCAGTTTGGCATACCATCCTCAAACGGACGGACAATCAGAGAGGACTATTCAAACTTTTGAAGATCTATTAAGGCTTTGTGTCCTAGATTTCAAAGGGAGTTGGGATAAGTATTTACCATTGGTGGAATTCTCCTACAACAACAGTTATCAGACAAGTATAGGTGTGGCTCCATTCGAAGCATTATATGGACGAAAGTGTCTCTCTCCAGTATGTTGGGATGAGGTGGGAGAAGCAACATTGTTGGGACCAGAGTTGGTACGTATGACTACAAAAAATATTCAAATGATTCGACAACATATACAAACGACACAGGATCGACAAAAGAGTTATGCGGATCTTCATCGAAAGGACGTGGAATTTAGTATTGGGGATCATGTATTGTTGCGAGTTGCCCCATGGAAGGGAGTTACAAGATTTGAGAAGAGTGGAAATCTCAATCCACGATTTATTGGTCCATTTCAGATTCTTGACCGAGTAGGAAATGTGGCCTATAGATCGCGTTACCTCCAAGCATGTCTCGTGTTCATAATGTTTTTCACATATTTGTGCTTTGTAAATATGTGAAAGACCCGAACCACGTTATTGAGTTAGAACCGGACGAGATAGCCGAAGACTTAACATATGAGGAGGTACCTGTCAAGATCTTGGATATAAAGGAGCATGTCCTACGTACAAAGGTCATACCACAAGTCAAAATTTTGTGGAGGAACCATGCTATAGAGGAAATGACCTGGGAGTTGGAAACGGAAATGAAAGCGAGGTATCCTCACCTTTTCAAAACACCAGGTACATACGTCAATTTCGAGGACGAAATTTTATAAGGAGGGGAGGTTGTAAGACCCCAACTAATTATAAATGAAATTGAATTTCCTCTATTTATTATTTTAAAATAGTAAGGGTTGATTTGATTAATGTGGTTAGTTATAGGTAAAATGCGCAAATATTTTAAATAATTAAGTGGTTATAAAATATTCATTGTTGTTGGAGAATATTCGTTTGGTCGTGGAATATTCTTGCTGTCGGGGAATATTCGTATGACGGCGCAGCCTTGTGTGGGCCCCATAATGGAAATTGATTGGATGAAGAAAATGACAAGTATAAGTTGTTTATAAATAACAGGCGTAGTTATTATCAAGATTATCATTGTTGAAATACTAAATTGGTTAAAAACAAGAAGACACTGCACGGTATTGCACCACTTATTGATTCTTACGTAAAAAGGCACTACTCTATAATTGTTACAGTAATTACTGTTCAATAATTTATTTTATTGATTCAATAATTGCTGCGTTGATATTTTATATTATTGTTGTTTCAATAATTGTCATTACACAGTATTTTCCATTATCAGATCAATAATTCATATTATTTTAATAATATTATTAGATAGCATTATTGACAATGTCTAGAAAGTTTTGTCTAATGATAGGTTTGGTCACCTAATTACGCGCCAGTAAGGAAAAATCCTTATTGGAAAGCCCACTCTTCCTTGGGAACGGCCTGGTTGTCGATATTGTGATTCTGTAATATTATTTGTGAATAATTAATTATTAATTTATATGATAAGGAAAATATTCATTTTATGTGGATATAGATGGAGAAAATTTTAATGTGACAATTGTTGAAAAATTAATATTTTATCTTTTCTGATAAAATAATTCATTTAAATATATTATTATATTTTAATAATATAATAATGGTGATATTTTTACAGTGAATGTGGGATATATGAATAAATAAGGAGGAAGAATATTTTTGTTACAATAAAATTTAAAAACATGTTAAACATGTCAGCGGGCCCATTTCTTGACTGCAATTTGATTATAACCTGTAAAATCGTCCGTATGTGGATTTCAGTCAATTTCTGTTTGGAATTTGGAAAAATTTTCTTCTGCAAAGTTGTAGATAATTAAATTTCCTATGGAATGGACATAAGATTTGAATTTTTTTGATAAAATGGCTATTTATTATGAATTATTGAAGTTCCGAAGTTTCAGAATAATTGATTTTTGAAGTTTTAATTGTTTTATTTAAGAAAAACGTTTTTCTTATTTATTGTGGGTGGGCGGCTGATGTTGTGGGCTGGTGGTGTGCGTAGGAAGTTAAGGAAAATTATATTATTATTATTATATTAAATTTTTTGCTTTGGTGTTCTATAAATAGGGTGCTTAGGTTAGAATTAAAAATCACACCAGAAACTAAAGATTTCTCTCTCTATATTATCGAGTGTATTCTTGTGAGTATTTTGATACTTTGGGTGTTGCTATACGGTACAAGTTTCTTCAACACTATATCCAGTATTCCAGCCAGAAGTACTGTCTTTTCGAGGTAAGGGATGTTATTTTTTTTATAAATGATATTATTTCTTTCAATATTATTATGCCAAAATAGTGGTAAGATTTTTCTTGTGAAATTCTTGTCTTTTAGTGTCGGAGTTACTATTCACGTATAATATTTAATTATTCACGAATCACAAGACTATTCACAGAAAAATTAAAATTTTATTTTTTATCCAAAATATCTATTATGGATAGTACCTTTGATTGTATCCATGTTTTGATCATTCTTGAATTTTACTCCACTATGATTATTTATGAAGTATTTTTGAACTCGGATTGTTTAAAGTACGAATCCTTAATATTTGTTCTTTTGTTTCACTGGATTCGTTGTCTTTAAAATATTTTTTTCATCATCCTCAGTCCGAAATGATGATATTACTGAATATCTTTGGCCTGTAGTGCAAAGATGGTTGATTTTCTTATGAATATCTTTGGCCCGTAGTGCAAAGATGTACAGGTGTTGAGATTAACATGACCAACTGATGAATATATTTGGCCTGTAGTCCAAAGATGAATATTTGACTTAAGATGTATATTGATTGATGTTACAGGGATAAAATATTGATGATGGACTTTTAAATTCATAGATAATAATAGATTCCATTCTCTACATAACTCTTCTATGAATTATTATTTTCGCTGCGAATGTTGATTTAAAACTTGTTGTCTATTGTATTCTATCAGATTTTTTTCCCAGTTGAAGACTAACGATAATTTGTTCTATATTATCTTAGTCATAATATTCTTTACTAGGCTAGTTGAGCTCACATTTTTCCTTTTTGTTCCATTTTTCTTCTCAGGAGGCGAGAATGTAGCGAGTACTAGTCGGGGTGTGGAATGATGGTTCTAGAAGTTGTTTTAGTAGTCCTCACTATTTTGTAAAATAGTGTATCAAATTTTAATGAGGACTTATTTGAGTGTGGATATTGTCTAGATGACAATAATTGTATTTAAACTCACAATTTATGTGTTGTCGTATTTTGCACGACAATTGTATTAATAAAGTTGTAGTTGTTTCTGTACCATGTATTTTGGCGACTCAGAATGGGTGTTGTATACCTATTTTGGGGGCGTCACAGTATAACTTATAAATGATGAAGATAGAGTTAAAGACTTTAGAGACCCACGTGAAGATAACGAATATACAATTAGAATCGACTTTAATCGATAAAGTTAAAGTCGTGCAAGCTACATACTCAGAGCTAATGAATGTGAAGAAGAAGGTTCAAGAGGGCGTTATTCTAGAAGCAAGAATCGATGAAGAAGAGAAAGAAGAAGAGAAGTCCGCTACCTCACTATTCCAGTATCCAGTTTTCTTCTGAGGTAAGGGGTATTATTTCTTTCGTATTCATGAAGAGAATTATTTTTTTTCAATACTCGTAAGAGCTGTTATTCCATTCTTTATTATTATGTTAGAATAACCTGTCTATGCGAAGTACCGCATACATGGTAAAATTCTTCTGTTATTCCATTCTTTATTATTTCATTGGAATAACTCGTCATGCAATCTTGATCTATCGCATGCCGGTGAATTCTCGTTGTTATTCCACTTTTTATTATTCTATTGGAATATCACCTGCATGCGTAATTACGCATGACTGGTTCCATCTTTATTATTTCGTTAGAATATCCCGTCGTCATGCGGATTACGCATGACTGGTTCCATTCTTTATTATTCTATTGGGAATAACTTGCATCATGCGCGGTCTATCGCATGCTCGGTGAATTATTCTCGTTATTCCATTCTTTATTATTACGTTGGAATAACTCGTCTATGTGGATTACTGCAGATGCATGGTGAATGATCCTTCGTATTCATTCTTTATTAAATTGTGGAAATGATCTATACAAGTGGATTCTGCGGCGTAGTAAAAATCCATTTGCAGTTTCGTATATTCTATTATACTCATCTGGGATATCATTTATTTTGTACTCATCATGAAATATCATTTTCTTTGGTATTTTTTTGTTCTGAGTTATTATTAAGCAGTTACTTATTCACCCGGTTACTATTCACTCTAGTATTATTCACTCGGGTATTCGGGGCACTTTTCGTGCCGGAGTACTATTCGTGAGTTACTATTCATGGGTTACTATTGACTCTAGTATCATTCACTCGGGTATTTGGGGTACTTTTTATGTTGGGGTACTATTCCCGAAGTACTATTCATGGGGTACTATTTACCCGAAAAATATATTTCTATTCTGTCCAAATTATTTTTGGTATATGAATATTATTCTTGAATTTTACTTTACAAAGCAGTATCATGTTGACAATTTGGATATTTTTAAACTCTAGATAAATTTAAAGTCTTTAATATTTATCCTTGATTTCGTTGGATTTGATTTCGTTTGATTATTGCTTATGTCATTGTCATCATCCTCATGCTTATATTATGATGAAAGTCATCTTTGGCTTACGTGCATAGATGGACTTGGTATGATTATGACTGTGGATTATTCGGTATAATCATGAGTAGTAATGTGACGTAATGATTTGGTGAAAGTCCTCATTGGGCTGTAGTTCATTGATTGGACGATTGTTGGTATGATTATGACTGTGGATTATTCGGTATAATCATGACCATTGATGATTACATGAATATCCTTAGCCGTGGTGCAGAGATGATTTGATTTTATTTATTAAAATTCGAGTCTCAAATGATAAAGTTGAAGAAAAACTTTTTAAATCATAGAAGATAGTAGATTTTATGCTCTACTTGACTCTTCTAATGGATTGCTTATTTCACTGCAGATTGTTGATCTAAAACTTGTCATCTCATTGTATTCTATCAGTTGTTATACTATTGAAGGCTAAGGATAATTTATTATGCATTATCTTAGTCATAATATTTCTTACCGGGCTAGTTGAGCTCACCCTTTCTTTCATTATTCTCTTCAGGAAATGAGAATATAGCTGGGATGAGTCGGGGAACGGATTGACGGTCCAGATGGTTGTTTTAGTAGTCCTCACTATTCTATAAAATAGTGTGACAATAAATATAATGAGGACTCCATTGAGTGTGGATATTGTCTAGAAGACAATATTCGTGTTAAAACTCTCAGGTTATGTTTTGTCGTATATTACACGGCAGTTGTATAATTAAGTTGTATTTGAATTTATGTAGTGTGATATCTGGAGACCCAAGATGGGTGATTTATACCTATTTTGGGGGCGTCACAAGTTCCCTGAATCGCTAAGATTCCTTCAAGGCCAGCAACCTTGGAACTTCAGTTCACTAAGAACTCTTCAAGCCCAGCAGGTTTGGAACTTCATTTAGTCCCTCTAGACAAGGACCCCTCAGGCCTTTTCTACTTGTTGTTTGTTGTTGTTGTTGTTGGTGGTGGTGGTGTTTTGCTGCTAAAATCTCTTAAAGCTTTAACATCTTTTGTACTTAGCAGCTTGGCGTGGTCCTCTTTGCATTCTGCGTAGAGTTTGGACCACCTCTTCTCTGGTGCAGCTGATCTTCATTCTGTTCATCTCATCTTCTATTCGATGTCAGCTGTGCACCATCACCAGTTGGGTTTGCTAAGTCTTTGATCTTTTGGCAGACTTCGTTTGGCACTTAGCATTTCCTGAACCCTTCTTGAATGATTTGCAGACATGGTTCTGCATCTGTTCTATTTTAGCTTTTGGTTCCAGGTGATTCGTAGAGTGGCTCTCTAGATCTTCTTTATGCTCTGCCACTCTTTTGAATGCTATCTTTTTGGCCTTCTCGGCTCTTAGCTTAGCTGCCATCTTCAGTGGCATTCTTATCCTTGTTTAGTGAAACTTTTAGTCTGTTCTTGTCCTTTTTCAAATCTGCTTCACTTCCACCTTCAAAGTCTCACTATCATTGAGACTTGTTTTGTTTAGTTCAGGTGGAAGTCGTAGAGTCAACAATATAGCATTCAAACAACTCGACGATTCTTCAACTCAGTAACTCTTGATCTTTGAAGCTCTAGCTGATATATACTCCTTCACAATCTTCTCGTTGGAATATAGTCGTTGGAAGGTATTTGAATTGCCTCGCAGATCTCGAGTTATTTGGTACAGACTGCTTGATGTCACATATTTTCCATTAAATCGGGGGCTTGTTTACCTTGTCATCAATCTGGGATTTGGAAACAATGAGAGATCTGCTAGTTTCTGCACCAGAACAAAGACAAGCATCTTAATACAATGTTCATAAAAATAATAAAACTGTCCACAAAGTTGTTAAGTTCAAATCTATCGTCTACAATTACAACGATACTCGAATTTTACAATATACAAATACTTATGGTTTACCATCAAAAGGTTCTGTACCTGGTTGAACTTCAATAGCTGATCCACAGCATCATTCCCAACTAGTGCCTCACCAACAAAAAGGACCAGATTTGGATTGTTTACATAAATAAGCTAGTTTCTTATCGTTCAAGATATACACTATGAACAGTACTATAACTGAACAGTACTATATTCCAAAACAGAGGACTAAAAAAGGGTGAACATGTCTTTGTATCTGTTGGAGCTAAATCATCTACATTACAAGTAACCACGGATGGACATGATAGCATCTGATATATAGAGAAATCAGATAGCTACTTAAA
This sequence comes from Panax ginseng, assembly GCA_020205605.1. Classification (NCBI taxonomy): domain Eukaryota; kingdom Viridiplantae; phylum Streptophyta; class Magnoliopsida; order Apiales; family Araliaceae; genus Panax; species Panax ginseng. Next base: position 161,187,625 of record CM035128.1, read on the forward strand.
TGACAAATAGCTCAACAACACGCTGAAACCCATGACATGGGAAACAGTTAAACTAGCCATCCCAAAATACTACACTGAAATGAACAACAAGAAAAACATATTCAGCCACTTGGAATCTACAATTAAGATTAAAAAAAAAGCAAATGTAAAATGAAATAAATGTGCTCACGAATGAGTATTATCATTACCTCAGAATTTAAATTTCTTTGTTGTTATAGAAATCTAAGTTGCACTTGGGTTTAAATCACTATCATCATTATCTACACTTGGATCCTGAGTAGCATCATCATTTGAACTCCAGTTCTACATTTAAATAAATAGTAAAGTAAAATTTAAACAAATACCAAAGTCAAAATAAGTAAACTTGCTTACAGATATTAAGCTTCGGACAGTTTCTTTTATCGTGTGTCACACCAACTTTGTTACACGCATGCCAACATCTACTCTTTGTACTTTTTGCTTTCCCTAAAGCCCTTTCTTTTCCACCCTTCAGCCTTTTGCCACACCCTTTTGTTCGCACGTGGTTCGGCTTAATGTAACTATGTTCATAAGTAGAAGCCCTGTTAACTGACTTGGATACACTAATTCCACCCCCTTCCATTTCCTTGTTTCTTTCAGAATCATTCTTCCCAATAATTTTTCTTATCTTTTCATATCCATTATCTAAACAATCTTTTAATACATTTGTGGCTTCTTCATTTATTAGAGCACTATCAATCAAATTTAAAGAACGTTGAATCAATTGAATCTGTAAGAGTAAGTATGACTTGTCATCTTTTATCGCCACACCATTATCATCAATTACACCACTTGAATTTGTTGTCTTTGTCCACCTCTTTAAAATATATTTTGTAGGCAAATTGTCATGATCTTGATACTTATTCAAGTAAGCTAGTACATGCCGACATAGTATTCCCAAACTCTCAAACTTTTTGCAAGTGCATGTTGCATAATCCCAAGAATTGTCATAATGAATTTCTCTTACATTACACTTGTTGACATTCCTTCGGAAAATCTTATATACAATGTAGTTGACATCCTCCTTCATAAGTTCAAACTTATAAGTGGAGCTCTCACATAACTCATCTTCAAATTTATAATACATAAAGTGTGTATAAATGTCAACCATTTAACTTAAGAAGTGATTGGAAATTTTTATTTTTGGTTTCTCAATCAAATCTTTGTTATCTGATTCCAACTCTACATGGCGTTGATGCTGAAGGCCCCGACCAAATTGAATCATAAACTCCACTAATGAATTTCCTTTAGAAACAAATCTTTTGAAAAATGCATGACAACTCCCTGCTCGTTGGCTACTTGACATGTCGGCTGAGAAAACATGATTCACATGTGCGGGTACCCATCTACAACGGATGTCATACATTGATTGAAGCCATTTATTAATAGTCAACCCACTTTTCTCCATGAGCTCTACCCAAGTGGAGTCAAACTTTTCCACAGTCTCGGAATTCCAAATGTAATCTGAAAACTCTTTATAATAAGCATTGTATTTTACTGAGTCAATCTTCTCTGAAAATTTGGTCAAAATGTGCCAACTACAATACCTATGAAATATCTTAGGAACCATCTGTGAAATGACATTTGTCATAGCCGGATCCTGATTAGTGATAATCATCTTAGGTGCATCACCTAGCATTGCTTCCAAAAAATACTTAAAAAGACAAACAAAGGTATCTATGGTCTCATCACTTAAGAAAGCACAACCAAATACAATAGTTTGGCCGTGGTTATTAACCCCCATTAGTGGTGCAAATGTGACGCCCCCAAAATAGGTATACATTACCCATCTTGAGTCGCCAGATACATGATACTGAATACAAATACAAACTTAATTATACAACATGAGCTGTGAGTTTTAATACAAATATTGTCTTCTAGACAGTATTCAAACTCAAAATAAGTCCTCATTTCATTTATTGTCACACTATTTTATAGAATAGTGAGGACTACTAAAACAACCATCCGGGATAGCCAATCTGCTCCGAATCATCCCAAATTTATATTCTCATTTTCAAGAGAAAACGGTGAAAGAAAGGGTGAGCTAAACTAGCCCAGTAAGAAATATTATGACTAAGATAATTCAGAATAAATTATCCTTAGCCTTCAACAGTGTAACAATTGATAGAATATAATAGACAACAAGTTTTAGATTAACAACTGCAGCGGAATAAGTAATCCATTAGAAGAGTCAAATAGAGCATGATATCTACTATCTTCTATGATTTAAAAGTTTATCATCAATTTTATCGTTGTAATACCCATCAACAGTTCTTTATTATACCCAAGACAAATTAATAGAACTTTCATCAACTGTCTTTACCTGAACCACCAAAAATGTTAAGTTAAATTCACAATTCATATTTATAATAATGTGAATTAACAGTTTTTCCTTGCCCCAAAGGCTTAATAGAACGTTTACTCAATATCCTTACCCCAAAGGCTAAAGATATTCAAATGTAATAACAATGATCATACCAATCAATTGTCTATCTTTGCGCTACGGGCCAAAGATATTCAACTATAAAACCAATGGTCATGATCATACCAATATATTTCCTGTCAGTGCACTTCGGCCAAAGACATTCAACTGTTAACTAATGATCATGATCCTGCTAATCACATCATCGAATTATCCATGCACTACGACCAAGGATATTCGTTAGTTTCACCAATGATCATGATCATGTCATACACCTGTCCATCTTTGAACTACAGGCCAATGAGGAATTTTACCACATCATTCGTCATATTACGGTCATGATTATACTGAATAATTTTTGGTCATTATCATACCAAGTTCATCTATGCACGTAAGCCAAAGATGACTTTCATCACAATATAAACATGAGGATGATGACAATGACATAATAATTCAATAAAACGAGTTCAAGGATAAATTTTAAAGATTTATAATTTAATTTATCCAGGAATCAATAACGTCCAAATTGTCAATATGATACTGCTTTGTAGAGTAAAATTCAAGAATAATATTCATGTCCCAAAAATAATTTGGACAGAAAAGAAATATATTTTTTGGGTAAATAGTACCCCGTGAATAGTATTTTGGGAATAGTACCCCGTGAATAGTACCTCGACATAAAAAGTATCCAAAATACCCAAGTGAATAATATTCGGGTAAATAATAATTTGGGCGAATAGTAACTCGTGAATAGTACTCCGACAAAGTGCCCCGAATACCCGAGTGAATAATACTAGAGTGAATAGTAATTGGGTGAATAGTAACTTATGAATAGTAACTCGTAAAAGAAAAATACCAAATAAAATGATATTCCATGACGAGTACAAAAGAAATGATATCTCATACAGTATAATAGAATATCTTAAAGCGCAAATGGATTTTCACCGCCGTGCAGTAATCCACGTAGACATATCATTTCCACAATTTAATAAAGAATGAATACGAAGGATCATTCACCATGCATGCGGTAATCCACATAGATAGGTTATTCCAACATAATAATAAAGAATGAAATAATGGAAGAATTCACGAGGGCATGCGATGAACCACGTAGGCATAAAGTTATTCCAATGAATAATAAATAATGGAACAAATTAAATGCGTAATACGCATGCAGACGGGATATTCAATGAGAATAATAAAGAATGGAACCGAGGTTATGCATAATCCTTGCAGATGCAGGATATTCCAACGAGAATAATAAAGAATGGAATAATAGAAGAATTTCACCATATATGAGGTACCATTATGTAGCGAGTTATTCCAACATAATAATAAAGAACGGAATAATGAAGGATTTCACCATGTATGCGGTACTTGCATGCGTGAGTTATTCCAACATAATAATAAAGAATGGAATAAATGTGAGCTCTCTTCATGAATACGAAAGAAATAATACCCCTTACCTTAGAAGAAAAATGAATATTGGAATAGTGAGGTAGCAGACTTCTCTTCTTCTTTCTCTCTATAATAATTGCTCTATAGCTTTAGTGAATTGGTGAAAAATAATGAAGGAATGAGCTTCTATTTATAGGAAAATATAGTTTTGATAATAGCACATTTTGGAGCTCAAAATATTACAGTATAATACCTTCATCTTTTCCTTTATTTTTAATTTAGTCCTGCAAGTATTATCAAACTTGCACCACCTCCCCTAATAGTAAATCAGTGAATCAATAATATACACATGTGAACAAATAGTTATAATCATGTGAATCAATAGCAATTAATTGCTCATTTATCCGGTTAATTACCCGATTAGTCAATATAACCTCCAGACATCAATTATTATCGAAATAAATATCGATTTCCACTAACACTAATAATTCCAACACAATGGAACTATCAATTTCATCCTTAATCAACATGAACTTATTCATCAGTAATATTAAAATTTATAATATTTAACAACCAGGTCGTTCCCAAGAAAGAGGGGGCTTTTCGATAAGGATTTCTCCTTATTAGCGCGCAATTAGGTGACCAAACCTCTCCTTGACAGAACTTCTAGACATTGTCAATATTGCAAATAATAATATGAATAACTTTGTCGTCTCAATTATTGATTTAATAAAATAAAATATTATGCAGATGATACTGTGACAATAATTGAATAAAACTGAGTGACTTCTCACGTAAGCATCAATAATCAATACCGTGTGCTACTATGCAACCACGCGTATTACTATACTTTATCATCGATTATTTTATGACAACTTGTTTACTTTGAAAAATTTTCACATATCACCCTTAACTTTAACCTTTTATAAATTTAACCATTTACTAAATAAAATAATTATAAAAAATTAAATACTCTTATTTCATAAAATTCGGGGTCTCACAGCAAATATCATTCCGTAATGATTAGTGTTGTACGTGGTATCAAAAATGACAACATTGCCGTAAAATCTATAAGCCCGTCTAGAAGTTGCATCGGCCCAAAAACAATTACGAGTAATCTTTTTTCATCGTCTATGTCAATTGTAAAAGTGAATGAAGGATTCTTTTGTTGTTCTAACTTCAAGTACTCATTCAACATATTTCCATCTTATCCCTTTAATTCATTACGATTGTCTCTTTCAAAGTTATACAAATCTCGTTGCGTGCAACCAATATTTTCAATCTCTTTCAAAGTTATACAAATCTCCCGCTTGCAATGCAAGAAAGTTGTATTGTTGGCATTGTGGTATATTCACCATGCCAAGTTATTGAGTCAAACATTTTTGGGCAGCTGACACATTACGGTGTGATCATAAAAGATGCCTTTTATGTGGGGTTAACAATGGGTGACAATGGCCCTCCTAAGCTATGGTAACTACGTACAAGTCATTTCTTTTAACCACTACAATTCTTGCACTACAACCTTCTTTGATAGATCCACGTTTTCTTTTTGCATCCACATCGGCTAATAGTTTGCTTTTTCCTTAGTTATAACACACATACTGTGTGAGATCCCGAATTTTATGAAATAAAAGTATTCAATTTTTTTATTTTGGTAAATAGTTAAATTGATAAAAGTTTAAAGTTAAGGGTCATATTTGAATTTTTTTTTCAAAGTAAGCAAGTTGTCATAAAATAATCGGTAGTAAAAGTACAGTAAAACGCGTGGTTGCATAGTAGCACACGGTATTGATTATTAATGCTTACGTGAGAAGTCACTCAGTTATACTCAATTATTGCTACAGTAATTGCTGCATCATATCTCTCATATTATTGATTCAATTATTGTCACAAAGATCATCTCGCATAATATTTTATATATTATTAAATCAATAATTGAGACGACAAAGTTATTCATATTATTATTTGCAATATTGACAATGTCTAGAAGTTTCGTCGAGGAGAGGTTTGGTCACCTAATTCTTGCATTATTAATAAGGAGAAATCCTTATCTGAAAGCCCCCTCTTTCCTAGGAACGACCTGGTTGTTAAATATTATGAGTTATAATATTAATAATGAATGTTATTAAAAATCGAATTTGAGTTCGGAGTTGAATTTGGAGACGCGGACGTGATATTTGAGTCCGGAACGATGACATTAGTAGAAATAGACTATAAACTAAAAATTTGTCAGGGTTGAATTTTTTGGAAAAAGTCAAACTTCGAAATTTGAAAAATTAAATTTTTGAGAAAAATATTTCTATTGTGTTAGGATTGTTAGTGTTAGTGGAAATCGACATTTATTTCGATAATAATTTATGTCTAGAGGTTATATTGACCAATCAGATAATTAATCGGATAAATGAGCAATTAATTGCTATTAATTCACATGATTATAACTATGTGTTCACATGTGTGTACTATTGATTAACTTGATTTACTATTAGGAGAATTGGTGCAAGATTGATAATACTTGCATGACTAAGTTAAAAATAGAGGTAAAGATGAGGGTATTATACTGTAATATTTCGAGCTCCAAAACGTGTAATTATCGAAACTATATTTTCCTATAATTAGAAGTTCATTCTTCCTTCATTTCTCACCAATTCACTAAAGCTATAGAGCAATTATTATAGAGAGAAATTATAGAGAGAAAGAAGAAGAGAAGTCTGCTACCTCACTATTCCAGTATCTAGTTTTTTCTAAGGTAAGGGATATTATTATGATAGTAAGGGGTATTATTCTTTCGTATTCATGAAGAGAGTTATTTTCTTTCAATACTCGTAAGTGTTGTTATTCCATTCTTTATTATTATGTTGGAATAACCTGTTTATGCGAAGTACCGCATACATGGTGAAATTCTTCTGCTATTCCATTCTTTATTATTCTGTTGGAATAACCTGTTTGTGCGGTCTAGTGCATGCCTGGTGAATTCTATTGTTATTCCAATTATTATTATTCTATTGGAACATCCTGTCTATGGGGATTACGCATGACGTGGTTCCATTATTTATTATTCTGTTGGAATATCCTGTCTGTGCGGATTACGCATGACCTGATTCCATTCTTTATTATTCGTTGGGAATAACACATGCATGATCATATCGCATGCATGGTGAATTCTTACATTATTCCATTCTTTATTAACTGTTGGAATAACTTTGTCATGTGGATTACCGCATGCATGGTGAATGATCCTTTGTATTCATTCCTTATTAAATTGTGGAAATGATCTGTCTATGTGGATTACCGCATGGTGGGTGAAAATCCATTTGTAGTTTCGTAATTTTTCTGACCCTCAAAAATTCTGGAAAAATTTGAAATGATGGTTTGTTGAGTTTTCTAGTTTGTGTCCAAAAAATGGCGATTTTTGGATGTATAGATTAGGAGTTATGAATTTTATGGGAAAAGACTATTTTAAAAGTAAACCCTTATAACTCCTTGTGGTTAACTCCAAAATTGGTGAAATTTTTATTGGGAGTACATGTATATAACAGGAGTATACCCTGTAAATCTCAGAATTTTTGGACAAAAGTACAATTTATGATAAATGTCTAAATATTCGGAAGTTTTGGCCATATGAAAAATAATAAATGAATTTTAAAAATTTCAAAAAAAATATATGTTTAATATGAGACTATATTATGCTAAATCCAAGAAAAGAAATATTTTTGGGACTGATTTGATATTTTTCATGAAAATGAACTAGTTATGAGTAAATGAATTAAATATGTTATATGAAGTAACAAAATTGGAAAATAGGATTTTATGGCTTGAGAATCCTATATAGGGTATATGCAGATTTTTGATGAGGGATTTGATCATTAGTGATAAAATCTTATGAGTATGACATTTTTGAATGATTCAAATACATTATTTGGTAAAGTGTAAACAATTGAAATAAATTGTTTATAAGTTTAAGAAGTGATTAAAATATTGTTATAATATTAATAATATTAGATTATGAGTTTATTAAGTTATTTATAATATTTGGATAAATTTAAAGTCTTTAATATTTATCCTTGTTTTCGCTTATATCATGGTCATCATCCTTATGCTTATATTGTGATGAAAGTCATCTTTGGCTTATGTGGAAAGATGGACTGTTAATTATATCTTTGGCTTACGTGCAAAGATGGACTGTTGATTATTGGTTTTATAGTTGTATATCTTTGGCTTACGTGCATAGATGGACCGTTGATTATTGGTTGTATATCTTTGGCTTACATGCAAAGATAGACTGTTAATTATTAGTTTTATAGTTGTATATCTTTGGCTTACGTGCAAAGATGGACTGTTAATTATTAGTTTTATAGTTATATATCTTTGGCTTACGTGTAAAGATGGACTGTTGATTATTGGTTTTATAGTTATATATCTTTGGCTTACGTGCAAAGATGGATTGTTGATTATTGGTTGTATATCTTTGGCTTACGTGCATTGATGGGTAGTTGTTGGTATGATTATAACCAGGGCTTATTTTGTATAATCATGACCATTGTTAAAAACACGAATATCCTTGGCCTGTAGTGCATGGATAATTCGTGGTCGTAATACTAATGAATATCCTTGGCCGTAGTGCATGGATGATTCGATGATGTGGATTAATTATTAAGCTGAGTCTCTGCGATAACATATTGATAATACACTTTTAATTCGTAGAAGATAGTAGATATCATGCTCTACTTGACTCTTCTATATACAGTTGTATGTCTTTGGCTTGTATACCAAAGATGAATTGTTGATGACAGGAGAATAGAACGGTGGTCTATAGCTGTTGAGGTTCTCCCTAAATAGTATGAAAATAATTTTATTGAGAACTTTAGATAATTGTGTCGTATTGTATATGTCATTTGATATTTAATTTTGGTGAACCGAATAGGGTGAGGTGAACCCAACTTTGGAAGGGTGTTTTGCCACTATCATACAAGATGTCTAATGACATAAAACCTCGTGTTATCATAAGACAGGGTTGTGCACATCCACTTGCTGAGTATATCTACGAGCACTACCTATATAATCTTGAAGTTTATTTGAAATATAATTCTCACTTGGAGACAACAGAGATAATTATATGTCAAGAGAAGACTCACCATTGGAAAGAAGATGATAGCAATCTTCTTGTTTTTCTTTGAGGACTATTGGGTCAACCAAGGATAATTCTGTGGACATATGATATCTATCATAACCTAGACTCATGGTCTCCCATGTACGAAGGTTTCCTTGAGTATTTTTCAAAGATTTTAATTTCTAAAACAGTTATTGACTGTACCTTTATGTAAAGTACCATTGTAAGGTGTTGTGGTCGAGGCACCATGAGAGTTACATATATTTGTATTAAAACTCACGACTTATACATTGTCGTACTTTCTGCATTTAGTTCAACAGTTGTATAAATAAAGTTTATATTTGATTTCTGTAGTGTGATATCTGGCGACTCAAAATGGGTCGTGTGGACCTATTTTGGGGGCGTCACATACTGCTTCTTACAAATCTCACCGCTTCCCTCTTTTCTTTTCTCAGTATGCTTTCGCACACTAAAACCAACATGCATTCACTCATCGGCTACTTGAGGATAGTAGATAACAGTTTTAACATTGTTCACATCCAACCCCTCTTCACTCAAGTCATCCCTCTCCATTTCCATTTCATTTTCAAAATTGTAAATGCAGTCTAAATTCATTTATGCATTATCCCCACAACTATGTATTTCATAGTTCATGCCTTCCATTTGTAAAAATTTTGCCCATAATAAATTAAATAGAATGATTAGGTCCACACTCAATAGAAATACTCAAAAAGTTATCAATCTTAAGTGTATACAAAAACTCGTATATAGCGATAGTAAACAAAAACTAAAGCTACTAATAATATGTTCTGTAAGTTTCTGTTTCATAACTTTTGATAAGCATGTGTTTATGAATCTAAAAATGACAGAGCAATTAAATATTTGCTAGTAAATTCCCCCTTTTTTGTAAAATATACCTGCACCTGTCTAACTATCAGAGAAAATATAGGAAACTACTTTTTATTATTTGAAGAATAACATTATTCTGAATAATGTACCTAATTCCCTATGTTAAAAGTACTTTTGCATTGGCGACTTCTTGATTTCATTGCACTAAATGAATCATTTCTCTTGATTTCCATTGCACTAATGAATCAGTACAAACTTTTCCATTAAGCTTTCTATTGACAATATACCTTGCTGGACAAATAGGCTGAAAAACAGATTGAGATGTACAACAAGCAAGGATAACACAATAGAATTAGAAGAGTGAGAGATTAAGGTTTCATCAAATACCAGTCATCTAAACCTCAAATAGTACCATAAACTACCAAAATCAAAATCGCCGCCCTTAATTTTTTTACCTTTTGACGGATTTGGGGCGAGTTTTAGAGCAAGTCATCACGACGAATTTTGGGGCGTGTTTTGGAAAGTGAGCAGGAGGCAGAGGAAGAAGCGAGTGAGCGAGTAGATCGTGAGAAGCGAGGGAAAGAGAGATCGAGAGAGCAAGATAGCGAGAGAGGAGAGCTAAATTTAGCGAGATAGCGAAAGAGCTTAAGTTCGCGTGAGGAGAGAGAAATGAATTTTATAGGTGAGCTGAGGTGAGCTTTTTTAGAGTGAGCCTAAGATCCTTATTGTGTGTGTGTGTGTGTGTGTATATATATATATATATATATATATATGATCATATATGACAACTAGTGATTTAACATGGTGTGCAGTCTGAACCGGATCCTCAAGATTACTTGAGACAAACCATTCACATCTACGAACGATGAATTCTAGTTATTCATTCTAATTGAGTAAGGTAAAAAAATGTTTAGCTCTTTATTCTCGCTAAGAAAGTTAAAATATAAGTATTATTTTCCTACCCTCCTGTTAACGACAAGATCTTCTGTCACGTCCCAATCACGTAAGACGCTCTGATCCTGCACAATAAACACGATCAACACCAAAAGCTTGGACGGCCGACCAGTGGGAGGATAACTTCGGTGAGTCAAGACAAAGCGATCACAAGGTTAACAACGGAGGATAAAATATCTAGTGTATTGAGAGAGATAAAATTATCAGTTACCTTTTCTTGGACGACATCTTTGCTCTCATATACTCTCAGGCCCGGTTTCTTGTGCTACTCACTCCCTACTGACACAGCCCCCACTTCTCAGTGATCTTAGCCGACTGCATGCAGACTGTTACCTTTTTTTCACTGTTCCCCACCGCCGGCCGACTAAGATCCCAACACATTAATGCCTTGCAGACATCTCGGTCAACAGCTATCTTATTCATCATTACTGGTCAATACCCAAAGAAAGATATTAAATATGGAATGGGTCGGTCTAATGAACAGGCCCAATACTCTAAAGATTAACAAGGTTGACCCAATTGATCGAGCCCAGCTGAAATGACCCGATAGATTAATCAAGTAATTCGGTTCAAACTAATCGACTCAATATATGAAATATCATGACCCAACACTTTCAATATTTGAAATTATATATCAACATTTGAGTGTTTCATCAAAGCCGTAAGTCCCAAATAGAATATATAAATATAAGCACAACAATCATGCAAAATTGGCAGTCCAAGATTAGTACCAACTCTGACTGTTTCATCCATTAATTATTAGTATGATACATTCCAAAAGTACCCTTGTTTGTTTAGGATTGAGTATCAGAATTTTTTTTTAGCTGTATGAGTAGTCGAATAAAGTAAAAAAAAAAAAATATTAACTTTTATATTAAGTAATATTAAATAAATTTATAATAATTTTAAATTTTTTCAAATGGGTAAAATAATAAAATTTGTCATTCAGATATTTCAGACATGTTAATTATCAAATAATTTTTTTCATTCAAATTCAAATTCAAATTCAAATTCAAATTCAAATTCAAATTCAAATTCATTCAAATTTTATCAAACACACTCTAAATTGGACATCTAAATCTGAACATTAAGAGATAACAATACATTCGGATCGGACCCAACAGAGCAAAACTCCAATTTGAACTCCAAAGAGAGATCAGACCCACACCCCCAACCTACACAAACACCAGCTCAAACCGAAAAAACCAGATCCAAAAACAGAACCCCTACTGTGGATGAGTGGGCCAATTTTTTCAACTTATAAAAATTAAAAGATGAAAGAGAAAAGAATACTCTTAATCATATTCAGAAGAAGAGTTATAGCTTCTCTTTTTTTGAAATATGGGTATAATTCTTTTGATTCTTATTCTATTAAATGACAATATCTTTAATTTTTTCTAATGCCCTCAATAGTATTATCAAAACTAGCAACTTGTTGTAAATGATTAAATTGATAGATAAAAAAAATAAATTAAAAAGAACAAAATTGCAATAAATCCTACGGCAAAAGAACAAGAAAATAAAAAAAGGGTCGAGCATGAAAAAATTCAAGACAAAAGTAAAAAATTCTATTTCTCCTTACTCAATTTCTTCTCTTTATTTAATCAAATCTTAAAATTTAATAACTTTTTCACTATAAATTCAAAATTGTAAATCTATATATAGTTGAAAAGGTATCCAAAAAATCTTTAAAATAAGAGGTCTTATTGATATGTTTTGATGTATTTAAAAGGTCAAAAGTTGCAACCAAAGGTTTTCAAAATATGAAGTTTTAATTCTAATTTAGTCATTTTAACCAAATAAAAAGATATCAACAATGGTTCTTATTTTAAAAATGTTAACCAGAACTTTTTAACAATATATAGACTAACAAATTGGATTTGTAACGAAAAAGTTATGTAATTAATTTTAAAATTTGATTGAAAAAAGAGAAAAAAATTAGGTTTAAAAAGAGTGTTTTGACATTTTTTTAACCTTAAAAGTATAGATTGCAATGAATGATCGACTATACATGAGTTAGCTCTCTATATATATGAAAGATGGTGGAGAGTTGGCCAAAATGGGCGCTAAAGACTTTTCGAAAGATTTTTTTAAAAATAGGTGATATGGCATTTAGGTTATATTTGTTTGTAAGAATTATAATCTCAGGATTATAATTAATCCCAAGAGTATTAATCATAGAATTAAATAGTCCTAGTCACGTGTTTATTTTTTATGTGATTATTCATGGGATAATTTAAAATAATATCATGTTATGTTTGTTTTTTACAAGCTTAATTAAAGAACTGGATAAAAAATATCATTTAGACTATTATACTATTACCTATAATAACATATTTTAAACTATAATTTAAACTTGTTTATACATCAAAAAATAAAGCAAAAATACTTTCACTAATAGTTTTTCTCTCTCCGATTTGATCTTCAATTTATATATATATATATATATATATATATATATATATATATATATATATATAAAAACTTGGTTTGAGTAGCAAAAATACTATAAATTTTATTACTCATCAAACCAAGTTTATATATGTGACGCCCCCAAAATAGATATACACAATCCATTTTGAATCACCAGATATCACACTATAAAAATTAAATACAAATTTCATTTATATAATCGTTGAAGCGTAGATGCGAGTAGTACAACAACGATTAATCGTGAGTTTTAATATAATATTATCTCGTAGATGTATCAAACTCAAATTGTTATAATATCATATAAAAATAAGAATGACAAATATTTTAAGACCCCAAAAAGAAGAACGAGAAGATTACTATCATATTCATTCTAATGAGGTGCACTTTTGACGCTTTCAAAGTCGGGTTCTCATCACCCTATTGTTGTTCGCCAAAATCAATTATTAAGTGACGTATAAAATACGACACAAACATCTTAGGTCCTCAATACAATTATCATTGCATACGTCATGCCGTTTTATAATGTATTGAGAAATTTAAACGATCTCGGACTATCACATTATTTCCTCGTTATCCTCGCTTCGAATTCTGCTACACTCTTATTACCCGAAAGGAATTGTGAAGCAAAAGGGTGAAACAACTAACCAAATAAAGAATATCATGACTAAAGATAATTAAATTATCAATAGCTTTCATCAATAATAAATCAGAGATTTAGAACATATGGTAGATGATAAAACTTTTCAACCATAATTGCAGTGGAACGAGCAATCCATTAGAAGAGTCAAATAGACCATCAGATCTATTATCTTCTCTATATTAAAAGTCCACCGATAATGTTTTATCTCTGTAACATCAATCAACAATTCATGTCCACAATCATATGAATAACTCATAATCATAATCGTGGTTCTAAATTCCTCTTCGTACCCAGGACGAAGATAATTTTCATCACCTATCTTTACCTGAAACATCAAAAATCATGGTTATACCAAATCATAATTTCTGCTTATAATCATACTAATTAAATCATCTTTGCACTACGGCCAAAGATATTCATTATTATCACATCTATGAATTAATATTTCATTGCTAAGACTCAGTTCAATAATTAATCCACATCATCGAATCATCCCTGCACTACAGGCCAAGGATATTCTTTAGTATCACGACCACGAATTATCCATGCACTACGGGCCAAAGATAATCGTGTTTTCATCAACTGTCCTGATTATGCCATAAAATAATTCATCTTTGCACCCCTGGCCGAAGAGAATCCATAACTATAATCATACCAAAAACTGTCCATCAATGCACTACGGGCCAATGAGGACTTTTTCCACATCATTTGTAATATTACGGTCATGATTATACCAAGAATAATCCGTGGTCATAATCATACCAAGTCCATCTATGCACTACTGAGCCATGGATGAGATTTCTTTCATAATATAAGCATGAGGATGATGACAATGACATAAAGAATTAATCAAATGAGATAAATGATAAATATTACTTTTATAATACAATTTATCCAGCGTTCAATAATAACCAAATGTTATCAATCACTTAATAATCTCATAATCTAATGTCATTAATATTATAATAATATTTTAGTCATTTCTTAAACTTATAAATAATTTATTTCAATTGTTTACACTTTATCAAATAATGCATTTAATCATTCAAAAATGCCATGCTCATAAGATTTCATCATCAATGATCAAATCCCTCATCAAAAATTTGCATATACCCTATATAGTATTCTCAAGTCATAAAATCCTATTTACCAATTTTGTTACTTCACATAATATATTTAACTCTTATGTTCGTAACTAAACCATTTTCATGAAAAATACCAAATCAGTCCCAAAAATTATTCTTTTCTGAGATTTAGCAGAATATAGTCCCATATTGAACATCTATTTTTCTCAGAATTTTTAAAATTCATTTACTATTTTTCAAAATTCAATTTCTAATTAATTCCTTAAGAAATTAGCTACCTCAAGTTTAACTCCAGAAATTTCCAAATCTTAATAGGATCTTACACATGTTAACATGAGCTTCTAGTTTAAATTTCATGGTCATCGGGGTTATAGAACTCCGGTTATAGCATTTTTTGTTGAAAAAACCTAAATATTGAAATGATCATAACTTGTCATTTTAAGTCGGAATGAGCTCATTTTTGGACAGTAGGTACTTCATACCATATATGTTCATGTCCCAAAAGGCCAGAATTTTTCTCACAATTTAAGTGGTTGAAAATGCCCTTTTAAATTTTCTGGCAGTAGCTTTTTGGCACTTTTCAGTTTTTGACTCCTTTGCTAAAATCATTCCACACGAAAATCTACAACACATTTTCCAGTGATTCTACTTGGATAAGTTAGGAAACTCATAGATCTAACTCTAGAACTTGACCACACTCAAAAATTCAAAATATAATAGGAGAGATGGTCAATTGAATTTCATGTTCTATTTTCACCAAAATCTAATTTTTTAACCCTTTGTGATTTCTAAGAAACTTTCATGTTTTCACATAATAACCAACATAACTCATCATAACACTTACTAATACCACATATACCCATGATTTTCATTAGTCCAATGCTTTTACTATGACCTTCATCATAATCCACGTAAACAGATCATTTCCACAATTTAATAAGAAATGAAATACAAAGGATCATTCACCATGCATGTGGTAATCCACATAGACAGGTTATTTCAACAGAATAATAAAGAATGGAATAACAGAAGAAATCACCATGCATGCGATAGATCGCACCGACCGGTTATTCTCAACAGAATAATAAATAATGGATCCGGTCAGCGTAAGTAATACGCACCGATGGATATTCAACGAATAATAAAGAATGGAATAACAGCGAAATCACCATGCATACGATAGAGCGCGCAGACGAGGTTATTCCAATGTAATAATGAATACTGGAACCGGTCAAAGTAAATTAAATCAAGGTGGGATATTTTGTGAGAATAATAAAGAATGGAATAACAATAGAATTCACGGTATACGATAATCCGCGTATCAAGAGTTATTCCAACAGAATAATAAAGAATAACAATGAGAATTCACGGTATACCAGAATCGGCGTATCTGAGTTATTCCAATGAATAATAAATAATGGAACCGAAGTCGAGGCGTGATGTGCAAAGCGGTGGATATTCAACGAGAATATTAAAGAAGCGGAATAATAGAAGAATTTCACCATGTATGTGGTATTTTGCATAAACAGGTTATTCCAACATAATAATAAAGAATGGAATAACAGAAGTTCTCTTCATGAATACGAAAGAATAATACCCCTTACAGGTACAACAAATAATATCCCTTACCTTTGAAAGAAGAGTATTAAAATTTGGTAGGAGGCGAGGATATACTCGAAGAAAACTTATACTTAGGCTCAAAGCTTTCTTAAACTCTAAAGAAATACGCTCAATATTATAGAAGAAGAACTCTCTCTATAGTTTCTCTCTCTAGAGTTTCAGTGAATTCATAAGAAATAATGAAGGAATGAGCTTCTATTTATAGAAGAATGGACTGCATAATAACTAATTCATGAACGGTCCAGATTGATTTACTTTTAATCGGACGGTCCATATTTAAAGCAAAATCTTTTAAATAAAATATAATATATTCTATTTATAATCTAATAAAACAAATAACTTTATAAAAGTATTTGTTTTATATAAAAAGATTTTACTATGCAAAAAATACTATCTGAGTGCATTTATGCAACACTATGCATAATAAAATATAATATATTCTATTTATAGAATAAGTTTATAAAAGTATTACGCATTTTATATAAAAAGATTTTACTATGCAAAATACTATACATAATAGAATATAATATATTCTATTTATAGAATAACTTTATAAAAGTATTATGTTTTATATAAAAAGTTTTACTGTTTTATTACATTAATAATACTAATAAAACAAAATTGAGTGACTTATCACGTAAGAATTAATAATCAATACCAGTGTGCTACTTATGCAACCACAGCAGTATTCTTTATTTTTTACTAAAGAGTAGTTCAACGGTTTTAACGGTAAAACTTCCACCGTTATTTTCATAAAAATATTTTTGTCGTTTTCTCAATCCGACAATAATTACGTTGTGGGGTCCACCAATGATTGTACCGTCGTACAGATATTCCCCGACAAAAAAAATATTTTATATCAACTTGCTTACTTTACAAATATTTTCACATATTACCCTCTTAACTTTTAACTTTTATCAATTTAACTATTTACCAAAATAAAAAAAAATTGAATACTTTTATTTCATAAAATTCGGGGTCTCACAATATATTTAGTAGTTGTTGGGTTATAATACTTTATGCATGATTGGGCCGGATCGTTGGGCCAACTCATTAGATAACTAAATATCTACTTTTTGGGCTTTGACAGGTAATAATGAATTAAGATGTGGCGCCCCCAAAATAGGTATACATCATCCATTTTGAGTCGTCAATAACATGGTACAGAAATAACTACAACTTTATTAATACAATTGTCGAGCAAAATACGACAACACTTAAACTATGAGTTTAAATACAAATATTGTCATCTAGACAATATTCACACCCAAATAAGTCCTCATTACAATTATTGGTACATTATTTTATAAAAATGGTGAGGACTACTAAAACAACTTTCTAGAACCTTCATTCCATACCCCGACTAGTAATCACTACATTCTCGCCTCCTGAGAAGAAAAATGGAACAAAAAGGAAAAGGGTGAGCTCAACTAGCCCAGTAAAGAATATTATGACTAAGATAATATAGAACAAATTATCGTTAGCCTTCAACAGGGAAAAATCTGATAAAATACAATAGACAACAAGTTTCAGATCAATATTCGCAGCGGAAATAATAATTCATAGAAGAGTTACGTAGAGAATGCAATCTACTTTATCTATGAATTTAAAAGTTTATCATCAATATTTTATTCCTGTAACATCAACCAATATTCATCTTGAATCAAATATTCATCTTTGCACTACAGGCCAAAGATATTCATCAGTCGGTTATGTTCATCTCAACACCTGTACATCTTTGCACTACGAGCCAAAGATATTCATAAGAAAATCAACCATCTTTGCACTACAGGCCAAAGATATTTAGTAATACCATCATTTAGGACTGAGGATGATGAAAAATATTTTAAAGAAAACGAATCTAGTGAAATAAAAGAACAAGTATTATGGATTCGTACTTTAAACAATCCGAGTTCAAAAATACTTTATAAATAATCATAGTGAAGTAAAATTCAAGAATGATCAAAACATGGATACAATCAAAGCTAGTATCCATAATAGATATTTTGGACAAAATACAAAAATTTAATTTTTCTGTGAATAGTGCCGTATTCGTGAATAGTGCCGTATACGTGAATAGTAATCCCGACACTAAAAGACAAGAATTTCATAAGAAAAGTCTTACTAATATTCCGACATAATGATATTAGAAGAAATAATATCATTTTAAAAAAAAATAATATCCCTAACCTTGAAAAGACTGTACTTCTAGCTGGAATACCGGATATAGTGCTGAAGGGAACTTGCACCGTATAGCAACACTCAAAGTATCAAAATACTCACAAGAATACGCTCGATAATATAGAGAGAGAAAGAGAGAGAAAACTTTAGTTTTTGGTGTGATTTTCAATTCTAACCTAAACACCCTATTTATAGGAAAATGCTTAGAACACCAAAACAAAAAATTTAATAAAATATTAATATATTTTTCTTAATTTCCTTAGCAGCCTTCTTTGGTCAAAAACATCAGCCACCAACTCACCAAATGTCACAAAAATATTTTTGTTAATAAAATCATTTAAAACTCCAAAAATCAATTCAGACCCGAAATACCGAAACTTCAATAATTCACAATAAATAGCCATTTTATCAGAAAAATTCGAACCACATGTCCTTTCCATAGAAAATCCCATTCTCTACAACTTTGTAAGTTTAAGTTTTTCTAAATTCCAAGTAGAAGTTGACCGAAATTCATAAACGGGCGATTTTACGGGCTATAAACCAATTTCAGTCAAGAAATGGGGTCCACCGACATGTTTAACATGTTTTAAACATTAATTGTAACAAAAATACTCCTCCTCCTCCTCATATACTCATATATCCCACATTCATTGTAAAAATATCACCTTTATTATATTATTAAAATATAATAATATATTTAAATAAATTATTTATCAGAAAAGATAAAATAATAATTTTTCAACAATTGTCACATTAAAATTTTCTCCATCTATATTCACATAAAATGAATATTTTTCTTATTATATAAATCAATAATTAATTATTCACAAATAATATTACAGAATCACAATACTGACAACTAGATAGTTCCTAGGAAAGATAGGGCTTTCCAATAAGGATTTCTCCTTACTGGCGCGCAATTTGGTGACCAAACCTCTCTTTAGACAGAACTTTCTAGACATTGCCAATAATGTTATCTAATAATATTATTCAAATAATATGAATTATTGATCTGATAATAAAAATCTTGTGTAGTGACAATTATTGAAACAACAATAATATAAAATATCAATGTAGCAATTATTGAATCAATAACTTAAAATATTGAACAGTAACTACTGTAACAATTATTGAGTAATGACTTCCTACGTAAGAATCAATAATTGGTGCAATACCGTGTCTTCTTGTGTTTTAAACCAAGGGTATTCCAACAAGAGATAATTGGTAACAACTACGCCAATTATTTATAAACAACTTATACTTGTCGTTTTCTTCATCCAATCGCTTTTCAGTTATGGTAGCACTGCAAAGGCAGTCGCAAATACAAATATTCTCTGACAGTAAGAATATTTCACGACCAAACGAATATTCTCCGATAAAAATAAATATTTTATAACCACTTGCATATTTGAAATATTTGCGCATTTTACCCATAACTAACCACATTAATCAAATCAACCCTTACTATTTCAAAATAATAAATAGAGGAAATTTGATTTTATTTATAATAAGTTGAGGTCTTACATAAGATAACAGTTGACTGTTATCTATGCCAAACATTAATGTGGATGAGATCTAGTCGGCCGACAGTGGCAAATAGTGATGGGATGTAGCAGGTGAGTTGCACGCAGTCGGCTGAGGTCACCGGTAATGGAAAACTGTGTCAGGGTGAGTGGGTGGCACAAGAAACCGAGCGTAAGAGTATATGATAGCAAAGATGGCATTCGGAAAAAGGTAACTGATATTTTTCTCTCTCAAAACACTAGACATTATTTTCCTCCATTGTTAACCTTGTGATCGCCTGTACTGACTCTCACGCCGGAGCTATCCCCCGACGGTCGAAGCCGTCAAGCTTTTGGTGTTGTCGTGTTTATTGTGCAGGATCGAACGTGTCTTACGTGATTGGGATGTGTGGAAAGATCTTGGCGTTAACAGTAGTAATACCCCTTTAATTGAATATCAAGTCAGAGAAAAAAAGTTACAAAAAATAAATATTAATTTTGTCCATAAATTTTTATCTCATTTTATAATCTTGAAATTCTTTCTACCTACATGCGCTACCAAGAATTCACTAACTGTTTGAAAGTAGCCAAAAAATCGACAAATATAAAATAAATTTTGTAAAATTTAAGACTTGCACATTACCTAGTTAAGTTTAGTCATAGTTTGAAATCAAATTAGATTTTAAATGTTTTTTTTCATTTAGAAGATAGATTCAAAAAGGTTAAAAAAATAGTCTACATGGACATGTAGACATGGCAAATATGGCCCAGTCCATGAGGTTGAAATTTGAGCTTTTGAAATTTGTATTTTTAAAGCATTAAAATTCGAGGCGCTTTTTGGCATGATTTTTTTTTTAAAACAAAATGTTCTTCTTTGTGGGTTATAAAGGCTGAATCACAAAACATAGAAGTAAATAAATAAGAGTTCAAACCAACTGAACTACAACAATTGTTTATTTTTAATGCAATCTTTAATATAAAAATATATTTTTATACAAAAATATTATATATTAATACCATACAAAAATTAACAAGCTTCAATATAAAAATATATATTTTTGAAAGTAGTTGGGAAACTCTTTTATCAGTTCAGACGTTCGGTATTCATGTTTTATACCTAAGACCTAATCATGCTACCTATCAATTTGGGGAGAACTTTCTGGCCCTATTTTATTGGGTTGGGTCTACGTATGATATTATTATAGGCTGTGGGAGCAGGGAGGAGAAATTGCAGCTCTTTTCTAATTATTACTCCATAACTCCATTGAAAACTCTTCCAGCTTGCAGGGGTGCGTGTTAAGGGTCATATAATAAGCTTTATATTATACCCCACGGGGCCACGATGATTGGAGCATTTCTGGCTGACCCCGTTGAATATTAATTGTATAATATGGTAATGTTGGTAAGCATGTCAAGAAAGACCAAGTGACCAACTTAGGAATCGAATCAATTACTACTATAAAATTAAAAATTGGAATGAGTGCAGCTAATCTAATTGTATGATTCGGGTACCTTTCTGTGCCCTAATTTAGGAGCACGTGGTCATTTCTAATTGAGGATCCTAACTGAGATTATATACTTTGAAACTAATTTATAATACTATTATTTGATTAAAATATATAATTAATGTAGATAATTAAAATTTTAATCAATTAAAATAAATATTACATTTTATAAAAATTTCTATTAAAATAAATACTATACAATTTTTAAAAATGACAAACAAAAAAATAATAATTAAAAATAACCAAATAAACCGGTCTTGTAAAAAAATTTAAGAACTAAGAATAGTGGGTTATTGGGAGGCCCGCTCAAGTGAGTTCTGCAAAAGTAAGCAGCGTCAACACTTGGCCAGCCTATAACCCCTCCATAAATTCATGCGCTCATTTACAATGAGTGGCGCGGCGATCGGCTCTCACCGCTCGCTTTGTTTTCCTTACTCATTAGTTTAAGGCAAGTTTTCTCCTCCACGCCTCCTCTTTATTTATACCACCACTTTCAAACAACCAATTTCCTTACTTTCGATGTGGGACTTCCCCTACTCTTTTTCCCCAATTTGCCAACAATACTTGAGTCTTGAGTTATAGTTGTGGACAACATGTTCCCTTTTGAATATTTTACCAACATATATACAGGGACGGAGCCAGGATTTGTTCTTTGGGGGGGCCAAAAAAATTTTTAACATCATAAAATATATTCATTGCTAAAAAATAAATTTTCACTATTATAAAATATATTTTTACTAAAACAAAAATAATATAGTAATAGAATTTGCTTTGACAAAAATAATAAAACATAGCAAAAAAAAAGTCTTTTAAAACATATCAAAATTTCGTCAAAACTTGGGGGCCGTAGTCTTACAAAAATTTAAAAAAAAACCAAATGTACAAATGAATTTTATAAAATTTTCAAACTTCGGGGTGAATCTTACAAAATTTCAAACCTTGGGGGGGGGCCGTGGCCCCCTCCAACAACCATTTAGCTCCGTCCCTGCATATATATATGAGCCATGTCTAAGCTATAACTATCAACATTGATTAATTCTCCACAAGTACATGTGAAAACGTGGGTAACAAAAGATACAGTGTTGCAATAAGAATCACACTTGATTAGCTTTGCAGTTATAGATGTGACTCTGCATGCTCTGGTCTGTGACTCTATTCATAATCAAGATGAACAAATGCACGCTCTATCTCGGTTAAAAGTTCAAGCTTCTCCTGCAAAGATTCTCCAATGTCATGAGCTTCCTGCAAGGGCATGTCAGCTGGCAGAACAATGTAGTGAGATCCAAATGTGAAGCCCGAACGGTGTCAATGTGCCTTATGGCTTTGTGGTGGTTCCAACAGAGGTATGTCAGCTTTTGCAAATATTCTGGTGCAGCCGATCTTCCAACAAGGGAGTTTACGCTCTCCAAGACTGTTAGTGACCATGTACGGATGGTGTACAAGGCCAGCTGCAGTAAGCAGAAGCCTTGAGATTAGGTACTGTACTGATGCAAAATTATATTAGAGAGAAAGAGAGAGAGAGAGAGAGAGAGAGAGAGAGAGAGAGAAGATTCTTCTGGAACACAGATAACAATTGATGGTTTCGACTCTGGCGAAAAAAAATCAGTGAGTTCAATCAGCAAGTCAGACAGTCATGGTATCTCCTGGTGTTTCTCTCCCTAAAAAGGTATTATTAACTTGGCGGTGAAACTATGAATTTAAAATACCACTGTCAATGGATATACCATCCAAAATAGACACAACACACACACACACACAGAGAGAGAGATAAGGATGTAACTTACAATAATAGCTCCAACAGGATCCATCCAGTAACTGATATAATTAGCAAGTAGCACGGCAACCAGGCCAATGATGTTGGTGATAACATCAAAAAAAGTGATCTTGAGCATAAGCTTTCACAATCTCATTGGTAAATGATCGGCAATATACACACAGCACAAGTTTTACCATTGTCGCAGAGAGAATAATGCCAACAACCCATAGCTCTTGCTCCTTGTTCAAGTTGAAGTTATCATCCTGGAATTTTTCAGTGGCTATTTTTATGGACCATGTAACATAATATATATATCTATTTCTATGTCCATATATAAGAATATCAAATGAGAATCACTATCTTTTCTTCTTCTAGGGGGGTCGGTGGGATGAGACTCACGGTTAGTTACCAAGACAAAAATGAAATTTTTCATGGAAATGGAATATAGATGCTAAATCTTAAGTGAATTGTTCATGGTTACATATAGAAATTGCTTCAAGTTAGGAACTTCTAGGCAATCAATAATCCAAAAATTAGAAACTAGTCACCAACACAAATGTTACCTTACATCCCAAAGATGAAATCACCAATAGTCTTGACATGAGCACACACCATTTTGAAAACGGTGGAAGCGGTTAATGTCACGAACAACTATCTCTTGATTGGTGATGTCTGATATGAGCTTCATATATTCATGACAATCTTCACACGTACAAACATTCTAATTAAAGATTCTAATTGTTTTATTTGGGATGTTGTTTATCAAGGCAAATGCTACAACCAATCTTTCACTATGATTATCAAGACTATCCGTTTTCTCTCTGTCAGTTACATTATGCAGTACACCCTCTACATTAGGCATGTAGCCTACAGAACTAAGAGTTTGTCCAACTTTCGATGGACTTCCCAAATCCTTGGATGCGAAGCACCTTGAGACCTGAAAACGTGTATCTGAGCATCAACTTCAACCCAGCTACATCCAGTTTCCTTTTTAACACCTCGACCTGACATTAATGTCCTAACCTGAGAGGAATCATCCCACATCCCATTGGCTGCAAAAATATTGGATAATGATATATATTTTAAGTCTATATCACGTTTCATCTGAAAGAGTTTCTGCAGTTCTTTCACCAAGTTCTGCATTTCCGTGAAACCTTACAAACCCCGAGGACAGACTCCCAAATCAAAGCATTAGGAGTTAGATTCATCTTCTCAATGAAACTTTCAACCTCATCAAGTTTGCCTGCCCGACCAAGAATGTCGACCATGCACGCATTGTAATACCCGCAAATTTTAATAAATTATAATATTGAGAATAAAGATTGTTTGTATATTTATTTGAATATAAATATATATAGTATTTGCATGAGTTGTGGTAATTAATTTAATTGACTAAGTAGGTGATAATTAAGCAATGTAGCAAAAGTGATGAGAAACTTAGTTTAAGCTTGTGGAAATTATGCCTAGTGTGGTAACGTGGTGAGATGAGAAAGTACTAATTTATTAATGGTGAAATGGATTAAATTAATTAGTACTATTAATAAATAAATAATGTCATTGACTAATTGTTATTCATTAATTATGATGAATAATAGCATGTAAGGAGAAATCATATATAATAAGGTTTTTCATTCAATATAAGATGAGGTGTGACGTTGGAATTATTATATAAAACTATATGATAAAAGTAAGCTTAACTTATGTAATTTATTAAGTTATGTGAAAAAGCCTTATGTGACGTCAAGATGTGTGTGGGAATATTTAAATGTGTATTCTAGACCTATGGGAGAAAATAACTTGGATTAAATAAATAACTAATAATAAGTGATTATTTTAATATATATGTAGAATTGGAATAGGAAGTAATATTGGTACCCAATTAAATTATATCCTAGTCTAGGGTAAATATTATTTGATATAAATCAATGTACATAGAGTATATGATTTTATGTGTAATGTATGAGTGGGTGTATATGTAAGCTCATTTATGGACAAAGTGTAAAATAAATCTAAGTGTGCTAATAAAATGCTGAGTATTAGAATGTCCCAAAATCATAGTCCCATTCCAAAAAGTTCAGCCGTGTTTTACGAAAAGCCTATGGCTCTATACTTGTTGAAAACCAAGAGGGAAATGATGACTATGGGAAGGGGAGAAGATGGAGTTGGTGGAGCTTTTCACCAACCTTTTGTTGCACAATGGTTCCTTCAATCTTCCATGAAAACAATCCTTAGGGCAAAATCTCCAAATGGACAATAATCCCTCTATAAATAGAAGTTCCCCTTTCAAATGTGAATTGTTGATTTCTCTGAAAATTTCTAATTGGAGTGAGAGTGTTGTTGAGCCTATACTGTGACGCCCCCAAAATAGATCCACACGACCCATTGAGTCGCCAGATATCACACTATAAAAATTATTTACAAACTTCATTTATACAATTGTTGAAATGTAAATGCGAGAATCGACCACGATTAAGCGTAGGTTTTAATACTAAATGTATGTAACTCTCGTGGTGCCTCGACCACAACCTTACAATGGTACTTTACATAAAAATACGATCGATAAGCTATTTTAGAAATTAAAATCTTGGAAAATACTCAAGAAAACCTTACGTGCATGGGAGGCCGTGCGTCACAGGTTATGATAGATATCATATGTCCACAGAATTATCCTTGGTTGACTAATAGTCCCTAAAGAAAAACAAGAAGATTACTATCATCTTCTTTCCAATGGTGAGTCTTCTCTTGACATATAATTATCTATGTTTTCTCCGATTAAAATTATATTTCAAACAAACTCAAGATCATATAGGTAGTGCTCGTAGATATACTCAACAAATGGATGTGCACAACCTGTCTTATGATAACATGAGGTTGTATGTCATTAGACATCTTGTATGATAGTGACAAAACACCGCTTCCAAAGTTGGGTTCATCTCACCCTATTCGGTTCACCAAAATTAAATATCAAATAGCGTATACAATCGACACACTTATCTAAAGTTCTCGATAAAATTATTTCCATACTATTTAGGAGAACCTCGGCGGCTATAGACCACCGTTTTATTCTCTGTTATCCCAGCTTGACGTGACACTCTTATTACTTGAAAGGGATTGTGAAGCAAAAGGTGAAGCACAACTATTTCGATAAAGAATATCATGACTAAAGATAATTAAATTATCAATAGCCTTCATCGGTAATAAATCGAGATTTAGAACATATTGTAGATGATAAAACTTTTCAACTATGAATTCTGGTAGACGAAGCGATCCATTAGAAGAGTCGAATAGACCATCGGATCTATTATCTTCTCCATGTTAAAAATCCACCAATAATGTTTTATCCCTGTAACATCAATCAACAATTTCTATCCACAATCATATGAATAGCTCATAATCATAATTATGATTCTAAATTCCTCTGCACCCAGGACGAAGATAATTTCCATCACCTATCTTCACCCGAAACATTAAAAATCATGGTTATACCAAATCACAATTCCTGCTCATAATCATATAATAAATTCATCTTTTACTTTCTACGGACAAAGATATTCATTAACAATTCATCTTTACTTCTGAGGCCAAAGACATACAAGTGTATTTTAGAAGAGTCGAGTGGAGCATGATATCTACTTATCTTTTCACGAATTAAAGTGTATAATCAATATTTTATCGTTGAGACTCGACAATAAATAATCACATCATCGAATCATCCACACTCACGGGCGATGAGGATATTCAACGAATAATAAAGAATGGAGTAGCGTAGTGCATTGATGGGACGATTATTAGTATGATTATAACCCGAGGGATTATCGGTATAATCATGACCATTGATGATTACATGAATATCCTTGGCGTAGTGCGGGGATGATTCGATGATGTGGATTATTTATTAAGTGAGTCTCGACAATAAAATATTGATATACACTTTTAATTAGTAAAGATAGTGAAGTATCATGCTCTACTTGACTCTTCTAAAAAACCGGATATTGTAGTGCAGAATGAATTGATAATGAATATCTTTGGCCGTGATGCGAAGATGAATTTATTTGAATTTTGATTTGGTATAACCATGATTTTGATGTTTCAAGTGAAGATAGGTGATGAAAATTATCTTCGTCCTTGCGCAAAGAGAAGTTAGAATGCAATTATGAGAAGCTAGCTATTTATGATCAGGTGTGAAATTATGATTACAGATAAAACATTATTAGTGGATTTTAACATGGAGAAGATAATAGATCCCGAATGTGACTCTTCTAATGGATTGCTTTCGCTGTTGAGTAATTATAGTTAGTTTGATATTGTATTCTAAATAATTCTTTTTATTATGAGTTTATGATCGGCTGAGGGTAATAGGAGAAGTGGAAGGTGGTCTAAGGTGATGAGGGATTCTCCCTTATGGAAATAATTTTGTGAGAACTTTAGATAAAGTTGTGTCGTGATTGACGCCATTTGGAACCGAATAGAGGTGAACCCGAAGGGTGTTTTGCCACTATCATACAAGATGTCTAATGACATAGGCATCATGTTATCATAAAGCATGTTTACCAATTTGATTGAGTACGAAATTAGCTTATATAATCTTGGAGTTTTGTGAAATATGGTGAGATAATTTTAAGTCAAGAGAAGACTCACCATGGAAAGAAGATGATCTTACTGTTTTTCTTTGGGGACTATTGGGTGACTAGGATAATGACAATGATATATATAATATACACATAATGTATAATGTGACTTGAGATTTTCAAAGAATAATTTCGTACCATTTATGTTAAGGTTATGGTTGAGGCACCATGAGAGTTACATATATTTGTATTAAAACTCAAAGTTTAAGCTGTGGTGCGTATTACGCTTGACAGTTCAACGATTATATAAATGAAGTTTGTAAATGATTTTTATAATGTGATATCTGGCGACTTCGGAATGGGTCGTGTGGACCTATTTTGGGGGCATCACAGACATGATATTCCAACAGAATAATAAAGAATGGAATAACAGAAGAATTCACCAGGCATGCGATAGACCGCATAGACAGGTTATTCCAACAAAATAATAAAGAATGAAATAATAAAAGAATTCACCAGGCATGCGATAGACCGCACAGACAGGTTATTCCAACAAAATATTAAAGAATGGTATAACAACCCTTACGAATATTGAGAGAAATAACTCTCTTCATGAATATGAAAGAAATAATACCCCTTATTATAATAATAATATCCCTTACCTCAGAAGAAGACTGGATACTGGAATAGTGAGGTAGCAGACTTCTCTTCTTCTTTCTCTCTATAATAATTGCTCTATAGCTTTAGTGAATTTGTGAAAAATAATGAAGGAATGAGCTTCTATTTATAGGAAAATAGAGTTTCAATAATTGCACATTTTGAGGCTCGAAATATTACAGTATAATACCTTCATCTTTTTCTTCATTTTTAATTTAGTCATCCAAGTATTATCAAAATTGCACCACCTCCCCTAATAGTAAATCATGTGACTCAATAGTAAATCATGTGACTCAATAGTTCTAAACATGTGAAAAAATTAATTATAGTATAGTACATTCATCTATACCTCCATTTTTCACTTAGTCATGCAAGTATTATCAATCTTGCACCAACTCCGCTAATAGTAAATCATGTGAATCAATAGTACACACATGTGAACACATAGTTATAAGCATGTGAATTAATAGCAATTAATTGCTCATTTATCCACTTAATTACCCGATTGGTCAATATAACCTCCAGACATCAATTATTATCGAAATAAATATCGATTTCCACTAACGCCAATAATTCCCACACAGTGGAACTATCAATTTTATCTTTAATTAACACGAACTTATTCATCATTAATATTATAACTCACAATATTTAACAACCAGGTCGTTCCGGAAGTTAGGGGCTTTCAGGTTAAGGATTTCTCCTTATTGGAGCACAATTAGGTGACCAAACCTATCCTTGATGAACTTCTAGACATTGTCAATATTGCAAATAATAATATGAATAACTTTGTCATCTCAATTATTGATTTAATAATATAACATATTATCTGAGATGATCTTTGTAACAATAATTGAATCGATATTATGAGAGATATGATGCAACAATTCTTTGTAGCAATAATTGAGTATAGCTGAGTGACTTCTTACGTAAGCATCAATAATCAATACGTGTGTGCTACTATGCAACCACAGCGTATTCTTTGTACTTTTACTAACAAGTAGTTCAACGTTTTTAACGGTAACACTTTCGTAGATTATTTTTATAAAAAGATATTTTTGTCATTTTCTAACTACGACAATACTTCCGTTGTGGGGTTCACCAATGATTGTGCCGTCGTACGAATATTCCCTGTTAAAATGAATATTCCCCGACCAATCGAATATTTCCCAACACAACGAATATTTTATAACAACTTGCTTCTTTTGCAAAATTTTCAAATATCACCCTTAACTTTAAACTTTTATCAATATAACAATTTACCAAATAGAATAATTATAAGAAAATTGAATACTTTCATTTTATAAAATTCGGGATCTCACATATACAATCTGCAAATTGAAGCTAGAGTAGCAATTCAACTTCAGAGAGGGTAATATTCTTCTTTATGTTCTTACATTCAAGTTTCTGCAAAGTTCTTAGAAAAGTACAATAATACTTATTTTGAGTTGAAAAGTTTATGGTTGAAGCATGCTAGAATGTGTAACTTGATGCTAGACATTGTTAATATGGTTAAATACGAAATCAACGAAAGTTAAACGAAGTAAATTGGTCATGTAACGAATCCGTAGTAAAGAGAATCGCTAATTGTGTTAAAACTTTGGAAAAATGGCAAAAATCTTGAATTGATCCTTGAATTTAATTGTTTGTATGTTTGGAAGTGTTAGAAGCATGATAGGGATGTTTCGTAGCAAGTTTATACCAATTATACATTATTACATTGTTGTTTGGATGGTTGTTGGGTTGAAAATTGCTTGAAAGCTCAAAATAGGGGATGTCTGTGATCATAAAGCGATGATCATACACTTTGGAAGAACCATGATGTATATGAGAGGCGGATCCGTGTGGGGGAAGATGTTAGCGAGGAGGATACACCGCCCGTGAGAATCTTCTTGATGGTGATTTTGTTTTGTTTTGATTGTTTGATGCAAGAAGTCTTAACTTCACTTAACTTCAAGAACATACATACTTCTTAAACATGTGTCGGTACATATTGCAAGATGTTTTAGTAGGTTTGGAGTTTGAATCATAACCTTTTGAATGAAAAGTTAAAAGACGAAAACCATGTTTATAAAACCTTACGCCTTTTTGAATCTAACCTATTGAGCATATGTTTATAGCTTAGTTAGTCTTGTAAATACATATGAAATGTGGATTCAACATACTTTGCATGTATAGATTGTTAGTCATGACATCTTAATAATTGAAAACCAATGGAGTTGAAAACTCTATGACTTGTATTGTGAATTTTTGAACAAATAGGATAGGATGCTTTATGCCTCTAGATATAATCGACATGTTCACACATCTAGTTAGACATTTATAAACTATGCAAGCATGTGTAGAAAGAAGTTGTTTGGCAATATTATGTGATTTAATGAATACTATGATTAATGGTTGATATAGTGAACTCTTTTAACTTTAAAAGATGGAAATGTATGAGTAACTTTAATAAAGGGTCAAAACTAGCTTAAAGGTTCTTTAATATGTGAAACGACTTAAAAATACGTAAAGTAAGGGATATTTTGCAAATACAAATAAAAGATGAGCATATAGTACTAAAGATTTTAAAGGTAAAAATCAATGTGAGTTACGCATCTATAAGTTTGAATGTGTGTAGCCTACATGAATTTAGATATATGTGATGAAAGTATGCAAATATGTATATCAAGTGTGTGTGACTAATGAATACCTATACATACATAAATAGGATAACATAGTTCATTGAGGTGATTTTACGCTATAAGTGGTAATCAACGCTAAAGGCAAGTCTTCTAACTCACACAACTTTGGATTTTGTGCGAATTCTCGAACTTCGTTTGATTCTCATATTGAATGCAAGTTTTCTAAAATCTTTACATTGTATGTTGTATAAACCGAATTGTTGCCCTACTTATATCAAGCAAATACTTATTATTATTCAAAAATCTTTTGTATGCCTTAACATTGTTACAAACATTGGACCTATCGTTCATAAATGCATTATAAAAGTGGTCTAAGCCTTTGATTCGGCTAGACTATAATCATGTGTTAAGAAAGCTATCCAAACCAATTGACTTGGTGCGGACTCTTATAAATCTACTAAGATGAACAACCCTCTTAAAAAGGGGAAATTTTATATTGTTAACCGAGGAAAGCGTGCACACATTAAGTATGATTAAATGTTATGCATAACGTAGGGTACTTTAGGCTGATCACCTGTTGTACTCGCTTATATTGTATTGCAGTATAATACTGTTAATTCTAGTAAGAGTTCTTAGTCCTTAGTGACTACTCAGTGTTCATTCTTATTGAACCTTGAAATGGATAAATCTTGAAATTTAATTTGCTGATATCCTTTAGTCTATAGTGACACCTATTGAATACTCTTGATATTTCTTGGTATCCTTGAACTATCAATTATTGTTATACCCTTGAAGATTCAAATGCTATAACTGTTTATTCTTCTTGCTATATTACTTGTTGGGCAAACTTGTTGCTCATTCTTGCTTCCCTAAAAACATTACAGTTAAGGCAGAGCAAGGCGGTACATCGGGAAAGGGCAAGGCTACATAATAACTTAGTCCTTTAAGTGTAGAAATGCTATTATTATTGTATACTTATTATGATGTATTTAAGGATGATTAAGTTATGTTTAAGTTTAATCACTGGATTGTTGTAGTAATGGTTACGGTACCTTGGGACGCGAATATTTATATTATATCAATGTAAATTATTCTATTTATATCCATTATTGATGATTTTAGTCTGATATTAGAAGTAGCACGTGACGAACCAAATTCGTGATATGAGTGTCCGAATTTGGGGGTCACAGGTTAGTATCAAAGCCATAGTTATAAACCTTAGGAGCGAGAGTCCTTAGATTATAACTTAAGAGAACTTAGAAGATAGAGAGGGATGAAACTCATATAGAGTTTTCATAGAGAGTGACTTAGTGTGTTATAGAATATAACTTCATTCTATACAATGAACTTATGTTATTTAACATTCTAATGGAGTTGTTGTTTGTCTTGTCTTATGTTAGTGATTGTAGGATGACTGACATAGGAGGACCTAGTCGAGTAGTAGAAGAGGAGCCGCATGATATATACGTGGTATTTGAGGCACCATCGATAGTTGAGCCCATATCAGTAGTGGCCCCTATTGATGATGATGACGAGGAGAAGGAGATGGAGCCCCTACCCGAGGAGTTTGATCCGGAGGAAGAGCCTATGGAGGAGGAGCCTATGGGGGATGAGCCTATGGAGGACTCCCACGAGACTACTTTCGAGGATCGGATGTTGGGAGAGTATGAGGAACAGATCCTAGAGTTGGGATGTAGAGTGGAGGAGTTAGAGGTTGATGCTAGAGAAAGGGAGTCCAAGTTCCAGAAACTTAGGGACGATGACCACCTGAGAAAGTTAGTGATGCAAGAGTTGGAGGTGGAGATTGCTCACCACAAGGAGGCATGAATTCAAATGGGAACCTTGTTTCACAAGGCGGTGGCTAGGAATGTAGAGCTGGCAGGGAAGTTGGAAGAAATGGAGCAGAAAGTGATAAGCGAGAGGACGGAGAAGGAAGCTCTCTGAACTCAGTTAGAGATGGAGGTGATGGATAGGATCCATTTTGAGAAAAAATGTGAAGAAGCCAATGATAGGGCTAGTGATTTGGAGGACGAGGTGAGATGTAAGAAGAGGAAGATGAACCAGATGGGCTATGTTGTGCGCACGGCCATGGAAAGATTGATTGATAGGGTAAATCACTACCCGACAGAGCAGGGACATACTCGACACACTATAAGTAGAGATATGGTGTGACGTCCCCAAAACAGGTATACATCACCCATCTTAAGTCGCGAGATACATGGTACATAAATTCAAATACAACTTAATTAAACAACAGTCGTGTAAAAATACGACAAAACATAGCTGAGAGTTTAAACAAGAATATTGTCATCTAGACAATATCCACATTCAATGGTGTCCTCATTACAATTATTATCACATTATTCTGTAGAATAGTGAGGACTATTGTGAGACCCCGAATTTTATGAAATAAAAGTATTCAATTTTTTTATTTTGGTAAATAGTTAAATTGATAAAAGTTCAAAGTTAAGGGTGACATTTGAAAATTTTTCAAAGTAAGCAAGTTGTCATAAAATAATCGGTGGTAAAATATGCGTGATTGCATAGTAGCACACGGTATTGATTATTAATGCTTACGTGAGAAGTAACTCAATTTGATTCAATTATTGTCGATATTTATATATTATTAAATCAATAATTGAGATGACAGAATTATTAATATTATTATTTGCAATATTAACGATGTCTAGAAGTTACGCTTGAGGAGAGGTTTGGTCACCTAATTGCGGCATGATAGGGAGAAATCCTTATTGGAAAGCCCCTCTTTCTGGGGAGCGACACAGTCGATTAATAGTGTGAATTATAATAATGATGATGAAGTTTTGTTTTATTAGTATTATTAATGTAATAAAACAAAAAACTTTTTATATAAAACAGAATACTTTTATAAAGTTATTCATTTTATTAGACTATAAATAGAATATATTATATTCTATTATGCATAGTATTTTGCATAGTAAAATCTTTTTTATATAAAATAGAATACTTTTATAAAGTTATTTATTTTATTTTATTAGACAATAATTAGAATATATTATATTTTATTATGCATAGTGTTTTGCATAGTACTGCATAGTGTTTGCATAGTAAAATCTTTTTATATAAAACAGAATACTTTTATAAAGTTATTCATTTTATTAAATTATAAATAGAATATATTATATTTTATTTAAAAGATTTTGTTTTATTAGTAAACCAATGCAGATAAATCGGTTTAAAAGTAAATCAATCTGGACAGATTCAGAATTAGTTCTTATTAGGTCCATTCTCCTATAAATAGAAGCTCATTCCTTTATTATTTCTTACGAATTCACTGAAACTCTAGAGAGAGAAATTATAGAGAGAAAAAAGAAGAGAAGTCTGCTACCTCATTATTCCAGTATCCAGATTTATTCTAAGGTAAGGGATATTATTTGTTGTACTCGTAAGGGATATTATTTCTTTCGTATTCATGAAGAGAACTTCTGTTATTCCATTCTTTATTACTCTGTTGGAATAACTTTTGTCATCGTGGACTACCCTATACATGGTGAAATTCTTCTATTATTCCATTCCTTATTATTATGTTGGAATAACTTTATCATCGCAATCTTCGCATACATGGTGAAATTCTTCTATTATTCCATTCTTTATTATCACATGCATGCGCTTACGCATGACACGATTCCATTATTTATTATTACATTTGGAATATCCTATCGGTCTTGAAATTACGCCTGACTGGTTCCGATTCTTTATTATTACATTGAGAATAACTTTTCTGCATCGATCTATCGCATGCATGGTGAACTCTTGATTATTCCATTCTTTATTATTCATTGGAATAACTTTTTGTGCGATGGTGTCGACGTCGGGATTTTTGAGTGTCCTTTTTCGATTACTTGTTCTTTTGGTGTTCTCATGTTAATGTGAGATTTGTTTGAAAAAACAAGTGAAAAAGGTCCGAAACATGTATAATGTCGACGATTTGACTTTAAGAGTCGCCAGTTGGTGTATTTAACTGGTTGCACCAACGCAACCGAAAAGGTTTGTACATTGACTCAGTGTTTTGACACTGCTAGACGGGTTTGTGAAACCGAGATTCATTTTGGGTCCGGGGGCTTGATTATGCGGAGGGAAGGTGTTAGGCACCCCCCGACATCCGTGTTACCACGGTGACCGCTATTTTTCAAAGAAATTGTTATATGAATGTGTGTGTTTGTGTGTGTGTGGATCAATGTGCAGTTATTTGAAAGTAATGCGAGGCCTCATTTGGACCTATATACACAAGGTTTGAATTCTATAGAAAAATTCAGTTTTAACCAAGATATAGCAATGACATTTTGTAAAAGAGGTTTTTCAAACCCTGTACTCAATAGGAATTGAGACCTTTTCATACTTCCATTTTATTACTAAATGTTGGCTTGTTTGCTTTTTATTTTAGAGATGCGAAGCATTCTAGAAAATAATATCTGGTGATGTCGAGCCTCGTGGGCATGATGACCATCTAAGGAAATTCAGATTCGTAAAATAATATACTGAGTACCTACAAATGAGAAATGTCCATCATGGACAAGAATCTAGATTCAAAGAATCGAACACTGTGATCATATGATTCCTAGGCTCACATGATATTGCAATTTATATGGAAAGCGATAAGCAATTATATATATAAAATTTGTAAATATATATATATATATATATATATATATATATATATATATATATATATATATATATATATATATATATATATATAAACATGATCACCGCATACGAAGTAAACTCAAAGGACAAAATATAAATAAAGTCGTAAAAAGCGATCAACTTTACTTGAAGTAAACTCGAGGCATGACGTAATGTAAATAAAGCTATAAAAGGCCACGAAGTGAACTCGAACTGACAACAATATATATATATATATATATATATATATATATATATATATATATATATATATATATATAAAAGTAGTAAACGATTTGGATGTGAATCCGGGCTCATCGGATATGTAAAACAATAATTATATATATGTATATATATATAAAAGCGATTAAATCCAGGCTCATCGAGATATGTCCGATGGCAATTATATATATATATATATATATATATATATATATATATATATATATATATATATATATATATATATATATATATATATATATACGAGCAATTAAACTTCGAGAATCAAGTTCAGGCTCAATCGAGGCATAACTCGATAATGTTAGTCCATATATGAAATATATACATATATATAAGTATATATATACAGTACGAAATGAAAACCACGGATAGAAGTAAAGGCAAACACACCTCTTACGACTCTCAACGATCTGAAAGTGTGTGCTTAATATGAGAAGAAGGCTTTATAGAATATAAGAGGCTTACGGTGAAATACGCCAAAGTAGACTTCTATGACTTTAAATGGATAAACACTCAGCTCCTGCCGGATAAAAGATAGCTATATGTGAGCTAACTAGTGTTTAGAAGTGAGGAAACACTCAAAAGATGTGTATGCAGAGTAAAATGGACAGGGCTTCCTCGCCTTTTTCCCTCCCTCTTCTTCTCAAATGGCTGACCCCAAGGCTTGTATATATAGAGCGGATGGTCAGTAGGTATACCGCTGGCGACCACATTAATACCTGCGGCTGGTCGTGATGCATCCGAGCCTCGCGGGTCCTGTCGTCTCGTAGTACGTGCACTCATGCACTGTAATGTTCGCTCGAACTTGCAGAACTTCAATCCAAACATCCGAATGAGGTATATCTGACCTTCTTCAGACCACTTGTGTCGAGAGTTATGCAATGACATGGATTAAAGGTTGTACGAAGTCAGGAAGAGTGGTCTATGCCCATGGTCTTCAAGCTTCAAATTCTATCCAAAGTACTATCACACATAATAGTCACTCGGGATTGTCAATCCTCTGTTCTTGTGGGACATTGTTGGATGTATGTATGTATGAAGTGTTGAGACGACGTGCCATTGTCGAAGGAATAAGATGACGTTTGACTCCTCGCCGGGGTTATCGCCGGTTTGAGTTGAAAGTAGACGTTGCTCAGGGTTACAGTTGAGATTGGACTACTTATTGGTATGCCACGATATCATCTTGTTGAGATGGTAAGATGACGTGGTGACTCCTCACCGGGGTTATCGCCGGTTTAAGCGGAAAGCAGACGTTGCTCAGGGTTACAGCTGAGATTAGACTACTGCTTGTTTGTATGTCTCACTGTCATCTGTGGGTGTTCCTGTCTGCCCGTTGTTAACTCTGGGTCTGAGGTGTGTGTGCCTCGACATGATGTCTGTGGTTGAAGCTGATTGTATATGTTTGAAACAAGCATTTCTGAGGTTATCGCCGGAACTGCAATGACATCTCTTGGGGTTATCACCAAGGATGGGGTTTCTACTCCCAGTGTTGTCTCTGGGACTGGAACTGAGCGTCGCGGTGTTATCGTCGAGATAGAACTGTCCTCTCTGATGTTGTTGCCGGTCTTTTGATCTGCATATCTCGGGGTTATCTTCGAGATTGGAAATGACATTCCTAGTGTGTGTTCCGGGTTTGAGATGATGTTCCCGGTTTGTGTTCCGGGTTGGAGCTAAACTTCCGGTAGTATCCGAAATGGATGTAAGTTGTCTTTCAGGGTTATCTCCAAAAGACGAATCTACCCTCCTGCAATGTTAGTAATAGGAGTGCAGAAAATTTCAAGTGTCTACAGATGCCCCTCTTTATCATATTCATGCAATGCAAGGCATGGATAGGATAAATAATACTAGACACTTGAAATGCAAGCAAGATAAACATGATGCTATATGAAGCAACATGATGCAAATGCATGTAGAATGCATGAATGATTATCAAGTAATCTTGTTGGGATGACAATCAGTGATGGCTTGGACATGCGATCCAAGTCTCCAAGGATGTTGACGTTGGGGCTATCACCAAAGTCCTGAATCCTAGACACTGGCTTATATTCCATAGAGGTACCTCTTGTGTGTAAGAGATCTGTGGGGATAAAGCTTTGTCTGTTTGAGGATGTGTATAACATATTCCCTCATTCTGTCAAAGTTACTGCCAACAGTTTGTTGTTATCAGGGTTGCCTGATCTTCGCTGATGTGTGTATCACCGAATAAATCCCTGCTGTATGTATTGTCAAGGCTGCTTGACCTTCATTGATGTATGTGTCAATGGTAGCACCGCGTTATAACCCCCGCCGGGGAAGGTTGCTTCGATGGGTTTACTTGCCATCGGCTAACATGACGTAAAGGCTGCTTGACCTTCATTGGTGTGTGTATCAATGGTTGTATTGCGTTGTAACCCCCGCCGGGGATATATAGTAGTTTAAAGGATGTGCGTTGTGACCCCCGCCGGGGATACGTAGATGTTGATAACTTTGGCGTTGTAACCCCCGCCGGGGAGGTTTAATATATCGTGGTTTTGCGATGTAACCCCCGCCGGGGAGGTTTTAGGGTTGTGACCCTGCAAATGACAGCATCAGACCTTTGTGGGGTATTGCCGAGCATGATCTGTGAAAGCTGAGCTCATTGGTATAGTATACCCTGTATTCAGGCGAATACCTTTGAGACGACGAGAGTTTAACTCTGACCGACGAAAAACCAGGATTTCAGGCTATTCCGCTCAATCGCGTAGCACTTTTATTCCTGATTTGACCTTTTTAGCTTGTGAGATCTCCTTTGCAACTCTAAGCTGGAGCGAAATTTGGAGGTGTGGGACCCATGTA
Organism: Panax ginseng; assembly: GCA_020205605.1. NCBI lineage: Eukaryota > Viridiplantae > Streptophyta > Magnoliopsida > Apiales > Araliaceae > Panax > Panax ginseng. The sequence continues at coordinate 161,226,666 of CM035128.1, forward strand.
GGAGTGCTTGGCAGTGTACTGCAGGGAGCCGCTTGAGTTAGCTTATGGGCCAACCGATGCCTATGTATATAGCCGTTGGTTGCTTTATAAGTCATTTTCAAGTCAGCGCATGTAAGGAAATCTGAGAGTTCTTTTTTAGATCTGCTTTGAGTTCGGCAAATTTTTTCGCATATTTTACCACCGCATAAGCATTCTTCATCATCCGGTAACACATGCATGTATTTTTTCCAATTTCGTCTGGTTGAAAATGACTTATCGCATGAAATGCATTTAGACACATAGTAGTGAATATAATATGCCGATATGACTTGATAAAAAATATTCAACATAGTAAATGTTAGTATTAAACCATCTTTGAACATCTCGATGTGAAAAAAATTTGACTTTTGAAACAAACCAAATTGGCCCTTTTCTTGTCATTTCTTATCTTATCGAGGACAAATGAGTAAAGGTAGATAAGCAAAATAATCACGTAATTAGACTACACTTATGAATTTTTTACTGCAATGTATTGATGCATATAGGATGTATATGACTGTGTATAGGTGTGCTACTGAATGGCCACCTAGTTATGCCTATGTGCATGTGGATAGTCCCATTTACAAAGGGGGCTATGGTAAAATTTTCCCAAAATATAGGTATTGGGTAGTCATGCATTTTTAACTCTACTATAGATATATGTTAAAACAATTCATGCATGCATGTAATCATAGAATGCATTTTGAAAAGACTCCAAGTAAGAAATTACCACACCGCTACGAGGTGATTTGGAGACTTGTTGTCCGGATATCATGGATCCCGGATCGGTAGAGTAGTTCCCTACAGGACCACTTACGGTGTATGGAGGAGGTCTTTTGAAGAGCCTCGGTGCCAGTTACATTAGGCGACCTCGTCGTTTAGCGGAGGCGGTGATACGCCCTATTCGGGTTGAAGTGCCGAATGTCAAGGACGAGGAGGTGGACGCACCGATCGAGGTTCCTGCTCCTGCTGTACCTGTTCCTCGTAGGGAATTGCCAGGTATTTAAGTGGCAAACCCAGATCTTCTGGGTGACTTGAGTAGGCATCCTTCAGTATACCTGCACGCAAACGAGGTATGAAGTTAGATTTTTAATCTTCCTCATTTCCTATTAATTAGGAGTCAAGGAGTCTGATGTTGATCTGCATTTGATGTAGGTTCCCGGCTTCACACAGCCTCGAGGGAACTGGTTTAGCATCCACTCTATGTATTAGGCCTTGTATGATGATTACAGAGCGATCGTCCATGGCTGTGGATTCGGGAGGTTCTTCTCCATTCTACCCCGTCGCTGTCCCTGGGGTTACCTCAGGGCATTGTCTGAGCGGAGGTTTCACCAAACTCAGTCACTCCATTTGCTGGACTGCGAGGTGATGATGACGTCGATGGATTGGCAGTTTATCACAGGTATGGAGTTTGGAAGGGAGCCGGTGCCTTACACGGCGAATATCACCCCTACTTCCGTCAGATCCTTGTTGGGAGTTACGCGGCGAGGCGCCATCGGCGGGGACCGCTTCAGTCATGAGGTCCTTTGAGCGTAGATGCTATAATGGTACATTGAGTGAGCCCATACCCGATGATGTGAGAGTCGGGGATCGAATTCTCCGGTGATTGTTCACGATGATTATTAGGGGTCGCTTATAGTAGATAATAACTTCTTCTACGGTGTCCTTCGCTTTGATTGGCGCCACTCGACACGTGGACCCAGTATAGGAGAGTATGATTGGGGTTCTACACCTTTGCCTACTTCATCGGGGAATGCGATGCGATCGCGAGGCTTGACCGAGGCGTGGTTAGGATTCTACCCATTTCTGTAGGGTGAGTGTTTCTCTTATCTTTTCCCATGTATAGGTTAAGAGTGTTGACTGACAGCAGATGTTTGCCTTTGTGTTGGCAGTTTTGGGCCTATAAGAGGCTTCCTTGTTTGCGTCCTGTGAGTGTGTTAGGTTTAGACACCTATCCACGAGGACGAAGATGGTATCATTCCATACTGGCGGAGGTCCCTGTTGCTGAGGGTTTCACTCATTATCGCCTACAGCTGGAGTTATTGACAGCCGATTTCATCACATAGATTCCCTACTCTGGAGAGCATTTGGGAGTTGGTTTTGAGGATGGGTTCCCGACTGGAGTAGAGTACGTCATTTCCACCCACAGGATTCCTCTCTTTACAGATGGAGGATAGGAGCTCTATTTAGGAGATCGTGCTATTAGGAGATCGTGCTATTAGGAGCACTACAGGAGAGATTCGTATGCCGATCTTGCCTCCTATCAGGCATTATTGGCCTGTTTCATAGTCACCCGTCATTGACATCCCATTGATGGGGATTGACGGTTTTACATTGTCAAAGGGCCCCTGTTCTCAGGAGATGTTCCAGCATTAGTGGATCCCTCGTACGATTGGAGCTCAAACCCGCGCCACACAGTTTATGGGGGATATGGTTCCAGGATCCGTGATGATGACGGATTGGCTAGCCTGTGTCAGAGATCCGACTCATGTGACACAGATTGACAGATTGACTCGGCAGCTGGACCAGTCACATCTTTTCATTCGGCATTTGGGCAGAGATCCTGCAGAGGTAGATACTTTGATCCTTCCATCTCTGGCGCTGGTCCCTCAGGTGACCCATATGGTTTTGCCTGCGCAGATCCTCCATTGTATCGGCCTGACATCCCTGTAGATAGAGATCCAATGACTCAGGAGGAGTTACATCAGGTGGACAGGATCGATGATGTAGACATCGACACTCTTTACTTTTTCTGATGTATTTCTCACTATCTCTTTTGATAGGCCTCTGTTGTATGTTGGGTAGCTTCGCCCCATTTCCCTGTATTTTAGCTGTACAGAGATGTATTAGATGATGATACACTTAAGAATGTATGTACAGTTTTCCATTCCCTATATCATATTGCCATCTATTATATCATGCATGTTATTATGTTATGCATATGTATGTATGTCCATAGATATTCAACATTGACCCCTGGATGGTCTTATGATACGGCCCATACAGATGTCTTCTTCGACAATTAGCCGTATTGATCATACCCCACCATTTGTGATGATAGCTGGTATGCGCTCATGGTATGATAGTATATCACCATCAGACATGGTGATCGTAGATGATTTGCTGCAGCATACTATGACCCTATTGATGTTTCAGGTTCCCACATGATTTGTAGAGGGCATGCTAGAGCACTAGGTATCGAAGAGGCAGGTTTTCCAATTTGGGACCCAGGAGTTGACTCCTACTTTGGAGGAGTATGCACGGTTGATGATGCTTCTCATTGGACGGATCTTTGCGTGCATATGACTATTGGAGACATGAGCGCACGCAGTTCATGACCCTCACCGGATTGAGACGTAGAGTGGTCCAGACGAGATTACATCCAAACCACGTAATATCCCAACGCTTCTGTTTGTGAGGTTTGGCTCGAGGATGCTTATGCATGGCATTCCGGATTTCACCACACCGGAGGATCATTGGCGTTCAAACTAGAGTAGATGTATCGCTTTCTATGCGTATTGTCATACGCCTTCATGTCGCAAGACATGGATGAGCTGGATATCGGCGTCATTATGGCAAAGTGAGAGCTCTCGGAGGGTCGTACCATTGTCATCGATGATTATCGCAAAGACACCGAGGTCACTACATATCTACCGCACTTATCCGGCAGGAGTGTTTATAGTAGCTTCGGTCCATGTTTGTATGTGTGGTTTATGTCACACTTGAGACCGATTGGCACATTTAGACGGCAGGGGTTTTATTTCACCCAGGAGATAGCCATGTCATACTCCTTTCAGCCTGCAGAGTACACAGATGCACTTTGCTTCACACCGTTTGTCAGCGGAGAACAGATCCAGGGTGTATGCCTGTTGGGATCAGCGAGAGCTGGCTGAGTTTTCTGTCAGTCATCCAGGTTGTTCTGTAGAGTATTCCGCATGAATGGAGACAGAGATCGCATCGATTTGCAGCTAGTAAGTATCCACAGCAAGTGTGGATTGATTACGACGATGAGGAGCCTACAGAGGAGGTCGTTATTCCCACCGATGATTTATCACTGGTCAACATCAAGATTTGTGATGGATTCTCCTACCCGAAAGTGCCCTTTGTTCTCGATGTTCGACACAAAGATTTGGAGCAGAGCTTACATATGATGACCTATGATAGAGATCAGGCTAGGGCTGTGATGTTGACAGCTCTTGATGAGAGAGATACCGCTCTGTTAGAGAGGGATGAGGCTAGATCAGCCAGAGATGCATTGATTGGGGAGCGGGATGCCGCATTATCTGCTAGGGATGTAGCCATTGCAGATAGTACTTCCAGATGACTGTCAGTTTTGCCGACATGAGTGCTTACATTGATGAGCACTATGCCACCATGCATTTAGCCTATGATCTACTAGCTCGTGTAGATACCCTTGGACAGGAGCTTGAAGTGTTTCCTCCGTCGTCAGAGAGGGGTGCTATGTTAGATCTGATAGTCCGCATACACACAGATCTGTAGATAGCTTTGTATTTTCCTGTACAAATTAGCTTAGCCATTTTGTCATGTACAACACAGATGTATATATCAAACAATATTATATATGGCAGGGAAATATATTTTGATTCACTTCCCTTTTAGTTATGCCTTGATACTTGCGTGATATTTGCTCGTTTTTCTTGTGGCCTTGTGATCTTGATGCATTCGAACTTATCCTTGATAGATGGACATTGAGACGTCGCAAGATCTCTCGAAACGGATCACCGATTTACGTAAATCCCTACCATCTTTGGTGTCTTGGGACTGGTATCTGTATGGAAAAGTGGAGAGGAGGGTGGTTTCTTCCTCTCTAAGATTGACCGCACCACAGATGGTCGTCAATACTTCTATTTGTGAGAAGCCTAGTTAATTCCATCTCTTATGGGTTGGTATTGCTCTTTGAGGCACGATCGCAGCTTAGATGGTCACCAAATCTTCTATTTGTGAGAAGAGGTTGGGTAATTCCATCCCTTTGATCTGAAACCGATGAAATGGGGCAAATTGAAGGTAGATCCCGGTACCGTGTGACAAGTATGTTATTCTGGTAGGGGTTAGACTGCACCATGAATGGCTGCCTACGTACTCCTATTGAAGAGGAGATCAAGTCTGCGTAGTTCGAACCTAGTGTAGGAGGTTCAACGCTGAATGCGGAAGGCAGATGGGTGTAGAAGTATTTTTGTTGTTTTTTTGTTGTTTTGTAGAGAAAGGGCAAAAATGTTTTTGTTTTTTTTTATTACGACTGGGCCATATAGAATATGGTTGCCTACGTACCCCCGGGTATCAGGGAGATCAGGTCGACGTAGTTCTCCCTCGTGACGAATTGAAAGTTTAAGAGAAGTATGAATCCCATATGCGCTATATCTTTGCGGGGAGAAAAAGTTTGATCCCATAATGGGGACAAAGCGCAAGTGTGTAAAAAGTTTGATCCCGTCCTCAGGATAAACTGCAGGCGTAGAAAAGTTTAATCCCGTCTTCAGGATAAACTGCAGGTGTGAAAGGTTCAATCCCGTCTTCAGAATAACCGAAATTGTGAAAGGTTAAATCCCGTCTTCAGGATAACCGAGATTGTATGAAGTAAAACCAGGTTGTTGGCTTGAAGTGTATGTTTCTCTGAGGGGCAGAATAGTATTCAAAAGGAAAGGGTTCAAAACCGGAATGACTGGTGATTTGATGATCAAAACCAGGATGTTTGTTTGATGGGAAATACTTTGATAGTCTCATCATCCACTTCGGATATAACTGCTACTGATCCCTTCTATTTGGTAGGACATGCATTCCTACCCTTGAGCTGCATAGTGTAATCATCTGCTATTTGCAGGACACCGCTATCAATAAGATTCTGAATGAGATGGTGGAGTGCCTTGACATTTCTTCATCTTTGTGGTCGCGAGAATGTGAATGATATTGACATATTTCATCAAGATTGAACCGCCCTGAGCGGGGATTGATGGGAGGGAGAAGGAAGGTAATTCTTCCTTCGTTGATCAAAATTTGTAGTATCTCCTCCATGGATTGGCCCAAATAGGTGAATTCCCTCTGATTGGCAAAATCCCGACGGGCTTTAGCATTTGCTCGCTTCACAACCTTATCCTCCATAGCTTCGCTTTCTGAAGGTGGTGAGGAGGCATTCATAACAAAAGGAAGGAGATAGGCATGTTCCTGCCTGATTAATTGGCGTGTGACTTGATGCTGGTGGGTCACCAGTTCTGCCAATTATTCAATTTGTTTGCAAAGAGCTTTCATTTTTTGTTCCATGGTAAACTGGAACTTTTCATAATCCCATTTGTCAACACCGTCTTTGATGGATTGGGATGATTCGCCATTATAATTAGAACCTTGTGCAGTGCTCCAACTGATCATGTTGACCTCTTCTTCTTTGTGTTGAGGAAGAGGGTTATCTTGCACATGAGGTTGATCTGGTTTAGTGACCACGATCTCACCATTTTCTATTAGATCTTGAATCTTATGTTTCAAGGCCCAACAATCTTGAGTATCATGTCTAGGTGCCCTGCCATGATAAGCACACTTCCGAGTAGCATTAAAACCCCTCCCATTAGGGTTGGTTGGTGGAAGAAGATGTGTAATTTTCTTCTGAGCAGTCAGAAGAGCAAGAATATTCTCGAGCGAGTCCCCTAAGGGTGTGAACGTTCGAGGTCGCTTTACTTCTCCACTTTTAGGCAATGGTGGGTTTGGAGATTGTGCTAGAAAAGGGGAATAGTTTCTCCTCTGCATAGGCATGCTTGGATTGCCTTTTTTTCCTTCTAGTATCAAGGAAACATCCTCCTCTTTCTTTTTATGGACCCTCCGAGGGTTGTTTCCATAAGATCCAGACTGGATGTGCTAAGCAACAGCTTTAAGAGCAGCTAGGTCTTGAATTTTACCAGACTTCAATCCCATTTCAGCCATCTCGCCGTGTTTGATCATTTCAGAGAATGGTTTGCCAATACCAGCTAGAACTCTTTCATAGAAAGGAGCTTCCTGTACATCTATGAAGGTCATGACCATTTCGATTCGTCATGGAAGGAATAACTTGAAAAGAAGGCACCTCCATCTTTGAGCATACTCTAAATGACTCATTAGATTGTTTCTTGACCTTGGTAATTTGGTACCGGTCGAGTCATCCGAGATTGAAACTCGTATTGAGTAAGGAAGGCGTGAGCCACTCTTCCCAAACTATGGATCTTAGAGTTGTCTAAACGGTATACCATGAACCAAGCTTCTCCAAATGACTTTTCTCAAACAAATGTTGCATTGAGAGCTTTTCATTTTCCGCAGAAGACCCAAGTTCTCCAATGAACACCTTTAAATGTGTATAAGGATCCCCTAATCCATCATATTTCTCAAAATTAGGGTCTTGAATTTCTCCGGATATTGAACACCGTGAAATATGCAAAGGTGCGTATATGAAACATCGCCATGGGTTCCAATCCCTTTGAGAACGCGAATAGTTTCCTCCATTTGAAGGACCTTCTTCCCGATATCACCGATGGTCTCCGGATCTCCTTTTGAGATGGGTGTTTTTGTGGTCTTTGTTGGTTGTATCCAACTCGATGTTCGGAATTATTTTTTCCGGACCTTGAACTCCTCTTTGTGTAGAGGATTACGTATGTGTAGGTATCTTCGTACCTCGAGTAGGCTGGTGTAATTCTTTTTAGTAGAAATGGCCAAGTCTCATGATTTATTTACTCAATTCACAAATTCTTCTCGGAGAGCAGGTATTATTTGGTCGAGAAGAAGACATAATTGGTTGTAGGCTCGCGGCCTTTTTTGATTTTGAGCGGGTAACAGGCCCAATTGCTTCCCTACAAAAGACTTACGTAGTTTAGTCTTAGGGTAATATAAATGTTATCATAACATGTCCGTTTAGGAATTTTGTCCTGCAAAACCGGTTGTTAATTGATAACATGTCATGCATGCACAGATATTCTTCATATTTTCCATATGGATGAACATGGAATATAATTACAAGTAAATGTTTTTACAGGTAATTTAAAATGGAAAGTATGAAGAGACTTCCCTCCGCGTTTGGTTTATCAGAGGCTGACCTATCTTAGGCTTACTCTCGCGGCTTTTTGGCATGAAGGTTCCTAGATCATCGCAATCTACTTGGCGGGAAGTTAATCCGATCGTTCAACTGGAGTGAATCTGAGTGGTGCCTTTCCTGAGCCCCGGGTAATCATTCTTCCCATGAGTCCAGTAATCAAACACCGACAGGATAGCCTCCTGGTGGAGGGACCACACAACATACATTCACATACAATGTGTCTCACCGTTTATGCAAAATGATGACATGTGTGAAGAACTAATATCACTTATAGATATTTAGCAGTGCAGTAATTAAGATGCATTCGTACACATTCATTATAAATGTAAATGCAACATTCACACACAAGCATATAACAATTTTGAAAAGCTTGAAATAGCAGCTTAAGCCCTCTTACTGGAGTCCCCAGCAGAGTCGCCACCAATTGCCGACGCTTCTGGATTTTTGAGTGTCCTTTTCGTTACTTGTTCTTTGGTGTTCTCATGTTAATGTGAGATTTGTTTGAAAAAATAAGTGAAAAAGGTCCGACATGTATAATGTCGACGATTTAACTTTAAGAGTCGCCAGTTAGTGTATTTAACTGGTTGCACCAATGCATCCGAAAAGGTTTGCACATTGACCCAGTTTTTTGACACTGCTAGACGGGTCTGTGAAACCGAGATTCATGTTAGGTCCAGGGGCTTGATTATGCGGAGGGAAGGTGTTAGGCACCCCCCCGATATTCGTGTTACCACGGTGACCGCCACTTTTCAAAGAAATTATTATATGAATGTGTGTGTTTGTGTGTGTGTGGATCAATATGCAGTTATTTGAAAGTAGTGCGAGGCCTCGTTCACACCTATATACACAAGGTTTGAATTTTATAGAAAAATTCAGTTTTAACCAAGATATATCAACGACGTTTTGTAAAAGAGGTTTTTCAAACCCTGTGCTCAATAGGAATTGAGACCTTTTCATACTTCCATTTTATTATTAAATGTTCGGCTTGTTTGCTTTTATTTTCGAGATGCAAAGCATTCTCAAGAAAATAATATATCTGACGATCTTAGAGCTCCTCATGGGCATGACAATACTATCCAAGGAAATTGAGACATTGTAAAATAATATAAAGCTTTACGGTAAATGAGAAATGTCCATAATGGGAACCAAATCTAGATTCAGTTAACTGAACCTATGATCACATGATTCCTAGGCTCATATGATATTGCAATTTATATGGAAAGCGATAGCGATTATATATATATATAAAAGCTGTAAGAATATATATATATATATATATATATATATAAACATGATCAACCGTCACGAAGTAAACTCCAGGCGGGACAAAATGTAAATAAAGTTGTAAAAGCGATCAACTGCCACGAAGTAAACTCCAGGCAGGATGGAATGTAAATAAAGCTGTAAAAGGCCACGAAGTGAACTCCGAACTGAAAAGAAATGTAAATATATATATATATATATATATATATATATATATATATATAAAAGCAATAAACGCACTGGATGTGAATCCAGGCTCATCGGATATGTTCGACAACAATTTTATATATATATATATATATATATAAGCGATTAAACGCACCAGACCGAAGTCTAGGATCAATCGAGGCATAACTCGATAATGTTAGTCCATATATGAAATATATACATATATATAAGTATATATATACAGACAGAAATGAAAACCACGGACTGAAGTCCAGGAAAACACACTCACACGACTCTCAACGTGTACAACAGTGTGTGCTAATATGAGAAGAAGGCTTTATAAAATATAAGAAGGCTTACAGTGGGCTGCCAAAGTAGACTTCTATGACTTTAAATGGATAAACACTCAGCTCCCGCCGGATAAAAGATAGCTATATGTGAGCTAACTAGTGTTTAGAAGTGAGGAAACACTCAAAAAATGTGTATGCAGAGTAAAATGGACAAGGCTTCCTCGCCTTTTTCCCTCCCTCTTCTTCTCAAATGGCTGACCCCAAGGCTTGTATATATAGATGGATGGCCGTAGTTGTACCTGCGGCTGGTAGTGATGCATCCGAGCCTCGCGGGTCCCGTCGTCTCGTAGTATGTGTAATCATGCACTGTAATGTCCGCTCGAACTTGCAGAACTTCAATCCGAGCATCCGAATGAGGTATATCTGACCTTCTTCAGACCGCTTGTGTCGAGAGTTACGCAATGACATGGATTAGAGGTTGTACAAAGTTAGGAAGAGGGGTCTATGCCCATGGTCTTCAAGCTTCAAATTCTATCCAAAGTACTGTCACACGTAATAGTCACTCGGGATTGTCAATCCTCTGTTCTTGTGGGACATTATTGGATGTATGTATGTATGAAGTGCTGAGACGACGTGCCATTGTCGAAGGAACAAGATGACGTTTGACTCCTCGCCGGGGTTATCGCTGGTTTGAGTTGAAAGTTGACGTTGCTCAGGGTTACAGCTGAGATTGGACTACTTATTGGTATGCCGCGATATCATCTTGTTGAGATGGTAAGATGACGTGGTGACTCCTCACCGGGGTTATCGCCGGCTTAAGTGGAAAGCAGACGTTGCTCAGGGTTACAGCTGAGATTGGACTGCTGCTTGTTTATATGTCTCACTGTCATATGTGGGTGTTCCTGTCTGCCCGTTGTTAACTCTGGGTCTGAGGTGTGCGTGCCTCGACAGGATGTCTGTGGTTGAAGCTGATTGCATATGTTTAAAACAAGCATTTTCGGGGTTATCGCCGGAACTGTAATGGCATCTCTTGTGGTTATCACCAAGGATGGGGTTGCTACTCCCAGTGTTGTCTCTGGGACTGGAATTGAGCGTCGCGGTGTTATCGTCGAGACAGAACTGTCCTCTCCGGTGTTTTTTCCGGTCTTTTGATCTGCATATCTCAGGGTTATCTTCGAGATTGGAAATGACATTCCCAGTGTGTGTTCCGGGTTTGAGATGATGTTCCCGGTTTGTGTTCCGGGTTGGAGCTGAACTTCCGGTAGTATCCGGAATGGATGTAAGCTGTCTTTTAGGGTTATTTCCTAAAGATGAATCTACCCTCCTACAATGTTAGTAATAGGAGCGTAGAAAATTTTGAGTGTCTACACGTGGATTACCACATGCATGGTGAATGATCCTTTGTATTCATTCCTTATTAAATTGTGGAAATGATCTATTTACGTGGATTATGATGAAAGTCATAATAAAAGCATTAGACTGATGAAAATCATGGGTATATGTAGTATTAGTAAGTGTTATGATAAGTTATGGTGGTTATTATGTGTAAACGTGAAAGTTTCTTAGAAATCACAAAGGGTTGAAAAATCATATTTTGGTGAAAATGGAATATGAAATTCAATTGACCATATCTCCTATTATATTTCAAATTTTTGAGTGTGGTCAAGTTCTAGATTTAGATCTAAGAGTTTTCTAACTTATCCAGGTGGAATCATTGGAATAGGTGTTGTAGATTTTCGTGTGGACTAATTTTAGCAAAGGAGTCAAAAGCTGCAAATTATGAAAAAGTAACTGCCCAGAAATTTAAAAGGGCATTTTCGGCCACTTAATTTATGAGAAAAATTCCGGCCTTTTGGGAAATGGAAATATATGGTATAAAGTACCTCCTGTCCAAAAATGAGCTCATTCCGACTTAAAATGAGCAAGTTATGACTATCTCAATATTTAGGTTTTTTCGACGAAAAACACTATGACCGGAGTTCTATAACTCCGATGACAATGAAATTTAAACTGGAAGATCATGTTAACATGTGTAAGATCCTGCCAAGATTTTGGAATTTCTGGAGTTAAACTTGAGGTAGCTAATATCTTAAGGAATTAATTAGAAATTGATTTTTGAAAAATAGTAAATGAATTTTAAAAATTCTGAGAAAAATATATGTTAAATATGGGACTATATTCTGCTAAATCCCAGAAAAGAAATATTTTTGGGACTGATTTGGTATTTTTCATGAAAATGATCTAGTTATGAGTAAATGAGTTAAATATGTTATGTGAAGTAACAAAGTTGGAAAATGGGATTTTATGGCTTGGGAATCCTATATAGGGTATATGCAGATTTTTGATGAGGAATTTGATCATTGGTGATGAAATCTTATGAGTATGACATTTTTGAATGATTAAATGCATTATTTGGTAAAGTATAAACAATTGAAATAAATTGTTTATAAGTTTAAGAAGTGATTAAAATATTGTTATAATATTAATAATATTAGATTATGAGTTTATTAAGTGATTGATAATATTTGGATAAATTTAAATTCTTTAATATTTATCCTTATTTTCGTTTGATTAATGCTTTTATCATTGTCATCATTCTCATGCTTATATTATGATGAAAGTCATCTTTGGCTTACGTGCATAGATGGACTTGGTATGATTATGACCAGGGATTATTCGGTATAATCATGATCGTAAAGTTACAAATGATGTGGTAAAAGTCATCTTTGGCCCATAGTGCATAGATGGACTTGGTATGATTATGACCAGGGATTATTCGGTATAATCATGACCGTAATTGAAAACACGAATATCCTTGGCTCGTAGTGCATGGATAATTCGTGGTCGTGATACTATTAAGCTAAGTCTCAGCATTATTGGTTTTACAGTTGTATATCTTTGGCCTGTAGTGCAAAGATAGACTGTTGGTTATTGGTTTTATAGTTGTATATCTTTGACCTGTAGTGCAAAGATAAAATGTTGGTTATTGGATTTATAGTTGTATATCTTTGGCCTATAGTGCAAAGATAAACTGTTGATTATTGGTTATACAGTTGTATATCTTTGGTCGTAGTGCAAAGATGAATTTATTAGTATGATTATGAGCAGGAATTGTGATTTGGTATAACTATGATTTTTGATGTTTCAGGTGAAGATAGGTGATGTAAATTATCTTTGTCCTGGGTGCGAAAAGGAATTCAGAATTACAATTATGATTATGAGTTATTCATATAATTGTGGACAAGAATTGTTGATTGATGTTACAGGGATAAAACATTATTGGTGAACTTTTAACATGGAGAAGATAATAGACCTGATGGTCTATTTGACTCTCTTAATGGATTGCTCGTTCCGCTGCAACTATGGTTGAAAAGTTTATCATCTACCATATGTTCTAAATCTCTGATTTATTATTGACGAAAGCTATTGATAATTTAATTATCTTTAGTTATGATACTCTTTACTGGGCTACTTGTGCTCACCTTTTTTGCTTCACAATTCCTTTCAGGTAATAAGAGTGTTGCCGAGTCGAGCGGGGATAACAGGGGAATAAAATGGTGGTCTATAGCTGTTGAGGTTCTTCCTAAATAGTATGGAAATAATTTTATTGAGAACTTTAGATAAGTGTGTCGTATTGTGTACGTCATTTGATATTTAATTTTGGTGAACCGAATAGGGTGAGGTGAACCCAACTTTGGAAGGGTGTTTTGCCACTATCATACAAGATGTCTAATGACATACAACCTCGTGTTATCATAAGACAGGGTTGTGCACATCCACTTGCTGAGTATATCTACGAGCACTACCTATATGATCTTGGAGTTTATTTGAAATATAATTTTCACTTGGAGACAGTGGATATAGTTATATGTCAAGAGAAGACTCAGCATTGGAAAGAAGATGATAGTAATCTTCTCGTTTTTCTTTGGGGTCTATTGGGTCAACCAAGGATAATTCTCTGGACATATGATATCTATCATAACTTAGATTCATGGCCTCCTATGTACGAAGGTTTCCTTGAGCATTTCCCAATTATTTTAATTTCTAAAACAATTATTGACGGTACTTTTATGTAAAGTACCTTTGTAAGGTGTTGTGGTCGAGGCACCATGAGAGTTACATAGATTTTGTTTTAAAACTCACAGCTTATCTGTTGTCGTACGCTGCACGACAGTTCAACAGTTGTATAAATGAAGTTTGTATTTGATTTTTATAGAGTGATATCTGGCGACTCAGAATGGGTGATGTATACCTATTTTGGGGGCGTCATATTTGGTATCAGAACTTAGGGATATGGTCGCTGGCGGAGATATGAGTCTAGAACTAGGAGGGAAGAGACGAGTAATATACTTCGCTAGTGTGTGACTTACCTAAGCTGAAATTGTTTACTTTATAAGTTGACAAATTATGATATATCAATTAACCTTTGTTTTGAAGTATATTCTAGAATGATATCTGAAACACAGGAGAGGAACAATGGGAAAATCATGATACAGAGGAAATAACCGGGAAGGTATAATCCGAAAAGAAAGCAAGGTATTCTCATCTCTTGAAATACCAATACATAATGTAAATTTCGAGGGCTTAAATTTCATAAGGAGGGAGATTGTGAGACCGAATTTTATGAAATAAAAGTATTCAATTTTTCTATTTTGGTAAATAGTTAAATTGATAAAAGTTTAAAGTTAAGGGTGACATTTGAAAATTTTTCAAAGTAAGCAAGTTGTCATAAAATAATCTATTGGTAAAATACGCGTGATTGCATAAGAAGACACAAGTATTGATTATTAATGCTTACGTGAGAAGTAACTCAATTTGATTCAATTATTGTCGATATTTTATATATTATTAAATCAATAATTGAGATGATAGAGTTATTAATATTATTATTTGCAATATTAACGATGAAGTTCTGCCAAGGAGAGGTTTGGTTACCTAATCGGCGCCAATAGGGAGAAATCCTTATTGGAAAGCCCCTCTTTCTCGGGAATGACCGGTCGATTAATAGTGTGAATTATAATAATGATGATGAAGTTTTGTTTTATTAGTATTATTAATGTAATAAAATGTAAAACTTTTTATATAAAATGTAATACTTTTATAAAGTTATTCGTTTTATTAAACTATAAATAGAATATATTATATTCTATTATGCATAGTAAAATCTTTTTATATAAAAAATGTAATACTTTTATAAAGTTATTTGTTTTATTAGACAATAATTAGAATATATTATATTTTATTATGCATAGTGTTTGTATAGTGCTGCGATAGTATTTGCATAGTAAAATCTTTTTATATAAAAATGTAATACTTTTATAAAGTTATTCGTTTTATTAGATTATAAATAGAATATATTATATTTTATTTAAAAGATTTTATTTTATTAGAATATTTTATAGTAAACCAATCTGGACCGTCCGTTTAAAAGTAAATCAATCTTGACCGTTCAAGAATTAGTTACTATTCAGTCCATTCTCCTATAAATAGAAGCTCATTCCTTTATTATTTCTTACGAATTCACTGAAACTCTAGAGAGAGAAATTATAGAGAGAAAAAAGAAGAGAAGTCTGCTACCTCATTATTCCAGTATCCAGATTTATTCTAAGGTAAGGGATATTATTTGTTGTACTCGTAAGGGATATTATTTCTTTCGTATTCATGAAGAGAACTTCTGTTATTCCATTCTTTATTATTCTGTTAGAATAACCTGTATACGCGGACTACCCTATACATGGTGAAATTCTTCTATTATTACATTCCTTATTATTATGTTGGAATAACATGTCTATGCGAAGTACTGCATACATAGTGAAATTCTTCTATTATTCCATTCTTTATTATCCTGTCTGTGCGTTTACGCATGACCTGTTTCCATTATTTATTATTCTGTTGGAATATCCTATCGGTACGAATTACGCCTGACCTGGTTCCGTTCTTTATTATTCTGTTGAGAATAACCTGTCTGTGCGATCTATCGCATGCATGGTGAATTCTTTAGTTATTCCATTCTTTATTATTCTGTTAGAATAACCGGTCTACGTGGATTACTACATGCATGGTGAATGATCCTTTGTATTCATTCCTTATTAAATTGTGGAAATGATCTATTTACGTGGATTATGATGAAAGTTATAATAAAAGCATTGGACTGATGAAAATCATGGATATATGTATTATTAGTAAATGTTATGATAAGTTATGTTGGTTATTATGTGAAAACGTAAAAGTTTCTTAGAAATCTCAAAGGGTTGAAAAATCAGATTTTGGTGAAAATGGAATATGAAATTCAATTGATCATATCTCCTATTATATTTTGAATTTTTGAGTGTGGTCAAGTTCTAGAGTTAGATCTATGAGTTTTCTAACTTATCCAGGTGGAATCACTGGAAAAGGTATTGTAGATTTTCGTGTGGACTGATTTTAGAAAACGAGTCAAAAGCTATAAATTATGAAAAAGCTACTGTCCAGAAATTTAAAAGGGCATTTTCGGCCACTTAATTTGTGAGAAAAATTCCGGCCTTTTGGGAAATGCAAATATATGGTATAAGATACCTCCTGTCCAAAAATGAGCTCATTCTGACTTAAAATGAGCAAGTTATGACTATCTCAATATTTAGATTTTACGACGAAAAATGCTATAACTGGAGTTCTATAACTCCGATGACTATGAAATTTAAACTGGAAAATCATGTTAACATGTGTAAGATCTTGCCAAGATTTGGGAATTTCTGGAGTTAAACTCGAGGTAGCTAATTTCTTAAGGAATTAATTAGAAATTGATTTCTGAAAAATAGTAAATGAATTTTAAAATTCCGAGAAAAATATATGTTCAATATGGGACTATATTCTGCTAAATTCCAGAAAAGAAATATTTTTGGGACTGATTTGATATTTTTCATGAAAATGATCTAGTTATGAATAAATGAGTTAAATATGTTATGTGAAGTAACAAAGTTGGAAAATAGGATTTTATGGCTTGAGAATTCTATATAGGGTATATGCAGATTTTTGATGAGGGATTTGATCATTGGTGATGAAATTTTATGAGTATGGCATTTTTGAATGATTAAATGCATTATTTGGTAAAGTGTAAACAATTGAAATAAATTGTTTATAAGTTTAAGAAGTGATTAAAATATTATTATAATATTAATAATATTAGATTATGAGTTTATTAAGTGATTGATAATATTTGGATAAATTTAAAGTCTTTAATATTTATCCTTGTTTTCGTTTGATTAATGCTTATATCATTGTCATTTGTGATGAAAGTCATCTTTAGCTTACGTGCATAGATGGACTTGGGTATGATTATGACCAGGAATTATTCGGTATAATCATGACCATAATGTGACAAATGATGTGGTAAAAGTCATCTTTGGCCCATAGTGCATAGATGGACTTGGTATGATTATGACCAAGGATTATTCGGTATAATCATGACCGTAATTGAAAACACGAATATCCTTGGCCCGTAGTGCATGGATAATTCATGGTCATGATACTATTAAGCTGAGTCTCAGCATTATTTGTTTTACAGTTGTATATCTTTGGCCTGTAGTGCAAAGATGGACTGTTAGTTATTGGTTTTATAGTTGTATATCTTTGGCCTGTAGTGCAAAGATGAAATGTTGGTTATTGGATTTACAGTTGTATATCTTTGGCCATAGTGCAAAAGATGAATCATTGATTATTGGTTATCTGATTGTATATCTTTTGGTCGAAAGTAAAGATGAATTTATTAGTATGATTATGAGCAGGAATTGTGATTTGGTATAACCATGATTTTTGATGTTTGGTGAAGATAGGTGATGTAAATTATCTTCGATCCCCGGTGCTAAAAAGGAATTGTAATCACAATTATGATTATGAGTTATTCATATAATTGTGGATAGGAATTGTTGATTGATGTTATAGGGATAAAACATTATTGGTGGACTTTTAACATGGAGAAGATAATAGACCTGATGGTCTATTTGACTCTTTTAATGGATTGCTCGTTCTGCTGCAACTATGGTTGAAAAGTTTTATCATCTACCATATGTTCTAAATCTCTGATTTATTATTGAAAAAAGCTATTGTTAATTTAATTATCTTTAGTTATGATATTCTTTACTGGGTTAGTTGTGCTCACCCTTTTTGCTTCACAATTCCTTTCAGGTAATAAGAGTGTTGCCGAGTCGAGCGGGGATAACAGGGGAATAGAACGGTGGTCTATAGCTGTTGATGTTCTCCCTAAATAGTATGGAAATAATTTTATTGAGAACTTTAGATAAGTGTGTCGTATTGTATACGTCATTTGATATTTAATTTTGGTGAAGCGAATAAGGTGAGGTGAACCCAACTTTGGAAAGGTGTTTTGCCACTATCATACAAGATGTCTAATGATATACAACCTCGTGTTATCATAAGACAGGGTTGTGCACATCCACTTGCTAATTATATCTACGAGCACTACCTATATGATCTTGGACTTTATTTGAAATATAATTTTCACTTGGAGATAGTGGAGATAGTTATATGTCATGAGAAGACTCACCATTGGAATGAAGATGATAGTAATCTTCTCATTTTTTTTGGGGTCTATTGGGTCAACCAAGGATAATTCTCTGGACATATGATATCTATCATAACTTAGATTCATGGCCTCCTATGTACGAAGGTTTCTTGAGCATTTCCCAAAGATTTTAATTTCTAAAACCAGTTATTGACTATACTTTTATGTAAAGTACCTTTGTAAGGTGTTGTGGTCGAGGCACCATGAGAGTTACATAGATTTTATGTTAAAACTCACAGCTTATCTGTTGTCGTACTCTGCAGGACAGTTCAACAGTTGTATAAATGAAGTTTGTATTTGATTTTTATAGAGTGATATCTTGTGACGCCCCCAAAATAGGTATACATCACCTATTCTGAGTCGCCAAATACATGGTATAAAATTCAAATACAAACTTAAATATACAACATGAGCTGTGAGTTTTAATACAATCATTGTCTTCTAGACAGTATACAAACTCAAAATAAGTCCTCAATACATTTATTATCACATTATTTCACAGAATAGTGAGGACTACTAAGACACCAACTCGGACCGTCACTCCGTTCCCCGACTAGTCCCGGCTACGTTCTCATTTTCTGAAGAGAACAGTGAAAGAAAGGGTGAGCTCAACTAGCCTAGTAAGAAATATTATAACTAAGATAATGCAGAATAAATTATCATTAGCCTTCAACAATGTTAAACTGATAAAATACAATAGACATCAAGTTTAAGCTGCAATGAACAAGCAATCCATTAAAAGAGTTTAAGTAGAGAATAAAATCTACTATCTTTTATGATTTAAAAGGTTTTCATCACTTTTTATCGCTGAGACTCATCTTAATAAATAATCCACATCATCCCCGCACTATGGCCAAGGATATTCATTAGGGTCACGACCACAAATTATCCATGCACTACGGGCCAAGGATATTCGTGTATTCATTAATGGTCATGATCATGCCAACAACTGTCCATCAATGCACTTCGGGCCAATGAGGACTTTTACCACATCATTTGTAACATTACGGTCATGATTACACCGAATAATCCCTGGTCATAATCATACCAAGTCCATCCATGCACTACAAGCCACAAATGACTTTCAAAAAATATAAACATGAGGATGATGACAATGATATAAGAATTCAATAAAATAAGTTCAAGAATTAATTTATTCAGGAACTAATAACGTCCAAATTGTCAACATGATACTTCTTTGTAAAGTAAAATTCAAGAATGCTCAGAAGAATATTTCCATGAAAAGATACTGGATGAAGCGCAAATATCAAGGATATTCTACCAATTTCATGGAGTATAGAAGTCAAAACTTTAACCAACTAAGTATAATAAAGAATGCAATAACAAAAGAAATCACCATGCATACGATACTTCGCATAGACAGGTTATTCCAACAGAATAATAAATAACGGAACAAAGTCGCATTTAAATTGCATCAACAGGATGTTCCAAATGAATAATAAAGAATGGAATAACAACATAAATCACCATGCATGCGGTATCAGATGTGAAAAGTTATTCCAACAAAATACTAAATAATAGAACCTGTCGGTGAAATTCACACCAAGCGGGATGTTCCAATGTAATAATAAAGATGGAACCGAAGTCCCACAGAAAGCACAAACAGGATATTCCAACGTAATAATAAAGAATGGAATATGTAAGAATTTCACCAAGTATAGGGTAGCTCACAGATACAAAAGTTATTCCAATGTAATAATAAAGATGGAATAACAGAAGTTCTCTTCATGAATACAAAAGAAATAATACCCCTTACCGTAAAAAAAACTTGATATCGGAGTAGTGAAGTAGCAGAATACTTTTCTTCTTTCTCTCTATAGTTTCTCTCTCTAGAGTTTCAGTGAATTCGTAAGAAATAATGAAGGAATGAACTTCTATTTATAGAAGAATGGACCCGATAGTAACTAATTCATGAACGGTCCATTGATTTACTTTTAATCGGATGGTCCATATTTAAAGCAAGATCTTTTAATTAAAAAATATATATATATATATATATATATATATATATATATATATATATATAACATGTTTCAAAAAAAAGGTCACGAGGTTAACACCCCGTGAAAAAATTCTTATCAACTTCTTCACAAAAGTCTTCACATTATATATATATATATATATATATATATATATATATATATATATATATATAATAATGATTCCACCCGTGAACCATTCTTCCATCCAAGCTAGACATTTCATTTTTCATCATACGTGGGCCCCACATGTGGCCCCGCCTTTATAACATAAAAATATACCGAATAATTTTCTACCGATTATTTTAAAAATGGGTACAAATAATAAGCAAAATTTTCAACAATTACTATAGCAATAATTGAACAAAACTGAGTGACTTCTCACGTAAGCATCAATAATCAATACCGTGTGCTACTATGCAACCACGCCAGACATCGTATATTTTACTACTTGAGTAGTTCAACAAGATAACAGTAAAACTTCCACCGTTATTTTTAATAAAATATTTTTGTCGTTTTCTCAATCCGACAATAATTATGTTGTGGGGTCCACCAATGATTATACCGTCGTACAAATATTCCCTGTTAAAACGAATATTCCCCGACCAATTGAATATTATAAAACAACTTGTGTACTTTGCAAAATTTATAAATATTACCCACAACTAAAACATTATATCAAATTTATTCCATAATATTTAAAAATGATATTTATAAAAAATTCATTTTTATTCATAAAAACTGGGGTCTTACATATCTGGCGACTCAGAATGGGTGATGTAAACCTATTTTGGGGGCGTCACAACTACTAAGCCATTTATCCTGGACCATCACTCCATTCCCGACTCGTCCCAGCTATATTCTCATTTCCTGAAGAGAACAATGAAAGCAAAAGGGTGAGCTCAACTAACCCAGTAAGAAATATTATGGCTAAGATAATGCAGAATAAATTATCGTTAGCCTTCAACAGTGTTAAACTGATACAATATAACAAACATCAAGTTTAACTACAGCGGAACAAGCAATCCATTAGAAGATCAAGTAGAGAATAAAATCTACTATCTTCTATGATTTAAAAGGTTTTTCATCACTTTTATCGCTGAGACTCAGCTTATTAAATAAACCACGTCATCCATGCACTACGGCCAATGATATTCATTAGTATCACGACCACAAATTATCCATGCACTACGGGTCAAAGATATTCGTGTTTTCATCAATGATCATGATTATACCGAATAATCCCTAGTCATAATCATAGCAAAAATTGTCCATCAATGCACTACAGGCCACTGAGGACTTTTACCACATCATTTATAACACTACAGATCATGATTATACCGAATGATCCCTGGTCATTATCATACCAAGTCCATCTATGCACGTAAGCCAAAGATTACTTTCATCACAATATAAGCATGAGGATGATGACAATGACATAAACATTAATCAAACGAAAACAAGAATAAATATTAGAGACTTTAAATTTATCCAAATATTATCAATCACTTAATAAACTCATCATCTAATATTGTTAATATTATAACAATATTTTAATCACTTCTTAAACTTATAAACAATTTATTTCAATTGTTTACACTTTACCAAATAATGCATTTAATCATTCAAAAATGCCATACTCATAAGATTTCATCACCAATGATCAAATCCTCATCAAAAATCAGATATACCCTATATAGGATTCCCAAGCCATAAAATCCTATTTTCCAATTTTGTTACTTCACATAACATATTTAATTCATTTACTCATAACTAGTTCATTTTCATGAAAAATACCAAACCAGTCCCAAAAATATTTCTTTTCTGAGATTTAGCAGAATATAGTCCCATATTGAACATATATTTTTCTCGAATTTTTTAAAATTCATTTATTATTTTTCATATGGCCAAAACTGCCGAATATTTAGACATTTATCATAAATTGTACTTTTGTCCAAAAATTCCGAAATTTACAGGGTATACTCCTGTTATATACATGTACTCCCAATAAAAATTTCACCAATTTTGGAGTTAACCACAAAGAGTTATAAGGGTTTACTTTTAAAATAGCCTTTTCCCATAAAATTCCTAACTCTTAATCTATACATCCAAAAATCGCCATTTTTGGACACAATCTAGAAAACTCATCAAATTATCATTTCTAATTTTTTCAAAATTTTTGAGGGTCAAAAAAATTATGAAACTGCCCCTGGCAGAAATTCTTTTTGAATAAAAATACTATTCATATGAATACAAAGGATCATTCACCATGCATGCAGTAATCCACATAGACAAAGTTATTCCAAATGTAATAATAAAGAATGGAATAATGTAAGAATTCACCATGCATGCGATAGACCCACGAAGACAAGTTATTCTCAACAGAATAATAAAGAATGGAACAGTCATGCGTAAATTGCATGCATGTGATATTCCAATGTAATAATAAAGAATGGAACCCGTGTCTAGCGTAATCCACATACAGGATATTCCAATGTAATAATAAAGAATGGAATAACAATGAATTCACCATGCATGCGATAGACCGCATGCATGTGATATTTCAATGTAATAATAAAGAATAGAACTGTGTCTAGCGTAATCCGCATACATACATGATATTCTAATGTAATAATAAAGAATGGAATAACAATGAATTCACCATGCATGCGATAGACCGCATGCATAAAGTTATTCCAATGTAATAATAAAGAATAGAACTGTGTCTAGCGTAATTCGCATGCATGTGATATTCCAATAGAATAATAAAGAATGTAATAATGTAAGAATTTCACCATGTATGCGGTATCAGATAGACAAGTTATTCCAACATAATAATAAAGAATGGAATAATGTAAGAATTTCACCATGTATTGGTAGATTTGATGTGACAAAAGTTATTCCAACATAATAATAAAGAATGGAATAATGTAAGCTCTCTTCATGAATCTGAAAGAAATAATACCCCTTACCTCAGAATAAAGTTGGATACTAGAATAGAGAGGTAGTAGACTTCTCTTCTTCTTTCTCTCTATAATAATTGCTCTATAGCTTTAGTGAATTGGTGAGAAATGAGGGAAGAATGATCTTCTATTTATAGAAAAATATAGTTTCGATAATTGCACGTTTTGGGGCTCAAAAAATTACAGTACAATACCTCCAACTTTTCTTTTATTTTTTAATTTAGTCATGCAAGTATTATCAAACTTGCACCACCTCCCCTAATAGTAAATAATGTGAATCAATAGTTCAATCATGTGATTCAATAGTTATAATCATGTGAAAATACTGAATAACGAGATAAGACTCTCCATCTATACCTTCATCTTTAACTTAGTCATGCAAGTATTATCAATCTTGCACCAACTCCCCTAATAGTACATGAATGTGAATCAATAGTACACACATGTGAACAAATAGTTATAGTCATGTGAATTAATAACAATTAATTGCTCATTTATTCGATTAATTACCCGATTGGTCAATATAACCTCCAGTCATCAATTATTATCGAAATAAATGTCGATTTCCACTAACACTAACAATCCTAACACAATGGAAATATTTTTCTCAAAAATTTCATTATTGAAATTTCAAAATTTGACTTTTTCCAAAAAAGTCAACTGTTGACTTTTTGACCAAAAAGTCAACCCCAACAAATTGGTGTTTATAGTCTATTTCTACTAATTTCATCGTTCCGGACTCAAATATCACGTCCGCGTCTCCAAATTCAACTCCGAACTCAACTTTGATTTTATATAACATTCATCATTAATATTATAACTCACAATATTTAACAACTTGGTCATTTCCAGGAAAGAGGGGGCTTTCCAATAAGGATTTCTCCCTATTGGCGCGCAATTAGGTGACCAAACCTCTCCTTGACAGAACTTCTAGACATTGTAAATATTGCAATTTAATAATATGAATAACTTTGTCGTCTCAATTATTGATTTAATAATATATCATATTACGATGATGATCCGTGACAATAATCGAATCAATAACATGAGAAATATGATGCAAAGAATTACTATAGCAATAATTGAGTATAACCGAGTGTGACTTCTCGTAAGCATCAATAATCAATACCAATGTGCTACTATGCAACCACGCCAGACATCGCATTTCTTTACTACCAAGTAGTTCAACAGCTTTAACGGTAACACTTTCGTAGTTATTTTTATAAAAGATAATTTCGCCGTTTTCTTACTACGACAATACTTCCGTAGGGGTCCACTAATGATTGTGCCGTCATCACGAATATTCCCCGATAAAAAGAATATTCCCCGAACCAATCTAATATTATATAACATCTTTCATACTTTGCAAAATTTATAAATATTACCCATAACTATAACATTATATCAAATCCACACCATAATATTAAAAAAAATATTTCGAGAAATTAAAATCTTTATTCATAAAATTTGGGGTCTCACAATCTCCCCTCCTTATGAAATTTTGCCCTCGAAATTTACGTACGTACCTGGTATGCCGAAGAGGTGAGAATACCTTGACTTCATTTCAGTTTCTAACTCTTGAGGTATAACCTTTGAGTGTCGAATAGGATCCTTCTTATCCAAGATTTTAACATGTATCTCCTCATACATTAAATCTTCTACTTATCTCTTCTAGTTCCAATTCAATAATGTGGTTCTGGTCATCCACATATTTACGTAACATCAATACGTGAAAAACGTTATGAACACGCAATATACTTGGCGGTAAAACGAGTCTATAGGCCACAGTTCCTACTCGATCGAGGATTTCAAATGGGCCAATTAAATCGAGGGTTGATATTTCCTCTTTTCATCGACTCTTGCTTCTAAAATAACGCCTTCTTGAACCTTCTTCTTCATTTTCATCAGCTCTAGGTGTGTAGCTTGAGCGGCTTTATCTTTATCAATTTAAAGTCGATTCAAATCGTATATTCGATATCTTCATGTGGGTCCTTAGAGTTTTTAACTTTATCTTCATCATTTGTAAGTTATATAAAATGGGTTTTTGTGTTAACAACATCACACTCGTAAACGCATACGATTTTCTACTCAACGTGTCAGCTACCACGTTCGCTCTTCCACGATGATATTGAATGGTATAGTCGTAATCTTCAACAGCTCGAGCCAACATCCTTGGCGCATGATACGTTCATTTTAGTTGAAGAAATATTTGAGGGTTTTAGAAATGGGTTTTGTACTGGGGTCAATACAAAATTCGATTTCATGCTCTAGGGGTAGGCTAAGAAGTCTTCAAGAATACATCAGGAAATTTATTAACGATAGAAATATCATTTAAAAACTGTGACTCTCATCCAAGACTTGGATAACACATGAAATGAAGGTTTCTCCTAACGAAATTTCAATCAATAAGTCAAATTCTAACTTCTCTAGAGTTAAATTTAAACGTTGAGCGCAAACAAGAGAGATAAAATAATGGGTAGAACCGGTATCTAATAAGGTATAGACTTCGCAAGAATTTATAATTAACTAAGCCGTGCTAACTTCGTTTGGGTTACTCGCTTTTTGAGAAGTTACGAAAAACGCTCTTCCTAAAACCACCGACTTTGTTTTGTCCGTATCCGCCTTTGGTGCCACCGTCCCAGCTGGACTTGATTTCGCTACAGGATAAAATTGAGCTATGTGACCATCTTTTCCACAACTAAAACATACCTTGGAAGACTATGAACAGTTTGGACTTATGTGTCCATCTTCTCCGCATTTATAGCATCTAACTGGCGGTCGTTCTCCTTCCTTAACAACAGGTGCTGGTGCTAACGTCTTTTCATTATTATTGAATCCCCTCTTCTTGAAACTTTAACTTCTATTATCTTGGCCATGATTACCATGGAAGTGGTTACCATTCTTGGCATGATAATTTCCCCCACGATGGTTATCATTATTCCAATGGCTGTTGCCACCGGTATGATTATTATCGTGTTGTTGGTTGTTACCTTTTGGTTAAGTTGACTCAACGGTCTCATGTGCTTCATTGCTTATCTCAACATTTTCAGATGCCATTCTCAAACACTGTCACAAAATAAGGGTTAATTAACATATCACATATTATCCCTATACTCTGACCGACCAATTAAATACCAAATAAACTTACGTAGGTCATACTAGCGAAGGAATTCCCCGTCTCTCCCCTCCTAGTTCTTGTCTCACATCTCAGCCAGAGATCATATTCCTAAGCTTTGATACCAATTGTGACGCCCCCAAAACAGGTATACATCACCCATCTTGAGTCGCCAGATACATGGTACATAAATTCAAATACAACTTAATTATACAACAGTCGTGTAAAAATACGACAAAACATAGCTGAGAGTTTAAACAAGAATATTGTCATCTAGACAATATCCACACTCAATGGTGTCTTCATTACAATTATTATCACATTATTCCGTAGAATAGTGAGGACTACTAAGCCATTTATCCTGGACCATCACTCCATTCCCCGACTCGTCCCAGCTATATTCTCATTTCTTAAAGAGAACAATGAAAGCAAAAGGGTAAGCTTAACTAGCCCAGTAAGAAATATTATAGCTAAGATAATGCAGAATAAATTATTGTTAGCCTTCAACAACGTTAAAGTGATACAATATAACAAACATCAAGTTTAACTACATCGGAACAAGTAATCCATTAAAAGAGTCAAGTAGAGAATAAAATCTACTATCTTCTATGATTTAAAAGGTTTTTCATCAATCGCTGAGACTCAGCTTATTAAATAAACCACGTCATCCCTGCACTACGACCAAGGATATTTGTGACGCCCCCAAAAATAGGTATTCATCACCCATCTTGAGTCACCAGATACATGGTACATAAATTCAAATACATCTTAATTATACAACAGTCGTGCAAAATACGACGACATATATACTATGAGTTTCAATACAAATATTGAAACGTATATAATACGACAATATTCATACTCAAATTAATACATGTCATATAAAGTACAGAAGAAAATATTTCAAGTCTCCAAAGGGACACGAGAAGATTTCTGTTCTCTTCATTTTACTGCGGTGCACTTTTGACGCTTTCAGGGTTGAGTTCTCATCACCCTATTGTTGTTCACCAAAATCAATTATTAAGTGACATATAAAATATGACACACACATCTTAGGTCCTCAATACAATTATATATTGCATGTCATGCCATAGTGAAGACTACTAATGTTATCATCTGGATCGTCACTCCGTTTTCCGACTAGTCCCGGATACGTTCTCATTTTCTAAAGAGAACAGTGAAAGAAAGGGTGAGATCAACTAGCCCAGGAAGAAATAATACTCCTTACGAGTACAACAAATAATATCCCTTACCTTAGAAGAAAAGCTGGATCTTTGGAATAGCGAGGTAGCAGACTTTCTTCTTCTTTCTCTCTATAGATTTTTCTCTATAGCTTCTCTCTATAATTTCTCTCTATAATTTCTCTCTAGAGTTTCAAAGTGAATTAAGTAAAAATAATGAAGGAATGAGCTTCTATTTATAGGAGAATGGACTGAATAGTAACTAATTCATGAACGGTCCATATTGATTTACTTTTAAACTGACGGTCCAGATTGGTTTACTAATAAAACAAAATCTTTTAAATAAAATATAATATATTCTATTTATAATCTAATAAAACGAATAACTTTATAAAAGTATTCTGTTTTATATAAAAAGATTTTACTATGCAAATACTATGCATAATAAAATATAATATATTCTAATTATTGTCTAATAAAACAAAATAAATAACTTTATAAAAGTATTCTATTTTATATAAAAATATTTTACTATGCAAAATACTATGCATAATAGAATATAATATATTCTATTTATAGTTTAATAAAACGAATAACTTTATAAAAGTATTCTGTTTTATATAAAAAACTTTTTACGCTTTTATTACATTAATAATACTAATAAAACAAAACTTCATCATCATTATTATAATTCACACTATTAATCGACTGTGTCGTTCCCTCAGGAAAGAGGGACTTTCCAATAAGGATTTCTCCCTATTGGCGTTAGCAATTAGGTAACCAAACCTCTCCTTGGCAGAACTTATAGATCGTTAATATTACAAATAATAATATTAATAATTTCGTCGTCTCAATTATTGATTTAATAATATATAAAATATTGACAATAATTGAATCAAATAACGTGAGATACTATGCAGCAATTACTATAACAATAATTGAACAAAACTGAGTGACTTCTCACGTAAGTATCAATAATTAATACCGTGTACTACTATGTAACCATGCGTATTACTATAATTTTACTACCGAGTAGTTCAACAGTATTAACGGTAAAACTTCCGCCGTTATTTTCATAAAAATATTTTTGTCATTTTCTCAATTCGATAATAATTCCGTTGTGGGGTCCACCAATGATTGTTCCGTCATACGAATATTCTCTGTTAAAACAAATATTCCCCGACCAATCGAATATTATATAAAAACTTGCATACTTTGCAAAATTTATAAATACTACCCACAACTATAACATTATCTCAAATTCACACCATAATATTAAAAAAAAAATATTTCGAGAAAATTAAATCTTTATTCGAAAAATTTGGGATTTTACAATCTCCCTTCCTTATGAAATTTCGCCCTCAAAATTTACGTACGTACCTGGTATGCCTAACAAATGAGGACACTTCGTCAGATTCTAACTCTTGAGGTATAACCTTTAAGCGTAGAATATATTCCAGGATTTTAACAGGTACATCTTCATACGTTAAATTATCTTCTATCTCATCCTGTTCTAAATCAATAATGTGGTTCGGGTCGTCCACATATTTACGTAACATCGATACGTTCAAAAACGTTATGAACACGCGACATATTTGGCGGTAAAACGAGTCTATAGGCCACAGTTCCTACTTAATCGAGGATTTCAAATGGGACAATAAAATCGAGGGTTGAGATTTCCTCTCTTCATCGATTTTTGCTTCTAAAATAACGCCCTCTTGAACCTTCTTCTTCACATTTCATCATATTCGGATGTGTAGCTTGAGCGGCTTTAACTTTATCGATTAAAGTCGATTCTACTCGTATATTCGTTATCTTCACGTGGGGCCCCTAGAGTCTTTAACTCTATCTTCATCATTTGTAAGTTATACGAAATGGGTTTTGTACTGGGGTCAATACAAAATTCAATTTCACGCTTTAGGGGTAGGTTAAGAAGTCTTCAAGAATACGTCAGAAAATTTATTAATAATAGAAATATCATTCAAAACTGTGACCCTCATCCAAGACTTGGATAACACGTCACCTTGATATCTATCAACTTGCCACCGTTATTCACGATGTCCCCTACGGATAGTCTGGCTTCGATGTATTCCAAGACTTGGAATTCACCAGCGAAAGGCTCGGGGCTTTTTACTTATGGCTTGATATAACAGTGATTAACTTTAGTGGTTTAGTTGCTTGAATTCGCAAAACAGGTTGATTAGGAATATGAAAGCTAACAACCTTACGAAAAGCATGATGAGTAGTTAATCAATTGATTCCTAAAATCACATCAAAGGCAAGTATTTTCAAAGAGATAAGATCGACAGGTAACGTGAAAGTATCGATTTGAATCAACAAAATTTATAAACAGTGGAGGTAACGAAGGTTTCTCCTAACGAAGTTTAAACCAATAGTCAAAGCTTAACTTCTCAGGAGTCAAATTTAAACGTTGCACACAACTAGGTGAAATACAAGAGTGGGTAGAACTAGTATCGAATAAGATATAGACTTCACAAGAGTTTATAATTAACTTACTCGTAATAACTTCGTTCGGGTTTTTCGACAAACGTTCTCACTTAAACTACCGATTTTGACTTGTCTGGGACATCCCAGTTGGACTTAACTTTGCTGTAGAGTACATTCCACCCTTAATTGCTTCGTCACATTCCTGATCCATGATTGAATCATTATTCTCTCGATCCATATCGAATTGGGGTTGACCGCTCCGCATGTGGTAATTTCAATTCGATGTTGGATTCTCTCAATTGCTGTCCAAAAAGCGAAATCCATTTCTTTTATTTTGGCCTTATTAGATCGGACGTCTTTTTCTATAATATCAACACGTCGTGCGGCTTTTACCCATGCATCATTTATTCTCATTCGTTCATTTGCTTATTCTTTCATCAGAACTTTGATCATAACATTCTCGATTTCAAATCTAATATCTTATACTCGCCAAAGAGTGCTTACATTCAAGCATCGCACGCTTCTGCAACACAATTTTGAATTGTTGTATCTCTTTACTCCACAACCGCCTACCGTTCTTCAGCCTGCTCTTCCAACTCATGAATACGATTTTGTAATTCTAAATTTTAATCATAAACTTCTTCTAACTAATTCTCCTCAGGTTCTTCTTCTTCCTATTCTTCCTCACTCTCAGCTGCTACCTCTGCAACTAGCTCGGGTGCAACTATTAGTTCTTCACTTACCATGTAGATATCTCTAATTTCTTCTTCGTCTGACATCACATTAACCTGGTTAGTGATTAAAAGTGTCTCAATGGTCTCATTCACTCCATTGCTAACATTTTCAGCTGCCATTTTCAAACACTGCCACAAAACAAGAGTTAATTAACATATCACATATTATCTCTATACTCTGACCGACCAATTAAATACCAAATAAACTTAGGTAGGTCATACTAGCGAAGGAATTCCCCGTCTCTCCCCTCCTAGTTCTTGTCTCACATCTCAGCCAAGGATCATATCCCTAAGCTTTGATACCAACTGTGACGCCCCCAAAAATAGGTATTCATCACCCATCTTGAGTCACCAGATACATGGTACATAAATTCAAATACAACTTAATTATACAACAGTCGTGCAAAATACGACGACATATATACTGTGAGTTTCAATACAAATATTGTAACGTATATAATACAACAATATTCATACTCAAATTAATACATGCCATATAAAGTAAAACAACAAATATTTCAAGTCTCCATAGGGACACGAGAAGATTTCTGTTCTCTTCATTTTACTGCGGTGCACTTTTGACGCTTTCAGGGTTGAGTTCTCATCACCCTATTGTTATTCACCAAAATCAATTATTAAGTGACGTATAAAATACGACACACACATCTTAGGTCCTCAATACAATTATATATTGCATGTCATGCCATAGTGAGGACTACTAATGCTATCATCTAGACCATCACTCCGTTTCCCGACTAGTCCCAGCTACGTTCTCATTTCTTGAAGAGAACAGTGAAAGAAAGGGTGAGCTCAACTAGCCCAGGAAGAAATAATACTCCTTACGAGTACAACAAATAATATCCCTTACCTTAGAAGAAAACTGGATACTGGAATAGTGAGGTAGCAGACTTCTCTTCTTCTTTCTCTCTATAGATTTTCTCTCTATAGCTTCTCTCTATAATTTCTCTCTATAATTTCTCTCTCTAGAGTTTCAGTGAATTCGTAAAAAATAATGAAGGAATGAGCTTCTATTTATAGGAGAATGGACTGAATAGTAACTAATTCATGAACGGTCCAGATTGATTTACTTTTAAATGGACGGTCCAGATTGGTTTACTAATAAAACAAAATTTTTAAATAAAATATAATATATTCTATTTATAATCTAATAAAATGAATAACTTTATAAAAGTATTCTGTTTTATATAAAAAGATTTAACTATGCAAATACTATGCAGGCACTATGCAAACACTATGCATAATAAAATATAATATATTCTAATTATTGTCTAATAAAATAAATAACTTTATAAAAGTATTCTGTTTTATATAAAAAAATTTTACTATGCAAAATACTATGCATAATAGAATATAATATATTCTATTTATAGTCTAATAAAACGAATAACTTTGTAAAAGTATTTTGTTTTTTATAAAAAGCTTTTCTGTTTTATTACATTAATAATACTAATAAAACAAAACGTCATCATCATTATTATAATTCACACTATTAATCGACCAGGTCGTTCCCAAGAAAGAGGGGGCTTTCCAATAAGGATTTCTCCCTATTGGCGCGCAATTAGGTTGTGACGCCCAAAATAGGTATACATCACCCATTACGAGTTGTCAATACACTGCATGTAAACAACTACAACTTTATTATTACAATAGTAAAAGCGTGAGTTTGAATACAAATATTATCTTACAGACAATATCTATACCCAAATATATCCTCATCACATTTATTGATACATTATTTTACAAAATGGTGAGGACTACTAAACAACTCTCTCTATAACCATCATTCCATAACTTGACTGCACTTCGCTACATTCTCGCCTCCCGAGAAGAAAAATGGAACAAAAAGAAAAGGGTGAGCTCAACTAGCCCGAAGAAGAATATTATGACTAAGATAATATACAACAAAATTATCGTTAGTCTTCAACAGGAAAAATCTAATAGAATACAATAGACAACAAGTTTTAAATCAATATTCGCATAATGAAATAATAATTCATTAGAAGAGTTAAGTAGAGAATGCAAACTACTATCTTCTATGTATGAATTTTAAAGTTCTTCGTCTATCTTTTATCCCTGTAACATCAATCAATATATATCGGAATCAAAATTCATCTTTGCACTATATAGCCAAAGATATTCATCGATTAGTCATGTTCATCTAAACACTGTTCATCTTTGCACTACTGGCCAACGATATTCATCGAAATCATTCATCTTTGCACTATGTGCCAAAGATATTCCATAATATCATCATTTAAGACCGAGGATGATGAAAAATATTTTTTAAAAAAGCGAATCCAAATTGAATCAAAATGACAAGGATTAAGGATTAAGGATTTGTACTTTGTTTTATCCACGCCCAAAAATACCTCAAAAATAATCATAGTGGTGTAAAATTCAAGAATGATCAAAACATGGATACAATCAAAGCTAGTATCCAGAATAGATATTTTGAACGAAAAGAAAAAATTTTATTTTTCGATGAATAGTGCCGTATTCGTGAATAGTACCGTATACGTGAATAGTAAC
Source organism: Panax ginseng (assembly GCA_020205605.1). NCBI lineage: Eukaryota > Viridiplantae > Streptophyta > Magnoliopsida > Apiales > Araliaceae > Panax > Panax ginseng. Next base: position 161,260,018 of record CM035128.1, read on the forward strand.
CCCGACACTAAAAGTTCCAAATTTGATTAAAAAGTTCAGATCAATACTTCGGCATAATGATATTAGAATAAATAATATCATTTTAAAAAAATAATATCCCTTACCTCGAAAGACAGTACTTCTAGTTGAAACGTCGGATATTGACTATGACTTGAACTTGCACCGTATAGCAATACTCAAAGTATACTCAAAATACTCACAAGAATACGCTCGATAATATAGAGAGAGAAAACTTCAGTTTCTGGTGTAATTTTTAATTCTAACCTAAGCACCCTATTTATAGGAAAATGCTTAGAACACCAAAGTAGAAAATTTAATTTAATAATATTATTATTATTTCTACAACTTCCTACGCATACCAACTGAATTCAGCCATTAAAACACATGCAAGACCCACACTCAAATCACCAAAAATGTTTTTCATATTAAAAATATTTTAAACTTCCAAAAATTAATTATTTCGGAGCTTCGGAACTTCAATAATTCATAATAAATAGCCCTGTTATCAGAAAATTCGAATCTCGCGAGTTTTTATAGGAAATTCAATTCTCTACAACTTTGCAGAAGAAAATATTTCCAAATTCCAAACAAAAATTGACCGAAATCCACAAACGGGCGATTTTACAAGCTATAATCAAATTTCAGTCAAGAAATGGGGTCCACCAACATGTTTAACATGTTTTAAACATTTATTGCAACAGAAATACTCTTTCTCCTCGTATACTCATATATCACACATTCATTGTAAAAATATCATCATTATTATATTATTAAAAATATAATAATATATTTAAATGAATTATTTTATCAGAAAAAGATAAAATTTTAATTTTCAACAATTGTCACATTAATAATTTTCTCCATCTATATCCACATAAAATCAATATTTTCCTCATCATATAAATCAATAATTAATTATTCACAAATAATATTACGAATCACAATATTGATAACCGTGCGGTTCCTGGAAGAGGGGCTTTCAATAAGAATTTCTCCTTCTTGGCGCCGCAATTAGGTGACCAAACCTCTCCTTAGATAGAACTTTCTAGACATTGCCAATAATGTTATCTAATAATATTATTCGATAATATGAATTATTGCTTCGATAATGAAAAAATCTTGTGTAATGATAATTATTCAAACAACAAAGAATATAAAATATCAACGCAACAATTATTAAATCAATAAAATAATCGAATAAAGTAATTCACGTAACCATTATCGAAAGTAGTGCATTCTTACGTAAGAGTTAATAATTGGTGCAATACTGGTGTGCTTCTCGTGCAACAACGCGTACATCGTGTTTTAACCACCGGGTATTACAAAAGTGTACACGGTAACAACTACGCCGTTATTTTTAAACAACTTATATTTTTCTTTTTCTTCCTCCAATCGCTTTTCGTTATGGGGTCCATACATGGCTACGCCGTCGTACGAATATTCCCCGACAGTACGAATATTCCACGGCCAAACGAATATTCCCCGACAATAATGAATATTTTATAACCATTTGCTTATTTTGAAATACTTGCGTATTTTACCCATAACTATCCACATTAATCAAATCAACCCTTACTATTGCAAAATAATAATTAGAGAAAATTAAATTTCATTTATTAATTATTTGGGGTCTTACAACCTCCCCTCCTTATGAAATTTCGTCCTCGAAATTGACATACGTACCTGGTGTTTCGAAAAGGTGAGGATACCTCGCTTTCATTTTCGTTTTCAATTCCCCGGTCATTTCCTCTATAGCATGGTTCCTCCACAAAACTTTAACTTGTGGTATGAACTTCGTGCGTAGGACATGCTCCTTCTTATCCAAGATCTTGACAAGTACCTCCTCATACGTTAAGTCTTCGGCTATCTCGTTCGGTTCTAACTCAATAACGTGGTTTGGGTCTTTCACATATTTACGAAGTACAGATATGTGAAACACATTATGAACACGAGACATACTTGGAGGTAACGCGAGTCTATAGGCTACATTTCCTACTCGGTCAAGAATTTGAAATGGACCAATAAATCGTGGATTGAGCTTTCCTCTCTTCCCAAATCTTGTAACTCCCTTCCATGGAGCAACTCGCAACAATACATGATCCCCTATACTAAATTCCACGTCCTTTCGATGAAGATCCGCATAACTCTTTTGTCGATCTTGTGCCATTTGTATACATTGTCGAATCATTTGGATCTTTTTAGGTAGTCATATACGCTTAACTAACTCGGGTCCCAATAATGTTGCTTCACCCACCTCATCCCAACATATTGGAGAGCAACACTTTTCATCCATATAATGCTTAAAATGGAGCCACACCTATACTTGCTCGATAATCTGTTGTTGTAGGAGAATTCCACCAATGGTAAATACTTATCCCAACTGCCCTTGAAGTCTAGGACACAAAGTCTTAATAGATCTTCAAGAGTTTGAATAATCCTCTCGATTGTCCGTCTGGTTTGAGGATGGTATGCCGAATCCAATCGTAAACTGCGCCCATAGCTTTTTTGCAAGCTAACCCAAAATCTTGAAGTGAATCTTGGGTCACGATCCCAAACTATGGATCTTGGCATGCCATGCAACCTCACAATCTCATTTACATATATATACTAGCAAGACGTTCAAGGGAATAAGTCTCCCGTATCGGCAAGAAATGAGCAGACTTGGTTAATCTATCAACAATAACCCAAATAACATTGATGCCTTGAGAAACCGTAGGAAGACCCATAACGAAATCCATGGTAATGTGTTCCCACTTCCATTTCAGAATCTCAAGTGGTTGAAACGGACCCTTAGGTACTAGATGCTCCGCCTTTACACGTTGACAAGTTAAACACATCGAGATAAACTTTGCAATCTCTCTCTTCATATTGTTCCACCAAAATGTATGTCAAAGATCACGATACATTTTGGTACTTCCAGGATGGATTGCAAATGGTGTATTGTGTGCCTCCATCATGATCTTGTACTTCAATTCAGAGTCGTTAGGAACATAAAGTCTGGAGTGGACTCGAAGTATTCCTTCATCATCGATTCTCGCTTCCGGAATAGCACCTTCTTGTACTTTCTTCTTCATACGCATCAGCTCCGGGTCGGTGGCTTGAGCAACCTTAACTTTTTCTATTAAAGTTGGCTCTATGCGTATACTTGACATCATCGCACTTTGCGTTCTCGCATATGATCTTCTACTCAACGTCACCGCCTACCACGTTCGCTTTTCCAGGATGGTATTGAATAGTGTGGTCGTAATCTTTCAACAACTCAAGCCAACGTCGTTGCCGCATGTTGAGTTCTTTTTGCTTGAAGAAATATTTGAGGCTTTTATGCTCTGAATATATCTCCACTTTCTCCCCATATAGATAGTGCCTCCATATCTTTAGCGCGAAAACAACTGCTGCCAACTCTAGATCATGAGTAGGATAATTCCTCTCATATTCTTTAAGTTGTTGCGAGGCATAGGCTATGACTTTCCCACGTTGCATGAGAACACATCCTAACCCTTTACACGAAGCATCATCGTGAGATAACAAATCCATCCGCATCGGATGGTATTGTTAGAAACAGTCGAAATAAGTCTCCTCTTAAGCTCTTGGAAACTCTTCTCGCATTCCTCGCTCCATACTGAATTTTATATCTTTCAAAGTCAAATTTGAGTTAATGGAGTAGCGATTCGAGAAAATCCTTCCACGAATCTCCGATAATAACCATTTAAGCCTGTAAAAGCTGCGTTTTAATCACCGAGCTTGGTTGCTCCCAACTTTGTATTGCTTCAATCTTCGTCGGATCAACAGATACTCCATGTTTCGACATTACGTGCCCAAGGAATGCTACTTCCTCAAGCCAGAACTCGCATTTCTTTAACTTGGCATAAAGCTTATTTTCATGAAGCCTTTGGAGTACCAGCTTCAAATGGTGTTCATGATCTTCACAGCTTTTGGAATATATGAGGATGTCATCAATAAAGATAACAACGAACTGATCCAAATATTCCTTGAATACTCGGTTCATCATATCTATGAAAGCCGCAGGAGCATTAGTCAATCCAAAAGACATGACTAGGAATTCATAATGCCCGTACCGAGTTCTAAAGGCAGTCTTTGGAATATCCTCGATTCTAATCTTGGTGATGATATCCGAATCTAAGATTGATTTTGAAAAGAATTATGCTCCTTGCAATCTGGTCAAACAGTCATCAATATGAGGTAGAGGATACCTATTCTTGATGGTGACATGGTTCAATTTCGATAGTCAATACAAAGTCGCATACTCCCGTCTTTCTTCTTTACGAATAAAAACAGAGCACCCCAAGGAGATGTACTAGGGACGAATGAAACCGATGTCCAACAACTCCTCAGATGGACCTTTAACTCCACGAAGTTCAATAGGAGCCATTCGATATGGGGTTTTAGAAATGGGCTTTGTACCAGTTCAAGATCAATAAAGAATTCAACTTCACGTTCGGGGTAGGACGGAAGTTCTTCAGGAAATACGTCAGGAAAGTCAATAACAACAGGAATATTATTCAAATTTGACGTGTCTTTATTCAAATCCATAACATGGGCTAAGAAAGCTTGACATCCGTTTTTCAATAAACGAATAGCTTTATGATTAGATATGACAGTGATTGATTTTAATAGTTTAGTTGCTTGAATTTGTACAACAGGTTGTTTAGGAATATGAAAGCTTAACAACCTTACGAAAACAATCAATTTTGGCATGATGAGTAGTTAACCAATCAATCCCTAAAATCACATCAAAAGAAAGTATCTTTAAAGAGATAAGGTCAATAGATAAGGTGATGGTGCCAACTTGAATCAAACAAGATTTATAAACAGTGGATGTGATGAAAGTTTCTCCTAACGGAGTTTCCACAGATAGGTCAAAGTCTAATTTTTCCGGAGTCAAATTTAAATGTTGAGCACAAGTAGGAGAGATAAATGAATGGGTAGCACCAGTATCTAGTAAAGTATAAACTTCACAAGAATTTATGATTAGCTTACCCGTGATCACCTCGTTTGGGTTCCTCTTATTTTGACCAGTCACAACAAACGCTCTTCCAGGAACCGTTGACTTTGACTTTTCTGGGACAATCTTTTGAGTCACCGTCTCATTGAACTAGGTTTCGCTCATCGCACAATCCCGGCGATATGTCCTTCCTTTCCACAATTATAGCATACCTTGAACTGTAGGCGCTTTTGGTGATATGTCCCTCTTTTCCGCATTTGTAGATATATGATGGGTGGTCGTTCTCCTCCCTTAGAACCGCTTGTCGCCAACCTTTGTTGTCTTTACATGGTAGTTGTTAAATGAGCCATGATTACCGCCCTCTCCGACTCGCTTCTTCTATTTTCATGGCCATGATTACCACCAGAGTGGTTACCATTTTTGTCCGTCTTTTTCTTTCTCCTTTGGTTATCGTTGTTTTGTTGACCGCCATCTCCTAGATGTATGATCCTCGGTTGTGGTCCCTCATTTGACTGCATTTCGTTATCTCCTTCTAATAATTGAGCCTCATTTACAACATCTAAGTAGAGAGAAAATTTATGAGAAAGAGATCGACGTATCTTGGGTTTCAAACCTCTAAGAAACATCCGCCATATCGTTCCTCATTCTCCACCAAATAAGGTGCAAACACGGATAACTCTGCAAACTTTGCCTCGTACTGAGACACCGTCATGTTGTTTTTGCTCTAATCTGATGAACTACTTCCTTCATATGACGAACACTTTTAGGAAAGTATTTGTCATTAAATAGTTTCTGAAATGTCTCCCAAGACATGCTAAGTGAGGCTGGATGGGTACGCTTCACAAACTCCCACCAGTAGTCTTGCTCGCCACGGAACATAAAGGTGGCGAATGGAACCTTCTGTTCCTCCGTGCATCCCAAGACATCGAATATCTTGGTAATTTGCTTGACCCATGTTTCCGCCATGATCGGATCCGGCTTTCCCTTAAATTCTGGTGGTCCCAACTCTTTGAACTGCTTGGTTGTGACAACCCGTGAATTGCTATCATTTCTCCCTGTATTTTGAACACGAGTCTCCTCGTCGATTTTGCATGAATCGCAAAAGCTTCTAAACATCCCTCGTTCATCATCTCTTTCGGTGGTGTTGTTCACGGGAGGAACATTGCCAACTGCTGCACGCTCTCCTCGTTGGTGAATAAAGCGCCCACCACGGTCTCATTTCCATCATTAATATTCTCAACGACATTCTCAAATCATCGTCATAAAACAAGGGTTAATTAAGCAAATCAATATATCACATAATATCCCTATATACTTGACCAACTAACAAATAAGCTTAGGTAGGACACACTAGCAAAGGATTTACTCGCTCTCCTCCTAGTTCTATTCCCCGATCTCCGCTTGAGAGATCATATCCCTAAGCTCGATACTAACCGTGACGCCCCCAAAATAGGTATACATCACCCATTCCGAGTTGTCAATACACGATACGTAAACAACTACAACTTTATTATTACAATAGTAAACTGTGAGTTTGAATACAAATATTATCTTCTAGACAATATCTATACCCAAATAAATCCTCATCACATTTATTGATACATTATTTTTTATAAAATGGTGAGGACTACTAAACAACTCTCTCTATAACCATCATTCCATACCCAGACTGCACTCGCTACATTCTCGCCTCCCGAGAAGAAAAATGGAACAAAAAGAAAAAGGTGAGCTCAACTAGCCCGGTAAAGAATATTATGACTAAGATAATATACAACAAAATTATCGTTAGTCTTCAACAGGAAAAATCTAATAGAATACAATAGACAACAAGTTTTAAATCAATATTCATAATGAAATAATAATTCATTAGAAGAGTTAAGTAGAGAATGCAAACTACTATCTTCTATGTATGAATTTTAAAGTTCGTCGTCTATCTTTTATCCCTGTAACATCAATTAATATATATCTGGAATCAAATATTCATCTTTGCACTACAGGCCAAAGATATTCATCAGTTGGTAATGTTCATCTAAACACCTGCTCATCTTTGCACTACGGGCCAAAGATATTAATCATAAATCATTCATCTTTGCACTACAGGCCAAAGATATTCCATAATATCATCATTTAAGACTGAGGATGATGAAAAATATTTTTTAAAGAAATGAATCCAGTGAATTAAAATGACAAGGATTAAGGATTAAGGATTCGTACTTTGTTTTATCCACGTCCAAAAATACCTCAAAAATAATCATAGTGGTGTAAAATTCAAGAATGATCAAAACATGGATACAATCAAAGCTAGTATCCAGAATAGATATTTTGAACGAAAAGAAAAAATTTTATTTTTAGATGAATAGTCTTAAGATTCGTGAATAAGATCAGATATGTGAATAGTAACCCTGACACTAAAAGTTCCAAATTTGATTAAAAAGTTCAGATCAATACTTCAACATAATGATATTAGAATAAACAATATCATTTTAAAAAAAAATAATATCTCTTACCTCGAAAGACAGTACTTTTAGTTGAAACGTCGATATTGACTATGACTTGAACTTGCATCAGTATAGCAATACTCAAAGTATACTCAAAATACTCACAAGAATACGCCGATAATATAGAGAGAAAACTTCAGCTTCGGTGTATTTTTAATTCTAACCTAAGCACCCTATTTATAGGAAAATGCTTAGAACACCAAAGAAGAAAATTTAATTTAATAATATTATTATTATTTCTACAACTTCCTACGATACCAACTGAATTCAGCCATTAAAACACATGCAAGACCCACACTCAAATCACCAAAAAACGTTTTTCATATTAAAAATATTTTAAACTTCAAAAATCAATTATTTGAACTTCTAACTTCAATAATTCATAATAAATAGCACTTTTATCGAAAATTCGAATCTCGTGAGTTTTATAGGAAATTCAATTTCTACAAATTTGCGAGAAGAAAATGTTTCCAAATTCCAAACAGAAATTAACCGAAATCCACAAACGAGCGATTTTACAGGCTATAATCAAATTTTAGTCAAGAAATGGGGTCCACCAACATGTTTAACATGTTTTAAACATTTATTGCAACAAAAATACTCTTTCTCCTCGTATACTCATATATCACACATTCATTTTAAAAATATCACCATTATTATATTATTAAAAATATAATAATATATTTAAATGAATTATTTTATCAGAAAAAGATAAAATTTTAATTTTCAACAATTGTCACATTAAAATTTTCTCCATCTATATCCACATAAAATCAATGTTTTCCTCATCATATAAATCAATAATTAATTATTCACAAATAATATTATGAGAATCACAATATTATAAACCAGCAGGTTCAGAAAGAGGGGCTTCCAATAAGAATTTCTCCATCTTGGTAGCGCAATTAGGTGACCAAACCTCTCCTTAGACAGAACTTTCTAGACATTGCCAATAATGTTATCTAATAATATTATTCAGATAATATGAATTATTGCTTCGATAATGAAAAATATTGTGTAATGATAATTATTGAAACAACAGCAATATAAAATATCAACGCAACAATTATTAAATCAATAAAATACTGAACAGTAATTACTGTAACCATTATTGAGTAGTGCCTTCTTACGTAAGAGTCAATAATTGGTGCAATACTGGTATCTTCTTGTGCAACAACGCCAGACATCGTGTGTTTTAAACACCGGTATTCCAACAAAGGTAGTACTACACAGAATAACTACGCCGTTATTTTTAAACAACTTATATTTGTCGCTTTTCTTCCTCCAATCGCTTTCCATTATGGGGCCCATACATGGTCGTTACTTGGCCGCATTTAATATTTCCCGACGAAGATTTAATATTCCACGACCAAACGAATATTCCCAAGCAATAATGAATATTTTATAACCATTTGCTTATTTTGAAATACTTGCGTATTTTACCCATAACTATCCACATTAATTAAATCAACCCTTACTATTTCAAAATAATAATTAGAGAAAATTAAAATTCATTTATTAATTATTTGGGGTCTTACATAGGTGACCAAACCTTTCCTTGGCAGAACTTCTAGACATCGTTAATATTACAAATAATAATATTAATAACTTTGTCGTCTCAATTATTGATTTAATAATATATAAAATATTGACAATAATTGAATCAAATAACGTGAGATACTACGCAAAGAATTACTATAGCAATAATTGAACAAAAGAAAGTGACTTCTCACGTAAGCATCAATAATCAATACCGTGTGCTACTATGCAACCACGCCAGACATCGTATTCTTTACTACCGAGTAGTTCAACAAGATTATTCAGTAAAACTTCCGCCGTTAGTTTCATAAAAATATTTTTATCGTTTTCTCAATCCGACAATAATTCTGTTGTGGGGTCCACCAATGATTGTGCCATCGTACGAATATTCCCTGTTAAAATGAATATTCCCCGACCAATCGAATATTATATAAAAACTTGCATACTTTGCAAAATTTATAAATACTACCCACAACTATAACATTATCTCAAATTCACACCATAATATTAAAAAAAATATTTCGAGAAAATTAAATCTTTATTCAAAAAATTTGGAGTTTTACAATATTCATTACTATCACGACCACAAATTATCCATGCACTACGGGCCAAAGATATTCGTATTTTCATCAATGGTCATGATTATACCGAATAATCTCTGGTCATAATCATACCAAAAATTGTCCATCAATGCACTACAGGCCACTGAGGACTTTTACCACATCATTTATAACATTACAAGTCATGATTATGCCGAATGATCCGTGGTCATAATCATACCAAGTCCATCCATGCACGTAAGCCAAAGATGACTTTCATCACAATATAAGTATGAGGATGATGACAATGACATAAGCATTAATCAAACGAAAATAAGGATAAATATTAAAGACTTTAAATTTATCCAAATATTATCAATCACTTAATAAACTCATCATCTAATATTGTTAATATTATAACAATATTTTAATCATTTCTTAAACTTATAAATAATTTATTTCAATTGTTTACACTTTACCAAATAATGCATTTAATCATTTAAAAATGTCATACTCATAAGATTTTATCACCAATGATCAAATCCCTCATTAAAAATCTGCATATACCCTATATAGGATTCCCAAGCCATAAAATTCTATTTTCCAATTTTGTTACTTCACATAACATATTTAATTCATTTACTCATAACTAGTTCATTTTCATGAAAATACCAAATCGGTCCCAAAAATATTTCTTTTTTACGGGATTTAGCGTAATATAGTCCTATATTGAACATATATTTTTGTCGGAATTTTTAAAATTCATTTACTATTTTTCATATGGCCAAAACTGCCGAATAATTATACATTTATCATAAATTTTACTTTTGTCCAAAAATTCCGAAATTTATAGGGTATACTCCTGTTATATACATGTACTCCCAATAAAAATTTTACCAATTTTGTAGTTAACCACAAAGAGTTATAAGGGTTTACTTTTAAAATAGTCTTTTCCCATAAAATTCATAACTCTTAATCTATACATCCAAAAATCGCCATTTTTGGACACAATCTAGAAAACTCATCAAATTATCATTTCAAAATTTTTCTGAATTTTTGAGGGTCAAAAAAATTATGAAACTGTCCATGGCAGAAACCCTTTTTGAATGAAAATACTATTCATATGAATACAAAGGGTCATTCACCATGCATGTGGTAATCCACATAGACAGGTTATTCCAACAGAATAATAAAGAATGGAATAACAGAAGAATTAACCATGCATGCGATAAACTGCATAGACAGGTTATTCTCAACATAATAATAAAGAATGGAACCAGGTCATGCGTAAACCGCACAGATAGGATATTCCAACAGAATAATAAAGAATGGAACCAGGTCTAGCGTAATCCACACATACAGGATATTCCAACAGAATAATAAAGAATGGAATAACAACAGAATTCACGATGCATTCGATAGACCGCACAGACAGGATATTCCAATAGAATAATAAAGAATGGAACCAGGTCTAGTGTAATCCGCACATACATGATATTCCAATAGAATAATAAAGAATGGAATAACAACAAAATTCACCATGCATGCGATAGACCGCACAGACAGGTTATTCCAACAGAATAATAAAGAATGGAACCAGGTCTAGCGTAATCCACACAGACAAGATATTCCAACAGAATAATAAAGAATGAAATAATATAAGAATTTCACCATGTATGCGGTACTTCGCATAGACAGGTTATTCCAACATAATAATAAAAAATGGAATAACAGAAGCTCTCTTCATGAATACGAAAGAAATAATACCCCTTACCTCAAAATAAAGTTGGATATTGGAATAGAGATGTAGCATACTTCTCTTCTTCTTTCTCTCTATAATAATTGCTCTATAGCTTTAGTGAATTGGTGAGATGAAGGAAGAATGAGCTTCTATTTATAGAAAAATATAGTTTCGATAATTGTACGTTTTGGGGCTCGAAAAATTACAGCACAATACCTCCAACTTTTCTTTCATTTTTTAATTTAGTCATGCAAGTATTATCAAACTTGCACCACCTCCCCTAATAGTAAATAATGTGAATCAATAGTTCAATCATGTGATTCAATAGTTATAATCATGTGAAAATACGAATAACAGTATAGTACCTCCATCTATACCTCCATCTTTAACTTAGTCATGCAAGTATTATCAATCTTGCACCAACTCCCCTAATAGTACATGAATGTGAATCAATAGTACACACATGTGAACAAATAGTTATAGTCATGTGAATTAATAACAATTAATTGCTCATTTATTCGATTAATTACCCGATTGGTCAATATAACCTCCAGTCATCAATTATTATCGAAATAAATGTCGATTTTCACTAACACTAACAATCCCAACACAATGGAAATATTTTTCTCAAAAATTTCATTTTTTAAATTTCAAAATTTGACTTTTTCCAAAAAAGTCAACTATTGACTTTTTGACCAAAAAGTCAACCCCAACAAATTGGTGTTTATAGTCTATTTCTACTAATTTCATCTTTCCGGACTCAAATATCACGTCCGCGTCTCCAAATTCAACTTCGAACTCAACTTTGATTTAATATAACATTCATCATTAATATTATAACTCACAATATTTAACAACTAGGTCGTTCCCAGGAAAGAGGGGGCTTTCCAATAAGGATTTCTCCCTATTGGCGCGCAATTAGGTGACCAAACCTCTCCTTGACAGAACTTCTAGACATTGTAAATATTGCAATTTAATAATATGAATAACTTTGTCGTCTCAATTATTGATTTAATAATATATCATATTATGCAGATGATACTGTGACAATAATCGAATCAATAACATGAGAAATATGATGCAGCAATTACTGTAGCAATAATTGATTATAACTAAGTGACTTCTCATGTAAGCATCAATAATCAATACCGTGTGCTACTATGCAACCACGCGTATTACTGTACTTTTACTACCGAGTAGTTTTAATGGTAACACTTTTGCCGTTATTTTTATAAAAAGATAATTTTATCGTTTTCTTACTACGACAATACTTCCGTTGTGGGGTCCACCAATGATTGTGCCATCGTACGGATATTCTCCGACAAAAAGAATATTCCCCGACCAATCGAATATTATATAACAACTTGCATACTTTGCAAAATTTATAAATATTACCCACAACTATAACATTATATCAAATCCACACCATAATATTAAAAAAAATATTTCGAGAAATTTAAATCTTTATTCATAAAATTTGGTGTCTCATATATGGTGGTGCACATTACTCAGAGGGAGTACCAGAGCGCTATGGAGCGCGGAATGATAGATTAAGTCTAGGTGTTAGAAGTTAGTAGTTGTAGCATTTTATTATGTGATGTATAATTTGTTATTGTAATCTCAGTCTTTTGTGTAAGATGAGAGATAGTTGTTAATCCCAAACTTTTGAATTATATTAGAGGGGTAGTATGTTGATGGATGTCCCCATATTTTATGATATTAGGGGATAGGTTGTGTCATTTATAGAAGTATGCTAGAGATAATCATGTAACGTAACAATTCAGTATATGAATATAAATGATCTTATGTGTTATGAAATCTTATTTCTTTTTTTGGAGAATTGTTTAAGTAATATAATTAGATAATAAAAATGGAAGTTTTGTGATGCAAAAAATGCTGCCCAGACATAGATTAAATGCACCGGAAGAGTCGGTTAATGATGAAAGAGGACAAGTAGATCCCATTCAGAGGCTTGTGGATTTGTTAGGGGAAGCTCTTAGGGGAAAAAAACAAACCAGTAACACCCATTCTCCAAGTAGTTCCGGTCACAAACTTCAAGGACTTTAAGAGTGTAGGACCTCTAAGATTCATGGGTACTACCGATCCTATCGTAGCGCAAACGTGGATCAAGGAAATGGAGAAAGCCTTCGCCATTGCTCATGTGGGTGAAGACCAGAAAACCGTGTTCGCTACATATATGATGAGGGGTGAAGTAAACTACTGGTGGGAAGCAAATCAACAGAGGGCGGGAGAAGGGATTATAACCTGGGAAAGGTTTAAGACTTTGTTCTTCGAGAATTACTTCCCGAAGAGCATGAAGAATAGGATGGAGGTAAAGTTTCTAGAACTGAAACAAGGGGAGATGACAGTGGCGCAATACGCGACCAAGTTTAATGAACTAGCACGATTCACAACACATCAAGTAGACACTGAAGAGAGAAAAGCTCGACGCTTCGAACTTGGAATGAAACCTTGGTTGTTCAACAAGATGTCAGTCCTTCAAATCGACTCATTTGCCACATTATTGGAGAAGGCGATAATTGCTGAAGGAGGTAGCGAGGCATTGAGCCAATACAACAAGGAGAAAAAGAACAAGAATGCTGGGGGAGAAACTCGTGGGGGGAGTAGAAGTGGTGGAAGTCATCTGGGAAAGAGGAAATGGGACAACCGCAACAACAACAACAATACCAACAACCGAAGCATCAGCCAGTCAGAAAGTTATCAAGGAGGGTTTAAGAAAAGAAGTGATGCTTGCTCAAAATATGGGAAGAACCATCAAGGGGAGTGCTGGAAGGGGCGCATCATCTGCTACAACTACGGCCAGGAAGGGCATATTTCACCCAACTGCCCAAAGACGAAAAAGATCAAGGGATATTTCGCATGTGGCTCAACTGAGCATCAAATCAAGGATTGCCCAAAGAAGGGGAGTAACGAAGGAAGCGGCCAACAAGGAGGGGGCTGTGAGACCCCGAAATTTATGAAATAAAAGTATTCAATTTCTTATAATTATTATTTTATTTAAGTAAGTGGCTAAATTGATAAAAGGTTAAAGTTAAGGGTGATATCTAAAATTTTTTCAAAGTAAGCAAGTTGTGACGCCCCCAAAATAGGTATACATCACCCATCTTGAGTCGCCAAATACATGGTACAAAATTCAAATACAACTTAATTATACAACAATTGGTAAAAATACGACAAAACATAATCTAAGAGTTTTAATAAGAATATTGTCATCTAGACAATATCCACACTCAATGGAGTGCTCATTACATTTATTGTCACACTATTTAAGCGAATAGTGAGGACTACTAATGCTATCATCTGACCGTCACACCCGCCCCGAGTAGTAGTCCTGCCACGTTCTCATTTCCCAAGAGAACAAAGTGAAAGAAAGGGTGATCTCAACTAGCCCAATAAGAAATATTATAACTAAGATAATGCAGAATAAATTATCATTAGTCTTCAACAATGTTAAACTGATAAAATACAATAGACATCAAGTTTAACTACAGCAAAATAAGCAATCCATTAGAAGAGTCAAGTAGAGCATGATATATACTATCTTTTATGATTTAAAATATTTTCATCAATTTTTATCGCTGAGACTCAGCTTAATAAATAAACCACATCATCGAGTCATCCCTGCACTACGGGCCAATGATATTCATTAAATCATCAATGGTCATGACAATACCGAATAATCCCTGGTCATAATAATACCCAAAACTGTCCATCAATGCACTACAGGCTACTGAGGACTTTTACCACATCATTTATAACATTACAGGTCATGATTATACCAATATAGAGAAGTCTGCTACCTCACTATTCCAATATCAAGTTTTTTCTAAGGTAAGGGATATTATTATTATTGTAAGGGGTATTATTCTTTCGTATTCGTGAAGTGAGTTATTTTCTTTCAATACTCGTAAGGGTTGTTATTTCATTCTTTATTATTATGTTGGAATAACTTGTCTATGCGAAGTACCGCATACATGGTGAAATTCTTCTGTTATTCTATTCTTTATTATTCTATTAGAATAACCTGTCTATGTGGTCTATCGCATGCCTGGTGAATTCTATTGTTATTCCATTCTTTATTATTCTGTTGGAACATCCTTTCTATGCGGATTACGCATGACCTGGTTCCATTTTTTATTATCCTGTTGGAATATCACATGTCATGCGGATTCTGCATGACTGGTTCCATTCTTTATTATTCATTGGGAATAACTTTTATGCATGCGGTCTATCGCATGCTTGGTGAATTTTTCTCATTATTCCATTCTTTATTATTACGTTGGAATAACTCGCCTATGTGGATTCTGCATGCATGGTGAATGATCCTTCGTATTCATTCCTTATTAAATTGTGGAAATGATCTGTACATGTGGATTACTGCGTGGCGAAGTAAAATCCATTTGCGATTTCATATATTCTATTATACTAAGTTGGTTAAAGTTTTGGCTTCTATACTCCATGAAATTATTAGAATATCCTGGATATTTGTGCTTCATCCAGTATCTTTTCATGGAAATATTCTTCTGAGCATTCTTGAATTTTACTCCACAAAGCAGTATTATGTTGACAATTTGGACGTTATTGATTTCAGGATAAATAAACTTATAAATCTTTAAAATTTATTCTTGAACTTGTTTTATTGAATTATTATGTCATTATCATTATCCTCATGCTTATATTGTGATGAAAGTCGTCTTTGACTTACGTGCATAGATGGACTTGGTATGATTATTACCAGGGATCATTCGGTATAATCATGACCTGTAATGTTATAAATGATGTGGTAAAAGTCCTCAGTGGCCTGTAGTGCATTGATGGGCAGTTTTTGGTATGATTATGACCAGGGATTATTCGGTATAGTTATGACTATTGATGATTTAATGAATATCCTTGGCCCGTAGTACAGGGATGATTCGATGATGTGGTTTATTTATTAAGTTGAGTCTCAGCGATAAAAATTGATGAAAACATTTTAAATCATAGAAGATAGTAGATATCATGCTCTACTTGACTCTTCTAATGGATTGCTTATTCCATTTATGCATTAAACTTAATGTCTATTGTATTTTATCAGTTTAACATTGTTGAAGATTAATGATAATTTTTTCTGCATTATCTTAGTCATAATATTTCTTACTGGGCTAGTTGAGCTCGCTCTTTTGATTTCATTGTTCTCTTCAGGAAATGAGAACGTAGCCGAGACTAGTCGGGGAACAGAGTGATGGTCCGAGATGGTGTATTAGTAGTCCTCACTATTCTATAAAATAGTGTGACAATAAATGTAATGAGGACTCTATTTGAGAGTGGATATTGTCTAGAAGGCAATATTCCTGTTTAAACTCTTAGCTATGTTTTGTCGTATATTACACGACAATTGTATAATTAAGTTTGTATTTGTATTTTATACCATGTATTTGCCAACTTAATATGGGTGATGTATACCTATTTTGGGGGCGTTACAGTTGGTATCAAATCCCTAGTTGAGATGTGAGACAAGAACTAGGAGGGGAGAGACGGGGAATTCCTTCGCTAGTATGACCTACCTAAGTTTATTTGGTATTTAATTGGTCGGTTAGAGTATAGGGATAATATGTGATATGTTAATTAATCCTTGTTTTGTGACAGTGTTTGAAAATGGCATCTAAAAATGTTGAGATCAACAATGAAGCACATGAGACCGTTGAGTCACCAACGATCAATACCCAGGATAATGTGCAACAGGAAGACAATAATCCTTAGATAAACAATAACACCGATGAAATGGTGAACGATGGGATGTTCAGAGGCTTTATGCAATTCATGCAACATCAGACGAGAGAGACTCCTGTTCATAATGCAGTGGAAACAATGGCAACCCACGGTTTAGTCATCGCTAAGCGATTCGAGGCTGGGACCGCCGGAGTTTTTGGGAAAGCCAGAACCACTTAAGGCGGAGACATGGTTAAAGCAGATCACCAAGATATTTGATGTCTTGGGATGCTCTGAAGAGCAAAAGGTTCCCTTTTCCACCTTTATGTTGCGTGAAGAGGCAGATTACTGGTGGAAATCTATAAAACATACCCAGCCTAACGCACTCAAGATGTCTTATGAGAAGTTCCAAGAGCTGTTCAACGACAAGTACTTTCCCGAAAGTATTCGTCACATGAAGGAGATGGAATTCATCAAGTTGGAGCAAAACAATATGATCGTATCGTAATACGAGGCTAAATTTGTGGAGTTATCCCGATTTGTATCCCATTTGGTCGATAATGAGAAGCGAATGAAGCGGATATTTCTAAGAGGTTTGAAACCCGATATACGTCAATACCTCATTTCTCGCAAACCTTGTTTATATTCAGATGTTGTGAATAAGGCACAGTTATTGGACCGCGATAATGAGTCAGCACAACCAAAAGGCAACGACCAACAACACGATAATAATCATACCAGTGGCAACGGCCATCGGAACAATGATAACCATCGTGGGGGAAATTATCATGCCAAGAATGGTAACCACTTCGGTGGTAATCATGGCCAAGATAATAGGAGTGTAAATTTCAAGAAGAGAAGGTTCAACAACGATGGAAAGATAGCAGCACCAACACCCGTTTTCAAGGAAGGAGAACGACCACCAATTGTATGCATCAAATGTGGAGGGGAGGGACATATCAGTCCAAACTGCGTGATGCAGTCCAAAGCATGTTACAATTGGGGAAAAGAAGGTCACCTAGCCCAATTTTGTCGTGCAGCAAAGTCAAGTCCAGCTGGGACGGTGGCACCAAAGGCGGATACGGACAAAACAAATTCGGTGGTTTCAGGAAGTGCGTTTTTCGTGACTTCTCAAAAAGCGAGTAGCCCGAACAAAGTTAGCACGGGTTAGTTAATTATAAATTCTTGCGAAGTTTATACCTTATTAGATACCGGTTCTACCCATTCTTTTATCTCTCTTGCTTGCGCTCAACATTTAAATTTGACTTCGGAGAAATTAGACTTTGACTTATCTATTGAAACTTCGTTAGTAGAAACCTTCATTTCATGTACTATCCAAGTCTTGGATGAGAGTCACAGTTTTGAATGATATTTCTATTATTAATAAATTTCCTGACGTATTCTTGAAGAACTTCCTAGCCTACCCCTAGAGCGTGAAATCGAATTTTGTATTGACCTCAGTACAAAACCCATTTCTAAAACCCTTAAATATTTCTTCACCTAGAACGAACGTATTATGCTCCAAAGACATTGGCTCGAGCTGTTGAAGATTACGACTATATCATTCAATATCATCGTGGAAGAGAGAACGTGGTAGCTGACGCGTTGAGTAGAAGATCGTATGCGTTTTACGAGTGCGATGTTGTTAATACAAAACCCATTTCGTATAACTTACAAATGATGAAGATAGAGTTAAAGACTCTAGGGACCCACGTGAAGATAACGAATATACGAGTAGAATCGACTTTAATCGATAAAGTTAAAGCCGATCAAGCTACGCACACAAATATGATGAATGTGAAGAAGAAGGTTCAAGAAGGCGTTATCTCGACCCTCGATTTAATTGGCCCATTTAAAATCATCGGTCGAGTAGGAACTATGGCCTATAAACTCATTTTACCGCCAAGTATATCGCGTGTTCATAACGTTTTTCACGTATCGTTGTTAGTAACTTAGTCTTGGGGGACTTTGGAGCTAAATTTTGGAATAATTAATGAATGTGAAAAATTATGAAATCATGGGGGTTTTATAGAGCATGTTACAAGCTTTCCATAGCCTTGAAAATGGACTAATTCCGATAACGGATGAAGAAGTTATGAAGATTTGAAGTATGTGTGTCAAAAGTTATAAAATCTGGAAAATTGCAGTTAAGTGCCAAAGGTCGAGCACCTAGGCACTAGACTCGGCGCTTAGAATCTGTTTTTGGGCGCCTAGGCGCTTGCCCAAGGCCAAATTTGGGTGACTAGGCGCTGGTCAAGTGTTAAGCAAAAATCTGTCTGGACGTCCTTTAGTAAATTGGGCATAACTTTTTCATACAAAATCCGATTTAGGTGATTCAGGATGATTCGAAAAGATAACGAGTAGAACTAAAACTTTTATTCTTTATATTTTGAGATTTGAGGTCGGTATCAAGACCTAAAATGGCTATTTTAGGGACTGATGTGCATTCAGAGGCAATCGGAGGACATCGGGCATGCACGTATGCAACGTGTAATGTTTTCGACGATAAAGGTATTCAAGGTATCCTCACCTCTTTGGCATACCAGGTACGTACGTAAATTTCGAGGGCAAAATTTCATAAGGAGGGGAGATTGTGAGACCCCAGATTTTATGAATAAAGATTTAAATTTCTCGAAATATTTTTTTTGAATATTATGGTGTGGATTTGATATAATGTTATAGTTGTGGGTAATATTTACAAATTTTTCAAAGTATGCAAGTTGTTATATAATATTCGATTGGTTGGGGAATATTCTTTTTTGTCGGAGAATATCAAATGCGACTGGCACAATCATTAGTGGACCCTAATAATGGAAGTATTGTAAGTTGTAAAAGCAGCGTAATTATCTTTTATAAAAATAATGGCGAATATTCTTTGTTAAAAGCGTTGAACTACCCTAGGTAGTAAAAGTAAAGTACGATGTCGTGTGGTTGCATAGTAGCACACGATATTGATTATTGATGCTTACGTAAGAAGCCACTCAGTTATACTCAATTATTCAACACGATAATTCACGCATCATATCTCTCGTATTATTGATTCAATTATTGTCACAAAGTATCATCGTATAATATGTTATATTATTAAATCAATAATTGAGGCGACAAAATTATTCATATTATTATTTACAATATTGACAATGTCTAGAAGTTACATCAAAAGGAGGTTTTGGTCATCTAATTGCGGCCAATAGGGAGAAATCCTTATTAGAAAGCCCCCTCTTTCCTGGGAACGACCTGGTTGTTAAATATTGTGAATTATAATATTAATGATGAATAAGTTCGTGTTGATTAAAGATGGAATTGATAGTTCCATTGTGTGGGAATTATTAGTGTTAGTGGAAATCGGTAATTATTTCGATAATAATTGATGTCTGGAAGTTATCGGGTAATTAATCAGATAAATGAGCAATTAATTGCTATTAATTCACATGATTATAACTATTTGTTCACATGTGTGTACTATTGATTCACATTCTTGTACTATTAGGGGAGTTGGTGCAAGATTGATAATACTTGCATGACTAAGTTAAAAATGGAGGTATAGATGGAGGTACTATACTGTAATTTGTATTTTCACATGTCTAGAACTATTGATTAACATGATTAACTATTGATTCATATGATTTACTATTAGGGGAGGTGGTGCAAGTTTGATAATACTTACAGGACAAAATTAAAAATAAAGAAAAAGAGGAAGGTATTATACTGTAATATTTTGAGCCCCAAAACGTGCAATTATCGAAACTATATTTTCCTATAAATAGAAGCTCATTCTTCCTTCATTTCTCACTAATTCACTAAAGCTATAGAGCAATTATTATAGAGAGAAATTATAGAGAGAACGAAGAAGAGAAGTCTGCTACCTCACTATTCTAGTATCCAGTTTTTTTCTAAGGTAAGGGATATTATTATTATTGTAAGGGGTATTATTCTTTTGTATTCATGAAGAGAGTTATTTTCTTTCAATACTCGTAAGGGTTGTTGTTCCATTCTTTATTATTATGTTGGAATAACCTGTCTATGCGAAGTACCGCATACATGGTGAAATTCTTCTATTATTCCATTCTTTATTATTACATTGGAATAAACTTCATGCTGCATGATCTATCGCATACTCGGTGAATTCAATTGTTATTCCATTCTTTATTATTACATTTGGAAAATCACATGCATGCGGATTACGCATGACTGGTTCCATTCTTTATTATTACATTGGAATATCTTGTGCGTGCGGATTACGCATGACCTAGTTCCATTCTTTATTATGCATTTGGGAATAACATGCATGCGGTCTATCGCATGCACGGTGAATTCTTACATTATTCCATTCTTTATTATTACGTTGGAATAACGCCTATGTGGATTCTCAGATGCATGGTGAATGATCCTTCGTATTCATTCCTTATTAAATTATGAAAATGATGCATCTCGTTGATTCTGCGCATGGCTGGCGAAAATCCATTTGCAGTTTCATATATTCTATTATACTTAGTTGGTTAAAGTTTTGGCTTCTATACTCCATGAAATTAGTAGAATATCCTGGATATTTGCGCTTCATCCAGTATCTTTTCATGGAAATATTCTTCTGAGCATTCTTGAATTTTACTCCATAAAGCAGTATTATGTTGACAATTTGGACATTATTGATTTTAGGATAAATTAACTTATAAATCTTTAAAATTTATTGTTGAACTTGTTTTATTAAATTATTATGTCATTGTCATCATCCTCATGCTTATATTGTGTCGAAAGTCATCTTTGGCTTACGTGCATAGATGGACTTGGTATGATTATGACCAGGGATCATTCAGTATAATCATGACCTGTAATGTTATAAATGATATGGTAAAAGTCCTCAGTGGCCTATAGTGCATTGATGGACAGTTTTTGGTATGATTATTGAGACGCCCCCAAAATAGGTATACATCACCCATCTTGAGTCGCCAAATACATGGTACAAAATTCAAATACAACTTAATTATACAACAGTCGTGTAAAATAAGACAAAATATAATCTAAGAGTTTTAATAAGAATATTGTCATCTAGACAATATCCACACTCAATAGAGTCCTCATTACATTTATTGTCACACTATTTAATAGAATAGTGAGGACTACTAATGCTATCATCTGGACCGTCACTCCGTTCCCCGACTCGTCCCAGCTATATTCTAATTTCCTGAAGAGAATAATGAAAGAAAGGGTGAGCTCAACTAGCCCAGTAAGAAATATTATGACCAAGATAATGCAGAATAAATTATCATTAGTCTTCAACAATGTTAAACTGATAAAATACAATAGACATCAAGTTTAACTGTAGTGGGATAAGCAATCCGTTAGAAGAGTCAGGTAGAGCATGATATCTACCATATTTTATGATTTAAAATGTTTTCATCAATTTTTTTATCGCTGAGACTGAGCTTAATAAATAAACCACATCATCGAATCATCCCTGCACTATGGGCCAAGGATATTCATTAAATCATCAATGGTCATGACTATACCGAATAATCCTTGATCATAATCATACCAAAAACTGTCCATCAATGCACTACCGGCCAATGAAGACTTTTACCATATCATTCGTTACATTACGGTCATTGTGACACCCCCAAATCCGATACTTCCATATCCACAGGATTTGGTGTTCACTGTACAGACATCATCTATCTATCTACCCATAAATAAATGCAAACCATGCAATAGATAGAAATAAATAATAAAATCTCTCCCCTTAGGGGTTACATCAACTGCATAATAAATAAACCCCAGGTTACTCTAACCTTAAATCATCTGTGCGGAAAATATAAACAAATAAGTCTTAAGTAAAATCAATTCTAATCATCATAACATAACCACAATAATAAAATAGTCTTCATTACTTGTTAATCTTGCCCCTTGCCCTTACTAGTGGAAGGTTAAATTCGCTCTTTCGTTTTTAACTGCAATGTTATTATTACGTAAGAGTGAGCATGATTGCCCACAAGTATAACAATATAACAAATGAATAATAACATGCAAATGAATTAACAACTTCTGAAATAAAGCTCAACTTTTGAATCAAGAATGGATAACAAGAACCAAAAAAGAACTTACGAGGGTCATAAGACCTTGAACTATGTCCTAGGTTATCAAGTGTTTTACTTGAAACCTTTAACGATCATAAGACTATGGAATCTTCTTTAGTACTTAGGGGGATCAGCCCTTAGTACCATACTATGCACAATATCTTAATGCTAAAGCGTAAATAATCCCCTATACAGGGTTGTTCATCTCAGTTTGACATTCGAGTCCGTGCCAAAGGAAGTTTGGTTTGGATAATTCATCAAGGGTTCTGGAATTTAGAATGCTCATCAACTATAGACTAGTCGAATTAATAAGGGTTCGCTAGTCTAACAAGGTTTAACAATAATTGATAACTTAACTTTTATAGAATCTCAAATGTATACAATAGGATAAGTATTGTACAACAACATCATGCTTGAAAGATTAATAAACTTTAATATACAAGACAGGCTTGATCAATAATAATGAGAACTTGCTCAACGTAGAAAGGTGAATTCATCAACTTATATAATGATAACAAATAGGGTTAGGAAACTTGCTCAACGAAAGTTTAGGGTAAGAAACTTGCCTCGTGCATAGATTACACGTTAATAAAACTCGTTCTTTGATTTAAATCGTACATATCATTCATGTTCACAACACCAATCAATTATCACATAATAAACATCACAAGTTTATTCTTTGTCTAACTCGAGTTCATGACTATACTTAGTCAATTACTACACTTATTGTCAAAAATTAAGACTTCACAAACAATATGGTAACTATGCATTTAATCATTCAATTCACACGTAATTGTGTTATGGACATGTTAAGAATTTATTTTAACATCTCATTATAGGTCTAACAAGTCTTTATAATCATTAGACTAAGTTGATATCACATTTCTATACTTGTACACTTTTAAAAACTCATTTCGATTATTCTCGCTAAGTAGGCGCCATTGACTTTTACTTTTATATCTTAGCTCTTGGCGATGTGGTACAGTGTGTTTTAGAAATTGTGGTGGTCTTCTTGGTGCGAGTCTCGAAGCTTGGAGTTGGCAAGCAGCGGCGCGACACTTAAGATTCTGAATTTCCAGTTCGCGAAGAACACAGAATTTAGCGAAATAAACTCTACGTGATCATTAATTTCACCAATTTAAACATACCCACATGCTAGAATTTATACATAACCATTACCCAACATATATAGAGTGATTTTAACCCATTAAAACACATAATCATAGAATTAAAGCATGCAAATTGTACTGTTCTTGATGTTCTTGAAGTTTTGAACATAAATCCTAATATTCAACGCCATAGATTCAATTTATAAAACCAAATTCAACCATTTAAACTTCGTTTTTTTGTTTCGCTTTAGCATGCATAATCATATACCATTGTGAAATTTGTAGAAATATTTATGGTTAACATATTAAAAAATATGTATAAAGTCCATATGGCCATATAACATACTCTAAAATCTTTTACTATATAATTTTATGGCGAAGATATGGAAACCCATATAATATATATTAAAACATGCTATACTACTCGAATCATTACACATATCCCTATAACAACACCCTTTTCTAATTTACAGAGACTTACAGAATAAATGAAAGCCATATTCATGAAAACTTTAAAAGACGTAAAATAAAAATTTGGGTTGAAGAGAATTACCCAAGCGTAGATAAACAAGGACTTCAACACAGTACTCACAATCACTCTCAAAATTTCTCAAACTCTCACTGTATCTCTCTTTGTTAAACTTTGTCAGACTTAGAAAAATAATACGAAAAAGAAAAGAGAAGAAGACGTATGAAATAAATTGAAACTGACGCATTGGTGGTCAGTTACCTATCATGGGTAACTGCTCCCAACTTCCCATAGTGCCATGTTTGGCTAGATAGAATGGAATTCAAAAACCATTTAATTTAATAAAACATTATCATGTAGTTTAAATAATGTCACACTCCTTTATAAAATAAGTTAAATATATAATTTAAATTTTAGATAAAATATAATAATTTCTCATTAATTCACATAGTCACATAACTAAATTTCTCATTTAATAATAATATCAAATTATTAAATCTCTAATTAATAATTAAATTAATTAAAAAAAAAATAACATTAAGCTTATTAAATTTTTTTTTTAATACAATAAGCTCACATAATCACATACTTGAATAATAAAATTCTCCACATTAATTTAATAAATATAACACATATAATTAAATTAATCTACCAC
Organism: Panax ginseng; assembly: GCA_020205605.1. Classification (NCBI taxonomy): domain Eukaryota; kingdom Viridiplantae; phylum Streptophyta; class Magnoliopsida; order Apiales; family Araliaceae; genus Panax; species Panax ginseng. The sequence goes on from CM035128.1 coordinate 161,285,311, forward strand.
AACTTCATCAATTAATAATTTAATTAATAATTAATTCATCGAAAAATATTTATTCAATCCAATAAATATTTAAAATTAAATCACAAAGTCTCGGTTGTCACATCTTTCCCCTCTTAAAAGGGTTCTGTCCTTAGAATTACAACTCAATAATTCATCCCGTTACATTCTCCCCCCCTTACAAAGATTCTGTCCCCAGAATCGATTATACTAATTTAAGTAAACAAATGAGAATAATTTTTCATCATATTCTCTTCGAGTTCCCACGTAGCTTCTTCAGCGTTGTGGTTCATCCACATTACCTTAACCGAAGGTATTACTTTATTTCTCAGAACTTGTTCTTTGCGGTCGACAATTTGAACAGGAATTTCTTCGTAAGATAAGTCTTTGTCGAAATGTAGGGGTTCATATTCAATCACGTGCTTGTAATCGGGTTTGTAGGGTCGTAGGACTGAGACATGGAAAATGTTGTGGACATTCTCTAGAGCTGGAGGTAAGGCTACCTCATAAGCAACTTCTCCAGAACCCTTCATAGAACTTCAAAGGGTCCAATGAATCTTGGGCTTAATTTCCTTTCTTTCCGAATCGATCTTTTCCTTCCGTGGAGAGACCTTTAAAAACACATAACTACTTGGTTCGAACTCAACATTCTTACGGTGTGGATCAACATATTTCTTCTGTCTATCTTGAGCTGCTGTCAATCTTGCTCGGATCACTTTGACTATTTCAGATGTTTGTTGTACCAATTCCGGGCCTAGTAATTGTCTTTCGCCCACTTTATCCCAATATAGCGGAGTTCTGCACTTTCTACCGTATAGCGCTTCATAAGGTGGCATGCCAATACTAGTGTGGTAACTGTTGTTGTAGCCGAACTCTACGAGCGGTAGATGGGCATCCCAATTTCCTTTAAAGTCCATTATACAAGCTCTTAACATATCTTCCAATGTCTCGAATTATTCTTTTCGCTCTCATCCATACGTTTGAGGGTGATATGTCGTACATTCATTAAATCTGTGTACCCAGGCATTCCTGTAGACGTTTCCAGAAATTTGACGTAAAACGCGGATCTCTATCAGAAACAATTGACACCAGAACTCCGTGCCTTGACACAATCTCTTTCACATATAACCTTTCCAACTGATCTAAGTTGAATCTAATTTTGATTGGAAGGAAGTGTGCGGATTTCGTCAATCGGTCAACAATAACCCATACTGCGTCGTAGCCTTTCTGAGTTGTCGGTAGGCCAACCACGAAATCTATCGTAATATATTCCCATTTCCATTCTGGAATCTCTAAAGGTTATAGTAACCCACTCGGCCTCTGATGTTCTGCTTTAAATTTCTGACATGTCAGGCACTTGGCAACATATTCTGCAACCTCTCGTTTCAAATTTGGCCACCAGAAATGTTGTCGAAGATTTTGAAACATCTTGGTGCTACCAGGGTGAATCGAATATCTTGAGTTGTGAGCCTCGCTTAAAATTTCTTCCTTAATCTCTGGTACTGGCATTACCCAAATTCTACTATCAAATCTTAGTAGTCCTTCACCGTCTATTTTGAATCTCAGTTCAGTCCCTTCAGATATCCTCTTCTTCACTTTCTCATATTCTTTGTCCTGAAGTTGAGCCTCTTTAACTTTATCCAGTAAAGTTGTACCAGCTTGCATCTGGAACAGCTTCTCGTCAATTTCCATAGGATACTTCACTTCCAATTCTAGCTTTTCCATTGCTAAAATTAGCTCCTCCTGAGCGGTCAACATCATCAATTTCTCCCAACCTTTTCTACTTAGGGCGTCGACCACCACATTTGCCTTACCCGGATGGTATAGAATCTCACAATCGTAGTCCTTAATTAACTCCAACCACCTTCTTTGGTGCATATTCAAATCTTTATATGTAAAAATATATTTCAGACTCTTGTGATCTGTATATATTTCACACTTCTCCCTATAGAGATAGTGCCTCCATATTTTCAAAGCAAAAACCACTGCAGCTAACTCTAAGTCATGGGTCGGATACCCCTTCTCATAATCCTTCAATTGTCGTGACGCATCACATGATGATGACTCGCCATTCTGCATAAACACACAACCAAGTCCTTTATGTGATGCATCACTATAAACCACAAAATTTCATGTGTCATTCGGAAGAGATAACATAGGTGCTGTACTCAACCTCTTCTTTAATTCTTGAAAGTTTTTCTCACACTTCTCCGTCCAAACAAATTTCACCGATTTCCTAGTCAAATTCGTCAACAGAGTTGTGATCTTGAAAAAATCCTGAATGAATCTTCTATAATAACCTGTCAATCCAAGAAAAATTCTTACTTCTGACGGCGTCTTCTGCTGATCCCAGTTAATCACAACTTCGACTTTGGAGGGATCCACCGAAATTCCGTCTCTATCAATCACATGTCTAAGAAATTGTACTCTTTCAATCCAAAATTCATATTTTGAAAACTTAGCATACAACTTCTCTCTTCTCAATATCTCTAGTGTCACCCTCAAATGCTCTTCATGTTCCTCCTTGGTTTATGAATATACCAAAATGTCATCTATAAATATAACTACAAATTTATCCAAAATTACTTGAACACTCCATTCATTAAGCCCATAATCTGTCGCAGGAGCATTTGTTAGACCAAATGACATTACCAAAAATTTAGTAAGTGGCCAGTATCGTGTTCTAAACGTTGTCTTGGTACATCCTCTGGTCTCACCTTCAGTTGATGATAACCACTTCTCAAATCTATCTTTAAAAAGTATCTTGTTCCTTTAAGCGATCGAACAAGTCGTCAATTCATGTAATGGATACCTATTCTTGATCGTAACCTTATTGGGTTCTCGTAGTCTATGCAGAGTCGCATTGTTCCATCCTTCTTCTTCATAAATAAAATTTGCGCCCCCACGGTGATACGCTTGGTTGTATATACTTCTTGTCCAAAGAATTCTTGTAGTTGGACCATCGGTTCTTTCATCTCTACCGATGGTGCCATTCGGTATGGTGCCTTCGATATTGGAGCCGTTCACGAGCCAAATCGATCACAATTCAATTCAATCGCTTCTATCTCGGAGGAAGTCCCGCAAATCATCCGGAAATACGTTTGTGAAATCTCTCACTACTGGTATCTCATCTATTTTCGGATTCTCTTTACGACTATCGACTATGTAAGCTAGATATCCTACACAACCTTGCCTTAACAACCTCCTGGCCTGCATCATCGTCAGATAACTCGCTTGTCTAGGCGACTTGCTACCATAAAACACAACCTTTGACGGATTCATATGGTTAATACGCTTCTTTTGGCAGTCGATTACAACCCCATAATTGGATAACCAGTCCATACCCAAAATAACATCAAATTCTCCAAGTTGAATAGGGATAAGATCTACGTTCATGATATTACCCTTAATATCCACTTTATAGTTCTTATGCACGCATGCTTATGAGGATAATTTCTCTATTCAAAATTTCTATGTTCATGGGGTATTCTAACTTCGTCCTTAAGCAATTCTAAGTTCTTAGAAAAGTCGCCGGATATAAATGAGCAAGTAGCACCGAATCAAATAATACATACGCATTAACTTTATTGATCGAAATGATACGACACCACATCGCGAGACGCGCTGCGTCGCCCCCTTTATCATGTTGAATGTTACGGCGTTCGATCGGTTGGTTACGGTTGGTGCTGCGATAGTCAGAGTGCTTCCACCGGTATTCCCTCTATTTCCTCCTGAATTTGTTCCCCCATATCCCTTCTTAGGACAATCCCTGGCAAGATGATCCTTTGAACCACAAGTGAAACAGGCACCCTTCTTTGGGTTAGGACAGTTAGGTGCTATGTGGCCTTCCTGACCACAATTGTAGCATACTCGTTTCCCTTCTAAACAAACTCCCAAATGAGTTTTTCTGCAGGTTGGGCACGCTTCGATCTTCTTCTTCTGCCCTCCTTGTTAACTTTCGACTGATGAGTTATCCGTCCACTTCCTCTTCTGATTATGGCTACCCCTAGTGCTACTCCCCCCAGTCTTGTTATTACCTTCCTTTTCACTCTTCTTCTTCTTCTTCTTCTTCTTCTTCTTCTTCTTCTTCTTCCTCTTCTTCTTCTGCTCTTGATTATACTTCGTTACTGCATCACTTCCACCCTCAGCGAGTATGGCCTTCTCTAACACTCTAGCAAAAGTGTTGAATTGAAACATTGACACCTTGCTATACAACTAGGGCTTCAGTCCCTGCTCGAATCGTCTGCCTTCCTCTCATCGGTATGTACTTGGTATATGGTGAACCTAGCCAACTCGTTGAACCTTGCGGCATAATCAGCTACTAACATATTTCCCTGTTTCAACTCTAGAAACTGAACCTCCATCTAATTTTGTGAACTAGTCGGAAAGTACATCTCGAAGAACATCTCTTTAAATCTTTCCCAGGATACTACACCTTCACCTCCTCTCACTTTGTTTGCCTGCCACCAATAACTGGCTTCGGACTTTGCATGAATGTTGCATACGCGGTTTTCTGGTCTTCCCTTACTCGAGAAACGTCGAACACCTTCTCCATCTCCATCACCCAAGTCTGAGCTTCAATTGGGTTTATGGAACCCTTAAACTCTGGCGGTCCCACCACCTTGAAGTCCTTAAACGAAGTATTTGATGGAGCTTGTGGTTGATTGTTAATCGCTCCGGCTAAAAGGTTCACCAACTGCTGAACAGGGTTAGCGTTGGCGTCATTATTGTTCATTGGTTCCTCTTGTGCTTGCTGACGGTTTTGTCTTCTTCTAGGCGGCATATTTCTATTAAGAATATACGCTTATTAGGTCTTTACTCAATCTCTAAAACATCTAAGACTAAACTAAACAGTTAATCATAACTTACTTAACAGATCTATTCAAATAAACTCTAACATTCTCATTAGATTCAAAAGTTTTAACATAAAAAGATAGCATCACTACTATTTACATCCATTATCCTGAGAATAAGAATCTGCAGGATTTAAAACATCAAAATATTCCTTTGTTTATAAACACATCGGAATTTACATCATTAACTATCAAATAGTTTTCACATAATTAAACTAATACTATCACTGCCTATTAAGACGTTGGATACCCTTGCCACGTTCTTCTTCCATAATACGAGACATCGTCCTACGATCAAGCATGTATGATGGTAGACCTTCAAACTGGATTGGGTATTTCATAACTTGATCCTGGGCCGTATCCATTGCATTGTGAAATGTAGAGTACGTCTCCTCAAGTTTATCCTTCTTCGCACGGCGATCATCTTCTACAAGATCAGCACGATGTGACTCTCGTACCCAGTCCTCCTCTGCTATGGCAAGCCTCTCTGAATTCTCTTTCAGATCCTTCTTCAACTTTTCTATTTCTGCGGACTTATCCTCTGTTTGACCTTTCTCGTGAACCAGATCCCACTCCACGTTTCCCAAACTTGTGTGAAGAGTCACAATCTCCCTATCCCTCTGCTCAATAATAATCTGCTGACTAACCGCCTATTCAGTCCTATTTCGGACAGTATCTTGCAACTCTATGTTACGATCATATAGTGCATCATACATCTCAGCATCAATGGAGTTCGGTGGGAACTCCTCTTCTTCCTCTCTTCCTCGGGATCCTCCTCCTGGATCGGGTCTCGAGCTCATGCTCCCGACCAACAATGATGATCAATGGAGATGGGCTCTCTCTCTCACCATTTGTTCCTCGGACGACGACATGAATGTCTCGGGGCTCCTCCTCTATAGGTACTTGGGATTCCTCCTCCCCAGCTCGACTAGCTCCTCCAACATCCAACATCCAACATCCTGACAACAAAATTTTAAGTTTTAGTTACTAATCCGTGCTAGCGAACATATAGATTAACACATAAGCACATAAAGTCTTTTATTATCTTCAATGAATTTAGAAATTCATTTCTTAGAACTCGATAAGAGTTTATCATCACTATGTTCTCGATCTCCTATAAGGCTACTACCTAAGGTTGTTTCCCCCACCTAAGGTTCATAACCTACAGCTTTGATACCAACCTGTGACACCCCCAAATCCGGTACTTCCATTTCCACAAGATTTGGTGTTCACTTTACAAACATCATCTATCTATCTACCCATAAATAAATGCAAACCATGCAATAGATAAAAATAAATAATAAAATCTCTCCCTTAGAGGTTACATCAATCTGCATAATAAATAAATCCCAGGTTACTCTAACCTTAAATAATCTGTGCGGAAAATATAAACAAATAAGTCTTAAGTAACATCAATTCTAATCATCATTACATAACCACAATAATAAAACAATCTTCATTACTTGCTAATCTTGCCCTTGCCCTTACTAGTGGAAGGTTTTATGCGCTTCTTTTCGTTCTTAATCGCAATGTTATTATTACGCAAGAGTGAGCACGATTGCCCACAAGTATAACAATATAACAAATGAATAATAACATGCGAATGAATTAACAATTACGAAATAAAGCTCAACTTTTGAATCAAGAATGGATAACAAGAACCAAAAAAGAACTTACGAGGGTCATAAGACCTTGAACTATGTCCTAGGTTATCAAGTGTTTTACTTGAAACCTTTAATGATCATAAGACTATGGACTCTTCTTCTCGTACTTAGGGGATCAAAGCCCTTAGTACCATCATGCACAATATCTTAACGCTAAAGCGTAAATAATCCCCTATCTGAGGTTGTTCATCTCGGTTTGACATTCGAGTCCGCGCCAAAGGAAGTTTGGTTTGGATAATTCATCAAGGGTTCTGGAATTTAGAACGCTCATCAACTATGGACTAGTCGAATCAATAAGGGTTCGCTAGTCTAACAAGGTTTAATAATAATTGATAACTTAACTTGAATAGAATCTCAAAGGTATACAATAGGATAAGTATTGTACAACAGCATCATGCTTGAAAGATTAATAAACTTTAATATACAAGACATGCTTGATCAATAATAATGAGAACTTGCTCAACGTAGAAAGGTGAATTCATCAACTTATATAATGATAACAAATAGGGTTAGGAAACTTGCTCAACGAAAGTTTAGGGTAAGAAACTTGCCTCGTGCGTAGATTACACGTTAATAAAACTCGTTGTTTGATTTAAATCCTACATATCATTCATGTTCACAACACCAATCAATTATCACGTAATAAACATCACAAGTTTATTCTTTGTCTAACTCGAGTTCATGACTATACTTAGTCAATTACTATAATTATTGTCAAAAATTAAGACTTCCCAAACAATAAGGTAACTATGCATTTGATCATTCAATTCACACGTAATTGTGTTATGGACATGTTAAGAATTTATTTTAACATCTTCATTATAGGTCTAACAAGTCTTTATAATCATTAGACTAAGTTCTTTATCACATTTCTATACTTGTACACTTTTAAAAACTCATTTTCGACCATTACGCTAAGTAAATTTCTGACGCCACTTCTATACTATGTCTTGGCCTTTGCATCAGGTATGCGGTGGCCTTCTTGTGTATGAGTCTGTGAGTTCGGAGTTGAGCCATTGCATTGCTACGACACTCTAGATTCAAATTTCAGTTCGCGAAGAACACATAATTTAGCGAAATAAACTCTACGTGATCATTAATTTCACCAATTTAAACATACCCACATGCTAGAATTTATACATAACCATTACCCAACATATATATAGAGTGATTTTAACCCATTAAAACACATAATCATAGAATTAAAGCATAAAAATTGTACTGTTCTTGATGTTCTTGAAGTTTTGAACATAAATCCTAATATTCAACGCCATAGATTCGTTATAAAACCAAATTCAACCATTCAAACTTCGTTTTGTTCGCTTTAGCATGCATAATCATATACCATTGTGAAATTTGTAGAAAAATTTATGGTTAACATATTAAAAATACATATAAGGGCCTATATGACCATATAACATACTCTCAAATCTTTTACAATATAATTTTATGAAATCGAAGATATGGAAACCCATATAATATATATTAAAACATGTTATACTACTCGAATCATTACACATATCCCTATAACAACACCATTTCCCAATTTGAGAGACTTACGAGAATAAATGAAAGCCATATTCATGAAAACTTTAAAAGGCGTAAAATAAAAATTTGGATCAAGAGAATTACCCAAGCGTAGATAAACAAGGACTTCAACACAAGTACTCACAATCACTCAAAATTTCTCAAACTCTCACAGATATCTCTCTTTGTTAAACTTTGTGGGACTTAGAAAAATAATAAAAAAAAAAAAAGAAGAAGACGTATGAAATAAATAGAAACAGACGCATTGGTGGTCAGTTACCTATCATGGGTAACTGCTCCCAACATCCCATAGTGCCATGTTTGGCTAGATAGAATGGAATTCAAAAACCATTTAATTTAATAAAACATTATCATGTAGTTTAAATAATGTCACACTCCTTTATAAAATAAGTTAAATATCTAATTTAATTTTTAGATAAAATTTAATAACTTCTCATTAATTCACATAGTCACATAACTAAATTTCTCATTTAATAATAATATCAAATTATTAAATCTCTAATTAATAATTAAATTAATTAAAAAAAAAGAATAACATTAAGCTTATTAAATTTTTCTTTTAATACAATAAGCTCACATAATCACATACTTCGAATAATAAAATTCTCCACATTAATTTAATAAATATAACACATATAATTAAATTAATCTACCACAACTTCATCAATTAATAATTTAATCTAATAATTAATTCATCGAAAAATATTTATTCAATCCAATAAATATTTAAAATTAAATCACAAAGTCTCGGTTGTCACAGTCATGATTATACCGAATAATTCCTGGTCATAATCATACCAAGTCCATCTATGCGCGTAAGCCAAAGATGACTTTCATCACAATATAAGCATGAGGAAGATGACAATGATATAAGCAATAATCTAACGAAATCAAATCAAACGAAATCAAGGATAAATATTAAAGACTTTAAATTTATCCAAATATTATCAATCACTTAATAAACTCATAATCTAATATTATTAATATTATAATAATATTTTAATCACTTCTTAAACTTATAAATAATTTATTTCAATTGTTTACACTTTATCAATTAATGCATTTTAATCACTCAAAAATGTCATACTCATAAGATTTCATCACCAATGTTCAAATCCCTCATCAAAAATCTGCATATACCCTATATAGGATTCCCAAGTCATAATATCCTATTTTCCAATTTTGTTACTTCACATAACATATTTAATTCATTTACTCATAACTAGTTCATTTTCATGAAAAATACCAAATCAGTCCCAAAAATATTTCTTTTCTCGGGATTTAGCGAGAATATCGTCCCATATTGAACATATATTTTTCTCGAAATTTTTAAAATTTATTTACTATTTTTCATATGGCCAAAACTGCCGAATATTTAGACATTTATCATAAATTGTACTTTTGTCCAAAAATTCTGAAATTTTCAAGGTATACTCCTGTTATATACATGTACTCCCAATAAAAATTTTACCAATTTTGGAGTTAACCACAAAGAGTTATAAAGGTTTACTTTTAAAATAGTCTTTTCCCATAAAATCCATAACTCTTAATCAATACATCCAAAAATCGCCATCTTTGGACACAATATAGAAAACTCATCAAATTATCATTTTAAATTTTTTCACAATTTTGAGGGTCGGAAAAATTACAAAACTGCAAATGGATTTTCAGCCGCCATGCGGTAATCCACGTAGACAGATCATTTCTACAATTTAATAAGGAATGAATACAAAGGATCATTCAACATGCATGCGATAATCCATATAGACAAGTTATTCCAACAGAATAATAAATAATGAAATAACAAAAGAATTCACCATACATGCGATAGACCGCACAGACAGGTTATTCCCAACAGAATAATAAAGAATGGAACCAGGTCATACATAATCTGCACAAACAGGATATTCCAACAGAATAATAAAGAATGGAATAACAATAGAATTCACCAGGCATGCGATAGACCGCACAGATAGGTTATTCCAACAGAATAATAAAGAATGGAACCCGAGTCATGCAGAATCCGCATGCATGTGATATTCCAATGTAATAATAAAGAATGGAACCAGTCATGCGTAATACGCAGATGCATGGATGTTCCAACAGAATAATAAAGAATGGAACGGTCATGTGTAATCCGTGATAAAGGAGGATGTTCCAACATAATAATAAAGAATGGAATAACAATGTAATTCACGGGCATGCAATGATCAAGACAAATAGGTTATTCCAACGGAATAATAAAGAATGAAATAATGGAAGAATTTCACCATGTATGCGGTACTGCCCATGACAGGCAAAGTTATTCTAACATAATACTAAGGAATGGAATAACAATAGCTCTCTTCATGAATCTGAAAGAAATAATACCCTTACCTTAGAAAAGCTGGATATTGGAATAGTGGAGGTAGCAGACTTTCTTCTTCTTTCTCTCTATAATTTCTCTCTATAATAATTGCTCTAAAGCTTTATTGAATTGGTGAGAAATGAAGGAAGAATGTGCTTCTATTTATAGGAAAATATAGTTTCGATAATCGCACGCTTTTGGGGCTCGAAATATTATAAGACAATACCTTTAACTTTTTTTTCATTTTTAATTTAGTCCTGCAAGTATTATCAAACTTGCACCACCTCCCCTAATAGTAAATAATGTGAATCAATAGTTATAATCATGTGAAAATACGAATTACAGTATAATACCTCCATCTATACCTCAATTTTTTAACTTAGTCATGTAAGTATTATCAATCTTACACCAACTCCCCTAATAGTACATGAATGTGAATCAATAGTACACACATGTGAACAAATAGTTATAATCATGTAAATTAATAGCAATTAATTGCTCATTTATTCAATTAATTACCCGATTAGTCAATATAACCTCCCGATATCAATTATTATCGAAATAAATGTCAATTTCCACTAACACTAAAAATTCCAACACAATGAAAATATTTTTCTCAAAAATTTCATTTTTGAAATTTCAAAGTTTGACTTTTTCTGAAAAAGTCAACTGTTGACTTTTTTGACCAAAAAGTTAACCCCGACAAATTTTGTGTTTATAGTCTATTTCTACTAATTTCATCATTCTGGACTCAAATATCACGTCCGCGTCTCCAAATTCAACCCGAACTCAAATTCGATTTTTAATAACATTCATTATTAATATTATAACTCATAATATTTAACAACCAGGTCGTTCCCAGGAAAGAAGGGGCTTTCCAATAAGGATTTCTCCCTATTGGTCCGCAATTAGGTGACCAAACCTCTCCTTGACAGAACTTCTAGACATTGTAAATATTGTAATTTAATAATATGAATAACTTTGTCGTCTCAATTATTGATTTAATAATATATCATATTATGCAGATGATACTGTGCCAATAATCGAATCAATAATATGAGAGATATGATGCAACAATTATTGTAGCAATAATTGAGTATAACTGAGTGACTTCTCACGTAAGCATCAATAATCAATATTATGTGCTACTATGCAACCACATGTATTACTGTACTTTTACTACCGGGTAGTTTAACAGTTTTAACGGTAACACTTCCGCCGTTATTTTTAATAAAAGATAATTCTGTCGTTTTCTTACTACGACAATACTTCCATTGTGAGGTCCACCAATGATTGTGCCGTCGTACGAATATTCCCTATTAAAAAGAATATTCTCCGACCAATCGAATATTATATAACCACTTGCTTACTTTGCAAAATTTATAAATATTACCCACAACTATAACATTATATCAAATCCACATCATAATATTCAAAAAAAAATATTTTGAGAAATTTAAATCTTTATTCATAAAATTTGGGGTCTCACAATCTCCCCTCCTTATGAAGTTTCGCCCTCGAAATTTACGTACGTACCTGGTATACCGAAGAGATGAGGATACCTTGACTTTATTTCAGATTCTAACTCTTGAGGTATAACCTTTGAGTGTTGAATACAATCCTTCTTATCCAAGCTTTTAACACGTATCTCCTCATACGTTAAATCTTCTGCTATCTCGTCTAGTTCTAATTTAATAACGTGGTTCGGGTCATCCACATATTTACGTAACATCGATACGTGAAAAACGTTATGAACACGCGACATACTTGGTTGTAAAACGAGTCTATAGGCCACAGTTCCTACTCCATCGAGGATTTCAAATGGGCCAATTAAATCGAGGGTTGAGATTTCCTCTATTCATCGATTCTTGCTTCTAGAATAACGCCCTCTTGAACCTTCTTCTTCACATTCATCAGCTCTGAGTATGTAGCTTGCATGGCTTTAACTTTATCGATTAAATTTGATTCTATTCGTATATTTGACATCACCACGTGGGTCCTTAGAGTCTTTACCTCTATCTTCATCATTTGTAAGTTATACGAAATGGGTTTTTGTGTTAACATCGCACTCATAAATGCATACGATCTTCTACTCAACGCGTCAGCTACCATGTTTTCTCTTCCACAATGATATTGAATAGTATGGTTGTAATCTTCAACAGCTCGATCCAACGTCTTGGGCGCATTACACGTTTGTTTTGGTTGCAGAAATATTTAAGGGTTGAATAAATGGGTTTTGTACTGGGGTTAGTACAAAATTTGATTTCACACTCTGGGGTAAGCCAGGAAGTTCTTCGAGAATACGTCAGGATATTTATTAACGATAGAAATATCATTTAAAAACTGTGACTCACATCCAAGACATAGATAACACGTCACATTGATACCTATCAACTTGCCACCGCTATTCACGACGTCCCCTACGGATATTCTGGCTTCGGTGTATTCCAAGACTAGGAAGTCACCAGCGAAAGGCTCGGTGCTCTTTACTTATGGCTTGATATGACAATGATTGACTTTAGTGGTTTGGTTGCTTGAATTCGCATAACAGGTTGGTTAGGAATATGAAATCTAACAACCTTACGAAAAGCATGATGAGTAGTTAACCAATCGATTCCTAAAATCGTATCAAAGGCAAGTATTTTCAAAGAGATAAGATTGACATGTAACATGATTGTGCCCACTTGGATCAAACAAGATTTATAAAAAGAGGATATGATAAAAGTTTCTCCTAACGGAGTCTCCACAGATAAGTCAAAGTCTAATTTCTCCGGAGTCAAGTTTAAACGTTGAGCACAAGCAAGATAAATAAAAGAATGGATAGAACCGATAACTAACAGGGTATAAACTTCGCAAAAATTTATGATTAACTAACCCATGATAACTTGGGTTCCTTACTTGTTGGGAAGTCATTACAACCTCTCTCCCTTGAACTACCCGGCTTTGACTTGTCTGGGCAGCATTTGGTGTCATTACTACCGTTGAAATTGACTTTTCTATAGGGCATATTCCACCCTCAACTACTTCATTGTACTCCTGTTTCATGATCTGAATCATTAATCTTCGATCCATATCAAATTGGGGTTGACCGCAATGTACAGGGTAATTCAAAACTCGATGTTGCGTTCTCTCAATTGTTGTCCAAAAAGAGAAATACATATCATCTATTTTAGCCTTCTTAGATTGGACATCTCTTTCCACAATATCAACGCGTCGTTCGACTTTTACCCATGCATCACTCATTCTCACTCATTCAGTTGTTTCTTTTTTCAGCTAAGATTCCAGCTTTATCATCTTATACTCTGCCAAAGAATGCTTTTGTTCAAGCATCACATATCGGGTAACACAAGCTTGAATTATTGCATCCTTTTGCTCCACGACCGCCTGTCGTTCTTCAGCCTGCTCTTCTAACTCATGAACATGATTTTGCAATTCTAAATTTTGATCTTAAAATTCTTCTAATAAATTCTCCTCGAGTTCCTCTTCTTCCTCTTCTTCCTCACTCTCAGCTACTACCTCTGCGACTATCTCAGGTGTAACTATCAATTCTTCACTCACCACATGGATATCTCTAATTCCTTCTTTGCCTGACATCACATTATCCTGGTTGGTGATTAGAGGTGTCTCCACGATCTAATTCATTCCATTGTTAATATTTTTAGCTGCCATTCTCAAATACTGCCACAAAACAAGGGTTAACTGACATGTCACATATTATCCCTATACTCTGACCGACCAATTAAATACAAAATAAACTTAGGTAGGTCATACTAGCGAAGGAATTCACCATCTCTCCCCTCCTAGTTCTTGTCTCACATCTCAGCCAGGGATCATATCCCTAAGCTTTGATACCAACTGAGACGCCCCCAAAATAGGTATACATCACCCATCTTGAGTCGCCAAATACATTGTACAAAATTCAAATACAACTTAATTATACAACAGTCGTGTAAAATACGACAAAACATAATCTAAGAGTTCTAATAAGAATATTGTCATCTAGACAATATTCACACTCAATGGAGTCCTCATTACATTTATTGTCACACTATTTAACAGAATAGTGAGGACTGCTAATTCTATCATCTGGACCGTCACTCCGTTCCCCGACTCGTCCCAGTTATATTCTCATTTCCTGAAGAGAACAGTGAAAGAAAGGGTGAGCTCAACTAGCCCAGTAAGAAATATTATGACCAAGATAATACAGAATAAATTATCATTAGTCTTCAATAATGTTAAACTGATAAATACAATAGACATCAAGTTTAACTGCAGCGGAATAAGCAATCCATTAGAAGAGTCAAGTAGAGCATGATATCTACCATCTTTTATGATTTAAAATGTTTTCATTAACTTTTTTATCGCTGAGACTCAGCTTAATAAATAAACCACATCATCGAATCATCCCTGCACTACAGGCCAAGGATATTCATTAAATCATCAATGGTCATGACTATACCGAATAATCCCTGGTCATAATCATACCAAAAGCTCGCCCATCAATGCACTACCTACCAATGAGGACTTTTACCACATCATTCGTTACATTACGGTCATGATTATACCGAATAATCCCTGGTCATAATTATACCAAGTCCAACTATGCACGTAAGCCAAAGATGACTTTCATCACAATATAAGCATGAGGAAGATGACAATGATATAAGCAATAATCAAACGAAATCAAATCAAACGAAATCAAGGATAAATATTAAAGACTTTAAATTTATTCAAATATTATCAATCACTTAATAAACTCATAATCTAATATTATTAATATTATAATAATATTTTAATCACTTCTTAAACTTATAAATAATTTATTTCAATTGTTTACACTTTATCAATTAATGCATTTTAATCACTCAAAAATTCCATACTCATAAGATTTCATCACCAATGATCAAATCCCTCATCAAAAATCTGCATATACCCGATAGGATTCCCAAGTCATAAAATCCTATTTTCCAATTTTGTTACTTCACATAACATATTTAATTCATTTACTCATAACTAGTTCATTTTCATGAAAATACCAAATCGGTCCCAAAAATATTTCTTTTTCGGGATTTAGCGGAATATAGTCCCATATTGAACATATATTTTTCTCGAAAATTTTAAAATTTATTTACTATTTTTCATATGGCCAAAATTGCCGAATATTTAGACATTTATCATAAATTGTACTTTTGTCCAAAAATTTCGAAATTTATAGGGTATACTCCTGTTTTATATATGTACTCCCAATAAACATTTCACCAATTTTGGAGTTAACCACAAGGAGTTATAAGAGTTTACTTTTAAAATATTCTTTTCCCATAAAATCCATAACTCTAAATTTATACATCCAAAAATCGCCATCTTTGGACACAATATAGAAAACTCATCAAACTATCATTTCAAATTTTTCCAAAAATTTTGAGGGTCGAAAAAATTAAGAAACTACAAATGGATTTTCACCCACCATGCGATAATTCACGTAGACAGATCATTTCTACAATTTAATAAGGAATGAATACAAAGGATCATTCATCATGCATGTGGTAATCCACATAGATAGGTTATTCCAACAAACTAATAAAGAATGGAATAACAGAAGAATTCACCATGCATGCGATAGACCGCACAGACAGGTTATTCCCAACAAAATAATAATGAATGGAACCGTGTCATGCGTAATCCGCATGCAGACGAGGATATTCCAGCGAGAATAATAAAGAATGGAATAACAACAACGAATTCACGGGCATGCGATAGACCGCATGCAGATGAGTTATTCCAACAGAATAATAAAGAATGGAACTGTGTCATGCGAATCCGCACGTAAAGGATGTTCCAACAAAATAATAAAGAATGGAATAACAACAGAATTCATCGTGCATGCGATAGATCAACATGCACAAGTTATTCCAATGTAATAATAAAGAATGGAATAATAGAAGAATTTCACCATGTATGCGGTACTTCAGATAGGCAAAGTTATTCTAACATAATAATAAAGATGGAATAACAATAGCTCTTTTCATAAATACGAAAGAAATAATACCACTTCCCTTAGAAGAAACTGGATATTGGAATAGTGAGGTAACAGACTTCTCTTCTTCTTCTCTCTATAATTTCTTTCTATAATAATTGCTCTAAAGCTTTAGTGAATTGGTGAGAAATGAAGGAAGAATGAGCTTCTATTTATAGGAAAATATAGTTTCGATAATTGCACGTTTTGGGGCTCGAAATATTACAGTACAATACCTTTAACTTTTCTTTCATTTTTAATCTAGTCCTGCAAGTATTATCAAACTTGCACCACCTCCCCTAATAGTAAATAATGTGAATCAATAGTTCCATTATGTGAATCAATAGTTATAATCATGTGAAAATATGAATTATAGTATAATACCTCCATCTATACCTCCATTTTTAACTTAGTCATGCAAGTATTATCAATCTTGCACCAACTCCCCTAATAGTACATGAATGTGAATCAATAGTACACACATGTGAATAAATAGTTATAATCATATAAATTAATAGCAATTAATTGCTCATTTATTCGATTAATTACCCGATTGGTCAATATAACCCCCAGACAGCAATTATTATCGAAATAAATGTCGATTTCCACTAACACTAACAATCCCAACACAATGGAAATGTTTTTTCTCAAAAATTTCATTTTTGAAATTTTGAAGTTTGACTTTTTCTGAAAAAGTCAACTGTTGACTTTTTTGACCAAAAAGTTAACCCCGACAAATTTTATGTTTATAGTCTATTTCTACTAATTTCATCATTCTAGACTCAAATATCACGTCCGCGTCTCCAAATTCAACTCCGAACTCAAATTCGATTTTTAATAACATTCATCATTAATATTATAACTCACAATATTTAACAATCAAGTCGTTCCTAGGAAAGAGGAGGTTTTTCAATAAGGATTTCTTCCTATTGACGTGTAATTAGGTGACCAAACCTCTCCTTGACAGAACTTCTAGACATTGTAAATATTGTAATTTAATAATGTGAATAACTTTGTCATCTCAATTATTGATTTAATAATATATCATATTATGCAGATGATACTATGACAATAATAGAATCAATAATATGAGAGATGTGATGTAACAATTACTGTAGCAATAATTGAGTATAACTAAGTGACTTCTCACGTAAGCATTAATAATAAATATAGTGTGCTACTATGCAACCACGCGTATTACTGTACTTTTACTACCGGGTAGTTCAACAGTTTTAACGGTAACACTTCCGCCGTTATTTTTATTAAAAGATAATTCTGTCGTTTTCTTACTACGACAATACTTCCGTTGTGGGGTCCACTAATAATTGTGCCGTCGTACAAATATTCCCTGTTAAAACGAATATTCCCCGACCAATCGAATATTATATAACCACTTGCTTACTTTGCAAAATTTATAACTATAACATTATATCAAATCCACACCATAATATTAAAAAAAAAAAATATTTCGAGAAATTTAAATCTTTATTCATAAAATTTGGGGTCTCACAATTATGACCAGGGATTATTCGGTATAGTCATGACCATTGATGATTTAATGAATATCCTTGGCCCGTAGTGCAAAGATGATTCGATGATGTGGTTTATTTATTAAGCTTAGTCTCAGCGATAAAAATTGATGAAAACATTTTAAATCATAAAAGATAGTAGATATCATGCTCTACTTGACTCTTCTAATGGATTGCTTATTCCACTGCAGTTAAACTTGATGTCTATTGTATTTTATCAATTTAACATTGTTGAAGACTAATGATAATTTATTCTGCATTATCTTAGTCATAATATTTCTTACTGGGCTAGTTGAGCTCACCCTTTTGCTTTCATTGTTCTCTTCAGTAAATGAGAACGTAGCCGGGACTATTCAGGGAACGGAGTGATGGTCCGAGATGGTGTATTAGTAGTCCTCACTAGTCTATAAAATAGTGACAATAAATATAATGAGGACTCTATTTGAGAGTGGATATTGTCCAGAAGGCAATATTCTTGTTTAAACTCTCAGCTATGTTTTGTCGTATATTACACGACGGTTGTATAATTAAGTTTGTATTTATATTTTGTACCATGTATTTGGTGACTCAAGATGGGTGATGTATACCTATTTTGAAGGCCACACTGCTACTTAAAGTGTTTGCATAGTAAAATCTTTTTATATAAAATAAAATACTTTTATAAAGTTATTTGTTTTATTAGATTATAAATAGAATTTATTATATTTTATTATGCATAGTATTTGCATAGTAAAATCTTTTTATATAAAACAGAATACTTCTTATAAAGTTATTTATTTTATTAGATTATAAATAGAATATATTATATTTTATTATGCATAGTGTACTGCATATAGTATTTGCATAGTAAAATCTTTTTATATAAAATGAATACTTTTATAAAGTTATTTGTTTTATTAGATTTTAAATAATATATATATATATATATATTATAAATAAAATATATTATATTTTATTGTATAGTATCCTTTTCATCTCCTATAAATAGGATGCTTAGTTAGAATTGAAAAACACACCAGAAATTCAGAGAATTCTTCTTCTATAATCTTGAGCGTATTTCTTTAGAGTTTTAAGAAGCTTTAAGCGTAGAAAACAGTATAAGTTTTCTTCAAGAATATCCTCGCTCTACCAGTAGGAATACTCTTCTTTCTAAGGTAAGGGGTATTATTCTTTCGTATCATGAAGAGAGTTATTTTCTTTCAATGCTCGTAAGGGCTATTATTACATTCTTTATTATTATGTTGGAATAACCTGTTTATGCGAAGTACCGCATACATGGTGAAATCCTTCTGCTATTACATTCTTTATTATTATGTTGGAATAACCTGTCTATGCGAAGTACCGCATACATGGTGAAATTCTTTTGCTATTCCATTCTTTATTATTCTATTAGAATAACCTGTCTATGCGGTCTATCGTATGCTTGGTGAATTATGTTGTTATTCCATTCTTTATTATTCTGTCAAAATATCCTATCTGTGCGGATTACGCATGACCTGATTCCATTCTTTATTATTCTATTGGAATATCCTGTCGGTGCGGATTACGCATGACCTGGTTCCATCTTTTTATTTATTCTGTTGGGAATAACATGTCTGTGCGGTCTATCGCATGCATGGTGAATTCTTCTGTTATTCCATTCTTTATTATTCTGTTGAAATAATCTGTCTACGTGGATTACCGCATGGCGGAAGAAAATCCATTTGCAGTTTCGTAATTTTACTGAACCTCAAAAATTCTGGAAAAATTTGAAATGATAATTTGATGAGTTTTCTATATTGTGTCCAAAAATGGCGATTTTTGGATTTATAGATTAAGAGTTATGAATTTTATGGAAAAAGAATATTTTAAAAGTAAACCCTTATAACTTCTTGTGGTTAACTCTAAAATTGGTGAAATTTTTATTGGGAGTACATGTATATAACAGAAGTATACCGTGTAAATTTTGGAATTTTTGGACAAAAGTATAGTTTATAAAAAATGTCTAAATATTAGGCAGTTTTGGCCATATGAAAAATAGTAAATGAATTTTTAAAATTCTGAGAAAAATATATGTTTAATATGAGACTATATTCTGCTAAATCCCAGAAAAGAAATATTTTTGGGACTGATTTGATATTTTTCTTGCAAATGAACTAGTTATGAGTAAATGAATTAAATATATTGTGTGAAGTAACAAAATTAGAAAATAGAATTTTATGGCTTGGAAATCCTATATAACGTATATGCAGATTTGTGATGAGAGTTTTGGTTATTGATGATGAAATCTTATGAGTTTGGCATTTAAGGATGATTAAATGCATTAATTAGTAAGTGTAAACAATTAAAATAAATTGTTTATAAGTTTAAGAAGTGATTAAAATATTATTATAATATTAATAATATTAGATTATGAGATTATTAAGTGATTGATAACATTTGGTTATTATTGAACGCTGGATAAATTGTATTATAAATGTTTAATATTTATCCTTTATCTCATTTGATTGATTCTTTATATCATTGTCATTATCCTCATGCTTATATTATGATGGAAGTCAAAGTCATATGTGTCCTGTAGTGTAGGGATGATTTGATGATGTGGATTAATTATTGAGCTGAGTCTCAGCAATGAAATATTAATTCATGGATGTGATAATAATGAATATCCTTGGCCCGTAGTGCATGGATAATTCATGGATGTGATATTAACGAATATCCTTGGCCATAGTGCAGGGGTGATTTGATGATGTGGATTATTTATTAAGCTGAGTCTCAGCGATAAAATAATTATAATAAACTTTTAAATTCGTAGAAGATAGTAGATATCATGCTCTACTTGACTCTTCTAAAATACAATTGTATGTCTTCGGCCTGTAGTGCAAAGATGAAATGATAATGAATATCTTTGGCTTGTAGTGCAAAGATGAATTTATTAAGTATGATTATAAAGCAGAGGCGTGATTTGGTATAACCATGATCTTTGATGTTTCAGGTAAAGATAGGTGATGAAAATTATCTTCGTCTTGGGTTCGAAGAGGAATTTAGAATCACAATTATGATTATGAGTTATTCATATGATCGTGGAAAGGAACTGTTGATTGATGTTACAGGGATAAAACATTGTTGGTGGACTTTTAACGTGAAGAAAATAATAAACTTTATGGCCTATTTGACTCTTCTAATGGATTGCTCGTTCCGTTGCAACTATAGTTGAAAAGTTTTATCATCTACCATATGTTCTAAATCTACGATTTATTCTTGATGAAGGCTATTGATAATTTAATTATCTTTAGTCATGATATTCTTTTATTGGGCTATTTGTGATCACCCTTTTGCTTCACAATTCCTTTCGTGTAATAAGAGTGTATTTGGGTCGATGCGGGGATAACGAGGGGGATGTAAGCGGTGGTCTATAGTCATTGAGGTTCTCCCTAAATAGTATGGAAATAATTTTATTGAGAACTTTAGATAAGTATGTCGTATTGTATACGCCATTTGATATTTAATTTTGGTGAACTGAATAGGGTGAGGTGAACCCAACTTTGGAAGGGTGTTTTGCCACTATCATACAAGATGTCTAATGACATACAACCTCGTGTTATCATAAGATAGGGTTGTGCACATCCACTTGCTGAGTATATTTACGAGCACTACCTATATAATCTTGGAGTTTGGTTAAAATATAGTTCTCAATTGCAGACAGTGGAGATAGTTATATATCAAGAGAAGACTCACCATTGGAAGGAATATGATAGTAATCTTCTCGTTTTTCTTTGGGGTCTATTGGGTCAATCAAGGATAATTCTGTGGACATATGATATCTATCATAACCTAGACGCATGGCACCCCATGTACGAAGGTTTCCTTGAGCACTTCCCAAAGATTTTAATTTCTAAAACAGTTATTGATTGTACCTTTATGTAAGGTGAAATTGTGACATGAGTCAGAGTTGGTATATATATCAAATTCATAACATATGTGTTGTTATATTTTTGCAAGACAATTGTTGTTGCGTCCCCAAATCTGGGTGCCTTTTACCTCGGACCTGGTACGTTACGATACATCATTTCTATAACTATTGCGGAAGATATATAAACATAAATTGTTTATACATTAAACATTTACACATCATTCCCAAGGTCTACAACCTTAACTTAATACATACATTCAGTATCTAAAAAGGTTTACAATGCTATTTTCATCAAAAAATTTAATAGATCTAACTACACCATAATTAAATCTTGCACTTTGCCTTCGCCTCTGTCCCTATTCAAGCTTTCATCTTAACCTGAAAATTTTATCATGATATAGCAAGGGTGAGCAACAAATTTGCCCAGCAAATTTTAAATACAATGGAGATATATCATGATTGAAAAGAATGAATAAGCTTTCAAACTTTCAACAATATAATGATTGTGAAAGAACATGAATTAATTTCAATGATTGAATGACTGAACCAATAATATTGGATATCAACAATTAATATGAACAAGTTTAACTGAACATATGGTAATGAAGGTGACCAGCCTTTCATACCTGATAAACATATGCAACATGCACTAAGTGTGAATCAATAATCAGTATAGACGTGAATAATCATCAATAATCATTCACTAACATGCTTTGTAATATAACTCGAGTTTGAGTTAAGAAAACTTGCCTAAACCGTTGATTACTGCTACGCAATCTAATTTATTCTCTTTATTGAAAAGACCCAAAAATACGAGTTCCACAAACTGAATATGCACTTCCATGCCAAAATTTAACTAAGGAGGTCTTTATAAAAAGTCCTCCCACAACAAAGCCTTTCTCAAAATTGGAGGCCTTATTGTTGGTGAATGAAACAAAGGATCAAGCCCTTCTATTTATAGGTTTAGCAAAGGGTAAAGTTCTCAATTTAGTTGATGTGGGACTTGGTTTATACTAATTCTAATTTGTTTATACTAATTTTTCCTATTTTCAACATGCTAAGTGTATTCATTCATCACGAATTTGTTTCTTAACCAATTCGATCCGTTCAAGTTGCGTTGTTTTCATTTTATAGAGGAGAACAACAATCATCCATCATTTTAAAGTTTCCATCACGAATTCATCATCAACTTTAGTCCCAAAGTACACCAAAATACATATTACAATCAAAATCCAAATTCCTCTTCTTTAGTATAAATACATGAATTTGATTTCTGAAAATTTGTTTCTAGATGACCATTATCAAATTATAAATATCTAATAACATATATAACATCGTAACCCACAAATCTATTAACCAAAACTCCTATTTTAAAAGAAACTCAAGGACACATAAACTAGAAATATAAACTAGATTATGTACATTTAATTCCTTAAGAAATAAAATTAACCTTATCAGTAAAATTATAATTTCTATTCAACCATTATAATCATAACATTATTTAAATTTTTTTAATAGTTTAATTAACTATCAAATCTCACATTCTCCAACATATGAATATATAATTCTCTTCACACCAAATCACATAATTCAAAATATATACACCTCATAATAAGAATTTTAATTATTAAATTCTTATTTTAAAAACTTATGAAAATTCGGGTTGTCACAGTTATATAAATAAAGTTGTCAGTGGTGTATTTTCTGGCGACCCAAGATAGGTGATGTATACCTATTTTGGGGGCGTCACAAGGGCAGCAAGCTGATGATCGGCGGGCCAACCCAATCCAACCGACCAACTGCTCGAACCTTTAATATGACTGTCCAAGACGCAGTGACTGCAAAGGATGTGGTGTCAGGTATTCTCCCAGTCAATAATATAAACGCCTATGTGTTAAATCCCAAATTTTAGGAATAAAGATTTAATTTTCTTGTAATATTTTTTAAATATTATGGTGTGGATTTGAGATAATGTTATAGTTGTGGGTAGTATTTATAAATTTTACAAAGTATGCAAGTTGTTGTATTATATTCGATTGGTCGGGAAATATTCGTTTTAGCAGGGAATATTCGTACGACGGCACAATCATTGGTGGACCCCACAACAGAATTATTGTCGGATTGAGAAAACGATAAAAATATTTTATAAAAATAACGACGGAAGTTTTATCGTTAACTATTGAAACACCCGGTGTTAAAAGTACAGGAATACGCGTGGTTGCATAGTAGCACACGGTATTGATTATTGATGCTTACGTGAGAAGCCACTCAGTTTTGTTCAATTATTACTTCAGTTATTATTGCATAGTATCTCACGTTAATTGATTCAATTATTGTCGATATTTTATATATTATTAAATCAATAATTGAGACGACGAAGTTATTAATATTATTATTTACAATATTAATGATGTCTAGAAGTTACGCAAAGAGAGGTTTGGTCACCTAATCATGCCGCTTAATAGGAGAAATCCTTATTAGAAAGCCCCCTCTTTCACAGGAACGACACGGTCGATTAATAGTGTGAATTATAATAATGATGATGAAGTTTTGTTTTATTAGTATTATTAATGTAATAAAAGCGGAAAAGCTTTTATATAAAAGCAGAATACTTTTATAAAGTTATTTATTTTATTAGACTATAAATAGAATATATTATATTCTATTATGCATAGTATTTCGCGATAGTAAAATCTTTTTATATAAAATAGAATACTTTTATAAAGTTATTCGTTTTATTAGACTTTAAATAGAATATATTATATTTTATTATGCATAATGTTTGCATAATGCCCGCAAAGTGTTTTGCATAGTAAAATCTTTTTATATAAAAGCAGAATATTTTTATAAAGTTATTTGTTTTATTAGACAATAATTAAAATACATTATATTTTATTATGCATAAGTACTGCATATAGTATTTGCATAGTAAAATCTTTTATATAAAATATAATACTTTTATAAAGTTATTTGTTTTATTAGACTATAAATAGAATATATTATATTTTATTTAAAAATTTTGTTTTATTAGAATAATTTATTAATCTTTGCATAGTAAATCAATATGGACCGTCCGTTTAAAAGTAAATCAATTTGGACCGTTCATGAATTAGTTACTATTAAGTCCATTCTCCTATAAATAGAAGCTCATTCCTTCATTATTTCTTACGAATTCTTTGAAACTCTAGAGAGAAACTATAGAGAGAAAGAAGAAAAGTATTCTCCTTACTTCACTACTCCTATATCCATTTTTCTAAGGTAAAGGGTATTATTTCTTTCTTATTTATGAAGAGAACTTACATTATTCCATTCTTTATTATTACGTTGGAATAACTTCAGATATCTGTGAGCTACCCTATACTTGGTGAAATTCTTCTGTTATTCCATTCTTTATCATTATGTTGGCTTTTATACTCCATGAAATTAGTAGAATATCCTTGATATTTGCGCTTTATCCAGTATCTTTTCATGAAAATATTCTTCTGAGCATGAATTTTACTCTACAAAGAAGTATCATGTTTACAATTTGGACGTTATTAGTTCCTGGATAAACTAATTCTTTAAGTTGTTTTATTGAATTCTTATATCATTGTCGTCATCCTCATGTTTATATTATGTTGAAAGTCATATGTGGCCTGTAGTGCATAGATGGACTTGGTATGATTATGACCAGGGATTAATCAGTATAATCATGACCGTAATATTACAAATGATGCGGTAAAAGTCCTCATTGGCCCGTAGTGCATTGATGGACAGTTGTTGGCATGATCATGACCATTAATGAATACACGAATATCCTTAGCCCGTAGTGCATGGATAATTTGTGGTTGTGATACTAATGAATATCCTTGGCCGTAGTTGTGAGACCCCAGATTTTATGAATAAATATTTAATTTTTTTGAAATATTTTTTTAAAATATTATGGTGTGGATTTGTGATAGTGTTATAGTTTTGGGTAGTATTTGAAAATTTTGCAAAGTATGCAAGTTGTCATATAATATTCGATTGGTCGGAGAATATTCTTTTTGTCGAGAAATATCCGTACGACGGCACAATCATTAGTGGACCCCACAACAAAAGTATTATCGTAGTAAGAAAACGACAGAATTATCTTTTTATAAAATAACGGTGGAAGTTTTAACGTTGATACTTTTGAACTACCTGGGAGTAAAAGTACAGTAATACGCGTGGTTGCATAGTAGCACACGGTATTGATTATTGATACTTACGTGAAAAATCACTCAGTTATACTCAATTATTGCTACAGTAATTGCTGCATCATATCTCTCATATTATTGATTCAATTATTGTCACAGTATCATCTGCATTATATGTTATATTGTTAAATCAATAATTGAGACGACAAAATTATTCATATTATTAAATCACAATATTTACAATGTCTAGAAGTTCTGTCAAGGAGAGGTTTGATCACCTAATTGCGCGCCAATAGGGAGAAATTCTTATTGGAAAGCCCCCTCTTTCCTAGGAACGACCTGGTTGTTAAATATTGTGAGTTGTGATATTAATGATAGATAAGTTCGTGTTGATTAAAGATGAATTGATAGTTCCATTGTGTTGAAATTATTTGTGTTAAACATTTATTTCAATAGTAATTGATGTCTGAAGGTTATATTGTTTAATTGGGTATTTGGGGCACTTTTTGTGTCAAGTTACTATTCAGGAGTTACTATTTACGAGTTACTATTCATGAGTTACTATTCACGAGTTACTATTCACGAGTTACTATTTATGAGTTACTATTCATAAGTTACTATTCATGAGTTACTATTCACGAGCTACTATTCACCCAGTTACTATTCACTCTATTATTGTGCATTCGGGTATTTGGGTACAATATTATTCCATAAAGAGATGTGCTAATTTTTCAGACCATTGGTTGAATGAATAAATATGGACCGCTGGTGGAAAGTTATAATAGTGAATCAATATGGGTCGCTGGTTTAAAGTTTTAATAGTAAATCAGTATGGACCGTCGCTTTAAGTTTTAATAGTAAATCGATCTGGATCGTTCGTTTAAAAGTAAATCGATCTGGACCGTTCATGAATTAGTTACTATTCAATCCATTCTTCTATAAATAGAAGTTCATTCCTTCATTATTTCTTAAGAACTCACTGAAACTCTAGAGAAAGAAATTATAGAGAGAAAGAAGAAGAGTATTCTGCTACTTCACTACTTTGATATCCAGTGTCTTTTACGGTAAGGGGTGTTATTCTTTCTTATTCATGAAGAGAACTTACATTATTCCATTCTTTATTATTACATTGGAATAACTTTTGTAAAAGTGGCATACCCTATACTTGGTGAAATCCTTATGTTATTCCATTCTTTATTATTACATTGGAATAACTTTGTGTCTGTGGTTTACCCTATACTTGGTGGAATGACTTCAGATATGTCGTTTTACCCAATACTTGGTGATCTTCTTACATTATTCCATTCTTTATTATTATGTTGGAATAACTTTGTTTATCTAAATACCGCATACTTGGTGAAATTCTTTTATTATTAGATTTCTTTATTATTACGTAGGAATATCTTGTCGGTGTGAATTTTACGACTGGTTCCATTATTTATTATTCAGTTCTTTATTATTCTGTCGGAATATCCTGTCGGTGTGAATTTCACCTGACCTGGTTCCATTATTTATTATTCCGCATTTAATATTCTGTCAAAATATCTTGTCGGTGTGAATTTCACGAATTGGTTCTATTATTTATTATTTCGTATTTATTATTACATTGGAATAATTTTTGTCATCTGAATCGCATGCATGGTGATTTCTATTGTTATTCCATTCTTTATTATACTCGGTTGGTTAAAGTTTTGACTTTATACTAAATCATGAAATATCATTTTATTTGGTTTTTTGTTTTTGAGTTCTTATTCATTGAGTTCTTATTCACCTAGTTACTATTCACTCTAGTCTTATTCTTTCGGGTATTAGGGGCACTTTTCATGTAGAAATACTATTCACGAGTTCTTATTCACTAAAATTACTATTCACCTAAATATTATTCACTCGGGGTATTTGGAGTACTTTGTGTATGGGGTACTATTCACAGTACTATTCACGAAGTACTATTCATAAGGGTCTTATTCACGATTTAAAAATTGATTCTTTTCTCTGTCCAAATTATTTTTGGTGCATGAATATTATTCTTGAATTAAACTCTATAAAGAAGTATCATGTTGACAATTTGGATGTTATTAGTTCCTAGATAATTTAATTCTTGAACTTATTTTATTGAATTCTTATATCATTGTCATCATCCTCATGTTTATATTTTGTTGAAAGTCATATGTGGCCTGTACTGCATAGATGGACTTGGTATGATTATGACCAGGGATTATTCGGTATAATCATGATCGTCATGTTACAAATGATGTGGAAAAAGTCCTCATTGGCCCGTAGTGCATTGATGGACAGTTTTTGGTATGATTATGGCTATGGATTCTCTTCGGCCAAGGGAGCAAAGATGAATTGTTTTATAACATGATCAGGACCGTTGATGAAAACACGATTATCTTTGGCCCGTAGTGCATGGATAATTCGTGGTCGTGATACTAAATAATATCCTTGGCCTGTAGTGCAGGGATGATTTGATGATGTGGATTATTTATTAAGCTGAGTCTCAGCGATTAAGTTGATGAAAAACTTTTTAAATCATATAAGATAGTAGATTTTATTCTCTACTCGACTCTTTTAATGGATTACTTATTCCGCTGCAGTTAAACTTGATGTCTATTGTATTTTATCAGTTTAACATTGTTGAAGACTAATGATAATTTATTCTGCATTATCTTAGTCATAATATTTCTTACTAGACTAGTTGAGCTCACCCTTTCCTTCACTGTTCTCTTCAGGAAATGAGAATATAGCTGGGACGAGTCGGGGAACGGAGTGACGGTCCAGATGATAGCATTAGTAGTCCTCACTATTCTGTTAAATAGTGTGATAATAAATGTAATGAGGACTGAATTTGAGTTTGTATACTGTCTTTGAGGACTCCATTGAGAGTGGATATTGTCTAGAAGGCAATATTCTTGTTTAAACTCTCAGCTTATGTTTTTTCGTATGTTACACGACAGTTGTATTATTAAGTTGTATTTTGTATTTTTGTACCATGTATTTGGCGACTCAAGATGGGTGATGTATACCTATTTTGGGGGCGTCACAGCTGGGACCACCGGAGTTTTTGGGAAAGCCAGAACCACTTAAGGCAGAGACGTGGATAAAGCAGATTACCAAGATATTTGATGTCTTGGAATACTCAGAGGAGCAAAAGGTTCCATTCGCCACCTTTATATTGCATGAAGAGGCAGATTACTGGTGGGAATCTGTAAAATATACCCAGCCTGACGCACTCAAGATGTCTTGGGAGTAGTTCTAATAATTGTTCAACGACAAGTACTTCCTCAAAAGTATTCGTCACATGAAAGAGGTAGAGTTCATCAAGCTGGAGCAAAACAACATGACCATGTCACAGTACGAAGCCAAGTTTGCCGATTTGTCCCGATTTGCGTCACATTTGATTGATAATCAAGGGAGAATGACGCGAATGTTTAATTCTAAGAGGTTTGAAACGCGAGATACGTCAATATCTTATCTCTCATAAACTGTGTTTGTATTCAGATATTGTTAATAAGGCTCAGTTATTGGAGCACGATAATGAGTCAGCACAACCAAAAGGTAACGACCAACAACACGATAATAATCGTACCGGTGGCAACGGCCATCGGAACAATGATAACCATCGTGGGGGAAATTATCATGCCAAGAATGGTAACCACTTCGGTGGTAATCATGGCCAAGATAATAGAAGTGGAAATTTCAAGATGAGGAGGTTCAATAATGATGGAAAGACAGCAGCATCAGCACCCATTTCAAAGGAAGAAGAACGACCACCGGTCGTATGTTTCAAATGCGGACAGGAGGGACACATCCGTCCAAATTGTACGCAGCAATCTAAAGCGTGTTTTAATTGCGGAAGAGAAGGTCACCTAGCTCAATTTTATCGTGCACCAAAGTCAAGTCCAGTTGGGACGGTGGCACCAAAGGCGGATACAGACAAAACAAAGTCGGTGATTTCAGGGAGAGCATTTTTTGTGACTTCTCAAAAAGCGAGTAACCCGAACGAAGTTAGCACGGGTTAGTTAATTATAAATTCTTGCGAAGTCTATACCTTATTAGATACCGGTTCTACCCATTCTTTTATCTCTCTTGCTTGCACTCAACATTTAAATTTGACCCCAGAGAAGTTAGACTTTGACTTATTGGTTAAAACTTCATTAGTAGAAACCTTCGTTACCTCCACTGTTTATAAATCTTGTTGATTCAAATCGACACTTTCACGTTACCTGTCGATCTTATCTCTTTGAAAATACTTGCCCTTGATGTGATTTTAGGAATCGATTGGTTAACTACTCATCATGCTTTTCGTAAGGTTGTTAGCTTTTATATTCCTAACCAACCTGTTATGCGAATTCAAGCAACCAAACCACTAAAGTTAATCACTGTTATATCAAGCCATAAGTAAAGAGCCATGAACCTTTCGCTGGTGACTTCCAAGTCTTGGAATACACCGAAGCCAGAATATCCGTAGGGAACGTCGTGAATAACGGTGGCAAGTTGATAGGTATCAATGTGACGTGCTATCCAAGTCTTGGATGAGAGTCATAATTTTGAATGACATTTCTATTATTAATAAATTTCCTGACGTATTCTCTAAAGACTTCCTAGCCTACCCCTAGAGCGTGAAATTGAATTTTGTTTTGAACCCAGTACAAAACCTATTTCTTCAACCAAAACGAACGTATAATGCGCCAAAGACGTTGGCTGGAGCTGTTAAAGATTACGATCATACCATTCAATATCATTGTGGAAGAGAGAACGTGGTAGTTGACGCGTTGAGTAGAAGATCGTATGCGTTTACGAGTGCGATGTTGTTAACACAAAGACCCATTTCGTATAACTTACAAATGATGAAGATAGAGTTAAAGACTCTAGGGACCCACGTGAAGATAACAAATCTACGATTAGAATCGACTTTAATCGATAAAGTTAAAGCCGCTCAAGCTACATACTCAGAGCTGATGAATGTGAAGAAGAAGGTTCAAGACGACGTTATTTTAGAAGCAGGAATCGATGAAGAGAGGAAATCTCAACACTCGATTTTATTGGCCCATTTGAAATCCTCAATCGAGTAGAAACTGTGGCTTATAGACTCATTTTACCGCCAAGTATGTCGCGTGTTCATAATATTTTTAACGTATCGATGTTACGTAAATATGTGGATGACCCGAACCACATTATTGATTTAAAATCGGACGAGATAGCGGATAATTTAACGTATGAAGATGTACCTCTTAAAATCCTAGAATATATTCTATGCTTAAAGGTTATACCTCAAGAGCTAGAATCTAACGAAGTGTCCTCATCTGTTCGGCATACCAGGTACGTACGTAAATTTTGAGGGCAAAATTTCATAAGGAGGGGAGATTGTAAAATCCCAAATTTCACGAATAAAGATTTAATTTTCTTGTAATATTTTTTAAATATTATGGTGTGGATTTGAGATAATGTTATAGTTGTGGGTAGTATTTATAAATTTTGCAAAGTATGCAAGTTGTTGTATTATATTCGATTGGTCGGGGAATATTCGTTTTAGCAGGGAATATTCGTTCGACGGCACAATCATTGGTGGACCACACAACGGAATTATTGTCGGATTGAGAAAATGACAAAAATATTTTATAAAAATAACGGCAGAAGTTTTATCGTTAACTGTTGAAACACGGTGTTAAAAGAAATGCGAGGAATCTGGCGTGGTTGCATAGTAGCACACGGTATTGATTATTGATGCTTACGTGCGAAGTCACTCAGTTTTGTTCAATTATTACTTTAGTAATTATTGCATAGTATCTCACGTTAATTGATTCAATTATTGTCGATATTTTATATATTATTAAATCAATAATTGAGACGACGAAGTTATTAATATTATTATTTCCAATATTAACGATGTCTAGAAGTTCCGCCAATGAGAGGTTTGGTCACCTAATTACGCATGATAGGGAGAAATCCTTATTGGAAATCCCCTCTTTCACAGGAGCGACACAGTCGATTAATAGTGTGAATTATAATAATGATGAAGAAGTTTCGTTTTATTAGTATTATTAATGTAATAAAATAGAAAAGCTTTTTATATAAAACATAATACTTTTATAAAGTTATTCATTTTATTAGACTATAAATAGAATATATTATATTCTATTATGCATAGTATTTTGCATAGTAAAATCTTTTTATAAAAAAGCAGAATACTTTTATAAAGTTATTCGTTTTATTAGACTATAAATAGAATATATTATATTTTATTTTGCATAGTGCCTACATAGTGTTTTGCATAGTAAAATATTTTTTATATAAAATGAGAATACTTTTATAAAGTTATTTATTTTATTAGACAATAATTAGAATATATTATATTTTATTATGTATAGTGTGTTTGCATAGTGCCTACATAGTATTTGCATAGTAAAATCTTTTTATATAAAACATAATACTTTTATTTGTTTTATTAGACTATAAATAGAATATATTATATTTTATTTAAAAGATTTTGTTTTATTAGAATAATTTATTAATACTGCATAGTAAATCAATATGGACCGTTCATGAATTAATTACTATTCAGTCCATTCTCCTTTAAATAGAAGCTCATTCCTTCATTATTTCTTACGAATTCACTGAAACTCTAAAGAGAGAAACTATAGAGAAAGAAGAAAAGTATTACGCTACTTCACTACTCCTATATCCGGTTTCTTCTAAGGTAAATGGTATTATTTCTTTTGTATTCATGAAGAGAACTTACATTATTCTATTCTTTATTATTCATTGGAATAACTGTATCTGTGAAGCTAACCTATACTTGGTGAAATTCTTACATTATTCCATTCCTTATCATTATGTTGGAATAACTTTATCATCGAAATCGCATACATGGTGAAATTCTTACATTATTCCATTCTTTATCATTATGTTGGAATAACTTTGTCATGCTAAATACCGCATACATGGTGAAATTCTTACATTATTCCATTCTTTATTATTACATTTGGAACATCACATGCATGCATTTACGCATGACTTTGGTTCCGTTATTTATTATTATGTTGGAATATCTCGGCGGTGCGTATTACGCTTTGACACAGTTCCTTTAATTATTATTACATTGGAATAACTTTTATGCATCTTGATCTATCGCATGCATGGTGATTTACGTTGTTATTACATTCTTTATTATTCTATTGGAATAACTTTTGTATCTGCTGGCTACCACATGCTTGGTGAAATTCTTCTGTTATTCCATTCGTTATCATTATGTTGGAATAACATGTTTATGCGAAGTACCGCATACATGGTGAAATTCTTCGGTTATTCCATTCTTTATTATTCTGTTGGAACATCATGTCGGTGCGTATTACGCCTGACCTGGTTCCATTCATTATTATTCTATTGGAATAACCTGTCTGTGCGGTCTATCGCATGCATGGTGATTTCTGTTGTTATTATATTCTTTATTATTACATTTGGAATATCACTTCCGGTGCGTTATTACGCTTTGACACAGTTCCATTAATTATTATCTATTGGAATAACTTGTTTGTGCGGTCTATCGCATGCGTGGTGATTTTACATTGTTATTCCATTCTTAAATATTACATTGGAATATCGTATGCGGTGCAATTTCTTTGACACGGTTACATTATTTATTATTACATTGGAATAACTTTTATGCATGCGGTCTATCGCATGCCCGGTGATTTCTTTTGTTATTCCATTCTTTATTATACTCAGTTGGTTAAAGTTTTGTCTTTTATACTCCATGAAATTAGTGGAATATCCTTGATATTTGCGCTTCATTCAGTATCTTTTCATGGAAATATTCTTCTGAGCATTCTTGAATTTTACTCTACAAAGAAGTATCATGTTGACAATTTGGACGTTATTAGTTCCTGGATAAATTAATTCTTTTACTTGTTTTATTGAATTCTTATATCATTGTCATCATCCTCATGTTTATATTATGTTGAAAGTCATTTGTGGCCTATAATGCGTAGATGGACTTGGTATGATTATGACCAGGGATTAATCGGTATAATCATGACCGTAATGTTGCAAATGATGTGGTAAAAGTCCTCATTGGCCCGTAGTGCATTGATGGACAGTTTTTGGCATAATCATGACCATTGATGAATACACGAATATCCTAGGCCCGTAGTGCATGGATAATTTGTGGTTGTGATACTAATGAATATCCGTGGCCGTAGTCCAGGGATGATGTGGATAATTTATTAAGCTGAGTCTCAGTGATAAAAGTGATGAAAAACCTTTTAAATCATAAAAGATAGTAGATTTTATTCTCTACTTGACTCTTTTAATGGATTGCTTGTTCCACTGCAATTAAACTTGATGTTTGTTATATTTTATCAGTTTAACATTGTTGAAGACTAATGATAATTTATTCTACATTATCTTAGTCATAATATTTCTTATTGGGCTAGTTGAGCTCACCCTTTTCTTTCACTGTTCTCTTTAGGAAATTAGAACGTAGCCGGGACTAGTCGGGAAACGGAGTGACGGTCCAGATGATAGTATTAGTAGTCCTCACTATTCTGTTAAATAGTGTGACAATAAATGTAATGAGGACTCCTTTGAGTGTGGATATTATCTAGATGACAATATTCTTATTAAAACTCTCAGTTTATGTTTTGTCGTATTTTACACGACTATTGTATAATTAAGTTGTATTTAAATTTTGTACCATGTATCTGGTAACTCAAGATGGGTGATGTATACCTATTTTGGGGGCATCACACTATGTATTATTTGATTCGGGTGCTACCTATTCCTTTGTGTCTGAAGAATTTGATAATCGATTAAACCTACCCCCTGAACGCTTAGAAAATTCGTTGAACATAGAGATTGCGAATAAGGAAGTAATTTCCGTAGAGTTTGTTTACCAAAACTGTTGTGCAAACATTAGAGGTCACGAACTAAGCGTAGACTTAATTCCGATGAAACTGGGAGAATTTGATGTGATATTAGGAATGGATTGGTTATCCAGCCACGCTGCGATAATCAATTGTAAAGAGAAGAGTGTGAACCTTCAGGCCTCAAATTGGTCAAAGGTAGTGTTTTATGGTAGCTCATCGCTTAAGCAATCGCGTTGCCTTATGATGATGCAGGCCAAGAAATTGTTAAAGAAAGGATGTGTAGGTTATTTAGCCTGTATAATGGATACCCAGAAAAAGGGAGTAGAAGTGAAGAATATATCAGTTGTGAGAGATTTCCAAGACGTGTTTCCAGATAATTTGCATGGTCTTTCGCCAGACAAAGAAATTGAATTCATAATAGACTTAGCACCAGGAACCGCACCGATTTCGAAAACCCCATATCGTATGGCGCCAGTAGAAATGAAGGAATTGATGATACAATTGCAAGAGTTGCTAGAAAAGGGTTACATTCGGACAAGTGTGTCTCTTTGGGGAGCACCAGTGTTGTTTGTAAAGAAAAAGGATGGATCGATGAGGCTCTGTATCGACTATCGGGAATTGAACCGAATGACAATTAAGAATAGATATCTGTTTCCAAGGATAGACGACCTTTTCGACCAACTGAAGGGAGAAAAGTATTTTTCCAAGATAGACTTACGAACGGGTTATCATCAGTTGAAAGTGTGAGAGGAGGACATACCAAAGACAGCGTGCTGAACTCGTTACAGACATTACAAATTTTTAGTGATGTCATTTGGGTTAACTAATGCTCCAGCAGCATTCATGGACTTGATGAACCGAGTTTTCAAGTCATACTTAGATAAGTTCGTAGTAGTATTTATCGACGATATTTTGATTTATTCAAAGACTAAGGAAGAGCATGTCAAACAGCTGAAAATGGTATTGGAAGCATTGAGAAGGGAAAAGATGTACGCTAAATTTTCAAACTGTGAATTTTGGATGGAGAAGGTTCAATTTTTAGGACACGTGATAGATCAAAATGGAATTTCCGTGGATCCAGCAAAAGTGTAGGCGGTAAGTAATTGGGAACAACCGAAGACGCCAACAGAAGTAAGGAGTTTCTTAGGGTTAGACGGGTAATATCGAAGATTTATCCAAGATTTTTCTAAGATAGCAACTCCGCTGACCAATCTAACGAGGAAGGCAGTGAAGTTCGTGTGGACGGACAAATGCAAGGAGAGTTTCCAAGAATTGAAGAGAAGGTTGAGCGGGTGCCTGTATTATCATTACCAGATGATACGGGAGGATTTGTGGTGTATAGTGATGCATCGCATAGAGGAATTGGTTGTGTGCTAATGCAACATGGAAAGGTCATTGCATATGCGTCATGACAGTTGAAAGATTTTGAAAAACAATACCCTACCCATGACTTAGAGTTAGCAGCGGTAGTTTTTGCCTTGAAGATTTGGAGGCATTATTTGTATGGAGAAAAATGTGAGACATACACGGACCACAAGAGTCTGAAATATATCTTCACACAGGAGGAGTTGAATATGTGACAAATGGGGTGGATGGAATTAATCAAGGATTTCGACTGCGAAATTCTTTATCACCCGGGAAAAGCAAACGTAGTTGCCGACGCTTTGAGTAGAAAAGGAAGGGAGAAATTATTCAAATTGACAACTCAAGAGGAATTAATAAGAGAAATGGAAAACTTGGAAATAGAGGTGGAAGAACCGAAAGAAGCGAAAGGAAAATTATTCGCGATGGAAGCTCACCCGACGTTATTGGATAGAATAAAGGAAGCACAAGAGAAAGATGAAGAATGTGAGAAGATAAGAAAGAGAATAGAAGGAAATGAGAAAGAAAAGTTTAAAGTAGATAAAGATGGTATATTGAGATTTGAGGGTCGAGTATGGGTGCCAGCTGTAACCGAAGTGAGAGAGGAAATCTTGCACGAAGCACACAATACGACGTATTTTGTTCATCCAGGAGGCACAAAGATGTACCGGGATCTTTGACACCACTTTTGGTAGCCTAATTTGAAAAGAGAAGTTGCAGAGTGCGTTAGTAGATGTCTTACTTATCAAGGAGTCAAACCAGAACACCAGAGGCCAAGTGGACTACTTCAACCGCTGGAAATACCAAAATGGAAATGGGAGCACATTACGATGGACTTCATGGTTGGACTTCCGATCACACAGAAGGGTTATGATGCCATTTGGGTTATCGTGGACTGACTGACAAAGACAGCTCATTTTCTACCTATCAAGATCCGATTCAATTTGAGCCAGTTAGCAAACTTATATGTAAAGGAAATCGTATCGCGACATGGAGTGTCGGTGTTGATTGTCTCCGATCGAGATCCGCGCTTCACGTTAAAATTCTGGAAAAGTTTGCAAGAAAGAATGGGAACTCAGTTGAGACTAAGTACTGCTTATCACCCTCAAACTGACGTGCATAGTGAACGAACCATACAAACGTTGGAGGATATGCTTAGAGCTTGTGTGATGGACTTCAAGGGCAACTGGGACGACCACTTACTATTGGTAGAATTCGCTTACAATAATCGCTATCATGCGAGTATTGGTATGCTGCCATATGAAGCTCTTTACGGGAGAAAATATAGAACACCATTGTGTTGGGACGAAGTCGGAGAACGACGATTTTTGGGACCAGAATTAGTTCAATAAATGGCTGACGTGGTAAAAACAATAAGGGCCAGATTGGTAGTAGCTCAAGATCGTCAAAAGAAGTATGCCGATTTGCATCGTCAGAACCGAGACTTTGAAGTCGGTAGTTTTGTGCTTTTGAAGGTGTCTCCCTGGAAGGGAAAGATCAGATTCAAAAAGAAAGGGAAATTGAGTCCGAAGTTCATAGGACCATTTGAAATATTGAAACGAGTGGGCGAAGTGGCATATAAAGTTGCATTACCATCTGAATTGGAACACATTCACAACGTGTTTCACATTTCGGTGTTACGTGTTAGGTTTGTAATATTCATGAACGCAATCAAATTGCACAAAATAAGCAGAAATGTGGAAAATCAGAGTTTTAAAATTTTACAAACCATATACCCGGATCACCCTTTATGCATAATTATTAATTAAACAAAAAAGAAAGAACAAGAATCATACCCTTGAAGATTTGAGCTTCCTCAGTTACAAGTTCACCTCCAATCCTTTTCGCGTTCAACTTGAATTCACCGGGTTTGGTTCTTTCCTTTGATCAACGTTAGCCACCCAAGTGTTTGGCCTCTAGAGGTGATCCACCAAGGAAGAAGAAGGATTCAAGAAGATGGGTATTTGGCAAAACCCTAGTTTTTCTATCTCTCATAGAAAAAGGGTGTACTCTCCCAACTATTGGAATTACGTATTCTATGAAAACGTCAACAATCACACGCACCCATAATAAGACTCCTCTTATTTATAGATGTGGGCAACTCTCCTAAATAATTAAGGAATTGGGTTTTTTTATATTTTAATTAATTAAATTCCTTTAATTAATTATGCTCACAATCTTATTAGGAATAATTAATTAAAATCTTTTAATTAATTTTACCTCCTAATCTTATTAGGATTATATGAGAGTACTTTTATTAATTAATTCTCAAACTCCTTTAGGAATTAAATAATAATAATAGTAATAATAATAATAATAAGACTCCTCTTATTAATTTATATTTAATATTTCCAAAATATTAAATAATAAATATTAAGCTATTTAATTTATTCTATCACCATAGATTAAATTAAATATACTTAACTTATTATTACGATTACGCCATTAACTTCTTAAATAATTATTTTTCCTTTTATGGTGTGACCCTTTAGGTTCTCCATATTAAACCGGTTGTGAATAAATCAATTAGAACAATTCTAATCTTATTTAAATAAATAAATTAAAATATTAATTTATTTAAATAAATCATATTTATTCTACAATAAGGATAAGCCTCCCTAGCGATTAACGACTTTCTAGATAATATAGATTTCAACATTAATCATAAAAGAACCTTTGAGTAAATAGTTCTGCATACAATTTAATCCTTCCACATCTGATAATGTCCCAATTAAATATAAGACATAGAATTCTTTGTCAAGTCTTATTTTATTTAATTATATGTATTTCGACTTTTAAATGCACAACTCAAATAATGCAAATTAGAAACTCCTTTCTAATTTCATTCGCGCTTCGCCAAGGACTATTGGGTTGTCATTTATCGAATCACATAAGACGTTTTCTTTCTTTTACTAGAAGCGGTAGATTCTTTATTGATCATACATTATCTCCATGTACAACTTATTATACCCAAGCATACCCTTTGATATACCCTAAGGGTCTTAAGGAATAAGTCAAAGTATAACTCATCATACACAAGATACTATGATGATCTCAAGTCCAAGGATCACTTGTACTACTATCACTATAGGAATTCCTATTGACAAGCAAGTAAAACTCCATTAGGTATTCCTTAGCGAGCCACGTTCAGTGAACTTATTATCTAATAAGCACCTACATAATTGCTTTAGTGTCCCCACACAAATGATCATGAGATCAATCATCCTTATCTAATGAGCAAGCAACGTATGTACCAATCTATCCGGATTCACTACTCCCCAATTTAGTAATCCAACGATTGAGAACTATTTTAGTTTTAAGCTTTTTAAGAATTTAGATCTTATTAGAATGATCATCATCATTATTCTAAAAGCATTGCTTAAAACTATGGGTTTATCACATATTATAAAACAACATCATGTAGATAATTTAAAAGCCTTTAATAAATTAATACTTTTTATTATTAAATGAATAAGATTGTTACAAAGTATATGTTTTATCATCAAACATGATTGGCTTGTGTGCATACTACTTTCAATCTCCCACTTGTACTAAAGCCAATCGCCATGGTATCTCATACACTTCTTCTCTAAGTGACGATTATCCTGCTGTTGGATAAGCTTTAGTTAATGGATATGTAATGTTGTTCTTGAGAGTCCACTATCTCTATAGTGATTTCCCATTTTTCAATGATTTCTATAATCAAATGAAAGTGCCACAACACATGTTTAGATCCAAAATGAGACTTAGAAACTATTCCTAGTTCTGTAATGAACTTTTCATCCAAACTAATCAACTTGTAGCTTCATTTATAGCTATATACTTTGTCTGTATCACTAAACCAGCAACTCTTTGCTGTTTGGAACCTTTCCAATTCACTGCATCACTGTTTAAGGTAACGCTTTACCTTAAAGTAGATTTTTTGTTGTCTTGGTCTGTCTAAAAAACTTCGAGTCTGTTAAGCCCTCTAGTTTTAATTTAAACCCACCATAAATTTTAATCACATCCTTAGTGCTAGTTAAGTACTTTAAGATGTTTTTCACTGTCTTACAGTGATCTTCTCCAGAATATGACCGATCATCATCAGGTCTTGTATATTTCATTGTATATATGATTGTCATTCATGCGATCTCTCTTTTCAGGAGTCTATGGGGACTATTAAGAGAGATATACTCCAGGGCTCATCAATATGAGACATCCCATGGAGTTTGCCATGCTAAACGACTTTAGCATCAAATGAATATACATTCCTTAGGTTAAGTCGAGCATCCTATCAAATCTATCTTTATAGATTTGTATCCCCAATTAAGATACTCTTCCCAAATCATTCATGGAGGAATATTTAGACAACTTTATCTTTACTAATTCTAGCATTGGTATGTCATTCCATATCCGTAGTATATCAACATATAATATTAGGAATGTCACGACGCTCCCACTGAACCTTTTGTACACACTAGGTTCATTCTTATTTTTTTTGATAAAATCAAACTCTTTTGATTATCTCATCAAAACGAATGTTCCTTATTTGAGAAGCTCGCTTCAATCCATTTCTCTGAGTGTCTACAACTCTTACCTCATCGTATGTAATTGGATCATCATCTTCTATGATACGTACCTCATCATCATCATCCATTATGAATTCATACCTCCCAGGTATCTTCGATACTATTCCAAATTTACGATTCGGTTGTGGTACAATATGTGACGCCCCCAAAATAGGTATACATCACCCATCTTGAGTCGCCAGATACATGGTACAGAATATAAATACAAACTTAATTATACAAACGTCGTGTAATATACGACAAAACATAGCTGAGAGTTTAAACAAGAATATTACCTTCTAGACAATATCCACTCTTAAATAGAGTCCTCATTACATTTATTGTCACACCATATTATAGAATAGTGAAGACTACTATAACACCATCTCGGACCATCACTCCGTTCTCCGACTAGTCCCGGCTACGTTCTCATTTCTTGAAGAGAACAATGAAAGCAAAAGGGTGAGCTCAACTAGCCCAATGAGAAATATTATGACTAAGATAATGCAGGATAAATTATCATTAGCCTTCAACAATGTTA
The DNA here is from genome assembly GCA_020205605.1 of Panax ginseng. Taxonomy (NCBI): domain Eukaryota; kingdom Viridiplantae; phylum Streptophyta; class Magnoliopsida; order Apiales; family Araliaceae; genus Panax; species Panax ginseng. Next base: position 161,326,628 of record CM035128.1, read on the forward strand.
AACTGATAAAATACAATAGACATAAAGTTTAACTACGGCGGAATAAGTAATCCATTAGAAGAATCAAGTAGAGCATGATATCTACTATCTTCTATGATTTAAAATGTTTTCATCAATTTTTATCGCTGAGACTCAGCTTAATAAATAAACCACATCATCGAATCATCCCTGCACTACGGGCCAAGGATATTCATTAAATCATCAATGGTCATGACTATACCGAATAATCCCTGGTCATAATCATACCAAAAACTGTCCATCAATGCACTACAGGCCACTGAGAACTTTTACCAGGTCATGATTATACCGAATGATCCCTGGTCATAATCATACCAAGTCCATCTATGCACGTAAACCACAGATGACTTTCATCACAATATAAGCATGAGGATGATGACAATAATATAAGCATTAATCAAACGAAAATAAGGATAAATATTAAAGACTTTAAATTTATCCAAATATTATCAATCACTTAATAAACTCATAATCTAATATTGTTAATATTATAACAATATTTTAATCACTTCATAAACTTATAAACAATTTAATTTAATTGTTTACACTTTACCAATTAATACATTTAATCATTCAAAAATGTCATACTCATAAGATTTCATCACCAATGATCAAATGACTCATCAAAAATCTGCATATACCTTATATAGGATTACCAAGCCATAAACTCCTATTTACCAATTTTTCAACTTCACATAACATATTTAATTCATATGTTCGTAACTAAACTATTTTCATGAAAAATACCAAATCAGTCCCAAAACTTATTCTTTTCTGGGATTTAACAGAATATAGTTCCATATTGAACATATATTTTTCTCGAAATTTTTAAAATTCATTTACTATTTTTCATATGGCCAAAACTGCCGAATATTTAGACATGTATCATAAATTGTACTTTTGTCCAAATATTCTGAAATTTACAAGGTATACTCCTGTTATATACATGTACTCTCAATAAAAATTTCACCAATTTTGGAGTTAACCACAAAGAGTTATAAGGGTTATTTTTAAAATAGTCTTTTCCCATAAAATCCATAACTCTTAATCTATACATCCAAAAATCGCCATTTTTGGACACAATCTAGAAAACTCATCAAATTATCATTTTAAATTTTTCCAGAATTTTTGAGGGTCAAAAAAATTACGAAATTGCCCCTGGCAGAAACACCTTTTGAATGAAAATACTATTCATATGAATACAAAGGATCATTCACCATGCATGCGGTAATCCACAGAGACAGGTTATTCCAACAGAATAATAAAGAATGGAATAACAGAAGAATTCACCATGCATGCGATAGACCGCACAGACAGGTTATTCTCAATAGAATAATAAAGAACGAGAACTAGGTCATGCATAAAACCGCATGCACGAGGATATTCCAGCGAGAATAATAAAGAATGGAACCAGGTCATGCGTAAACCGCATTGCACAAGATATTCAATGGAACGTGGTCATGCGTAAACCGCATGCAGACGAGGATATTCCAACGAGAATAATAAAGAATGGAATAACAATGAATAATAAAGAATAGAATAACAATGAGAATTCACGGACATACGCGATGTATCAGCACAAAAGGTTATTCCAACAGAATAATAAATAATAGAACCAGGTTATGCGTAATACGCACAAACAGGATATTCCAACAGAATAATAAAAAATAGAATAACAGAAGAATTTCACCATGTATACGGTACATCGCATAGACAGGTTATTCCAACATAATAATAAGGAATGGAATAACAGAAGAATTTCACCATATATGCAGTACTTCGCATATATAGGTTATTCCAATAGAATAATAAAGAATGGAATAACAGAAGAATTTCACCATGTATGCGGTACTTTGCATAGACAGGTTATTCCAATAGAATAATAAGGAATGAAATAACAATAGCTCTCTTCATGAATACGAAAGAAATAATACCCCTTACCTTAGAATAAAGCTGGATACTGGAATAGAGAGGTAGCAGACTTCTTTTCTTCTTTCTCTCTATAATAATTGCTCTATAGTTTTAGTGAATTGGTGAGAAATGAAGGAAGAATGAGCTTCTATTTATAGAAAAATATAGTTTCGATAATTGCACGTTTTGGGGCTCGAAAAATTACAGTACAATACCTCTAACTTTTTTTTCATTTTTTAATTTAGTCCTGCAAGCATTATCAAACTTGCACCACCTCCCCTAATAGTAAATAATGTGAATCAATAGTTCAATCATGTGATTCAATAGTTATAATCATGTGAAAATACGAATAACAGTATAATACCTCCATCTTTAACTTAGTCATGCAAGTATTATCAATCTTGAACCAACTCCCCTAATAGTACATGAATGTGATTCAATAGTACACACATGTGAATAAATAGTTATATAAGCATGTGAATTAGTAGCAATTAATTGCTCATTTATCCGATTAATTACCCGATTTATCATTATAACCCCAGACATCAATTATCATCGGAATAGATATCGATTTCCACTAACACTAATAATCCCAACACAATGGAACTATCAAATTCATCTTTAATCAACACGAACTTATTCATCATTAATATTATAACTCACAATATTTAACAACCAGGTCGTTCTCAGGAAAGAGGGGGCTTCCGATAAGGATTTCTCCTTATTGGCGCTCAATTAGATGATCAAACATCTCCTTGACAAAACTTCTAGACATTGTAAATATTACAATTTAATAATATGAGTAACTTTGTCGTCTCAATTATTGATTTAATAATTTATAAAATATTATGCAGATGATACTGTAACAATAATCGAATCAATAATATGAGAGATATGATGCAGCAATTACTATAGCAATAATTGAGTATAACTGAGTGACTTCTTACGTAAGCATCAATAATCAATACCGTGTGCTACTATGCAACCACGCGTATTATTGTACTTTTAGTATCGGGTAGTTCAACAGTTTTAACGGTAACACTTTTGTCGTTATTTTTATAAAAAGATAATTCTGTCATTTTCTAACTACGACAATACTTCCATTGTGGGGTCCAACAATGATTGTGCCGTCGTATGGATATTTCCCGACAAAAAGAATATTCTCCGACCAATCGAATATTATATAACCACTTGCTTACTTTGCAAAATTTATAAATATTACACACAACTATAACATTATATCAAATCCACACCATAATATTAAAAAAAATATTTCGAGAAATTTAAATCTTTATTCATAAAATTTGGGGTCTCACACAATATGTTTATCTACAAGTTTCTCTTATTTGACTTATAGTGTTTTGTGGTTCTTGAACTCTTCAAGATTCTATTATCCTCCCACTAGCCCCTTCAATGATAAACACATTTATCTTAGAAGGCAGCGTGTTTCGCAACAAACACCTTTTGCTAAGTAGGATTATAGAACATATACCCTAAACTTACTTTAGGATGTCCCACAAATCGACACTTGTCAAATCTTGTCCCAAACTTATCCTTTGAAACCTTTTTATATAAGTTGGACAACCCCTTATCTTAACATACTTAAGATTAGGAATCCTCCCTGTCCATAACTTTTATGGAGTCTTAGGGCTGGATTTTGAGGTTACCCTTTTGTAGATATGCAACCATTTCTAAGACATGGCCCTAGAGGGATACTGGAATGTCGGTAAAATCATTATGGACCGCACCATGTCCAACAAGGTACGATTTTTCCTTTCAGAGACATCAATCAATTATTGTGTATCAGAAGACGTCCATTATGAGAAAACCATTTGAGATGATCTAGAAACTTATTGCACAAGTATTTATTCTTTGATCTAATCAAAGAATCTTAATACTTTGCCAATTTATTTCACTTCTAAATTCTTTGAACCTTTCAAATAATTCACACTTGTATTTCAACAAATACACACATTCAACTCTTTAAATGATCATCTCATTTTCTTATACTAGTTTGTTCAATTTATAAAATTATTTTCACGTAAGTCAAGTATACAAAATCCATTAAGTAATATTACAGTTCTATACAAAACATTATTATTATAAATACAACAACAATTGTTCTTAAATATAATACCAAAGATTTTAGTGTTCAACAACAAAATAGAAATAATATTTCTAACGAGAACCGGAATACAATAATAACTTATTGACTTAATAGATTTGCCCGTAGGCAGTGTTAAACTATAAGTTTTTATGGCTAATGCAGCAACCTTTGCTTCATTTCCCACACATAGGATTACTTATCTTTGTTTAGCTTTCTACTTCTGCTTGGTCCCTTCATAAATCTATATTTATGATAACTAAAGCCGGTATCCAATACCCAAATAGAACTTTGACTTACAGAAAAATTTATTTCAATCATGAACAAAACTATATTTGTAACCGAAACTTCACTAAGCTTCTTCGGTTAGCTTCTGCAAGATGCTTCTTGCAGTTTCTTTCTAGTGTCCAGGCTTATTGCAGTGGAAGCAAACTCCTTCGCTATCCTCATCAGTTTTTGTTCTTATTATCCTTTGTTTTTGCCTTTTTTATTTACCTCCTTTGAATCATTCTTCTTTTCAGAAGATCCTTTGGCCTCTACCAGTAAGACCTTGTCTTTCTTGGTTAGAAAGTGACTCTCAACATTTTTCAACATGTTAAGCAAATCAGCGAGGCTGATATCTATCTTGTTCATATGAAAAATTTACAACAATTGTGAAAGGAGTCCAGGAGTGAGTGCAAGATCAAATTATGGCTCAACTCTCCATCCATGACAAAACTCGTTGTCCTAATTATTTAATCAAATTGATCATGTTTAGGACATGTGTCTGTACTGTAGTGTCGTTGGTCATTTTAGATCGGAAGAGCTCCTTAGATATCTGATATCTATTAGTCCTACTTTCCTCACCATCAACTACTTGACGTGCAAGAGTATAGTAGGAGCATCCATAGTTTCATGCTAACGCTGAAGCTCGTTACTCATGAATGCGAGCATGATGCATTGAGCCAACTGTGCATCATCTTGCTACTTTCTAAAAGTAACAATCTCTTCCTCAGAGGCATTGTCTGTAACCATTGCAGGGATAGGCGTATTAAGGACATAAGATAGCTTTTCAAGCATGAGAACTATTCTCAAATTCCTTAAACAATCCATTTAATTCGGTCTGATTAATTTAGCATCTAATATGCTACGCAGTGATAGTAATTTTAGACATTGAAAAATTTTGTAAATGAATTTGTAATTAACTACATTTTAGCATACATTCTTTTATTAATTATCAAAATAAATTAGGTCTTGTTTTAAATTGGTATCTCTCACTATTTTTATCAAACTATATTACCCTCACTTATATAGTTCGGCAAAATCTAATTAAAGATTTGCTAGTGAGAATAAGGATCTCATTTCAAATGTATATAGCCTCGTGGTGACACAACAAACTATATATAAATAAATAGGCAGACAACTCTTGTCAATTACAAACTATGCAACTCCTTGTATTTGCCTCTTAGATTATTTTGATCAAGTGGTGGCACATCCGAATCAAAATTATCCAAGTTAAGTCCAACCTAGCACTTCATATATTCAAAAAAGAAAAATATTGTCCTTGTGGTGACACAACAAAATAATATTGTTCAATTTTCTTTATAAGCATCAAATGTGATAAAATTAACATCTCAAAGAATTAAGATAAGCCTTGTGGTGACACAACAAACTTATAATAATTAATTGATACTCTATTATTTTTTATCATGCTAGAAGGTGACGTTCGATATTCCAAATATCTTTGAACGCTTAGGACTTAATATAAAATATTTGAGGGGTTTGTTATTAATTTGTCTCATCTTGTTTAGCGCGCATGCACATATATATATAAAATACGCGTCATATTAATTAACATGCGAAACATATTTGCATAATATAATATATATATATATATATAGTATAAGCATGCACATATAGAATATTATATTCTACCCGGATTGATTATGGACTTTTATTCTAGTTTGGTTCACTAGAGCCACCAAGTAAACCAAAAGGTCAAACCCTAGGGGTGCAAGAATTAATATTTAAATATAACTATTGCATTTAAACTCGGGCTCCATTACAAATGGGTCTTCTAGTGCTCCTTGCTCCTTGATTTCCAATTCTTCAAAATTAATTCTAACTAATCTTATTACAAAACTATTTAAAATAAATAGAAACATTGATCAACAGTCAAGGAAAAGTACATAGGAGGGAGTTAGAATTTATATTAATAAAAAATTAGAGAAGACGAGGTACGCAGACCCCATTTAATAAAACCCAAACATTCATGCATCCAACTAAAATAAAATCCAATCACATTGGTCAATAGTCCATAATCAATCTCATTTATTATCATACGCATCACCATATGCATCAATAAATAACATTCATCTCATGAATAATAAACATTCAATATATATATTGATATCATTTAATGGGCAAATTTAGTTAGCATAAAATCTAATTTTAAATCAAAATAAACTCCTTTATTTTAATTCAAATTTAAATCAAAATAAAACTCTTTTATTTTAATTTATCCTATTTTGAATAAAATAAACTATTTAATTTTAATCAAAATCTTTAATCAAAATAAACTAATTTATTTTAATTAATTATGGAATCCAATTCCAAGTAAAAAAAAAACTCTTTTATTAAAGGAAACATGAATTCTCTTTCCTATTCACAAATAAACTCATTTATTTTGAATAATATAAAATCTTATTTCATATCTAAATAAACTTCTTTATTTAAGGAAAGATGGATTCACTTTCCTATTCACAAATAAACTCTTTTATTTTGAATAATATGAAATCTTATTTCATATCTAAATAAAATCTTTTATTTAAGGAAACATGGAATCTAATTTCAACTCCAATTAGTTATCATGGATTCCAATTCCAACTCTAATTAGTTAGCATGAAAACCAATTTTAAAATTAAAATAAACTTTTTATTTTAATTATAAAATAATAAGAATAATATATATATATATATATATATATATATATATATATATATATATATATATATTATAATATACGGTGGCCACGTGATTTAGGGAGATTCCCTGTTAACTAGTTCCGTGAGTATTAACATATGTACCTTATATATATGTTAATATATAAGGTTTCCTGAAGATTCAAGATTTAATTTTTCAAAAGAAGATCCTGACTTGCATCCACTAACGTAAATAATATATATAATATAATAGATAACTAAAGCAATCATGGTTGTTTATTTACATGTACAGGATCACGCTTTTGAAAAGAAGAAATCAGTTTGCGAATCTCCAATATGTTTTTCGGAATTATATTACCGTTTTTTTTTAATTTTATACAATAAAATTATACCCAATTAAATTATTCTAAACATATATCAATATACATAACAAATTTGAACAATTAATAATTTGCATAAAGGTTTGGCTCTGATGCCACTGTTAGGTTTGTAATATTCATGAACGCAATCAAATTACACAAAATAAGCGAAAACGTGAAAAATTAGAATTTTAAAATTTTACAAATCATATACCTGGATCAGCCTTTATGCACAATTATTAATTAAACGAAAAAGAAAGAACAAGAATCATACCCTTGAAGATTTGAGCTTCCTCAGGTACAAGTTCACCTCCAATCTTTTTCGCGTTCAACTTGAATCCACCGGGTTTGGTTCCTTCCTTTGATCAACGTTAGCCACCCAAGTGTTTGGCCTCTATAGGTGATCCACCAAGGAAGAAGAAGGATTCAAGAAGATGGGTATTTGACAAAACCCTAATTTTTCTTTCTCTCATAGAACTCTCCCAACTGTTGGAATTACGTATTCTATGAAAATGTCAACAACCACACACACCCATAATAAGACTCCTCTTATTTATAGATGTGGGCAACTCTCCTAAACAATTAAGGAATTGGATTTTTTTTATTTTATTTTAATTAATTAAATTCCTTTAATTAATTATGCTCCCAATCTTATTAGGAATAATTAATTAAAATTTTTTAATTAATTTAACCTCCTAATCTTATTAAGATTATATGAGAGTACTTTTATTAATTAATTCACAAACTCATTTAGGAATTAAATAATAATAATAGTAATAATAATAATAATAAGACTCCTCTTATTAATTTATATTTAATATTTCTAAAATATTAAATAATAAATATTAAGCTATTTAATTTATTCTATCACCATAAATTAAATTAAATATACTTAATTTATTATTACGATTATGCCATTAACTTCTTAAATAATTATTTTTTCTTTTATGGTGTGACACTTTAGGTTTTCCATATTAAACCGATTGTGAATAAATCAATTAGAACAATTTTAATCTTATTTAAATAAATAAATTAAAATATTAATTTATTTAAATAAATCATATTTATTCTACAATAGGATAAGCCTCCTAGCGATTAACGACTTTCCGGATAATATAGATTTCAACATTAATCATAAAAGAACCTTTGAGTAAATAGTTCTTTGTCACAATTAAATCATTCCATCGCATAATGTCCCAATTAAATATAAGACATGGAATTCTTTGTCAAGTCTTATTTTATTTAATTATATGTATTTTGACTCTTAAATGCACAACTCCAAATAATGCAAATTAGAAACTCCTTTATAATTTCATTCTGCCTTGGCCAAGGACTATTGGGTTGTCATTTATCGAATCACATAGGACATTTCTCTTCATTTACTAGAAGCGGTAGATTCTTTATTGATCATACATTATCTCCATGTACAACTTATTATACCTAAGCATACCCTTTGATATACCCTAAGGGTCTTAAGAAATAAGTCAAAGTATAACTCATCATACACAAGATACTATGATGATCTCAAGTCCAAGGATCACTTGTAGTACTATCACTACAGGAATTCCTATTGACAGGCAAGTAAAACTCCATTAGGTATTCCTTAGCGAGCCACGTTCAGTGAACTTATTCTTTAATAAGCACCTACATACTTGCTTTAGTGTCTCCACATAAATGATCATGAGATCAATCATCCTCATCCAATGAGCAAGCAACGTATGTACCAATCTATCCGGATTCAGTAATCCCCAATTTAGTAATCCAACGATTGAGAACTATTTTAGTTTTAAGCTTTCTAAGAATTTAGATCTCATTAGAATGATCATCATTATTCTAAAAGCGTTGCTTAAAACTATGGGTTTATCACATATTATAAAACAACATCATGTAGATAATTTAAACCTTTAATAAATTAATACTTTTTATTAATAAATGAATAAGATTGTTATAAAGTATATGCTTTATCATCAAACATGATTGGCTTGTGTGCATACTACTTTGATTACGTCCGTACAAGCCCGACTATAGACACGTGATCTCCTACGAGCCTATTCAAGTAGAGAAAAATTTAACGTATGAGGAAATTCCTATTCAAATACTAGATAGAAAAGAGAAAACATTGAGGAATAAAATTATATCTTCTGTAAAAGTGGTTTGGCGAAACCACGATACCGAAGAGGCCACATGGGAATTAGAAGATAAGATGCGAAGCGAAGGGATTATCCCCATTTATTTGTGTAACCTTATACAATTTCGAGGACGGAATTCTTATAAGGGGGAGGATGTAATACCCGCGAATTTTAATAAATTATAATATTGAAAATAAAGATTGTTTGCATATTTATTTGAATATAAATATATATAGTATTGGCATAAGTTGTGGTAATTAATTTAATTGACTAAGTAGGTGATAATTAAGTAATGTAGCAAAAGTGATGAGAAGCTTAGTTTAAGCTTGTGGAAATTATGCCTAGTGTGGCAACGTGGTGTGATGAGAAAGTACTAATTTATTAATGATGAAATGGATTAAATTAATTAGAACTATTAATAAATAAATAATGTCATTGACTAATTGTTATTCATTAATTATCATGAATAATAGCATATAAGGAGAAATCATATATAATAAGGTTTTTCATTCAATATAAGATGAGGTGTGACGTTGAAATTATTATATAAAACTATATGATAAAAGTAAGCTTAACTTATGTAATTTATTAAGTTATGTGAAAAAGCCTTATGTGACATCAAGATGTGTGTGGGAGTATTTAAATGTGTATTCTAGACCTATGGGAGAAAATAACTTGGATTAAATAAATAATTAATAATAAGTGGTTATTTTAATATCTATGTAGAATTGGAATTGGAAGTAATATTGGTACCCAATTAAATTATATCCTAGTCTAGGGTAAATATTATTTGATATAAATCAATGTATATGGAGTATATGATTTTATGTGTAATGTATGAGTGGGTGTATATGTAATCTCATTTGTGGACAAAGTGTAAAATAAATCTAAGTGTGCTAATAAAATGCTGAGTATTAGAATGTCCCAAAATCATAGTCTCATTCCAAAAAGTTCAGCCGTGTTTTACAAAAAGCCTATGACTCTATACTTGTTGAAAATCAAGAGGGAAATGATGACTATGGGAAGGGGAGAAGATGGAGTTGGTGGAGCTTTCCACCAACCTTTTGTTGCACAATGGTTCCTTCAACCTTCCATGAAAACAATCCTTAGGAAAAAATCTCCAAATGGACAATAATCCCTCTATAAATAGAAGTTCCCCTCTCAAATATGAATTATTGATTTCTCTAAAAATTTCTAATTTGAGTGAGAGTGTTTTTGAGCCTATACAATCTGCAAATTGAAGCTAGAGTAGCAATTCAACTTCAGAGAGGGTAATATTCTTCTTTATGTTCTTACATTCAAGTTTCTGCAAAGTTCTTAGAAAAGTACAATAATACTTATTTTGAGTTGAAAATTTTATGGTTGAAGCATGCTAGAGTGTGTAACTTGATGCTAGACATTGTTAATATGATTAAATACGAAATCAACGAAAGTTAAACGAAGTAAATTGGTCAAGTAACGAATCCGTAGTAAAGAGAATCTCTAATTGTGTTAAACTTTGAAAAAATGTCAAAAATCTTGAATTGATCCTTGAATTTAATTGTTTGTATGTTTGGAAGTGTTAGAAGCATGCTAAGGAAGTTTCGTAGCAAGTTCATACCAATTATACATTATTACATTATTGTTTGGATGGTTGTTGGATTGAAAATTGCTTGAAAGCTCAAAAGCGAGGATGATTTGTGATCATAAAGGCAAGGTCATGTACTTGCCTACGGGGTCATGTTGTATATGAGGCCGCGCCGGTGTGGGGAAGATGTTAGCGAGAGGACATGCTCGCTTGCGTGACGGGGTCCTGTAAGCGTAAATGTCAGCCCAAATGAAGAAGTCTTTGCGATGGTGATTTTGTTTGTTTTGTTTTGTTTTGATTGTTTGATGCAAGAAGTCTTAACTTCACTTAACTTCAAGAACAGACATACTTTTTAAACATGTGTCGATACATATTGCAAGATGTTTTAGTAGGTTTGGAGTTTGAATCATAACCTTTTGAATGAAAAGTTAAAAGACGAAAACCATGTTTATAAAACCTTACGCCTTTTTGAATCTAACCTATTGAGCATATGTTTATAGCTTAGTTAGTCTTGTAAATATATATGAAATGTGGATTCAACGTACTTTGTGACAACCCGAATTTTTATAAGTTATTAAAATAAGAATTTAATAATTAAGATTCTTATTATGAGATGTTTTGAGTTTGAGTATGTATATATACATGCTATATATTTTGAAATATGTGATCTAGTGTGAAGAGAAATATATATCCATATATTGGGAAAGTGAGGTTTAATAGTTTAGGTAACTATTGAAGGAATTAAATGAATTTTGTAATTAATTTTAAATATTTATTGAGTTAAATAAATATTTTAAATAATTTATTTATTGAGAAAATAAATAAATAATTTATAGAATTGTGATGCAAGAATTTAAATAAGTTAAGGGAGGTTAATTTAGTTTTTGGCCAAACAAGGCCTAATGAATGTTAAGTCTTTAATTTAAATCTGTTTTACCAAACAAGGTGTAAGATTTAATGGGTTAATTTTTAGTTAGTTAGCCAAACAAGCCTTATGGCTTTTGAGTTTAAAAAACACTGATGTTAGTTAAAATTATATTTATATTATATAATTAATATATATATATATATATATATATATATATATGATTACCTATACGTTATATTGTTAGTACATAAGGTTAGAGTTAGAAAGACAGAACTCAGAAGAGGAAAAAGAAGAGAAGAAGATAGTTGTAGAGAAAAATTTAGAGAGAATTGGGAGAAGTCTAGAGAATTTGAGAAAAGAATTGGGGAAAAGAAAGCTTAATAATCAAAGGATAACCATCATCTTCTAAAACTAAGGTATCATATTATTCTTTTATTTTGTAGTTTTATTCTTTTCCAAAATTCTCTGTAAAACTTTGTGGGAGATGAATTAGTTGTTATATATAGTTTTACATGATAAATTAGTTGTTATAAAGTTGTTTTCATAAGTTTATAGATGAATTAATTCATGTTATGTAATTATTTGTGAATAAAACCATATTACAGTGAATTAGTATGAATATATATATATATATATATATGATTATGGCTTAGTTTAAAGTAAAATTGAGGTTTGATTAGTTGTGTATTATATATATTGACTATTGAATTCGAAAGAGGATGAATAAACATAAGCATGGTATGTTGAATTAACTGTTTTGGTTGAAAAACAAAATCACAGTGATGATTTTCACTGAAACTTTCAAAAAATGAAGTTTTAGAAAAATAGTGAAAATTAATGATTGTAATTTGGATGTTTATGTTGTTTAGATGGTTAGAAACACGTTAGAAAACATTAGATTATGTTTCTGTAAACCTATTACACCTTAGATAGGTTGGTATGGTTGTTAGAAAGGAGTTTGGAGGCCTAATTTGGCTTTTCGTAGTGTTCTAGAGCATAAAATCGCAAAACACAGAAGGGACCCCCACGGTGGGGCCTCAAGATAAAAACCCCGCCTCAAATGGGGGGGGGGTAGTCTGCTAAGTCGAATTTTGGAAAAAAAACTGACAGGATATGTTTTACTAAAATAGCCATAACGTTTTCATACGAACTCCGATTGAGGTGATTCAAAATGATCTGGAACGAGGACGAATAGACCTACAACTTTTGTTTTTTAAGTTTTTTAATTTGAGGTATTTAGAAAGGGTCAAAATAGTTATATTTGTGACTGTTACGTATTCGGAGGCGATCAGATGGCGTCGAACGAGCACATACGCAAGTATAGTGCTCCCGACGATGGAATATGTTATTCTAAGTGATGTAACATGAAAATGCATGATATTATACATGACATATAAAATTTCCTTGCTCATAATAGAAAGCATTGGCATGACTTAGTATGTGTTTTGAAAAGAAACTTAAAGATTTTGAAAAAAAAAACAAACAAACCTTGTGGAAACTTATGTTCTATAAGTTTTGAACTTAGTGGTTTATATACATGATTGAGTTCAAATATAAATGAGCATGATATGGTGTTTATAGTGTCTTTTTCATGATAAAACTTATTAGACCTTGTGTTAGAAAAGTTTTTAAGAGAAACTTGATATAATATAACTAAGGTGCATGAATGATACATGAGGTAGGTTTTGAACTTGAGAAGATTTTATCATGACTTAGTTACTTATGATAAGATTTTTAAAAGTTGTCTTATATGTGTTATACTACATCATTAATGATAAAATGATTTCAAAGACCAACTCCATTATCTTTTGTAAACTAAGTATTAAAACGTGAATGATATGTGCACTCAACTAGTCAAGCATGATGTAAGACCCCGAATTTTATGAAATAGAAGTATTCAATTTTCTTATAATTATTATTCTATTTCGTAAATGGTTAAATTAATAAAAGGTTAAAGTTAAGGGTGATATGTGAAAATTTTTACAAAGTAAGCAAGTTGTTGTAAAATATTCGTTTGGTCATGGAATATTCTTTTTGTCGGGAAATATCCATACGACGGCACAATCATTGGTGGACCCCATAACGGAAGTATTGTCGTAGTAAGAAAATGACAGAATTATCTTTTTATAAAAATAACGACGAAAGTGTTACCGTTAAAACTGCATTGAACTACGGTAGTAAAAAAAACCGTGAATATACTGGCGTTGGTTGCATAGTAGCAATACGATATTGATTATTGATGCTTACGTAAGAAGTCACTCAGTTATACTCAATTATTGCTATAGTAATTGCTGCATCATATCTCTCATATTATTGATTCAATTATTGTCATAGTATCATCTGTATAATATGTTATATTATTAAATCAATAATTAAGACGGCAAAGTTATTCATATTATTATTTGCAATATTGACAATGTCTAGAAGTTCTGTCAATGAGAGGTTTGGTCACCTAATTGCGCACCAATAAGGAGAAATCCTTATCGGAAAGCCCCTTCTTTCCTGGGAACGACCTGGTTGTTAAATATTGTGAATTATAATATTAATGATGAAGAAGTTCGTGTTGATTAAAGATAAAATTGATAGTTCCATTGTGTTGGAATTATTAGTGTTAGTGAAAATCGACATTTATTTAGATAATAATTGATGTCTGGAGGTTATATTGACCAATCGGGTAATTAACCGGATAAATGAGCAATTAATTACTATTGATTCACATGATTATAACTATTTGTTCATATGTGTGTACTATTGATTCACATTCATTTACTAATAGGGGAGATGGTGTAATATTGATAATAAATACATGACTAAATTAAAAATGAAGGTATAGATGAAGGTACTATACTATAATTAAATTTTTCACATGTTTAGAACTATTAAGTCACATGATTTACTATTGATTCACATGATTTACTATTAGGGGAGGTGGTGCAAGTTTGATAATACTTGCAGGACTAAATTAAAAATGAAGAAAAAGAGGAAGGTATTTTACTTTAATATTTTGAGCCCTAAAATGTGCAATTATTTAAACTGTGACGCCCCCAAAATAGGTATACATCACCCATCTTGGGTCGCCAGATACATGGTACTGAATACAAATACAAACTAATTATACGACAGTCGTGTAAAATACGACAAAACATAAATTCAGAGTTTTAATAAGAATATTGTCATCAAGACAATATCCACACTCAAAGGAGTCCTCATTATATTTATTGTCACATTATTTAACAGAATAGTGAGGACTACTAATGCTATCATCTGGACCGTCACTCCATTCCCCGACTAGTCCTTGGCCACGTTCTCATTTCAAGAAGAACAGGTGAAAGAAAGGGTGAGCTCAACTAGCCCAAGAAGAAATATTATGACTAAGATAATGCAGAATAAATTATCGTTAGCCTTCAACAATGTTAAACTGATAAAATATAACAAACATCAAGTTTAACTGTAGCGGAACAAACAATCCATTAAAAGAGTCAAGTAGAGAATAAAATCTACTATCTTTTATGATTTAAAAAGGTTTTTCATCACTTTTATCGCTGAGACTCAGCTTAATAAATAATTCACATCATCCCTGCACTACGGCCAAGGATATTCATTAGTATCACAACCATAAATTATCCATGCACTACGGGCCAAGGATATTCGTGTATTCATCAATGGTCATGATCATGCCAACAACTGTCCATCAATGCACTATGGGCCAATGAGGACTTTTACCACATCATTTGTAACATTACGGTCATGATTATACCGATTAATCCCTGGTCATAATCATACCAAGTCCATCTATGCACAACAGGCCACAAATGACTTTCAACATAAAATAAACACGAGGATGATGACAATGATATAAGAATTCAATAAAACAAGTTCAAAAATTAATTTATCCAGGAACTAAAAAGGTCCAAATTGTCAACATGATACTGCTTTGTAAAGTAAAATTCAAGAATTCTCAAAAGAATATTTCCATGAAAAGATACTGGATAAAGCGCAAATATCAAAGATATTCTACTAATTTCATGGAGTATAAAGCCAAAACTTTAACCAATTGAGTATAATAAAGAATGGAATAACAAAAGAAATCACCAGGCATGCGATAGATCGCATAGACAAGTTATTCCAATAGAATAATAAATAACATAATTCAGTCATGCGTAACGCATACGGACATGATATTCCAAATGTAATAATAAATAATGGAACTGTGTCATGCAAAACGCATGTAGACAGGATATTTCAACAGAATAATAAAGAATGAAATAACAAAAGACTTCACCAGGCATGCGATAGACCGCACAGATATGTTATTCTAACAGAATCATAAAGAATGGAATAACAGAAGAATTTCACCATATATGCGCAGATTGTGATGTATAAAAGTTATTCCAACATAATAATAAAGAATGGAATAACTGAAGAATTTCACCATGTATGCGGTACTTCGCATAGATGGGTTATTCCAACATAATAATAAAGAATGAAATAACAGAAGAATTTCACCATGTATGCAGATCATGATGATAAAAGTTATTCCAACATAATGATAAAGAATGGAATAACAAAAGAATTTCACCAAGTATATAGGTAGCAGGTGTATACAAAGTTATTCCAAATGTAATAATAAAGAATGGAATAATGAAGTTCTCTTCGTGAATACGAAAAGAAATAATACCCCTTACGAGTACAACAAATAATATCCCTTACCTTAGAATAAATCGACGGATCGGAGTAAGTAGAAGTAGCAAAATATTGTTCTTCTTTCTCTCTATAGTTTTCTCTCTAGAGTTTAGGTGAATTCGTAAGAAATAATGAAGGAATGAGCTTCTATTTATAGGAGAATGGACCTGAATAGTAACTAACTCATGAAACAGTCAGATTGATTTACTTTTAAGCAGACGGTCCATATTAATTTACTATGCAAAGATTAATAAAATATTCTAATAAAACAAATCTTTTCAATAAAATATAATATATTATATTTATAGTCTAATAAAACAAATAACTTTATAAAAGTATTACATTTTATATAAAAAGATTTTACTATGCAAAATATTATGCAGGCACTATGCAAACACTATGCATAATAAAATATAATATATTCTAATTATTGTCTAATAAAACAAATAACTTTATAAAATTATTCTGTTTTATATAAAAAAGATTTTACTATGCAAAACACTATGCATGCACTATACAAACACTATGCATAATAAAATATAATATATTCTACTTATAGTCTAATAAAATAAATAACTTTATAAAAGTATTCATTTTATATAAAAGATTTTACTATGCAAAATACTATGCATAATAGAATATAATATATTTTATTTATAGTCTAATAAAACAAATAACTTTACAAAAGTATTCTCTTATATATAAAAAGCTTTTTTATTTTATTACATTAATAATACTAATAAAACAAAATTTATATATATAATATATATATATATATAAACTTCCGTGACTTCATAAAAAGACACCTCAATATATTTAACAATATTTATCATTATTATTATAATTCACAATATTAATCGAACTGTGTCGTAGCGCTCCCAGGAAAGAGGGGCTTTTCAATAAAGATTTCTCCCTATCATGGTAGCGCAATTAGGTGACCAAACATCTCCTTGGCGTAACTTCTAGACATCGTTAATATTGCAAATAATAATATTAATAACTCGTCATCTCAATTATTGATTTAATAATATATAAAATATCGACAATAATTGAATCAAATATCGACAATATTAATCGACTGTGTCGCGTTCCCGAGAAAATAGGGGCTTTCCAATAAAGATTTCTCCTATCATAAGCAATTAGGTGACCAAACATCTCCTTGCGCGTACTTCTAGACATCGTTAATATTGCAAATAATAATATTAATAACTCATCATCTCAATTATTGATTTAATAATATATAAAATATCGACAATAATTGAATCAAATAACGTGAGATACTATGCAACAATTATCAGAGAGCTATAATTGAACAACACTAAGTGACTTCTCACGATGCATCAATAATCAATACCGTAGTGCTCTTATGCAACCACGCCAGACATCGTATTTTAACACACTGGTGTTTCAACGATTTTAATCTGTAAAACTTCCGACGTTATTTTCATAAAAATATTTTTGCCGTTTTCTCAATCCGACAATAATTCCGTTATGGGGTCCACCAATGATTATGTTCGTGCATTTAATATTCCCCGTTAAATTTAATATTCCCCGACCAATCGAATATTATATAAAAACTTGCGTACTTTGCAAAATTTATAAATATTACCCACAACTATAACATTATCTCAAATCCATACCATAATATTAAAAAAAATATTTCTAGAAAATTAAATCTTTATTCGTAAAATTTGGGGTTTTACAATCTCCACTCCTTATGAAATTTCACCCTCGAAATTTACGTACGTACCTGGTATGCCAAACAGATGAGGATACCTTGACTTCATTTCAGATTCTAACTCTTGAGGTATAACCTTTGAGTGTTGAATACGATCCTTCTTATTCAAGATTTTAACACGTATTTCCTCATACGTTAAATCTTCCACTATCTCGTTCGGTTCTAAATCAATAATGTAGTTCGGGTTGTCCATATATTTACATAACATCGGTATGTGATAAACGTTATGAACATGCAACATATTTGACGGTAAAACGAGTCTATAGGCCACAGTTCCTACTCGATCATGGATTTTAAATGGGCCAATTAAATCGAGGGTTGAGATTTTCTCTCTTCATCGACTCTTGCTTCTAGAATAACGCCCTCTTGAACCTTCTTCTTCACATTCATCAGCTCTGAGTATGTAGCTTGAGCGACTTTAACTTTATCGATTAAAGTCGATTCTAATCGTATATTTGTTATCTTCATGTGGGTTCGTATATTCGCACTCATATACAATCTTCCACTCAACGCGTCAGCTACCACGTTCATTTTTCCACGATGGTATTGAATGGTACGATCGTAATCTTCAACAGCTCGAGCCAACGTCTTTGGCGCATTATACGTTCGTTTTAGTTGAAGAAATATTTAAGATTTTAAAAATGGGGTTTTGTACTGGGGTCAATATAAAATTCGATTTCACGCTCTGGGGTAGGCCAAGAAGTCTTCAAGAATACGTCAAGAAATTTATTAACGATAGAAATATCATTCAAAATTGTGACCCTCATCCAAGACTTGGATAGCACGTCACATTGATACCTATCAATTTGCCACCGTTATTCACGACGTCCCTTACGGAAAGTCTGGCTTAGGTGCATTCCACATAAGGAAGTCACCAACGAAAGGTTTGGGGCTCTTTACTTATGGCTTGATATGACAATGATTGACTTTAGTGGTTTGGTTGCTTGAATTCGTATAACAGCTTGGTTAGGAATATAAAAGCTAACAACCTTATGAAAATAATCAATTTTATCATGATGAGTAGTTAACCAATCGATTCCTCAAATCACATCAAGGGTAAGTATTTTCAAAGAGATAAGATCGACAGGTAACGTGAAAGTGTCGATTTGAATCAACAAGATTTATAAACAGTGGAGGTAACGAAGGTTTCTACTAACGAAGTTTAAACCAATAAGTCAAAGTCTAACTTCTCTGGGGTCAAATTTAAATATTGAGCGTAAGCAAGAGAGATAAAAGAATGGGTAGAACCGGTATCTAATAAGGTATAGACTTCGCAAGAATTTATGATTAACTTACCCGTAATAACCTTGTTCGCGTTCCTCAATAAACGCTCTCACTTAAACTACCGGCTTTGTATTGTCTGGGACGGCCTTAGATGCCTCCATCCCAGCTGGACTTGACTTTAGTGCACAACAAAATCGGGCTAGGTGACCTTCCCTTCCACAATTGTAACATGCTTTGGATGGCATCGCGCAGTTTGGACTGATGTGTCCTTCCCCTCCACATTTGAAGCATATGATAGGTGGTCATTCTCCTTCCTTAACAACGGGTGTTGATGCTGACGTCTTTCCATCATTGTTGAATCTCCTCTTCTTGAAATGTCCATTCTTATTGTTTTGGCCATGATTACTACCGAAGTGGTTACCATTTCTGGCATGATAATTTCCTCCACGATGGTTATCATTGTTTCGATGGTCGTTGCTACACGGCAGATGATTATTATCGTGTTGCTGGTCATTACCTTTTGGTTGTGCTGACTCATTATCGCACTCCAATAACTAAGCCCTATTCACAACATCTGAATATAAACAAAGTTTGTGAGAAATGAGGTATTGACGTATTTCGGGTTTCAAACCTCGCAGAAACATTCGCGTCATTCTCTCCTCATTATCTACTAAATGGGATGCAAACCGGGATAACTCCGCAAACTTAGCCTCGCACTGCGACACGATCATATTGTTTTGCTCCAGCTTGATGAATTCCACCTCCTTCATGTGACGAATACTTTTAGGAAAGTACTTATCGTTGAACAATTCTTGAAACTTCTCCCAAGACATCTTGAGTGCGTCTGGCTGGATATGTTTTACAGATTTCCACCAATGATCTGCTTCTTCACGCAACATATAGGTGGCAAAGGGAACATTTTGCTCCTCGGAGCATCCCAAGACATCAAATATCTTGGTGATCTACTTTAACCACGTCTCCGCCTTAAGTGGTTCTGGCTTTTCTAAAAACTCCGGTGGTCCCAGCTCTTTGAACTGCTTAGCGGTGACCGACCGTGGGTTGCCATTATTTTTACCTATATTTTAAATAGGAGTCTTTCTTACCTGATGTTGCATGAATTGCATAAAGCCTCTGAACATACCATCGTTCATCATTTGATCGTTGTTGTTATTTACCTGAGGATTATTGTCTTCATGTTGCACATTATCCTGGGTATTGATCATTGGTGACTCAACGGTCTCATGTGCTTCATTGCTTATCTCAACATTTTCGGATGCCATTTTCAAATACTGCCACAAAACAAGGGTTAATTAACATATCACATATTATATCTATACTCTGACCGACCAATTAAATACCAAATAAACTTAGGTAGGTCATACTAGCGAAGGAATTCCCCGTCTCTCCCCTCCTAGTTCTTGTCTCACATCTCAGCCAGGGATCATATCCCTAAGCTTTGATACCAACTGTGACGCACCTATTATAAGTATACATCACCCATCTTGGGTCTCTAGATACATGGTACTGAATACAAATACAAACTAATTATATGACAGTCGTGTAAAATACGACAAAACATAAATTGAGAGTTTTAATAAGAATATTGTTATCTAGACAATATCCACACTCAAAGGAGTCCTCATTACATTTATTGTCACACTATTTAATGTAATAGTGTGGACTACTAATGCTATCATCTCGGACCATCACTCGCTCCCCGACTAGTCCCGACCACGTTCTCATTTCTCGAAGAGAATAAAGTGAAAGAAAGGGTGAGCTCAACTAGCCCAAGAAGAAATATTATGACTAAGATAATGCGTAATAAATTATCGTTAGCCTTCAACAATGTTAAACCGATAAAATATAACAAACATCAAGTTTAATCGCTTATGGAACAAGCAATCCATTAAAAGAGTCAAATAGAGAATAAAATCTACTATCTTTTATGATTTAAAAAGGTTTTTCATCACTTTTATCGCCGAGACTCAGCTTAATAAATAATCCACATCATCCCTGCACTACGGCCAAGGATATCATTAGTATCACAACCACAAATTATCCATGCACTACGGGCCAAGGATATTCGTGTATTCATCAATGGTCATGATCATGCCAACAACTGTCCATCAATGCACTACGGGCCAATGAGGACTTTTGCCACATCATTTGTAACATTACGGTCATGATTATACCGATTAATCCCTGGTCATTATCATACCAAGTCCATCTATGCACTACAGGCCACAGATGACTTTCAACATAAAATAAACACGAGGATGATGACAATGATATAAGAATTCAATAAAACAAGTTCAAGAATTAATTTATCCAGGAACTAATAAGGTCCAAATTGTCAACATGATACTGCTTTGTAGAGTAAAATTCAAGAATGCTCAGAAGAATATTTCTATGAAAAGATACTGGATGAAACGCAAATATCAAAGATAATCTACTAATTTCATGGAGTATAAAAGCCAAAACTTTAACCAACTGAGTATAATAAAGAATGGAATAACAAAAGAAATCACCATGCATGCGATAGATCGCTTATGCACAAGTTATTCCAACAGTAATAATAAATAACGGAACCGGTGTGCGTAGAATGCACGCATGTGATATTCTAACGAATAATAAATAATGGAATTCAGTCATGCGTGTAACGATAGACATGGATATTCTAATGTAATAATAAAGAATGAAATAACAAAAGACTTCACGTGTGCATATGCGATAAACCGCACGATATAGGTTATTCTAATGTAATCATAAAGAATGGAATAATGTAAGAATTTCACCATGTATGCAGATTTGATAGAAAGTTATTCTAACATAATAATAAAGAATGGAATAATAAAAGAATTTCACCATGTATGCGGTATCAGATGTAACTGTTATTCCAACATAATAATAAAGAATGAAATAATGTAAAAATTTCACCATGTATGCAGATCAAGATAGATAAGTTATTCCAACATAATGATAAAGAATGGAATAAAGAAGAATTTCACCATGTATAGGGTAAATTCAGATACAAAGTTATTTCAATGTAATAATAAAGAATGAAATAATGTAAGTTCTCTTCATGAATACGAAAGAAATAATACCCGTGACGAGTACAACAAATAATATCTCTTACCTTAGAAGGAACCGGATATAGGAGTAAAGTGAAGTAGCGTAATACTTTTCTTCTTTCTCTATAGTTTCTCTCTTTAGAGTTTCAATTGAATTAAGTAAAAAATAATGAAGGAATGAGCTTCTATTTATAGGAGAATGGACCTGAATAGTAACTAATTCATGAACTATCCAGTATTGATTTACTTTTTAAACGGACTATCCATATTAATTTACTATGCAAAGATTAATAAATATTCTAATAAAATAAAATCTTTTAAATAAAATATAATATATTCTATTTATAGTCTAATAAAACAAATAACTTTATAAAAGTATTCTCATTTTATATAAAAAAGATTTTACTATGCAAAATACTACGCAGCACTTTATGCAAACACTACGATAATAATAAAATATAATATATTTTAATTATTATCTAATAAAACAAATAACTTTAGAAAAGTATTATGTTTTATATAAAAAGATTTTACTATGCAAAATACTATGCAGCACTATGCAAAACACTATGCATAATAAAATATAATATATTCTACTTATAGTCTAATAAAATAAATAACTTTATAAAAGTATTACATTTTTTATAAAAAGATTTTACTATGCAAAATACTATGTAAAATAGAATATAATATATTCTATTTATAGTCTAATAAAATAAATAACTTTATAAAAGTATTCTGCATTTTATATAAAAAGCTTTTTCTGCTTTTATTACATTAATAATACTAATAAAATAAAATTTATATATATAATATATATATAAACTTCCGTGACTTCATAAAAAGACACCTCAATATATTTAACAACATTTATCATCATTATTATAATTCACAATATTAATCGATTCAGTCATTTCCGTGAGAAAGAGGGGCTTTCCAATAAGGATTTTCTCCCTTTGGCGCCTGATTAGGTGACCAAACCTCTCCTTCGCGTAACTTCTAGACATCGTTAATATTGCAAATAATAATATTAATAACTCTGTCATCGTAATTATTGATTTAATAATATATAAAATATCGACAATAATTGAATCAAATAACGTGAGATACTATTCAACAATTACTGTAGCCATAATTAAACAACACTGAGTGACTTCTCACGTAAGCATCAATAATCAATACCGTGTGCTACTATGCAACCGCGCGTATTTTGTACTTTTAACACCGGGTGTTTCAACAGTTAAAAGTAAAACTTCCGCCGTTATTTTCATAAAAATATTTTTGTCGTTTTCTCAATCCGATAATAATTTCATTGTGGGGTCCACCAATGATTGTGTCGTCGTACGAATATTCTCTGTTAAAACGAATATTCTCCGACCAATCGAATATTATATAACAACTTGCGTACTTTGCAAAATTTATAAATATTACCCACAACTATAACATTATCTCAAATCCATACCATAATATTAAAAAAAATATTTCGAGAAAATTAAATCTTTATTCGTAAAATTTGGGGTTTTACAGAAACTATATTTTCCTATAAATAGAAGCTCATTCTTCCTTCATTTCTCACTAATTCACTATGTAAGACCCCAACTTTTATGAATAAAGATTAATTTCTCTCGAAATATATTTTTAAATATTATGGTGTGAATATGATATAATGTTATAGTTGTGGGTAATATTTACAAATTTTGCAAAGTAAGCAAGTGGTTATATAATATTCAATTGGTCTGGGAATATTCGCTTTTAACAGAGAAAATTGCATTGACGACTAGACAATCATCTGAAGTGGACCCTATTAATGGAAGTATTGTCGTATAAAGAAAACTACGTAATTATCTTGTTATAAAAATAACTGGCGGAAGTGTTACCGTTAAAACTATTGAACTACGGTAGTAAAAGTACAAAGAATAACGCTGTGGTTGCATAAAGAGCACACTGTATTGTTATTGATGCCACGTAAGAAGTCACTCGATTATACTCAATTATTGCTACAAGAATCGCTACATCATATCTCTCATATTATTGATTCGATTATCACATAGTATCATCTCGCATTATATGTTATATTATTAAATCAATAATTGAGACGACAAAGTTATTCATATTATTAAATTGTAATATTTACAATGTCTAGAAATTCTATCAAGGAGAGGTTTCGTCACCTAATCAAGGCCGCCAATACGGAGAAATCTTATTGAAAGCCCCCTTCCCCGGGAACAACCTCGTTGCTAAATATTGTGAGTTATAATATTAATGATGAATAAGTTCGTGTTGATTAAAGATGAATTTGATAGTTCCATTGTGTTGGGATTATTAGTGTTAGTGGTAATCGACATCTATTCCGATAATAATTGATGTCTGGGGGTTATATTGATAAATCGGGGAATTTATCGGATAAATGAGCAATTAATTGCTACTAATTCACATGCTTATATAACTATTTGTTCACATGTGTGTATTATTGAATCACATTCTTATACTATTAGGGGATTTGGTGCAAGATTGATAATACTTGCATGATTAAATTAAAGATGGAGGTATAGATGGAGGTACTATACCGTAATTCGTATTTTCACATGATTATAACTATTGATTCACATGATTGAACTATTCATTCATATTATTTACTATTTGGGGAGGTGGTACAACTTTGATAATACTTGCAGGACTAAATTAAAAATGAAAGAAAAGTTAGAGGTATTGTACTGTAATTTTTTGAGCCCCAAAACGTGCAATTATCGAAACTATATTATTCTATAAATAGAAGCTCATTCTTCCTTCATTTCTCACCAATTCACTAAAGCTATAGAGCAATTATTATAAAGAGAAATTATAGAGAGAAGCTATAGAAAGAAAATCTATAGAGAGAAAGAAAGAAGAAGCCTCGCTACATCACTATTCCAAAGATCCAGTTTCTTACGAGGTAAGGGTATTATTCTTTCGTATTCATGAAGAGAACTTCATTATTCCATTCTTTATTATTCATTGGAATAACTTTTCTGCATGCGGTCTATCACATGCATGGTGAATTTCATTTGTTATTCCATTCTTTTTATTACGTTGGAATATCCTATCGGTCATGTAATTTTGCCCGACTGGTTCCGTTCTTTATTATTCAGCATTGAATATCATGTCTGCGTGCATTTACGCATGACACTGGTTCCATTCTTTATTATTTTATCGGGAATAACCTATCTCAGATAGTCTATCGCACGCATGGTGAATCCTTTTATTATTCTATTCTTTATTATTCATTGAATAACTCGCATTCATGTGGATTACCACATACATGGTGAATGATCCTTTGTATTCATTCCTTATTAAATTGTGGAAATGATCTCAGATATCGTGGATTACTGCATGGCGGTAAAAATCCATTTGCAGTTTCTTATATTCTATTATACTCAGTTGGTTAAAATTTTGACTTCTATACTCCATGAAATTAGTAGAATATCCTTGATATTTGCGCTTCATCCAGTATCTTTTAATGGAAATATTCTTCTGAGCATTCTTGAATTTTTACTCCACAAAGAAGTATCATGTTGACAATTTAAACATTATTGAGTTCAGGATAAATTAACTTATAAATCTTTAAAGTTTATTCTTGAACTTGTTTTATTGAATTATTATGTCATTGTCATCATCCTCATGCTTATATTGTGATAAAAGTCATCTTTGGCTTACGTGCATAGATGGACTTTGTATGATTATGACCAGGGATCATTCGGTATAATCATGACCTGTAATGTTATAAATAAGGTGGTAAAACTCCTCAGTAGCCTGTAGTGCATTGATGGACATTTTTTGGTATGATTATGACCAGGGATTATTCGGTATAGTCATAACCATGGATGATTTAATGAATATCCTTGGCCCGTAGTGCAGGGATGACTCGATGATGTGGTTTATTTGTTAAGCTGAGTCTTAGCGATAAAAATTGATGAAAACTTTTTAAATGATAGAAGATAATAGATTTTATTCTCTAATTGACTCTTCTAATGGATTGCTTGTTCTGCTGCAGTTAAACTTGATGTCTATTATATTTTATCAGTTTAACATTGTTGAAGACTAATGATAATTTATTCTGCATTATCTTAGTCATAATATTTCTTACTAGGCTAGTTGAGCTCACCCTTTTCTTTCACTGTTCTCTTCAGGAAATAAGAATATAACTGGGACGAGTCGGGGAACGGAGTGACGGTCCAGATGATAGCATTAGTAGTCCTCACTATTCTGTTAAATAGTGTGACAATAAATATAATGAGGACTCCATTGAGTGTGGATATTGTATAGATTACAATATTCTTATTAAAACTCTCAGTTTATGTTTTGTCTTACACGACAGTTGTATTATTAAGTTATATTTGTATTTTTGTACCATATATTTGGCGACTCAAGATGGGTGATGTATACCTATTTTGGGGGCGTCACACACTAAGTCTCACAAGAGCAATTATTATAGAGAAATTATAGAGAGAAAGAAGAAGAGAAGTCTGCTACCTCACTATTCCAGTTTTCTTCTAAGGTAAGGGGTATTATTATTTCGTATTCATGAAGAGAGATATTTTCTTTCACTACTCGTAAGGGTTTTTATTCCATTCTTTATTATTCTATTGGAATAACCTGTCTACGCGGACTACCGCATACATGGTGAAATTCTTCTATTATTCCATTCTTTATTATTCTGTTGGAATAACCTGTCTATGTGGACTACCGCATGCATGGTGAATGATCCCTCGTATTCATTCCTTATTAAATTGTGGAAATGATCTGTCTACGTGGATTACCGCATGGCGGACGAAAATCCATTTGTAGTTTCATATATTCTATTATACTCAATTGGTTAAAGTTTTGGCTTCTATACTCCATGAAATTAGTAGAATATCCTGGATATTTGCGCTTCATCCAGTATCTTTTCATGGAAATATTCTTCTGAGCATTTTTGAATTTTACTCCACAAAAGCAGTATCATGTTGACAATTTGGACGTTATTGATTTCTGGATAAATTAAATTATAAATCTTTAAATTTATCCTTGAACTTATTTTATTGAATTATTATGTCATTGTCATCATCCTCATGCTTATATTATGATGAAAGTCATCTTTGGCTTACGTGCATAGATGGACTTGGTATGATTATGACCGAGGATTTTTTTCGGTATAATCACTTGGACCGTAATGTGACGAATAATGTGGTGAAAGTCCTCATTGGCTTGTAGTTCATTGATGGACAGTTGTGGTATGATTATGACCAGGGATTATTCGGTATAATCATGACCATTGATGATTACATGAATATCCTTGGTCGTGATGCAGGGATGATTCAATTTTATTTGTTAAGCTGAGTCTCAGCGATAAAGTTGATGAAAATATTTTTAAATAATAGAAGATAGTAGATTTTATGCTCTACTTGACTCTTCTAATGGATTGCTTATTCCGCTGCAGTTATTGATCTAAAACTTATTGTCTATTGTATTCTATCAGTTGTTATACTGTTGAAGGCTAAGGATAATTTATTCTGCATCATCTTAGTCATAATATTTCTTCCTTGGGCTAGTTGAGCTCACCCTTTCTTTCATTGTTCTTTCAGGAAATGAGAATATAGCTTGGACTAGTCGGGGAACGGAGTGACGGTCCAGATGATAGCATTAGTAGTCCTCACTATTCTGTTAAATAGTGTGACAATAAATGTATTGAGGACTCCATTGAGAGTGGATATTGTCTAGAAGGCAATATTCTTGTTTAAACTCTTAGATTATGTTTTGTCATATTTTACACGACAGTTGTATAATTAAGTTGTATTTGAATTTTGTACCATGTATTTGGCGAATCAAGATGGGTGATGTATACCTATTTTAGGGGCGTCACACATGACATAAGTTATTTAAGCATGTTTTAAAAGTATGAACTATGTTATGTCTATGTAAATGAGATAGATACATGTGAGCATGCTATTAGAGGCCTATTAGTACCAATATATGGTTTAAAAGCTTTTAACATCAAATCTTGTTAAAGAAAATTGTTAAGCCTTATCTATTGAAATAAATCATTATGGAGCTAAGTAATTTGAATGTGAACTTGAAAATAGATCACAACCTATTTGATGTCAAGTGCGGATGGTTAAGGTATACTTATACATGCCTAGCTATTCTAAGAGTATGATCAGGAAGTGAAATGAAGGTTTTACAAACCTAGTTAGGAAACAATGTAACGTTACTATTATATTAGGAATGTATGAAATATATGACTAATGGATGTGAATCCATGATTATATAACTGTGTAGAAATACACGAAGTGCAGATAAGCGTTAAACAGTTAAGTCGTAGTTCATAAACTATGGATAGGGCAAGTCTTTCAGTTCCTATTTGTTATGTGAACTTGATGATGAACTGTTTTAAATATTTGTTGCAAAAAGTATGATGTGTTCTATATATATTGAAAGTATGAAACGTTAAAGTCAATTTATGACTACGTTGATTGAATAATGAATGTTGATTGAGTTCTTTATACTTGTTATATGAAATACAGCATATATGTTATGTTAGTCCAATGTTTATGAGATATATGTTGAGCATGTTATTATGTGCTATGTGCTGCATGAAAACTGTTAGATTTTGTTGGGCTATCAAGCTCAACCTTGCAAATAACCACTTTTGCAGGTTCAAGATTCAAGGTAAAGTTATGTGTTAATTGAAATACATGAATCAGATATGATACTTGAAGATTTATACACTTTGGTTATGTTATTATTATTTGAACCATGTTTAAGGTTTCGAATAATGTATTAATGTTGAATTGTAATATCATTTTGCGATGTAAACTATTGTAGTATTAAAATGATTCGAGGAAATTTAGATTAAAGGTTGAAGGTTTTGGGAACAAGGATAGTTTGTAATAGAAAATTTTAATTATTCCACAAATTTCAATGGTTGTATTATCGTTTAATGATGTAAAATTAGAGGTTGAATGTATTATTAACGACCGAAGTGAAGAATTAAATTGTATGAATTTTGGGGTCGTTACATACTTTGCATGTATAGATTGTTAGTCATGACATCTTAATAATTGAAAATCAATGGAGTTGAAAACTCTATGACTTGTATTGTGAACTTTTGAACAAATAGGATAGGATGCTTTATGCCTCTAGAGATAATTGACATGTTCACACATCTAGTAAGACATTTTATAAACCATGCAAGCATGTGTAGAAAGAAGTTGTTTGGCAATATTATGTGGTTTAATGAATACTATGGTTAATGGTTAATATAGTGAACTCTTTTAACTTTGAAAGATGGAAATGTATGAGTAAATTTAATAAAGGGTCAAAACTAGCTTAAAGGTTCTTTAATATGTGAAACGACTTAAAAATACGTAAAGTAAGGGATATTTTGCAAATACAAATAAAAAATGAGCATATAGTACTAAAGATTTTAAAGGTAAAAATCAATGTGAGTTACACATCTATGAGTTTGAATGTGTGTAGCCTACATGAATTTAGATATATGTGATGAAAGTATGCAAATATGTATATCAAGTGTGTGTTACTAATGAATACCTATACATACATAAATAGGATAACATAGTTCATTGAGGTGATTTTACGCTATAAGTGGTAATCAACGCTAAAGGCAAGTCTCCTAACTCACACAACTTTGGATTTTGTGCGAATTCTCGAACTTCGTTTGATTCTCATATTGAATGCAAGTTTTTTTTTGCTAAGTTATTGAATGCAAGTTTTCTAAAATCTTTACATTGTATATTGTATAACCTGAATTGTTGCCCTACTTATATCGAGCAAATACTTATTATTATTCGGAAATCTTTTGTATGCCTTAACATTGTTACAAACATTGGACCTATTGTTCATAAATGCATTATAAAAGTGGTCTAAGCCTTTGATTCGACTAGACTATAATCATGTGTTAAGAAAGCTATCCAAACCAATTAACTTGGTACGGACTCTTATAAATCTACTGAGATGAACAACCCTCTTTAAAAAGGGAAATTTTTATATTGTTTGGGAACCGTGCATGATACATACGTAGTATGATTAAATGTTATACATAACGTAGGGTACTTTAGGTTGATCACCTGTTGTACTCACTTATATTGGATTGCAGTATAATACTAGTAATTCTAGTAAGAGTTCTTAGTCCTTAGTGACTGCTCAGTGTTTATTCTTATTGAACCTTGAAATGGATAAATCTTGAAATTTTGCTGATATCCTTCAGTCTATAGTGGCACCTATTGAATACTCTTGATATTTCTTGGTATCCTTGAACTATCAATTATTGTTATACCCTTGAAGATTCAAATGCTATAACTGTTTATTCTTCTTGCTATATTACTTGCTGGGCAAATTTGTTGCTCATTCTTACTTCCCTAAAAACATTATAATTAAGGTAGAGCAAGGCGGTACATCGGGAAAGGACAAGGGAAAAGGCAAGGCTACAGAATAACTTAGTCCTTTAAGTGTAGAAATGATATTATTATTGTATGCTTATTATGTTGTATTTAAGGATGATTAAGTTATGTTTAAGTTTAATCCTTTGGATTTGTGTGTAGTAATAGTTACTTTTACCTTTGGGACGCGAATATTTATATTATATCAATGTAAATTATTCTATTTATCTCCGTTATTGATGATGTTAGTCTGATATTAGAAGTAGCACGTGACGAACCAAATTCGTGATATGAGTGTCCGAATTTGGGGGTATCACACGCATAATGCTCAATCGAAGGTGTAAGCCCATAAACTTCAGTAATTGAGTAGAAATGTTTCCTCCCTTCTTCAACTAAGTCCGCATGTCTACACGCATAAAGAATGCCTAAGAAATAGACCCCATCAAGCGAGACATATTCATCTAACATATTCTTAAAAGCCTCGAGAGCTTTTTATCTCTGCCCATGCCGTGAGTATTCACAAATGACTGTGTTCCATGACACCGTATCATGAGAGTACATGCCTTTAAAGATAATCTCGGCCTCATCAATGCATCCACATTTTCCATACATATCAACAATTGCACTAGTAACAACTATATCATCAAAATTCCCAGACTTGATTGCCAATGAATGCAACTATCGTCAGATTAACAAGACTCGCTATCCCTAACATCCCTCAAACAGATGGCAATGTAAATTCATTTGGCTTAAAACCTTCCTTAAGCATCTCGATTAAAATCATTGAATAGACTTCTCCCTCGACTATTCTCATATAACATGTAATTATCGCATTCCAAGTGCGAGAGGTCCTTCACATACAATTTATTAAATATCACTTCTACATCTTCCATACAATTTATCAAACTGTTGAAATACCCGGTGGTAAAAGTAATAAAGAATAATGTGGTTGGTAGTAGCAGTACGCGGTATTGATTATTGATGCTTACGTGAGAAGTCACTCAGTTATACTCAATTATTGCTACAGTAATTACTGCATAGTATCTCACGTTATTAATTCAATTATTATCACAATATTTTATATTTTAAATCAATAATTGAGACGATGAAATCATTCATAGTATTATTTGCATTATTGACAATGTCTAGAAAATTCTGTCGAGGAAAGGGGTTTGGTCACCTAATTGCGCGCCAATAGGGAGAAATCCTTATCGGAAAGTCCCATCTTTCTTGGGAATGATCTGGTTGTTAATATTGCAAGTTATATTATTGATGAATAAATGCTGTTAAAATATTGAGGGGATTTTTATGAAGTATTTGTTGTAAATTTTGCTTATTATATGGACCCCCATTTTCTCATTTTTCAAAATCGTCGAGAGAAAGTTATCTCAGTTTTCTTATAGATATATACTGCAGGCATGTGATTATATATATATATATATATTATATTTATTAGTGGCGTGTGGTGGAGGGTGTAATGTGTGGGAGGAAAATGTGTGTATGGTGAGAGTGATATGGTGAAAGTGATGTGTTTGTGTGTGTATGGTGAGAGTAATATGGTGATAGTGATGTGTGTGTGTAGAATTGAAAATCAGTCCATGACTTAATACATCTGTGAATTCTCAAATTTCATCCGTGAAATTGTCAGTCTGCGCGCCCATGATAAAATAGTATCCTTTCCATTCTCCTATAAATAAGATGCTTAGTTTAAAATTTAAAATCACATCAGAATCAGAGAATTCTTCTTCTATAATATTGAGCATATTTTTTTTCGAGTTTTAGGAAGCTTTGAGTGTAGAAAATAGTACAAGTTTTCTTCAAGAATATCTTCGCCCTACCAGTCGAAATACTCTTTTTTTTAAGGTAAGGGATATTATTTTTGTTCAATATTCGTATAAAATAATATTTTCTTCCATACTCTGTAGTATGTAAGTAATATTATTTCATTTCATATTCAGAATTATACACTCATTTTGTTAAGTTTTGGCTTCTATACTCCATGAAATTAGTAGAATATCCTTAATATTTGCTCTTCATCCAGTATCTTTTCATGAAAATATTATTCTGAGCATTCTTGACAAGTTTTAACCTTTTCATGCCGGAGTACTATTCATGATATACTATTCACGGAGTACTATTCACTCGGGTACTATTCATCCGGGGAACTATTTATGACAAAAAATAATTTCTTTTCGGTCCAAATCATTTTTGATACATTATTATTCTTGAATTTTACTTCACAAAGCAGTATCATGTTGACAATTTAGACGTTATTGAATTCTGGATAAATTAAATTATAAATTTTTAAAATTTATCCTTTACTTTCTTTAAATTGAATTTTTATATCATTGTCATCATCCTCATGCTTATATTGTTATGAAAGTCATCTTTGTCCCGTAGTGCATAAATGGACTGTTGATTGGTATGATTATGACCAGAGATTATTCGGTATAATCATGATCGTAATGTTACAAATGATGTGGTAAAAGTTCTCATTGGCCCGTAGTGCATTGATGGACAGTTGTTGACATGATCATGACCATTGGTGAAAACACGAATATCCTTGACCCGTAGTGCATGGATAATTCGTGGTCGTGATACTAATGAATATACTTGGCCCATAGTGCATGGAT
Organism: Panax ginseng; assembly: GCA_020205605.1. NCBI lineage: Eukaryota > Viridiplantae > Streptophyta > Magnoliopsida > Apiales > Araliaceae > Panax > Panax ginseng. The sequence goes on from CM035128.1 coordinate 161,360,268, forward strand.
AATTCAGTGATGTGGATTATTTATTAAGTTGAGTCTCAACAATAAAATTGATTATAAACTTTTTAAATCATAGAAGATAGTAGATATCATGCTCTACTTGACTCTTCTAATGGATTGCTTGTTCCATTGCAGTTAAACTTGATGTTTATTGTATTTTATTAGTTTAACATTGTTGAAGGCTAACGATAATTTATTCTGCATTATCTCAGTCGTAATATTTCTTACTAGGCTAGTTGAGCTCACTTTGCTTTTATTGTTCTCTTCAGGAAATGAGAATATAGCCGGGACTAGTCGGGAAACGGAGTGATGGTCCAAGATGGTGCCTTAGTAGTCCTTACTATTCTGTGAAATAGTGTGATAGTAATTGTAATGATATTGAATTTGAGTTTAGATATTGTCTAGAAGACAATATTCGTGTTGAAACTCCCAGCTTATGTTTGTCATATTTTACACGACAGTTATATTAATTAAGTTTGTATTTGAATTATGTACCACGTATTTGGCGACCCAAGATGGGTGATGTATACCTATTTTGGGGCGTCACATTCCATACACCTGCACTTGGCGTACATGTCAATAAGAGTGGTTACTATGTAGTTATCAACGTCGAGGCTGTCTTTAACAATATGTGCGTGCACCTGCTTCCCAAAGTTGATATCTGAGAGGCTGGTACATAACCTTAGAGTGCTGACATAGGTGGATGTGTTGGGCATGAAACCTTCCACAAGCATCTGCTTGAAGATTGTAGTCCCTGGTTCACATGTTTCCTTGTCACGTAATCCAAACAAAAGGCTATTCCATGATATGACATCTCAATGACTCATTGCATTGAAAAAACCTAGTAACCATCATGAAAAGATTCAAGCCCCATGTACATTGTGATTAATGCATTGCTGACCACATTATCAGATTCAAAACCATATTTGTATACACAAGCATGGATACTTTTACAATATAGTGGGCCACCCAGATTTGTGGCGACATTAACAAGACAAGCCAGGGTAAGTGTCAAACCAGCATGCTTCATCTTTAATCACCTCCGCATGTAATTGTATCCCAAACTCCATATCTGCTTCCATTGAACAAGCTTTTAAGACAGTAGATAAAGTAAACTCATTTGGCCTAATACCTTCTTTCTGCATCTCACGCAATAAACTAGTAGGATCACAACTATACCCTTCAGCTACAAATCCCGAAATAAGCGTTGTCCAAGACACAACATCTCGCTCAGGCATTTCATCAAGCACTCGACTTGCACCTGCTAAACACCGACACTTGGCATAAAAATTAATCAATGAAACCCACAAATGAGAATCCAAAACTATCCCACTTCTGAAAATCTGACTATGAATTGCCTTTCCCACCCTTATAGACAGACCTGAAGCACAATTGGGCAGCACCTCTGAAAACCATTTAAGCCACTATTTTCTATCTAAAACCCCACCTCTCCCGATTCTAGTTCCAAAAGTAATGGAATTGGGCAAATTATGGTTATATAATCTTCTCGGTGTTTTTTTAAACCCTTCAGGAAACAAAGGGGTTTCGAAACCGTGGAAACCATCAAATGGGTAATTGATTTCAGCAGTTCTTAAAGCAGCGAAAGACGATGAACAACGAAAAACTGAAAGAAACAGGGGGTTTAAATTTATGTGACGCTTTTTTATAAGCATCATATTGTTATGATCCTAATTGTAATGAATGAGACTTGTATCCAACATCGATGGTATAAGATTTTAATGTAGGATATTTATAAATTTTAGACTCTCCAACCTTAATAGTTAGCTTTAATGCTTGTAAAAAACAAACCTGCAATAAGATAATAGTAGTGAACTTGTTTGGGCTTTGAGTAGGGGAACATGAAGCTAGGGAACCTGCATAAGTAGAACAGATATTAGTAATGATCAAACTAGTTTAAATATGAGTAATGCTAGAGATATAACTTATTCTATAATTATTTTATAATTTGTTGATCTAACATACACCACCTTAGCATATTGATGAACAAATTGCTTTAATGTAGTCTTCGACCCCACATAAAAGCTGATAAAAGCTGAGGTAGTATGACGTCCCCAAAATAGGTATACATCAACCATCTTGAGTCATCAAATACATGGTACTGAATACAAATACAAACTTAATTATACAACATGAGCTGAGAGTTTTTACACGAATATTGTCTCATAGACAATATCCAAACTCAAATTCAATCCTCGTTACATTTATTATCACACTAAATAGTGACGACTACTAAAACAACCATCTTGGACCATCACTCCATTCCCCGACTAGTCCCGGTTACGTTCTCATTTCCTGAAGAGAACAATAAAAGCAAAAGGGTGAGCTCAACTAGCCCAGTAAGAAATATTATGACTAAGATAATGCGAGAATAAATTATCGTTAGCCTTCAACAAAGATGTTAAACTAATAAACAACAAGTTTAACTCGCAGTGAGAACAAGCAATCCATTAGAAGAGTCGAGTAGAGCATGCTATCTACTATCTTCTATGATTTAAAAGTTTATCATCACTTTTATTCTTGAGACTCATTTCAATAAATAAGATCACAACCACGAATTATCCATGCATCATCGCGAGGATATTAGTGTTTTCACCAATGGTCATGATCATATCGAATAATTCCTGGTCATAATCATACTAACAACTGTCCATCAATGCACTATGGGCCAATGAGGACTTTTACCACATCATTTGTAACATTATAGGTCATGATTATACCAAATGATCCATGGTCATAATCATACCAATCAACAGTCCATCTATGCACGTAAGCCAAAGATGACTTTCATCACAATATAAGCATGAGGATGATGACAATGATATACGAATTCAATTAAAAGAAAAGCAAAGGATAAATTTTTAAAGATTTATAATTTAATTTATCCAGAATTCAATAATGTCCAAATTGTCAACATGATACTGCTTTGTGGAGTAAAATTCAAGAATAATATTGTATCAAAAATGATTTGGACAACAAAGAAATTAATTTTTATCATGAATAGTACCCCGGATGAATAGTACCCGAGTGAATAGTATCCCGTGAATAGTACTTCATGAATAGTACTTTATGAATAATGCCCGAGAATAGTACTTTATAAATAGTACCCGTGAATAGTACTTTGTGAATAGTACCTCGTGAATAGTATTTTAACATGAAAAACTTAAAATTTAACAAGAATGTTTAGAAAAATATCCTTGTGAAATGATACTATATGAAACGCAAATTTCAAGGATATTCTACTAATTTCACGGAGTATAGAAATAATATTTTAACAGAATGAGTGTAGAATTAGGAATACGAAATGAAATAATATTACTCACATACTATAGAGTATGGAAGAAAATATTACTTCATACGAGTATTGAACAAAAATAATATCCCTTGAGAATACCAAAGAAATAATACCCCTTACCTTAGATGAAGATTGGATACCGGGATAGTGAAGTAGCAACTCTTCTTCTTCTTCTCTATAGCTTCTTTTTCTATAGCTTCTCTATCTATAATTGCTCTTGTAAGTCTTAGTGAATTGGTGAGAATGAAAGAAGAATGAGCTTCTATTTATAGAAAAATATAGTTTCGATAATTGCACATTTTGGGGCTCAAATTATCACAGTAAGGTACCTTCATCTTTACCTCTATTTTTAATTTAGTCATGAAAGTATTATCAAACTTGCACCACCTCCCCTAATAATACATGCATGTGAATCAATAGTTCCATACATGTGAAAAAATAGTTACAGTATAGTACCTTCATCTATACCTCTATTTTTAATTTAGTCATGCAAGTATTATCAATCTTGCACCACCTCCCCTAATAGTACATGCATGTGAATCAATAGTACATACATGTGAATAAATAGTTATAAGCATATGAAATAATAGCAATTAATTGCTCATTTATCCGATTAATTACCCGATTGGTCAATAAAACCTCCAGAAATCAATTATTATCGAAATAAATGTCGATTTCTATTAACACTAATAATCCCAACACAATAAAAATATCAATTTCATCTTTAATCAACACGAACTTATTCATCATTAATATTATAACTCACAATATTTAACAACCAGATCATTTTCATAAAAGAGGGGGCTTTCCAATAAGGATTTCTCCCTATTGGCGCGCAGTTAGATGACCTAACCTCTTTCCTCGACAGAATTTTCTAGACATCGTCAATATTGTAAATAATAATATGATAACTTTGTCGTCTCAATTATTGATTTAATAATATAAAATATTATGCAGATGATATTGTGGCAATAATTGAATCAATAATATGAGAGATATTATACAGCAATTACTTTAGCAATAATTGAGTATAACTGAGTGACTTCTCACGTAAGCATCAATAATCAATATCATGTGCTACTATACAACCACGCGTATTACTATTCTTTTACCACCGGATATTTCAACAGTTTAATGGTAAAACTTTCGCTGTTATTTATATAAAAAAAAGATAATTATGTCATTTTCTAACTACGATAATACTTCCGTTGTGGGGTCCACCCATGATTGTGCCGTTGTACGAATATTTCCTGTTAAAACGAATATTCCCCGACCAATCGAATATTTTATAACCACTTGCATACTTTGCAAAAATTATAAATATTACCCATGACTATAACATTATATCAAATCCACACCATAATATTCAAAAATATATTTTGAGAAAAATAATTTTTATTCATAAAAGTTGGGGTGTGACGCCCCCAAAATAGGTATACATCACCTATTCTGAGTTGTCAAATACATATTACAGAATACAAATACAATCTTTAATATACAACAAAAAAGCTGTGACTTTTAATATAAATATGTCTTCTAGACAATATCCACTCTCAGAATAAGTCCTCATTATATTTATTATCACACTATTTAACAGAATGGTGAGGACTACTAATACTATCATCTGGTTCATCACTCAGGTTCCCCGACTCGTCCCAAACTATATTCTCATTTCACGAAGAATAACGTTGAAGAAAGGGTGAGCTCAACTAGCCCGAGAAGAAATATTATGACTAAGATAATGCGAGAATAAATTATCATTAGTCCTCAACAATGTTAAAGCGATAAAATACAATAGACATCAAGTTTAAGCTGCGCTTTGAACAAGCAATCCATTAAAAGAGTCAAGTAGAGAATAAAATCTACTATCTTTTATGATTTAAACGCGTTTTCATCAATTTTATAGGTGAGAATCGACAATAAATAATCTACATCATCCCCGCACTTCGGCCGAGGATATTCATTAGGGTCACGACCACAAATTATCCATGCACTACGGCCAAGGATATTCGTGTATTCATCAATGGTCATGATCATGCCAACAACTGTCCATCAATGCACTACGGGCCAATGAGGACTTGTATCACATCATTTGTAACATTACAGTCATGATTATACCGAATAATTCCTGGTCATAATCATACCAAGTCCATCTATGCACTACAGGCCACAGATGACTTTCATAAATATAAACACGAGGATGATGACAATGAGATAAGAATTCAATAAAACAAGTTCACGAATTAATTTATCCAGGAACTAATAACGTCCAAATTGTCAACATGATACTTCTTTGTAGAGTAAAATTCAAGAATGCTCAGAAGAATATTTCCATGAAAAGATACTGGATGAAGCGCAAATATCAAGGATATTCCACTAATTTCATGGAGTATAGAAGTTAAAACTTTAACCAACTGAGTATAATAAAGAATGGAATAACAAAAGAAATCACCAGGCATGTGATAGATAGCACAGGCAGGTTATTCCAATAGAATAATAAATATGGAACCAAGTCCGGCGTAAAACACACAGACAGGATATTCCGACAGAATAATAAATGCGGAATAATAAATAATAGAACCAGGTCAGGCGTAAAACGCACAAACAGGATATTCTGACAGAATAATAAATAACGGAATAATAGAAGAATTTCACCACGTATGCGGTACTTCGCATAAACAGGTTATTCTAACATAATAATATAGAATGGAATAATAGAAGAATTTCACCATGTATGAGGTATCAGCATAAACAAAGTTATTCCAACATAATAATATAGAATGGAATAACGGAGGGATTTCACCAAGTATATGGTATGTCGCGTATACAAGTTATGTATAGGGTATCTGGCGTGTCACTGAGTTATTCCAACAGAATAATAAAGAATGGAATAATGTAAGGATTTCACCAAGTATAAGGTATCTTGGCGATCTGAGTTATGTATAGGGTATCTGGCGTATATAGGTTATTCCAACAGAATAATAAAGAATGGAATAACAGAAGGATTTCACCAAGTATAGGGTATGCCGCGTATACAGGTTATGTATAGGGTATGCCGCGTATACAGGTTATTCCAATAGAATAATAAAGAATGGAATAACATAAGGATTTCACCAAGTATAGGGTAAGCCACGATATCTGAGTTATTTCAATGAGAATAAATAAAGAATGGAATAACATAAGGATTTCACCAAGTATAGGTAAGTAGCAGCGTATCTGAGTTATTTCAATGAATAAATAAGAATGGAATAATGAAGTTTTCTTCATGAATAAGAAAGAATAACACCCTCACTAGTAAAAAGACTTTGGATATCAAAGTAGTGAAGTAGCAGAATACTCTTCTTCTTTCTCTCTATAATTTCTCTCTCTAGAGTTTCAGTGAATTCGTAAGAAATAATGAAGGAATGAGCTTCTATTTATAGAATAATGGATTGAATAGTAACTAATTCATGAATGGTCTAGATCGATTTACTTTTAAACGAACGGTCCAAATCGATTTACTATTAAAACTTAAAGCAACGGTCCATACTGATTTACTATTAAAACTTTAAACCAGCGATCCATATTGATTCACTATTATAACTTTCCACCAGCGGTCCATAATGATTCACTAATATAACTTCAACCAACGGTCTGAAAAATTAGCATATCTCTTCATGGAATAATATTGTACCCAAATACCCGAATGCACAATACTAGAGTGAATAGTAACTCATGAATAGTAACTCGTGAATAGTAACTCATGAATAGTAACTCATCTTTAATCAACATGAACTTATTCATCATTAATATTATAACTCACAATATTTAGCAACCAGGTTGTTTCCAGGAAAGAGGGGGCTTTCCAATAAGGATTTCTCCATATTGGCGCGCAATTAGGTGACCAAACCTCTCCTTGATAGAACTTCTAGACATTGTAAATATTACAATTTAATAATATGAATAACTTTGTCGTCTCAATTATTGATTTAATAATATAACATATAATGCAGATGATACTGTGACAATAATCGAATCAATAATACGAGAGATATGATGCGACGATTCTTCGTAGCAATAATTGAGTATAACTAAGTGACTTCTTACGTAAGCATCAATAACCAATACCGTGTGCTACTATGCAACCTACGTATTCATTGTACTTTTACTAAAGGGTAGTTCAATGAAGATCAACCAGTAAAACTTCCATTGTTATTTTATAAAAAGATAATTCCGTCGTTTTCTTACTACGACAATACTTCTATTGTGGGGTCCACCAATGATTGTGCCGTCGTACGGATATTCCCCGACAAAAAGAATATTCCCCGACCAAATCGAATATTATATAACAACTTGCATACTTTGCAAAATTTATAAATATTACCCACAACTATAATATAATATCAAATTTATTTCATAATATTCAAAAATGATATTCATAGAAAAATTATCTTTATTCATAAAAGTTGGGGTCTTACATGGGGTCTTACAACCCCCCCCCTTCTTATGAAATTTTGTCCTCGAAATTAGGGTACGTACTTGGTATGTCGAAGAGGTGAGGATAACTTGACTTCATTTCAGATTCTAACTCCCAGGTCATTTCCTCAACATCGTGGTTTCTCTACAAAACTTTGACTTGAGGTATAACCTTGGAGCGTAGAATATGATCCTTCTTATCCAAGATTTTAACAGGTACCTCTTCACACGTTAAATCTTCCGCTATCTTGTCTGGTTCTAATTCAATAATGTGGTTTGGGTCTTTCACATATTTACATATCATAGATATGTGAAAAACGTTATGAACACGAGATATACTTGGCGGTAAAGCGAGTCTATAGGCCACAGTTCCTACTCGGTCAAGGATTTTGAATGACCCAATGAATTGAGGATTGAGCTTTCCTCTCTTTCCAAATCTTGTAACTCCTTTCCATGGAGCCACATGTAACAACACATGCTCTCCAACATTGAATTCCACGTCCTTTCGATGAAGATCAGCATAACTCTTTTGTCGATCTTGTGAGGTCTTTATACGTTGCCGGATCATTTGAATCTTCTCCGTAGTCATATGTACCAATTGCAGTCCCAATAACGTTGTTTCACCTACCTCATCCCAGTATACTGGAGAACATCACTTACGTCCATACAACGCCTCAAATGGAGCCATGCTAATACTTGTTTGATAACTGTTGTTGTAGGAAAATTCCACCAATGGCAAGAACTTATCCCAACTTCCTTTTAAGTCAAGGATACAGAGTCTTAATAAATCTTCAAGAGTTTGAATAATCCTCTCTGACTGTCCGTCCGTTTGAGGATGATATGCCGAACCAAATCGTAAATCCGTGACCATAGCTTTTTGCAAACTAACCCAAAATCGTGAAGTGAATCTTGGGTCTTGATCAAAAACTATGGATACTGGCATACCATGCAGTCTTACAATCGTATTTATATATATACGAGCAAGACATTCAAGTGAATAAGTTTCTTGTATAGGTAAGAAATGAGCAGACTTGGTCAATCTATCGACAATGACCCAAATCGAATCTATGCCTTGAGAAACATTAGGAATACTAGTAACGAAGTCCATGGTAATGTGTTCCCACTTCCATTCTGGAATTTCAAGTGGTTGCAATGGACCTTTTGGCACTTGATGCTCCGCCTTGACTCGTTGACACGTTAAACACCTTGAGATAAACTCTGCGATCTCTCTTTTCATATTGCTCCACCAAAATGTATGTCGAAGATCACGATACATTTTGGTACTCCCAGGATGGATTGCAAATGGTGTGTTGTGCGCTTCCATCATGATTTTATACTTTAAATAAGGGTCGTTAGGAACACAAAGTCTGGAGTTGACTCGAAGTATTCCTTCTTCATCGATTCTTACTTCCAGAATAGCACCTTCTTGCACTTTCTTCTTCATACGACGCCTCTAGGTTCTGAGGCGTAGCTTGAACAACTTTAACTTTATCGATTAAAGTCAGTTCTACTCGTATATTTTCCATCATCACATGGGTCCCTAGAGTCTTTAACTCTATCTCCATCCTTTGTAAGTCATACAAAATGGGCCTTTGCGTTGACAATATTGCATTCGTACTCGCGTATGATCTTATACTCAATGCGTTAGCTACTACGTTTGCTTTTCCAGGATGGTATTAAATGGTATGATCGTAATCTTTCAACAGCTCAAGACAACATCGTTGTCGCATATTGAGTTCCTTCTGGGTGAAGAAATATTTGAGGCTTTTATGATCTGTATAGATCTCCACTTTCTCCCCATACAGGTAATGCCTCCAGATTTTAAGTGCAAAAATGACAGCTGCCAACTCTAGATCATGAGTATGATAATTCCTCTCATATTCTATGAGTTGTCGTGAGGCATAGGCTATGACTTTCCCATGTTACATAAGAACACATCCTAACCCTTTGCCTGAAGCATCTCTGTATATGACAAATTCCTCCGAACCAGATGGTATTGTCAGAACAGGTGCTAAAATGAGTCTCCTCTTGAGTTCTTGAAAACTCTTCTCACATTCCTTGCTCCAATTGAATTTTGTATCTTTCTAAGTCAGTTGAGTTAATAGAGTAGTGATTCGAGAAAACCCTTCTACGAATCTCCGATAATAACCAGCTAAGCCGAGAAAGCTACGTACTTCGGTCACTGACTTAGGTTGCTCTCAGCTTTGAATTGCTTCAATCTTTGTCGGGTCAACAGATATTCCACGATTTAATATCACGTGCCCAAGGAATGCTACTTCCTCAAGCCAGAACTCGCATTTCTTTAACTTGGCGTAGAGCTTGTTTTCACGAAGCTTTTGGAGTATCAGCCTCAAGTATTGCTCATGATCTTCACGGCTTTTAGAGTATATGAGGATGTCATCGATAAAGAACACAAAGTGATCCAAATATTCCTTGAATACTCGGTTCATCATATCCATGAAGGCAGCAAGAGCATTAGTCAATCCAAAAGACATAACTAGGAATTCATAATGCCCGTACCGAGTTCTGAAAGCAGTCTTTGGAATGTCATCAATTTTAAACTTTAACTGATGATATCCAGAACGAAGATCAATTTTTGAAAAGAATTTGGCACCTTACAACTGGTCAAACAGGTCAATACGAGGTAACGGGTACTTATTTTTTGATGGTGACATGATTCAACTCCTGATAATCAATACAAAGTCGCATACTCTCATCTTTCTTTTTCACGAATAGAACAGGAGCACCCCAAGGAGACGTACTAGGACGAATGAAATAGATGTCTAACAACTCCTGCAGTTGGGTCTTTAACTCCTGAAGTTCTATAGGAGCCATTCGATATGGGGCTTTAGAAATGGGTTTTGTACAGGTTCAAGGTCGATACAAAATTCGATTTCACGCTCTGGGGGTAGGCCAGGAAGTTCTTCAGGGAATACGTCAGGAAATTTATTAACAATAGAAATATCATTCAAATCTGACGTATTTTTGTTTAAATCTATGACATGGGCTAAGAAAGCTTGACATCCATTTTTTAATAAACGAATAGCTTTATGACTTGATATGATAGTTATTGACTTTAGTGGTTTGGTTGCTTGAATTCACATAATAGGTTGGTTAGGAATATGAAAGCTAACAACCTTACGAAAATAATCAATTTTAGCATGATGAGTAGTTAGCCAATCAATTCCTAAAATCACATCGAATGCAAGTATTTTCAAAGATATAAGATCGACAGGTAACGTGCGGTTGCCGATTTGAATCAAACAAGACTTATAAACAGTGGATGTAATGAAAGTTTCTCCCAACAGAGTTTTAACAGATAAGTCAAAGTCTAATTTCTCTAGAGTTAAATTTAAACGTTGAGCGCAAGTAGGAGAAATAAAAGAATGGGTAGAATCAGTATCAAATAAGGTATAGACTTCACAAGAGTTTATGATTAGCTTACCCGTGATGACCTCGTTCGGGTTCCTTGCTTTTTGGGAAGTTACGAAAAGCGCTCTCACTTGAACCACTGATTTTGACTTGTTTGGGACAACCTTTGGTGTCATCATTACCGCTGGAATTGACTTTCGCTATAGGGCATATTTCCCCCTCAACTGCTTCGTCATACTCCTGATCCATGATCTGAATCATTAATCTTCGATCCATATTGAATTGGGGTTGACCGCAATGTACAGGGTAATTCAAAACTGGATGTTGGGTTCTCCCAATTGCTATCCAAAAAGAGAAATACATATCATCTATTTTAGCCTTCTTGGATCGGACTTCTCTTTCCACAATATCAAATCGTCGTGCGGCTTTTACCCATGCATCTTTCATTCTCACTCGTTCAGTTGTTTCTTCTTTCAGCTGATCCTTGACATTTGAATTCTAAGATTCCAACTTTATCATCTTATACTCTGTCAAAGAGTGCTTCTGTTCAAGCATTACATATCAGGCAACCAACACAAGCTTGAATTGTTGAATCCTTTTGCTCAACGACCGCCTGCCATTCTTCAACCTGCTCCTCTAACTCATGAATACGATTTTGCAGTTCTACATTTTGATCATAAAGTTCTCCTAATAAATTCTCCTCAGGTTCCTCTTCTTCCCCACTCTCAGCTGCTACCTCTGCGACTAGCTCGGGTGCAACTATTAATTCTTCACTCACCACATGGATATCTCTAATTTCTTCTTTGTCTGACATCCTACAATCAAGTTTAATAACTTAATTAGTACTCCCCAATAAAAATCTTTGTTATAACAAGCTATTATACTCCAATATGTATTCTTTATATGAATCTCCTCGATTCAACACTTAAAACTCTATTTGAATTCATCTCTTGATTTTTAGATGTCATTCTCAAGCACTGTCACAAAACAAGGGTTAATTGACATGCCACATATTATCCCTATATTCTGACCGACCAATTAAATAACAAATAAACTTAGGTATGTCATACTAGTGAAGGAATTACCCGTCTCTCCCCTCCTAGTTCTAGTCTCACATCTCAGCCAATGATCATATCCCTAAGCTTTGATACCAACTATAATGCCTCCAAAATAGGTATACATCACCCATCTTGAGTCGCGAACTCCTGCATTCTATTGCCATCAAAGTTCGGCATAAACCTGAGTTTCTAAGTTGTAGTCTAGTGGATTTGTACTCCAAGTGTGGGCTGGCAGATGATGCACTTAACTTATTTTTGAGGATAAAATGTCCTGACATTGTGACATGGAGCGCAATGATCGGTTGCCTTGCTCAGCAGGGGAGAGAGCAAGAAGCAGCCGTACTGTTCCGTTCGATGAAGCATGCTGGTTTGACACCTAACCAGTTTACCCTAGCTAGTCTTTTTAATGCCGCCACAAATCTGGGTGGCCCATTGTATTGTAAAAGTATCCATGCTTGTGTATATAAATATGGTTTTGAATCTGATAATGTGGTCAGCAATGCATTAATCACAATGTACATGGGGCTTGAATCTTTTCTTGATGGTTACCAGGTTTTCAACGCAATGAGTCATTGGGATGTTATATCATGGAATAGCCTTTTGTCTGGATTCTGTGACAAGGAAAGTTGTGATCCAGGGACTACAATCTTCAAGCAGATGCTTGTGGAAGGTTTCATGCCCAACACGTCCACCTATGTCAGCACTCTAAGGTTATGTACCAGCCTATCAGATATCAACTTTGGGAAGCAGGTACACACACATATTGTTAAAGACAGCCTCGACGGTGATAACTACATAGGAACCACTCTTATTGACATGTATGCCAAGTGCAGGTGTATGGAAGATGTAGAAGTGATATTTAATAAATTGTATGAGAAGGACCTCTGCACTTGGAACGCAGTAATTACATGTTATGCACAGAATAGTCAAGGGGAGAAGTCTATTCAGTACTTCAATCAGATGCTTAAGGAAGGTCTTAAGCCAAATGAATTTACAGTTGCCAGCTGTTTGAGGGGATGTTCCGGGATAGCGAGTCTTGTTAACGGACGGCAGTTGCATTCATTGGCAATCAAGTCTGGGAATTTTGATGATATAGTTGTTGCTAGTGCAATTGTTGATATGTATGGAAAATGTGGGTGCATTGATGAGGCCGAGATTATCTTTAAAGGCATGGACTCTTATGATACGATGTCATGGAACACAATCATTTGTGAATACTCACGGCATGGGCAGAGAGAAAAAGCTCTTGAGGCTTTTAAGAATATGTTAGATGAATGTGTCTCGCCTGATGGGGTCACTTTTTTAGGCATTCTTTCTGCGTGCAGATATACGGACTTGGTTGAAGAAGGGAAGAAGCATTTCTACTCAATGACTGAAGTTTATAGGCTTACACCTTCGATTGAGCATTATGCATGCATGGTCAATATTCTTGGTCGGACAGGCAAACTTGATGAGGTTGAAAGTTTCATTGAGCAGATGAATCTAACTCCTAATGCTTTGATTTGGGAGTCTGTCCTCGGTGTTTGTAAGGTTCACGGAAATGCAGAACTTGGTGAAAGAACTGCAGAGAAACTCTTTCAGATGAAACCTGGTATAGACTCAAACTATATATCATTATCCAATATTTTTGCAGCCAATGGGATGTGGGATGATTCCTCTCAGGTTAGGGCATAAACTTCCGGTTGAGGTGTTAAAAAGGAAACCGGATGTAGCTGGGTCGAAGTTGATGCTCAGATACACATTTTCAGGTTTCAAGATGCTTCACATCCAAGGATTTGGGAAGTCTATCAAAAGTTGGAGGAGCTAAGAGACAAACTTAGTTCTGTAGGCTACATGCCTAATGTAGAGGGTGTACTGCATAATGTAACTGACAGATAGAAAACGGATAGTCACGATAATCATAGTGAAAGATTGGCTGTAGCATTTGCCTTGATAAACAGCATCCCAAATAAAACAATTAGAATCTTTAAGAATGTTCGCACGTGTGAAGATTGTCATGAATATATGAAGCTCATATCAGACATCACTAATCAGGAGATAGTTGTTCGTGACATTAACCGCTTCCACCATTTTCAAAATGGTGTGCTCATGCCAAGACTATTGGTGATTTCATATTTGGGATGTAAGGTAACATTTGTGTTGGTGACTAGTTTCTAATTTTTGGATTATTGACTGCCTAGAAGTTCCTAACTTGAAGCAATTTCCATATGTAACCATTGGACTCACAATGAACATATTTTCTTATGCCCAGTTGAATGTTTGGCCTCATTGAAGCTTTCTGCATGCTGGATCACTGAAGTGTGATAAACTACAAGGTAAAAAAAAGAGAGTCTCATATATCATGAGCTCTAAGATGCAATATTTAAACTAGTTTGATCATTACTAATATCTGTTATGCTTATTTGCAGGTTCCCTGGCTTCATGTTCCCCTACTCAAAGCCCAAACAAGTTCACAACCATTATCTTATTGCAGGTTTGTTTTTTTACAAGCATTAAAGTTTCATCTCACTGCCTTGTTACATAAGTTTTGTCGTCTATGTTTTGCTTTAAACTGTTTTCTCTTCCACTTCATATTTCGATTACTTTATTAAAAACAGTTTTGTCGTCTGTCTTGTAACAACATTTGTGCATTTGTAGTACTTCTGTTGATTCTCTAACAGCTGGAAATGCAGTGCAACAAAATTTTATTGAGATACCATGATTATTTGAGGTCCATGGATATGTGACTTTGGAGTCTCGTTACTGGGAAATATGCCACTGCTCATAGTTGACATGTTATGTATGCATGACTTGTACACATCCACCTAAGCTGAATGTATGAGCTGGTGGATAATTTGACTAATGGCATACGCAGTTAATAAGGTCTCTGTGATTGCAGGTAATTATTCTAGACCATATGAACTCCTGTTAGTGAATGTTTTTGACAGTACAGTTTTTGAAAGTCAACCTGATATTAGCTCATTGATGTATGTTTTTTTGGGAACGCTGGGTCAAGGTAGATTTAACTCATTTGACATATGATACTCATGACAGTTGACTCCTGATCATTCCATTGAGAACGGTAAATGAACTTCTCTCTTTGGAAAATAATGATTGATAAACTTCAGTAACTACCAGTTTGATATTTGACAAAATTACTTGCTTTAACATAAGATTGATATTGTTTATTTTTTAAGTGCTAAACTTGTTCAATACCCACAAGTCGTATCTACGGGGAAATAACTTTATGAGTGATGCTAGCGGTCTTAAATTTTGGTCAAAAAAAAGTGCCTCAAATAACGTGTCATCATAACATTGGCTGGATAGATCTTATGTGATTGGCTATGTAATAAATTATGGCAATGTCATGCCATTTAAGAAAAAAAATTTGAAACCCCTAACATTACCCTTAACTTTATTTATCTCATGGATTGAAGTTCTCTCTTTACTCTTCATTGTTCCGTGACAACTCACGAAAACACATGCTTTCACAACTCTTTTATTTCATCCCTCTCTTATTCCTTTTTTTCCTTTCTTGTGAGCAATAATTAAATATATCGACACACTAGAGTAGTGGTGACATGATAATAATTAAATATATCGACACACTAGAGTAGTGGTGACATGATAATAAAATTATAATGATAAACTTAAAAATATTATGTTATATTATGCTATAATCAATAGAAATGAGGCTCTTTTTTTGAAACAAAATTAAATGGAAAATTGGGCTCTTTTTGTGGATATACATACTTCACGCTCCATTTACAAATTTGACAGGAAAAAGTAAAAGCAGCAAAAAAGAGAGACAACTATGACAACACACCTTAACCCTCCAATAGGAAGAAGCACTCCAAACAGTTGGAGCGGATGCACTTTGGATCAAGGTTAAAAAAAATTTAACCTTAATACAAATAGACGTTGAACAGACTAAAAGATTGTAGTTTTGAGGACTGTAAGAACAGTTTCTTTAAGACAATATTTGGTCGTGACAGGACAAATTGTCTCCCAGGATACAACAAACGCTTCAAGCAAACTCTACTGGTATGTGTATAAAGATTATCACCGAACAAGAAGGAAGAACAAAGAAGAAGGCTTAAATTATTTTTTCCCCACTATTTCCCATTTTTCTTTTTTGGGAGAAGGATAATATTATATAAAGAGTTGAGTTCGAAATGGCCATATACCAGTAAGAAATTAATCATCAGTAAATGGGATTAATTCCATCATTAATGTCCATTAAGCTTTCTTAAAGCCAACCGTCAATTTCTCATTCATATTCCATCCGTTTCTCAATAATTTTTGCTACCTGATGGAGGAGAGTAGAAAAGAAACTTGAATTGTATCTTTCCATTTTTCTATTTTTATGTTTATGAAAAGGTTGAAAAGAGGTTGAACTAATTTGGCTCTGCACTTATTTTGAGATTTTTTTTTTGTATTAATTACATTTATTGTAGTGCAGTTGCCACTATACATTAACATCATCATTTTTTGAATTTTTTTTTTTAGAATTGATATTTTCACAAGTGAAAGGGGTTAGTTTTCCAATGTACTCTCTCACCCTCTCATATGAGGGTAGACCCCATTTACTATTTATACGAAGAAAAACTTGTAAAATTATCAAATTTACTTATAGAAATATCATTTCTTTTTTTGCAACTTATTTTACAGAGTAATTTTCTCTGTTTAAAACTTAAATAAAGTGCAATGTTGAAAGTTATACTTGAGAGTTGTTATCATTTGCATTCTGAGTATGTTTTAGACTAATTATAAATTAGTATAACATAATAATTAACAGTTGTAGTAGCCAATTTCCACTGCCTCTGCCTCTATACCTTCAGCAGCTGCCACCCTGCCCTGGTAGCAGACAGTTCCTTGCCGTGTGCTCAGTCTCCCTCCCGGTTGTCCATTTTTATTATGCTACTTTTTTCTAGTTGCATATTCCATTATTACGCTATTTTTTTTGGTTTTAGAACAGATTTGGTTGGTTAAGTTTTGTAAATATATATGCCTGCCAATTCTGCTTTGAATACCTTCATCAAATGGGGCTTTTGTCATTAATATTTTTTCATGAATTGTTAAGGTCTTTGTATCTCTTGCAGAATGGCAGTAATATTGAAGCAGATGTAGACAATAATAGTAATAGAGATATTTTCCTCCTGTTAATGTCAAGATCTTCTCCGACGTCCCAATCACGTAAGACGCTCTGATCTTACACACTAAACACAGTCAACACCAAAAGCTTGACGACTTGATGGTCGATTGGATAGCTCAAAGCGTGAGAGTCAAGACAAAGTGGTTCCAAGGATTAACAATGGAGGATAAAATATCTAGAGTCTTGAGAGATAAAAATCTTAGTTGAAGGTGTGTACCTTTTCTTGAAGACTTCTTTGCTAAGTTACTCTCTCGCCTTGCCATCGTACACCCACCCGTCTGGTCGACACAATTACTCACCCTTAGTGATTTTCGCCAACCGCATGCAAGCTGTCACCTTTTTCATGCACTGTTTATGCCGCCGGCCGGTTATAACATTCACATTAATGCATTCGTAGCCACAATGATCAACCATCATGCTTCTTCATCATTACCGGTCAAAGTTGGAGATATTAAAATATCTGATGGGTCAACCCACGGATCCGACCCGATCTTGTAAGGGCTTAACGGGAACAGTATAGTGACTAGGCCAAATAACATTAAGACCTACTGGACTAACTAAATAAGCAGGCCTAAATCATTCGTCCCAATAGATGAAATATGATAACCCAACATTGCCCCCTAGTTTTTTATTAAATAGGTATTATTTAGAAAACTATAAAGGGTCCATGATATTTATAGGATTTGATATGATTGAAGTAAGCCCAAACGAAAATTTACCAAAATCCAAGCGGTGGAAGGTCAAAAGTAGAGATGGATGAAAGCTTAGGAAGTTCAATCGAAAGGCCCAATATGATAAATATCTCGAGGCTTAAACCGGACGCTTTCCATTTCAAATTCAAAATTATTATCAGCATTTAATGCGCCACCTTAGATGTACCGTGGTAAATCACAAGATAAAAAATAAACTTTACCAAATTTGACAGTTTTACCAGCCAATTTGAAATTCGGACGTCTTTTGAGCTTTTCTTCTCCTTAGAACTCTCTCTTCTTCTCTCAGAAGACTTCGACCATGGCTTCTCAAACCTCCAAGAAAGATTTTCCCATCCTCGCCACTCCGATCACAACTGTTCCCCCAAATCCCCAAACCCCAATAAAGAAAAAGGCTTCAAGTTCTAATCCCAAAGCCACCACTTCGAAAGAAGAACCCACCTTTAAATTCACCCCTACTCCTTCCAATTCTTCAAAACAAAGAACGTTTTTCCCATGCCAATACTCCTTCTGACATAACCGAAATGGGGTTAAAGAGTATTCGAACTAGGTATTCCATTCCTGACTCCCATCAGGTAAGAGTTCCAAGGGCTGAAAAGAGGATGTATCAAAGGCCGGAAGGATGGACGGCTGTTCCTACGACTATTCTTGAGAAGGGAATCTGATTCCCTCTTCATGTATTCATAATAACCCTTCTAGGGTTTATTGGCGTCGGGTTCGCCCAGTTGGTCCCGAATTCCTACATCCACATCCTTGCCTTCATTTCATTCTGCCATGAAGTAGGTGTTGAACCCACCCTTAACTTCTTTTTTACTGTCTACAAAGTCGGCCAATCTAGGGAGAAAGGATTCAAAGCGTTGAGTAAGTAATCGCCGAAGACAGGTGAAAGGTTCGACAGGCGATCCCTGGTCTCTACTCCTTCAAGCAATAAGGGATGGCATAAAGGATGGTCTTTCATCGAGGACCGTAAATTGCCTCCTCGCCGAAACCGGGCTCACAAGCGAAAAAGTTTCTCACGACGGAGATATTCCCAAGAAGCCGTGCATTTGAGATGATAGAGCTCTTTGAGAACTTCCTCTCAGAGGAGTGGAATTATTTACTTCTTACCAAGCAAGCATGGTTATATGACCATAAATGTAAGTTTCAAATCATTTGGGAATATGATTATTTGAAATTTTTAACAATATGGATCCTGATACATGTTTTTCTGTTTTCTGCAGTATCTTTGATTAGATCGACCTCTTCGGATGTGAAAGACTTTGAAGAATTTTTATCCAAGCTATCTGTAGGAGCTGCCGAACCTCATCTGCTGGAAATTCCCCCTGAAGATGTTCCAACCACAGAAGTACCCACTACTGAACTCCAAAATAATGACCCCGCCACTGATGAACTTCCTCCACCGTAAGGAACCCTTCAAGTCAATCTTCCTTTCTTTGAAACACCTATCGTCGACCCTCTCATTAATGAGCCACAAATTGATGAGCCCATTGTATTCAAGAATCCCTCAAACCTCAATGAAGAAAGAGGGTCATTAGGGAGACCTAAATCCCTCACTTGGGACATGAGACCACGAGATAGACCCAGGAACAAATCCGGAAGTAAACCCTTCATCCATTCCCACTTCTGTACCCCCTGAGCCCATTCCAACCAAGAGAAGCCTGTTTGACATACCTCTGCACGAACGGGCGAAAGTTCTTCGGGTCAAGAAGTTGAGGGCAAAGATTACCCCCTTAACCGCTGATGAACTTCGAGTGCCCACATCTTCGACCATTATTCCTCCAGCAGTTCCCATAGAAATTCAAGTGCCGGACGATGACGAGCCAATCGAATCCATACCTTCGCTCTCTCGCAAGAGGAAACAACAGTCTGACAGCCACCCAGGCTCATCATCCATTCCTTCACCGGTTCTTGAACCTATTCCTGCCCGGTCACCTTCTCCTGAAAACATATATATGGATCCTTCACCAACTCATGATCAACCCATACCTTCCCCTCCAAGACAATCACCTTCTGAATTTCAACATGATGCTATGGCCTCTCCAACCATGTGGCCTCGGTTTAATGCCAACTTCCCCTTTCGATTGTTTGATACCTTCATCCGTGAGACCGATGACCATCAATTTGGTAACAGTTCGAACATGGATCTGCTTAATGAAGGCATGAGCTATCTGGCGAAGGTAAATGGTTTTCTCTTTGATTTACATGCTTATATTTATACTTAGATATTTGAAACTGATCAAGTAATGTCGAACATGTGTAGGCGAATGCTGTATTCGGACGTCTACGTCCAAAGTCTATTGAAGTCGAAGCCGAAGAAGAGGCAATAAGAAAAGAGAACGACATCCTGAAGTCGGCTTTGGCTCGGGAAATGACTCGATATGAAAGGGTTCTTCACACTAATGAAGGTCTTCGAACGGAGTTGGCCTAGACTAAAGAGGATGTGAAAACGTCCAATGAAGAACTGAAGTCAACCAAGGCCCAGTACCAAGAGATCGTCAAGATGAATGCTGACCTGGTTCAACAGAGTGAAATAAGGATGGAGAAAGTTAAAGAGCTGAAGGCCAGCAATAAGATTCTGGCCAAATAGATCGAAAAGTTGGAGTTAGCAGAAACTCGTCATCTGAATAGGCGTCAGAAGCTCGAAGAAGAAATCCGCAAGCTCCGGGCTCTTCGGGATCTTGGACCTCCTTTAACCGATGATCTTCCCAAGTAGATCTGTGAAGAGTATCAGAAATTGGATGAGATCAACGGAGAGATCATGAAGATATATTCTGAAGGCTATGAGCTCTGTCAAGTCGCTGCAAGAGGAAAAGCGATATCGCCTAAAGTAGACTCTTCGCTTTGCTCAACTCTTCAAATGGCGAGGATAATGCCAAGTGAATATTCTGTTTTCTTTTGAAATTGTTAAAACTTTTGTGAAAATTTTATCTTTATGTAGTGGGATAATGTTATGAATAGTTAATGAAATTGCAACTTTCTTTATCATGACTTACATTTGGATTCGCTTTCTTGTCAATAATTCAAAGATTGACTGTATGAGCTTAGCTTAGCTTAGGCTATGAATCAAATAAGGTATATAATGATTAAGTTAAGAAATGAAATGAATCGAATTCAATGAATCGAATCGAGTGAACCGAACTAAACACTGAACAAAATAAAGTAATGCATACTTATCATTTTCAAGTGTGAGACAGTCATGTATAAGGTGAATTCGGTGATCCTCCTCAGACCATCAAGATCTTGTTTACCACTGGGGTGAAACAAGTATATAAGGACATTTGTTTACCACTGGGGTAGAACAAAGATATAAGGACATTTGTTTACCACGGGGTAGAACAATTTTATAAGGACCATGGAACTTCTTTTACCACTCTGCAGAAGACAAATTCATAAGGACACACCGACAATAAGGTCGCCATCGAATGGCCCGTGAGTCCAAACCATACCTCCTTACTTCGGTGAATTTTGTTTACCACTCGCGGTAAAGTAAAATTAAAAGGACTAAGGAATTTTTTTACCACTCGCGGTAAATCAAACCCATGAGGACACTCCTTTCGAAAAGGCTGCCATCGAATGGCCAGCGAGTCCACCCCGTCCTCTATACACCGATGAAGTTTGCCTACCCCGAAGGGCCTGCCAAATTCATAAGGACCACCTTCCGAAAAGGCTACCATCGAATGGTCAGCGAGTCCCCCCCGTCTTCCTTACTCCATTGTGAACTTAGGACCAGTATGAAGAAGATCAATTTGCAAAAAAGTGAATCTTTTATTGATGATGAACCGCCATTTACAAACTTCTGATAAACTGACTCGATCTCTATTGAAAGTATTTCCGAAGTCTGCCAGCATGCCAAGTGTTCTTGATCTCGGATCCGTCCAATGCCTTTAACCGATAAGTGTCGGGCTTTGGTACTTCAATTACTTCATATGGCCCTTCCCAGTTCGACATCAGCTTTCCCATGTTCTGAGGTGTAGACGCTTCGACTTCTCTGAGGACGAAGTCCCCCACCTCAAATCTGTGAAGCTTTACCCCCTTATTGTAATGTTTGGCCACTCTCCGTTGATATGCTGCCAGCTTGATCAAAGCCACCTCTCTGACTTCTTCCAACAGATCCAAGTTGACTTTCAGTCCTTCTTCATTGTAGATCTCTTTAAACTGACCGACCCGAAGACTTGGGGATCCAATTTTAACTGGGACTAAGGCATCAGTACCATAGGCCAATCTGAAAGGTGAATCCCCTGTGGTAGTCCTTGGTGTAGTCCGATAAGCCCACAACATTAATCGAGTAGCCTCCTCGGCAATCTTCCTTTAGCTTCATCCATCAAGCTTGATCCTGTTTCATTGCCGTTCTATTGGTCACCTCAACTTGCCCGTTCGACTGTGGATGAGCCACCGAAGTCTTCTTGTGCTGAACTCCCAGCTCCTTCAGAAATCTTTCAAACTTCGATCCCACGAACTGGCGTCCGTTGTCCGATATCACCACCTTAAGAATTCCAAATCGGAATACTACGGACTCCTTCATGAACTTCAAGCACTCTTGCTCCGTTATCAACCGAAGTGGCTTCGCTTCTACCCATTTAGTCATATAATCGATAACAACTATAACAAAACTGACCTGACCTTTGGCTTTCGGCAAAGGACCCAGTATATCTACCCCTCAGACAGCATAGGGTATAGGAGATAATATCGAGTATAGCTCTTCTGGTGGCTAATGTGGGATCGGACTGTTGAGCTGGCACTTCTCACACTTCTTCATATACTCTGTAGCTTCCTTGAAGATCGTAGGCCAGTAGTACCCCTGCCGAAGTACTTTGTAAGACAATGACTTAGCAGCCATATGGTCGCCGCAAATACCCTCGTGAACCTCCCGAAGAGCATACTCAGCCTCAGACGGAACCAAACACTTCAGCAATGGTGATGAAAATGCCCTTCGATAAAGATCCCCATCAATAAGAACGAAGTTGGCACTCTTGTACTTGATCTTCTTTGCCATCATCTGATCCGAAGGAAGGACGTCATCTGCCAGATATTCAATGTAGGGAGTCATCCAACAGCTGGAACGTTCAATGCACATCACGGCTTCATGCTGAATACTCGGCTGCTGCAAAACCTCCAAATAAACCGACCCATTGAAGACATCCGCATCCGTAGTGGCCAGCTTCGACAAGGCATCGGCAATGGAATTGTCATTACGTTCTATGCCCTGCAACTCGTAAGAGACGAAGTACTGAAGCCGGTTTTTCAACTCTGCCAAATACTTGATCATCCTCGTTCCACGAGCTTCATAATCTCCCAACAATTGCTTGACAACCAACTAAGAGTCATTGTAAATGATCAACTTCTGAACTTCTAGACTCTTCGCCAGTCGAACTCCTACTAGCACTGCTTCGTACTCGACCTCGTTGTTCGTTGCTTTAAACCCAAATCTGATGGTCTGTTGCACCTTAAACCCCTCTGGACTTGTCAAAATAATTCCTGCCCCACTGACATTCGCAGTAGAAGACCCATCTGCATATAGCGTCCATGAGCTCGACGACCATGTCAAGAAGCGCAATTGCTCGACGGACGTCTCGACTTTCCTGGCATTTCAAAGATCTCGCTTCGAGAACGAAAGCATTCCACCATGAAATCGGCTAAGGCTTGACCTTTGATAGCAGTTCAGGGATGATATTCGATGAAAAATTGGGATAATTCCATCTTCTATGCTGCTAGTCTCCCCGAAACTTCTGGCTTGCTCATCACCTTATTCAGTGGTTGATCCGTGTAGACGACCAGGAGCCGACCTTGAAAATATTGCTGAAGCTTTCGACTAGCAATTATCAAAGCAAAGGCAAATTTTTCAATATTTGGATACCTGGTTTTGGCATCTCTTAGGACATGGCTGACATAATAAACCGGATGCTGCTTTCCCCCTGCCTCCCGAACCAAAACAGCTCCCACCGCCGACGAACTAGCTGCCAGGTATAAGTATAAGGTCTCAGCAGGTGCAGTTTCACCAATAAAGGAGCTGAAGATAAATATGTCTTTATGCCTTGGAAGGCATCTTCACACTCCGAAGTCCACTGGAACGTCTTTGCATTCTTCGGTCCCTTCAGTGTATCGAAGAATAGTAAGCATCTCTCTGCAGATTTGGACATGAACCTCCTCAAAGCTATAATCCTACCAGTCAGACGTTGAACGTCTTTGAACGACTGAGGAGTCTTCATGTCGAGAATAACCTGGATCTTCTCCGGATTGGCCTCAATGCCCCTTTGACTGACCAGATAACCCAGGAACTTTTCTGCGCCGAGCCCGAAGGTACACTTTGCAGGATTGAGCCTCAACTTGTGGTGACGGACAGTCTGAAAGCATTCCTCCAGATCATCCAAATGCTTCTGAACATTCATGCTTTTCACGATCATATCATCCACGTACACCTCCATGTTCCTCCCCAGCTGCCTCTCGAAGATGAAATTCACCATTATCTGGTAAGTGGCTCCAGCATTTATCAGGTCAAATGTCATCTTCTTATAGGCATACACCGAACGGTGTGTGATGAAAGCTGTCTTTGGAATGTCTCCCTTGCACATGGAGATTTGATGATAACCTGAAAAAGCATCCATAAAGCTTAGTAGTGTATACCCCGAAGTTGCATCAATAAGTTGATCAATGTGGGGCAGAGGATAGAAGTCCTTCGGGCATGCTTTGTTCAGGTCCGTGTAGTCGATGCAAACTCGCCATTTCCTGTTCTGCTTTTGCACGAGCACTACATTCGCCATCCACTCCGGATAATCGATCTCAAAGATGAAGTCGTGACTATCGCCCCGTAATCTCCTCATCAATGATCCTCTGTCGCTCAAGTGCAAAGATTCGCCTTTTCTGTCGAACTGACTTCTTTGATGGATCCACATCCAGTCGGTGCTCGGCAATCTTTTGGCTGATCCCAGGAATGTCTTATGGCTCCTATGCAAAGATGTCCGCATAACAGCGAAGAAGTTCCATAAGGTTTGTCCGGAGAGGTTCCGGCAAACCCGAACCGATCTTCACCGTTTTGTCCTTCTTCCCCAGAATTAGCTCGATCTCCTCCGTCTCTCCTGCAGGAACAACCAATGGCTCCGAACTGCTTTCAGTGAAGGGCTCGATCTCAATTGTCATGGTTTGTTTTTGTTTGCTGACCCCTACTCCCGAGGAAATAACAACGTTCCGATAACAGCGCCGGGCCAGATCCAAGTCCCCTGCCACCTCTCCAACTCTGTGTACTGTGGGGAACTTGATTTTTAAGTGAGAGATGGAAGTCACAGCTTGGAGAACTGTCAGAGTAGGTCTTCCCAGTATGGCGTTGTAGGTCTAATCTACATGCACAACATAAAATTTACATGTTATTTCTACCTGTTGTGGAGCGAAGATCAAGATGATGATGGTAGCTCAATAGTTCCTGCCACTTTGACTGGATCGTTGCTGAAGCCGTATAGGGGAGCTTCCTGCCCAACCTCCATCTTCCGCCCATCAAGATGCATCCTCTGATAAGCATAGGCGTATAGAATGTCCACAGAAGATCCGTTGTCAATCATCATTCGCTTCATATCCACCGAACCCACTTGTGTTGTGATCACCAAGGCTCCTTCATGGGGTTCGATGGGCTCTGAAGGATAATCTGCATCACTGAAGGATATAACTGCCCCTGGAAACGGTCTGTCGATCTTCGGGGGAGCACCCACCACGGACATGACCGAGTCCAGATATCCTCTCCTCTTCTTCCCTGCCAATTTCCCTGCCGTCCCACCAATTATTACATCAACGACGTGCCTTGGTGTCGATTCTTGAAAGCAGTTAAAGGGGAACCATTTGGACCGTCTCGAAGCAGTGCGGTCAACATTCTTTGCTTCTTCTTTGGTCCCTCCCGGCCACATATTGAACCAATAAACCGCTTTGAACCTTGCTCTCTATAAAATCCTTCAAATTGTAACACTCATTAGTGTCATGACCCGCGGCTTGATGATAGGCACAATACTTTCGAGCATTGCCCTGTCCTGGCTTGAAGTTATCACGAGGTGGTTCAAAGAACGGTTGGCCCCTAATCTGATCCAGAATCACCGACCTATCCGTGTTCAGTTTGGTATAAACCTTGTTCACCTTCGGGGTAGGAGCAGGTGGGCGATTACTTCCTTGTCACCACGAGTTGTTATACTTCTTCAAACTACAATTGGGCCGATCATTATACCCTCCAGCCTTCTTCTGGTCGCCTTCAGCTTTTGGAGCATCCGCCTCTTTCATTCGGTCTGAAGAAAGACGTTTCAGGCTATTCATAGCCTCCTCTACCACAATGTAGCCTTCTGCTTTATCAAAAGCTTCAGCTAAGCTTTTCGGATGGTAAAACATCAACTTCTTCATCAGTTTCTCAGACTTCACCAGATCCAGGCCGTTTTGAAACAACCCTACAGCCTGAAGATCATTAAGGTCGGACACCTGACCAACCGCTTCTCTGAACCTCTACATATACTGACCAAGGATTCATTGGTGGCCCAGACGGACTGTGATAAAGAAAGTCATGGGCTTCCCCTTCTTCTATTGCTTCCAAGCAGGCATGAAACTTGTCACACAGCTTGGACCATGACGAGACTGAATCTGCAGGTAGAGTCCCCATCCACTGCCTCGCATCCTTTCTCAACATTGTGACGAACGTATAACACATGGCAACATCGGTAAAGTCATAATAATCCATCAGCCGGTCGAACGTCTGGCTATGGTCATAAGGGTCCCCAAACCCATCGTAACTCTCCATGTGAGGCAACTTCTTGGTGGTGTCCGCCTTCTTCTTAAGAATGTCCGAGGAAAAAGGGGACGCCTTCTTTCCCGGAGTGTCCTTCACCTGTTGAACCTCGGCTAACTGCTTCCGGAGCTCCTTTAACTCCTTCACCAAAAAATCCACACCTTCTGGCTGTGAGGAGACCTCTTTCTCCAGCGATTCCTTCTTCTTCGGAATGGACCGACCCTCCCTAACAGAAACTACCGCCCTTGATGGGCTTCTAGACTTGCTTCGACGTGTGGTCCTTCCCTCACGATGAGAGTGCTCCTGACGCTGCTCTCTCCTTCTACTTTTTGGCACAATCTCCCTCGACCTACTCCTTCGTCTGCCACCATCCCGGCCCTGAGAACCGACGATAATAAGTGCTCCCTTCGATGCCTCAGGAGTTCTGCTCCTCGATCTCCTTCGGTCATGGGAACGGCCTCGAGATACATGTGCAGAATGCTCTGGTTCCTTCCCCTCTCGCCGTGGTACCTCCTTATGCCTGCTACGCCTCTCGGACTGGACATAAGTGGACGCCTCATCCTTCAGATCGGCCATCCGAAGCATTTTCACAACTATATCTTCCCTCTTTTTTAGAAGAACTTCCAAAGCTTTATCTGCCTCTTCGGCCATCTTTGCCAACTTGGTAGTTCTGTCATCCCGACCACTTCGGTGATGCGTTTTAGGCGGAGAACCCTCCACCTGTCTCCGATCCTGATCACGGTCTTTGTCATCAGCAAACACCAACATCCAACTGGCCCCACCATGAGCTCTCGAACGAGAACCCTTAGAAACATGCTTGAAGCGGTGTTTCACTCTCACGAAAGCACTCTTGAAGGACCCAGACGATCCTCGATGAAATGTCTTTGGACAGACGAGTGGCGACTCTCCTACCATCTTCCGGCAGATATCTCGCTCTACTCCTCACCATCTTCCGACGTAGAACAAATAGATCTTTGTGATTGAAAATTTCAAGACACTAGAACTCAGCCCTCCTTCTAGCGCCAATGTTAACGCCAAGATCTTCTCCGACGTCCCAATCACGTAAGACGCCCGATCCTGCACACTAAACACAATCAACACCAAAAGCTTGACGGCTTCGACCGTCGGGGGATAGCTCAGGCGTGAGAGTCAGTACAGGCGGTTCCAAGGATTAACAATGGAGGATAAAATATCTAGAGTCTTGAGAGATAAAAAATCTTAGTTGAAGGTGTGTACCTTTTCTTGAAGACTTCCTTACTAGGTTATACTCTCTTTCTTTGCCATCGTGCCACCCACTCATCGTCGACTATACGTCCCCCACTCTTGATGATTTATTGCAATCGCATAAAGTCGTCACCTTTTTTTCATAATCTTTATTTATCTGGCCGAAATAGGTTATAATCTCATCCACATTAATGCATCATAGCCACAATGTACCAACCATCATGTTTTTTCATCATTACCGGTCAAAGTTGGAGATATTAAAATATTTGATGGTTCAATCTACGGATTCGACCCGATCTTGTAAGGGCTTAACAGGAACAGTATAGTGACTAAGTCAAATAACATTAACACCTACTGAACTAACTAAATAAGCATACCTAAATCATTCGGCTCAATAGATGATATGATGACCCAACACCTCCAAAACGTTGTGGATTCATTCTATAGTCATAAAGAAGTTGCCATCATTGCTAAAGCAGATCCACTGGTCGTGTGGAATGAGTCTTTTTCTGTTAACAAGGGCAGGGTGGGGAGCGTATTAGTGTGGCCCCATGGCGTCAATATTTTTATGACGAGTGTATTTTCTTCCTATTGGCTAAAACAAGTGGGACCATTACACGAAACCTCTGAAGTAGCCAATCAGAATTATAAAAACACGTATCAATTTATTCAAACCAACACAACGACATTGTTACATCGTATAGGCCCCCCCTCCTCCAACTGGTAATTCTATCAAAAAGATTTAATTGATCAAACAGTCTCTGCAAGACATTACAGAGTGTTTCGACACCACTACAACTCCAACCAATCCTCTGGGAAATCGAGAGGGACACGCTAATGGCGAGAACATTTGTGTTAATTTTATGTTTATTGCTTGCATTTTCATGGGTACCCATCTCTTATTGTTCGAAGAAGCCAGTTGGGGTAGCTAGAAAAGAAGATATCCCTTATATAAAATGTGGCGTCTGTGAAAAACTTGCACATCAGTTATACCAACAAGTCCAGAATAAACAAGCTCAGATCTCTCCCAAAAAGGTAATCTTTTAGAACTGGTTTTTTTCCCCAAGCTCCCAAATATTCGAATTTAAGAACTGAGTTTGCTGTTTATATGTATTTTGCACAGTATTATGTATTGGGTTTATTTCCAATCTATGTAATTGAGTGATTGGTAATTGTTTATTTTGTTGGTATTGACTGTGACTTGTATAGTTTTCAATTTCACCTACTGGGTAGTATTAGTATTGTCCATATGTTTATATATAGGGGTGTTTGATTGGGATATATTTGTTCTGTTAATTTTGTGATCAGATTTCAGAGTATGAAATCATTGAAATTTCGGAGAATGTAATTTGAAGAAGCAAGAAGCTGACTGGATCCTTAAAATTATTATTGTTGAACAAGGAGATAGATTGGAGGTAAGAATGATGTATTCTGGTTTGTTTCTTTAACCTCGTTGAATGATTTGGAATGGATATTTATGATTAAGAATAATTATTCTTCAAAGCTAGCTGAGAGAACTTATCCCAAAAATAAAAGAGTGAGTGATAATTAATATGCCGATGTAATAGGTAAGTCCTGAAAATATGTTATTTAAAACGAGGATGTGTTGCATCGTAGGTTTTCTTATTAGAAATCTTTAATGCTTTTCTGATGCTAAATTTAGGTACAATATCTGTTCTTGAATTCTCACTTCCATTTTTCTTTTGTTTAGCTTGTCGAATATGACTCCGAAGGACATTGCAATTCAGAATGCAAAACAATTGAGCGGGCTTGTCAAGAGGTGACATTATTCTGTTGGTCTTAATATCATTAGCTGCTAAATTGTTTGACTCTCTGGTGAGGGATCTACTGTTGTTTTTAAAGTAGCTTTAACATGGAATTGAAACACAAGAACTTGCAATTTGTAGTCTCTGATCGAGTCTTTTTAAAAGACTGGTGTTGGTTTTACCAGTTTAGTTTCTGCATTTTTTCCTTCTCTCTTTGAACTTACCTCAACACTAAATATTTCTTACACTTATACTACAAGAAAAAGGCCTTACGGCGACGAGATATGGCGACCAGTGCTAAAACCTGTCGCCATATGACTTATAAGCCGACGGGTATTTATATCCCGACGGTATAAATTAGGCGGGAAGGCTGACACTAATTTAATGGTACTAAAAAAATAAGGCGACCGTAGTACCGTTGCTATAGGTGTTAAAATACCGTCGCTATAGAGGTATAATCCGACGATTTGTACCCGGTTAGTATAGATTAGGTGGGAAGTCTGGCGCCAATTTATTAGTACTGAAAATATATGGCGACCGTAGCATCGTCGCTATAGGATCGGAAATATCGTCCCTATAGGAGTATAATCCAAAATGAAATTATTTGCAAAAATGTCCCTCCATTATTTTCACGCCCGCCCTCTCCCTCAATTTCACTCCCTCAGATTAGAAAATACATTCAGTCGAGCCCTATCTCCTTCAATCGTCCCTCAGCGACAAAAATCAACATATTCATCAAAATCTTAAAATTCCTCCTATAAGTCATTAGTATCCGAAAGAAAATGATCAGATTGAACTTGTGGTATGTTGTTATTGGAGCATATGTGTTTTTGTTAAGAATAGAAATATCTAGTAACTTGATTGGCTGATATAGAAGGTACTGCATAAAGAGCAGTACTCTCTTATTAGAGAGGAGAGATGAATCGAAGCTCATCTTGACTGCAATACCACTTGCAATTTTTTCAATCATCTTAGCTTTCAGTTCGACCCATTTGCTCTAACCACTGTTGGTACCTGGGGCCGATGACCAGCTCCACGCTTCTCAAATCATCATGTCATCGGAGCTGTCGGACCGGAGAGTCTGGCTTTCGATCCCAAAGGCGAAGGGCCCTACACCGGAGTCGCCGATGATCGGATTCTTAAGTGGGAAGGACAAATCAATGGTTGGGTTGATTTTGCCGTCACTTCTTCCCATAGGTACCAATTAAATAAAAACCTTTCTTTTTTGTTTTGCTACATTTCTTTCTCTGTTTGATTTTTATTTTTATTTTTTTAAATTATAATTATCTGTATGCAATTCCTTACCATTGAACTAACTTTTTAGGGGTTGTGTACTTGTGCTGATCATTTGCCCCTCTATATCCCTGTTATGAGAGTACCATTTGCCTTGGATACATTAGAGATTAATGTTTCAATTTTAAAATTTAATAGTAAATGCTTATTGCGCACCTAAAATTTAGTCCAATTTAAAATTTAAAATACAAGGATTGCACAGTTGGATCCAAGACTTTATCAAAGGTATATGCAGACAACAGGCCAGATGACAAACTCATTATGACTGGGTTCTTCTCATATGTGGGTAGTTGATGCAGCTCATAACCAGCACTAAGAAGTATTCAGGCGCAGGTTTCAGAGATATTTTCGGGGATATATTTAGTTAATATTCCCTCAATTCCTAAATAAGTGACGTTTTAGAGTGTTTCACACTTATTAAGAAAGTCATTTATTGCTCCAATTCTGTCATTAAGATTAATATGAATTGTCCCAATTATCCTTGCATGAATTAAGGAAATATGTATAAAGTTGCCTAGATAAATGAGAGAGAAATTATGAAAGAATATATTTGAGGGCGATAGAGGAAAAATAGTAATTAATGCTTTCTAGAAATTTGTAAACGTTAAATATATTGGAAAATTTTGAACTCCCTAAAACGTCAAATATATTTGGGATTTATTGGTCTGGATCGACTTTTTTGAACTATTTATGATTATTTTCGTACTGGTTAGAAGAGTGCATTTGGAAATTATGTTATAGGTTTAATTATGGTTATAAGAGTGATGGGATTGGGATGTTTGGGATAGTTTTTGGCTCAAAAAAAGTTTGTTTCTGAAGAGAAGACTTCTGTTAGAGTCTCTCTTTTCGTTTGATATTGTTGTTTGTGCCAAGATCAAATATCTAATGAAAAAAGGCCTTTTGTCATCTGTTACTGCTCTTGTTTCTCTTTACTGCATGAGATAGCCTGCAAGCAAAACACCTGAATGTACTTAGAGAGGGAGCTTAGAGGACCTCTTTTTTAATAAAAAAATATTATCTTATTTCTTTCCACAAGGTTATTGCACGAGGACTGCACTTTGGTGTTGGATCTACTCTGTCTGCAGTAGACTTGAAATCAAATCTGATGATGTACAATGCTAAACACATTCTCATAAATTTTATTAGGAAATCTATTTTGGAGCTTTGGCGTGCTACTTGTTACATAAACAATGTAAGCTTATAGCCCAAAGAAAAAATTAGGCCTTTTCACCTTATCGTTATTGAATAAAAAAATGAATAGAGGGTGAGAGGAACAAAAGCTACATCCTTTCCTTAGATAACTCTCGGATATGTTTTGAATTTTCTTATATTTAATTCGAGTATAGTTGGTTCTATAATCTGTTTACTGATTTTTATATGTTGCTTGTTTAGAAACATTAATCCTTTTCCTATAAACTAAGAACTTGAAAGAAAAATATCCAGGCCTTTTTGCCCTTATTTCTGAGATGATTCCTTTTGAGAGCTGGAGGTGTTTTGAATTTTCCTCTTTCATTTAAATTGGGTGTAGTTGGTGATTAAAATGTTGAAACAGTAGTGTGTATCTTAAACAAGAAAGGAATGAAACAATGTTGTGACATTTCTAGATTTTGAAGACTTTTAGCATGAATAACATAAGGTAGGATGGCGTGGGTCAGATATGTTCTTGTTTGTTCTTAAATTAGTAATAAACCTCGAAAGCTATTGTTCTCATGGTGTTGTCAGAGAGGAAATTGATTTCGTAAAAACTGAAGGGACGTAGTGATAATACCCATATTTTTTGGGATGAGGAGGCTAGATTGCGATTGTGGTGCTCTTAAATTGGAGAAAGGAGAGAGGTTTAAAGTTTTAACTCTAAAGTGATAGTTCTTGCCTTTTGGAAGCTAAGTGAAAATTAATATTATTTAAGTTTGTAACATTGACAATTTACTATTAGTATAATATAATATAAAGCTCCTCCTCCTTTCTTTTTCTCTCTATAGAGCTATCTTGTAGCTTCTGCAATGGCAAGGAAGACAGAGGAAGGGGAGGAGGGTTTGTTTTGGGATGGATTTATAGAGGGGATGCCTGTGTTTGCAAAGGAGTTGATTGCTGGTGGTGTGGCTGGTGGGTTTGAGACTGTTGTCGCTCCTCTTGAGCGTGTCAAAATCTTGTTTCAGGTACAATTGATTAGGTGCTTTTTTGGTCTATTTTGACTTAATTACGGGTCTTGATTTGAAATGATCGGTGATGTTGAAGTAATCTTTAATGGGTTGGATTCAGGAACTCTTTTTTAGTATTCTGGGTTTGTCATAATTAAGGATCATTTGTGTTGTTTTTAGTGAATTTGTAGTTTATGATCTCTGTGGAACTTGTGATTAGTTAATTATACGATAATGCTGTTTGTTTGTTTTTTCATATCTCAATTGGGTGTGGGTCAGTGACTATTTCAATTATTTCATTTGTAATCTTGTTTGATTATCTTTTGTTAAACTCGTTGCTGAAATTGATTGTATAGAGATGGTTCTAGGAGATGCAGTCGGTCACATTGTTTAATGATTGAGCAAATTAACATTAGATTGACCTGCAACTAAGTAAAAGAACTTCTTTTAGTATCAGTGATCGAATTCTCAAGAGATTCATCAGCAATCTTGGGGGGAATGATCAGAACATTTATCCCGCAATTCATTTCCTGATTTTTTGTTTTTCTATGTAATTGGGTTAGTTGTTCAAGTAGCAAGGGTAATTCTTTCAGGAGTAATGCTGTGTTGGGGATGTGGTGCATCCAGTTAGACATAGGTAGTGTGAGCCATGCATCCTGGATAATGTTGAACTGTGATAGTAGTGACCTTAATACTAGGCAGAGCTCAAATTCCTTTCATTTTTGGTGATTTGGATCCTACAGATGTACCAACAAATATATAATGCAACTCAAAAAAAATAAAAATATTACCCCTCATGCAATCAGGCCTAATCCTTACAGCAGAAAGACGATAAGACTTTAAATTTCAAAGAGAAACTAAGATATCAGAATAGCCACAGGATAACCACAGCACTTGTATTTCCTCTTCAAAAATACATAAATTTGGTCGTGAACTGCTACTATTCTACTTAGATATATAAAAACCCACTTGAAAAATCAGATATTGAAGACACTCATTCTTTTATTTTTATGTTTCCTATTTCCAGACCAGAAGAGCTGAGTTCCAAAGTGTAGGGCTCTTGGGATCTTTCAATAAGATTGCTAAAACAGAAGGACCACTTGGTTTCTATAGGTAAATGTTTATTTTTATTTTCAGTTCATTCCTTAAGATGTTTGTTTCCATAAAGATTGTTTCTGTATTTCAATTCCGGTAAATCTAATGTCTATGGCGTGAATTATCTTCAGAGGGAATGGAGCAAGTGTTGCTCGAATTGTTCCTAATGCAGCATTGCATTATATGGCCTATGAACAATATAGGCGCTGGATTGCATACAGTTTTCCTGGCATTGGAGGCGTTCCCGTTCTTGATCTTGTAGTAGGATCATTTTCAGGAGGGACAGCCGTTCTTTTTACCTATCCTCTTGATTTAGTTAGGACTAAATTGGCTTATCAGGTACATAGCTTCAAGTCTTTAACTAAGGCCTCTCTCTCTCTCTCACACACACGCACACCAAAAAAAAAACACAGTCAACGCGCAAAAGACAGTCATGAGCGCGCGCGCACGCTTATATATATAAACAAATTTATTTGGAGTCACTAAAGATAAAAGTACATGCACAACTCCAAACAATCTCCATCATTTTTTCTTTCAATTCGAGTCTAATGATATTGAAAGTTCAGTTGTTTTCAGTTCCATACATTTGATCGTACAGGTTGTGGGAACCCCTAAATTGAATGTTAAAGGGATAATCCCTTCTGAAGAAGCTTATAAAGGAATTCTGGATTGCTTTTCAAAGACTTATAAAGGGGCAGGGATAAGAGGCCTGTACCGTGGTGTGGGTATGTCATACTTCTGCTGTTTCCTTTATTCTGCTTACATCCCTTTACAGTGTTCTCATCTAACACTTAAATTCACTCGTGTCAGCTCCATCACTCTACGGAATATTTCCTTACTCGGGGTTGAAATTTTACTTCTACGAGGAAATGAAAAGCCGTGTACCAGAGGAACATAAGAAGGGTATCATGGTGAAACTTGTATGTGGATCCATAGCAGGTGTATTGGGTCAAACTTTCACATATCCTCTTGATGTCGTTAGGCGGCAAATGCAGGTAGAATTAAATCCCATTTGGAAGAGTTAACAAATAACGCATCCCTACCATTTAGTGGATTCTTAGATATCACTTTGTAGAAATATATAGATTTCAGCTTAATTTTCACTTTTCTGGTGATAAGATCTACCTAATTCTTCTTATAGTTGGAGAAGGTTTTTGCCCTTAATAATGAGAGTTAATAGTTCATTGACTGAATCATCTTCAATTTGGAAGTTATTCTATTGTATTTTGTTTGTTTCACTATTTTTAATATTTCCGGTCATTGTTTCTCTCTCTTCATCAAATAGATATTCAAATTTATACATATAAGATGAAGTTACTTTTTCGAAATACAATTCTATTTCAACATGTAGCCTTAAATTGCAAGTACAGAGTATTTTGAATTTATTTGTGCAACTCAAAGTTTAGAATGTTAAAAGAGTGATTAAAAGCACCTTGACAGGTCCAGCAATTCTCGACATCAAACAGTGCAGACATGAAAGGCACACTGGAAAGTCTTGTTATGATAGTACAAAAGCAAGGATGGAAGCAATTATTTTCAGGGCTCAGTATCAATTACCTGAAGGTGAGATTAACATAGTTGTTTGAATGCTGATTTTGCTGTTTTTGTTCGTCATATCTAAAATTTTCAATGCACTTATTACAGGTTGTACCCTCAGTTGCAATTGGCTTTACTGTTTATGACACCATGAAAGCATCCCTTAAGAGTTCCATCCCGAGATGAAGCTTGTCATAGAAGTAGTGACGAAGCAAACAACCAACCAACCATCATCCTTGCAATCTTAACTATTTACTACAACTCCGGAGTAATCATTTTTCTACTCAGTTATATGAGCTTTCCCTGCCGTGTCAATCATTGTTGAGGTTCTCCTACCTCTGAGGTTCTTCTATTCTTTTGAGCTTTAACATAACCATTAGGTAGATTACTATTTTTTCCAATAAATACACTGCACTGAGGTAGCAAAGGTCGCGTCGTGTAGATGTCCTATCAGGTGGCTCCTCCATACCTTTGGAGATTCCCTCCCAGTGTACATAAATAAAGAGCACCACGAAGAATATAGGTACATAGATCTTTCAGATCAAGGGTTATAGATGTTAATTGGTAAGCAAGCCCACAATAATTTGTTTGGGAAACTGTTGCATATGATTGTTGTTGGAAATCGATATATTGATTGTTATTGATAATTTGGAATCAATGAAAATTCATTTTCTCTCCATTGTGACTTGGTTAACTTTCTAATACATAAAATATGTCATTGCTGTGTAAAAGCTCTATACTGTGCCATGCCATCAAGGATTATATTATTTCGTAAGAATGAGTAATGTCGTCTTTTGTTAATTTAGAATGTATCTCACTAAAGGATGATCTATAAATTGATCCAAGTTAGATTATCTGATTATTTTTCCTTGATGCATGTAGAAGTTGAAGATTTTCTAGTTCATCTAAATTATAGGACTGTAAGAAGGAATTGGATATTTCGTATAGTGGAGAAGAAACCATAGTTCTCTGTCTGAACAGAAGTTTGCAAATGGAGTAATGATGTGTGGGAAGATGTTTCTTAAAGCATCTATAGTGCATAAAAAACTACTAAATTGTTGGAACTGTGAAAATCTAATCTAATAAAAAGAAAACTTGTTGAACATTACACTTGCAAACTACTAAATTCTTCCAGTTGTATTCCAAAACAACCATTATGTACAACCTGGTTAATGTTCATGACATAAAAAATTCTGGTATCATCATAAAAATATTACCCTAGAGCATTGAACATTGATCAAGGTATAATGTAGACAAGGCTGAGTAATTAATTGTTTACTAAAAAGTTTTTGAATTTCATCAAAACATAATTTACAATCTGAGGATGTTCATGACATCTACAAAATTCATCTCATCTCCTATATAAATACACGAGTGTAGTTAAAATTTACAATGACAATTAAATAAAAGCTTTTACCAGTAATCCCCACAAGAGCATTTACCATCTCTAAAATGATGGAACCGCCAACAATCAGTTCCCTGCCAACAATCTTCGACATGATTTTTATGGCATTGTGACAATCACCACATATCCTCAAATTCTTGATGATCCTAAGAGTTGTCCTTGCTGGAGTACTAATCAAACCATACGCAATAGCCAAAGCGCTCACTATGATACATGAAGCACATATCTCGTGTTCTCATAAGCATCTCCTTTGTATGGATTTGTACACCGATATTCACTAACCCTATTCTTCCCTTCAAGCATATTCAACGGTGAATGCTTCTTTGCCAGAGGCATAGGGAGTTTATCAGCTATTTCGTAGATGGATCCAAAGAGACCAACAATTCCTTAGCACGATCTTCAAGCTCAATATCTCCATGCATTCGGGAAAGATTAACCAAAGCCTCCCAAATTTCAGCTGTGGGCTCAATTGGCATATTCTCTACAAACTCCATGGCTTCATTCAAATGACCAGATTTTCCAAGAACATCAACCACACCTAGATAATGCTCATTCCCAGGAACAACTCCATAATCATTCTTCATAGACACAAAATGTAATAAACCTTCTTCGACAGCTTCTGCACTAGCACAAGCCAATAAAACTACAACAAAGGTATCCGCATTGGGCCGCAAACTAACCTTCTTCATTTTCTCAAACAACAGCAACCCATCACCCTGCCCATTATTTGAATACCCGTATATCATCAAATGCCATAACCACATATTTCTCTCGCGCATTCTATCAAATATTCGGCGGGCATCTCGCATACTCCCGCATTTCACATACATTTCAATCAATTTATGGCTCATTTCAACATCACCGTTAAAAGGTGGTCGAATCAAGAACTGATGGACCTTCTTCCCCAGTTCAACCGACTTGGAATTCTTACATGAATCCAAGAGCATTTCGAAAGTAGGGCGATCAGCACTAACACCTTAAGACATGAATTCAAGGGATTCTGTAATTTTACCTTCACTGCACAAACTCATCAAATCGACATTGGGTGGAGGGCTCTCGGGGTTTAAGGTAGGAGGGAGAATTTCATCTGGGGCTTTAGGTCTCCGTTTGATATTGGGTTTAGAGAGGCTATTGTCACGGCGAGAGATTCTGGGGCTAGTTTTGTTTGGGAGTGCTGCGAAAGTGCATAGAAGTTTGAAAGAGCGAGGATTTGTGGGTATGTAGGAAGACTGTGGCAGTATTGGGATTCGAGGTTCAAAATGAGCAGGAGAGAGAATTGGGATTCCAGCTCTATGGATTGATGCCAAAGATGCCATTGCTGAGTTATTGAGTTTGAGCACTGGTGTTGGCTAAGTAGATGAATTAATATCTTTACAAGGGCTAAAGAGAAGTAGTAAAAATATCAAGCATCTCCAACAGTTTCAAAAATTATATTCAACAGCCTCTTCATTTTCAGTCTTCAAATCTGAATCTAGTTCCACTTTTCAAATCTATGAACCTCATTCTCTATCTTCAAATTTATAATTAAAGATTAAAAACATTTATTATGCTTAATGAGTTTGATATATAACTCATTAAATTAATGAGACTAATAAGACAAAATATGAAAATAACAAATAATAGTGCTTCAAATTATCACGTAAATCAACAAACTTCAATTTGAATAGTTTTTTGGCTACTAGTGTTAGAGATGCTCTTAAACAAACATCTTTTTTGACTTTTTTTTATTATTATTTATTTTGTGTTTGTTTTGTTTTTTATTCTTTTTAGATTTAGATTTTCACAAGAATGTATGTAACATGACGCTAAAAACGTTTCAAAACATTCTAAACTAGTTAAAAAAGAGTACAAAATACTGTATTTGTTGCTCTTAAAGCTTGAATAAAAATTAGACTCAGAATACAAATTGCACCTATATTTTATATAGAAATTGTTAAATCCACAACAAAAAATATTATTTGCACAACAAAAGTGTTGCTATAGATTTTATAGCGACGGTTTTCACCGTCTCTATACATCTACAATGACACTTTTATTGTGAAATAACAAAAAATGTTGCAGAATTATCTAAATTTAACGTGCTAGTTGCACTCCAAACATCATTTTTAAGACAATTGTCACCTTCCCAACTTTTAACCAGTTAAAAACAATCGAAATAGTCAGTTACTTAACTTTTTTAAGGACAAAATGGGTAAATCATTAAAATATTACAAAATTACATTAAAATTATTAAAACCTCTAACCTACATTGACCATGACAATATATCTCTCTTTCTTTTAAGTATAGTTATTCTCTCTCTCTCTCTCTCTCTCTCTCTCTCTCTCTTGTCTGCAACTTGAAACTCAATTTGCAATTGCTTCTTATGTTGCTTCTTTTCTAACTTTTTAATGGATTTGCTAATAAAATTTTAAGTAAACCTTGTATTTTTAGATATGGGTCCCAAATTATTTGTTTTGTTTCTCAAGAGCATTTGGACTTTGTTTAGTTGGTTCTTTAAGGTTATGTTTGTAAATCAAATGATGGAATAGCATAAAAATATTAGTTTTTGTGCATGTTTTGTTACAAAGAATTTCTTTAGGCTTGATTTTCACCAAAAAATGTGAAAAGAATGATAAATGATGAGATCTTAATCGATGGTCATGACTTAATAAGTGAAGTTAATACTGAACTAAAGCCAAGGTAAGACTCCTCCAGCTAGCTTTAACACCATACAATTATACAGAGGCATATGATGCCAGAAATATCATTTACACTAGATAATATAGTCAGACCACTCAGAGATGAAAGACGTATGATCCATAGATTCCCTGGCACGTCTTCATGTTGTGATGGCGATCCTTCCTCCCACCAGCCTCGCTGGATTCCCGACTGCTGTTGTTCTTGGCGGCACATCAATAAGAACCACTGACCCAGCACCTATCTTTGCCCCCTCCCCGATTTTCACGTTCCCCAATATAGTCGCTCCAGCTCCAATCAGCACTCCATCGCCGATCTTTGGGTGGCGGTCACATCCGGACTTGCCAGTCCCACCCAAAGTCACATGATGGAGGATTGATACATTGTTACCAATGACAGCAGTCTCGCCAACAACAACTCCAGTAGCGTGATCAAACAGTATGCCCTTTCCGATTTTGGCAGCTGGGTGTATATCAACAGCAAAGACATCAGAGATTCTAGATTGGAGTGCGAGGGCAAGTGGT
The DNA here is from genome assembly GCA_020205605.1 of Panax ginseng. Classification (NCBI taxonomy): domain Eukaryota; kingdom Viridiplantae; phylum Streptophyta; class Magnoliopsida; order Apiales; family Araliaceae; genus Panax; species Panax ginseng. The sequence continues at coordinate 161,400,714 of CM035128.1, forward strand.
CGTCGAGACTGAGTCCAGAGCTTGTGAGCTACTCGGTGTGCCTGATTCCAAAACATCATCTTATTAGTCCAAACTCTTCAATCATAAACAGCTAGACAATCTCTTTAATACAAGAGAAGCTGAATTTTATGTCGTATACCAATTCTTGCCACTATGCTCCCTTATTTTCTCCTTCTCTTCTATGATTAAAATTTTTACTCAGATAATTATAAAATACTATTTCAAAACGTAATTAAAACCACTTTTCATGATAAATGGATAGCATTTTGATTTGATAAAGCTTGTTAATGCAGCCCAAGCCAAAGCATTTCCTCTTCAGAAAAGAGAAGATAAACTTCCCTACAGTTTCTAAAGATTAATAAATGGTTTACTACATAGAAGTTAGTTAGAGTATTTTTTTTCTAATAATTTCTTTAATGCTCTATACTACAATAGATAGTATTAATTTGTCCATGGTCTCGAATACTTAAAGTCAGATGATTCGAATGAATATTAACATCTAAAAACTGTTGTTTAGTGCACACACAATGAATTCAAATTTGGCAAATATTTTTTTAAAAAAAATTCTAGCACTTTCTACTTCTTCCGTCTAGATGCCATATATCAAAAACTTGCACTAGCATCCTATCACAAGTTTGAAAAAAAAAAGGACAAATTTAAAGATATCTCTCCACCAAACAGAGAAAAGTCATATTTCTCCCTCCTTACTTTTCCTTTCTCTCTTTCCCTCCTCTTCTATACCCTTCTCCCTGCACCATTGCAGGATTCTCATATACAAATGTTAAACTCAAAACTCAATAGCTTTTTCCCTAAAAAGGCAAACTCAAATATGTGTGAAATCAGTAGTTGTAATTCGGTCCAAATTTTAGTGCGATAAAATGAAAGTTAAAAAAGAACAAACAAGCTATGATACATTATATTTCATAATATTACTACATTATTTATACAAGTGACACTACGGAATTGGAAATGGCAACCATTGTAAGAAATAAGAATTTGCCTTTTTCTCGAGACTTACCAACAGTAGATAGAGAAAAAGAAGTCGAGAGTAGGTGTAATCCCTATCTCGTGACAGAGAGCGATGAAGACAAGAATGTGAATGTAAGAGTTAGGGACTAATTGGGCAAATCCAACACTCACAACCCCTAAAAGGGTGACGAGGAAAGCGTGAAGGGGAAATCGAATTCCTTTCTCCAAAAGAGTGAGAGGTATGGCAGTCCAGCCTTCGGACGTTGGTACATTCGTTCAGTAGAGGTGGGCATTCTCATGAGGTGAGTATGGTAGCGTGTTCGGATGTTGCGGAGGCCGACCTCTGTAAGTATGGAAGGAGTATTAACATGGGGAATCGTTCTTCATTTTTGAAAAACAGAGAAGGGTTTGGAATGGGAGTAGGAGGGGGATTTTTACTGGAAGAAGGGGTGAATTTGGGGTTTGTTTCCGAAGTGACGTTGGTAGGGTTTTGAGCAGGAGGGATGGAGGAGATGGGTGGGGATGGCGTTGTCTGGATTTTGAGAAGCTAAGCTAAGTTTGAGGCTAACTCAAAATAGTCTATGTATTACTGACCAACTAATACATACATCAGGCAAAATCTAACAAATAATCATAGTTCAAATTTCAATACATGTAAAATTCAAAATAAATAAATGAAATAATCTAATTATAATTTCTAACCTGACAAGAAAGGAAGCCTTTGTAATTTAGGAGGCAGTGAGAGAAAGAGACACAAGCAGGATCACGGAACCTAGCAGCGCGTAGGTCAGCAACCGTGGCGTAGCGTAGACAAGGATCGTTGGAGAAAGTGTTGAGAAACAGGTCGTAAAGCAGTGTCGACAAGAGCGTGGAGGAGCAAAGCTTGTTACCGAGGTGGAAAGAAAGTGATCGCTCTAGCGAGGAGTGAGAAAGTATAGTTGAGTAGAGGTAGCTCGCCAGTGCCGGCTCCAACTCCGCGTCTCGTCGTGCCTCTGCCTTGATCAATCCCCATACCCATGCTTCTTCCTCATCGGAACCCGTCGTAGGCGGTGGTGAGGCATATAGGAATTCACCCATCGGCATCGTAATGTTTATTGCTGTGTAGCAAGATTAATTTTGTTCATGGGTCTTGTTTTGAAGGAGTATATATTAGGGACGGAGCCGTGTTAGGGCTGGAGGGGATGGCCCTCCAAAGAATTTTTAGGCCGGACAATAGAATACTAACTGGGCTAATGACTATTGTAAAGATACACATTAATTAATGATTATTGGGCTAAATTCACTAAAATACCAAGCGAGCTTTATAAAAAATAGAATAGTCTTAAATTTTAATGTTCTAATCAAATTGGTTGTTGCTTAGTATAATAGTAATGACTAATTACTATTGTGAAGATAATTTCAAAAGTAAATATTTTTTTATTTTCCCATTTAGTATAATAGATGGATTTCGTGATTTGAAAAAACGTCGGGTTCAATTTTGACGAAACTTTGATATGTTCTAAAAGATTTTTTTTTGCTATGTTTTGTTGTCTTTGTCAAAGAAAATTATATTACTACATTATCTTTGTTTTAGTAAAAACTAGATACAAACCCCCGCGTTGCGGCGGTTTTATTCAATTTTTTAATAATAAATGTGTACGTACAATTAATAAGTTAAAATATAATAAGAACATAGTAGATTATTGTGCGATGATCAAATTTTACCCATAAAAATAGATAAATATACATTGTAGGGGATAGTCTTGAGATAAAGTAGTGATTTTATTAAATAATAATTAAATTACAGAGGATAGTTGATATTATCAAAACAGTTTAGATTTTTAGTGATTTAAGAGATTATAAATCTAAAAAATTAAGAGAATGACATTATGTTATTAACTGTTTAGATTTGTAGTGATTTAGAAGATTATAAATCCAAAAAATTAATTAATAGCATAAAGTAGTGATTTTATTAAATAATAATTAAATTACAAAGGATAATATCAAAACAGTTGATATTATCAAAACAGTTTAGATTTGTAGTGATTTAGGGGATTATAAATCTAAAATTTAGGGGAATGAATTAGAATTTGTTTTCATCCTCATTTGTTAGGTTAGTTATACAGTTTTGTTAAGAGTCTTAATAAACATTAATTAGACAGGACACGTGTTGAATTGTGGGAATGACAGGTGTCAAGTTATGTATCATGTGCTGTGTTTTAGTATATATAATAGATATGTTTTGTAATTGTGGAACTTTACTTTTTTGTTGATGAATATATATTATGTTGTTAAAAAAATTCTTGCCCCCACAATATCGAATCATGGCTCCGTCCCTGGTATATATTATAATATTCGTAATATGATACTCTCTCTATACCGAAATATACGGGCCATTTTGACTTATTTAAGTCAATTGAGACATTTTCAAATTCGAATTTGATATAAATTCATTTAGTTTTAGTTAATACAATGATAAATATTGTAAAAATATCAAAAAAATAAAGTTAATTAAAAGATCTATTGTTTTCAAAATAATGAGTAGCAAATTCTCAATTTGGCATCAAAAAATCAAAATTGTTTTTATATTTGAAATGAAGGAGTAGACTTAGGGTTTTGGTGAAATTTGAAATTGTGAGGCCGTGGCAAGTTCCGTGGCTAGAGTTAGGTCGGTTGACCATGGACTTCTTTCTTTTTATTTTTATTTTAAATTTTTTTTGCTATATCAGAAATAATAATAATAATAATAAATATTAAAAATAATAAATATTAACTTTAAGCCTCTCTCATACCCTAATAATACCCTTACTTACCACCACAACAGGGAAAACGCTGACTAGCATAGTAACATTGAAAAGGAAAGATGGGTAGCCTAAGGGAAAAGAGAGAGTATGAAAGTATTAGAAGTGCTAGCAATTTAGACTACCAGGTCCAAGATCTCTTCCCTCTCCAAGTTTTATATTTAGAAAAACTCCCTATTTTATTCCGCTTGTGACGTTGAATAACAGGTTCCGGCAATTACTTCCTCATCAAAATCAATGTATTTCTGTTTCCAATTTTTGTGGATAGGAGGAATATATAGTTTGGGAAACCAATCAAAAGACTCTTATCTTTTATTGGGGAATGGGCATGCAAATTTCCATTTGTTTTTTTTACTACAAATTTCAATCAAAATAAAGAAATAATATATTGAAGATTGTATTAAAAATAAATAGTTGTAGTTTAGTTGGTTTGAACTCTTATTTATTTATTTACAAGTTTTGCGTTCAAGCCACATAACCCATAAGTAGCAATATTTTATTTTTTAAAAAAAAAAGTCGCGGATCATGGGCCGGACCAAAAACGAGTGGGCCAAAAAGACTCAGGTTTTATTGGGCTAAAAAATGCAACCCTTAACCAAGTGCATGGGTGGCGGGCTGAACCAAGCCACGGGCTTGGGCCATGTTTACCAGGTCTAGAAGAGAGTATGAAAAAGTAAATGATCATGGCTAAATGCTGCAATGTTGTCAAATACAACTGTTGGCCCCTTTTCTGGGTTGCCTACCACACTTGAAGCTAGTATGAGAACTCTCTTTATTCTATTTTATTTTGTTTAGATTGAGAAATTAAGGGTTAAGTTCAGATGATCACCTGTGGTTTAAGCGGTTTCCCACTTAACTACCTGTAGTCAGTAAACCTACATTTAAACTCTCGACCTTTTGAGGTGAAGTGAAAAAGTGCTTTCCGTCTTAACATTTTATTTTATTTGGCTAAAGACTTAATTACCCTTCATATATATATATTTGAAAACGATAGATGTGAAGTGGGTTTTCTTTCATTTCATTTCAGATCGATTTCTAGGGCTAGAGAACGAGCGATTGTGGTGATATCTAGGGCTAGAGAGGCTGAGGCGGAAATAGGTGTGGGTTTAGTGTGTTCGTGGTGGATCTTCGTGATTTCTTTGGGTTCCCACCTTCGCACTTGTGCGTGATACTTAATTTGGTGCCGATTTAGGTAATTTTCTCCTTGTCGATAGATATGATATGTACTTTGTTTTTAATTGTGAGTTGTTTGTTGTATATGCATGCATGTTTTTTGGATGAATTAGTTAGTATATTTGGTGCTGGATAAAGTATGCTCACTACTATGGTTCCCCTTTCTTTATTACTATATTGTCCCCCTGTGTCTGCCACTGATATTGGTCCCCTTTTTGTGATACTTATTATAAAGTATTGTATGTTATTCAAACCTTTCTCCTTCATTTCTTTAATGCAGAATGTCTATCAGAATTGTTTTTCATTATGGTGGGAAGTTTGTTAAAGATCCAGTACATAAGTATGTTGGGGGTAGTGAAGAAATAGTAGAGACTATTGGGTTGGATTACCTTTCTTTGCTTAGTATACATGAATACTACTCTACTTTATGCCCAGTTTCAAATATGAATATTTATTATTTTGTACCTGGATATGAAATTTGGGAGGGTGGGGCATTATTGATGCAAAATGACAAAGATGTCATTGATATGATTGATTTCTTAGTTAATGCTGAGAGTGAGGAGGTGCATATATATGGACAAGAAATGAAGGGTCCCATACAAGTTGTTAGGCGGAAGAAGTTGAAAATGATAACATTAGGTATATATGGTTGGTTTGACAAGATGATAACATGAACCAAAGTGAAAATGAAAAAAGACTTTGGACTTCAAAAAGTGAAACAAATGATAACATTAACCAAAGTGGTACTCACCGATAAAGGGAAGCAAAAAGAAAGCAGAGATAAAGGCGTGAGAAAGAAACAGACAAGGGAAAAGGTAAACAAACTGGAAAGCCTAAAAAATAAACAAAACATACAAAGGAAAATAGTAAAAAATAAGCTGATAATGATAATGGGGAAGATGTAGAGCATCCACCATGGATGGATGAGGATCTAGAGGAGTTTGGGGACGATGATATATTCGAAGAAGGCACAAAAAAACAGATGAACCAAAGGTGAACATGAATGATGTATTTGTAGAGGATTGGTGGAGTGATGATGATGAGGGAGAAGGGAAAGATGCATTAAGGAGGAAGTTTGTTCTGTCAGATGATGAGGACAATTTAGAAGGGGATGGATATATGGAGTTTAATGAGGCAACTGATATGGGTAAGATAGAATTTGAGATTGGAATGGAATTTGCAAATCATGAAAATTTTAGACAAGCATTAGTTGAATTTTTACATTAAAGGGGGTTTGACATAAAGTATATTCAAAAGCGCGGTAAAAAGAATAAGCTGCTAAGTGTAAAGATGAAAAGCGATAAATGGAGGATTCATGCATCGATTCCAAACGGGGTGAACAAACTTTGAAGACAAAATCTTTGGGGGGGACCATACATGTAGGATCGAGCAAAAAAGCGGATAAAACAGAATTCATAGAACACAATGAAATTTTTTAATAGAATTATTTTGATTTTTGGTTTTTTTCTAATTTCGGTTATATCAGATTTATTACTTGGTATTCGGTTTCGGGTTGGTTTTTTAAAAATACATTATTCGGATATACGAATTTAACATATATATATATATATATATATATATATATATATATATATATATATATATATATATATATATATATATATAGTGATTTGTTCCCACTAATATTATTAGAACTAGAATCATCTAGAATTCTAGATAAAAGAGTAGTGGTCCACATAGCTAATCTAGATAGCTAATCCATAGATAAGTGAATTCTAGATAGCAGATCTTCCAAGTTCCAAATAGTTAATCCATAGAAAAATGAAGTGGTTTCACCGGCGACCGGAAAGGCGGCAACCACGACCGACAAAACAAGGCGGACGGCGACGGAGACGGAGAGGATGACGGAGACGGAGGCAGAGAGGAGGACGACGAGAGGCGGTAGCGGTGGCGGCGAAGCAGGAGTATGAACCAGATCTGTTTCCAGTTCGAGCCTTCGAGGTTTCATGTCCTGCCGGAATCTGAGTTACCTTAGAACGTTTTCATTTCTAGGAGTTACCTTAGAATATTTTCTGACTTACAATTCTACTATTTGAATTCGACAGTTTATGCAGACGGAAGTATATGTCTGGATATCCTACAAAATCAGTGGAGTCCGATATATGATGTTGTAGTCTTGTAGGTAGGAAAAAATTATCCTTTCTCTAGTAAATTTTTGAGTGCTTGGGTAGTAACTAGCAAGTATCTTATATAAATTATTGAGATTGATGGACTAAAGATCCAAAATGATGTTTCATGTCCTGCCGGAATCTGAGTCAGCTAAAGATAATCTGGGTTCATGGTTCATGCTCTACTCATTTGGGTTTGCTATTCTTGATTGTAACTTCAAATTGGGCAGATTTTATTGATTTTTATTCAGCTGATTTGGTGATTTTACTTTTAAATAGTTTTAATTTTGGCTGGTTCGGTTATTAACCGAATTACTGAATTTTTAATTCGGTAATTCGATATTTGGTAATTCGGTTATTTTCAAAATTCGGTTAGCTTTTCGGATATTGAAATCGTGAATATTTTTAAGTATTCGATTTATAACAAGAATAACTTTATTCGATTGGTTATAGATAAGAATGATCGATCACCCTACATACATGTCTTTGGGCGAGGATAAGAATTATCTTGTTGACAGTAGATACTTGGCCAAAAAATATATGCATGACTTGAGAGATAATCCTAAGTGGGATTTGCAGGCATGGAAGAAGAAGGCACAAAAAGAATGTAACTCTACTCTAAGTAAATCATCCCTATATAGAGCAAAAAGAAAGGTTTAATACATATGCAAGGTGATGTAGGAGAGCAGTATAACAGACTGATGGATTATGTGGAGACAGTCAAACAGTTTAACCCTGGAACAATCTTCAAATTTTGTAGTGAGGGTCTAGATGAAAGGCCTGGTTCACTACCTGTTTTTCAGAGGCTTTATATGAGGCTTGCTGCTTCCAAACATGGGTTCCTTGTTGGGTGTAGACCTATTATAGGACTAGATGAGTGTTTTTTAAAAGGGGTTTTTGGAGGGCAGCTACTGAGTGCTATAGGAAGAGATGCTAATGACAACATATTTCCCATTGCAGTTGCTGTTGTTGAAATTGAATGTAAAGATAGTTGGCAGTGGTTTCTTACTCAAACTTCTAGATGACATAGGTGAAAATGAAACAAGAAGTTATGTTTCATTTACGATAGTAGAAGGGCTAGTAGAGGTATTCAATACAATGTTACCCAACAATGAACACTGATTTTGTTTAAAGCATTTCTACAACAACTTTAAAATTAAGTTTAGGGGAAGGCTTTAGGGATTTGTTCGGAATGCAAATTTAGTTGTGGTGACATGTTCTCATTTGAAGCGACCATGAAGGAGGTGCACAAAGTCGATGCGAAAGCACTAAGTGGTTAATGGTACATTGGGCAGTCTCATTTTTCCCACCACTGTAAGTGTGATGTAGTAGTGAACAACATGAATGAGTCATGAAAAAATTACATCCTGGAGGTAAGGGATAAAGGTATAATAAACATGCTAGAGTGGATAAGAAAGAAATTAATGGTTAGGTTTCAGGTAAAAAGGGAAGGCATGGACAAGTATGTAGGGTCACTTGGGCCCAGAATTCAGAAAAAATTGGAAATGATTAAGAAAGCTTGTAGGGGATGCACTGCTTTGAAGTCTGGGCCTGGAGAATTTGAAGTAGAAGTTGATAACAGAACATGGGTTGTGAATTTGAATGATTGGACTTATGGTTGTAAAATATGGCAGCTTAGTGGGATTACATGCATACATGTTGTGTCTGCAATATGGGCAAATAGGGAGTAGCCAAAGGCTTATTGCCATCAGTGTTATAGCAAGGATGTATACTTAAACGCATACAACTTTATCATAAAGCCTGTGCCAAGTCACCATGAATGGGTTCACTCCAATTTTGCTAAGATTCAGCCTCCAATCTATTATAAGCCCACTGACAGACCAAGGAAACTCAGAAGAAAGGCTGCAGATGAACCAAAAAACCAACATAAAGCAACAAGAAAAGATGGCACTATCACATGTGCAAGGTGTTTAACACTAGGGCATAACAGCAGGGCATGTACATTGCCTTTTCATCCTAAATCAAGAATGAACAAGGTAGCTTCTTTATGTTTTTCATACATTCCAATTGTATTTTTAACTCTTATTTATAACAGTTTAACATGTTCTAATTTTCAGACAGATAACAAGGAGTCAACTGCACAATCAACACAGTCAGACATTCCTACCAGACATCCTATTAAGGTACATTTTAATGGTTGTAAACTGTAAACTATTTTTGAAAGCTTATTTGTATTGGATTACTAGACTTGTACATTCCTTTTCAGCCAAATCCCATGCCACAAAATCTGCAGACTAAAGGACAGTCAAGTCAAGGGACTGCTAATGCTACAACTACTTTAGAAATACTTAATCAACCCAAATCAAGCTCTTAACCTAATCCCACACCAACTTTGTCTACTATGTGGAGTAATTAGCCTGTTTCAAGCTCACAGCCTACGAGGAAGAACATAAAGATGGGAGCCATAAAGAGCAAGATAGGCAAATCACCAAAAAAAGCAGGATTGGGGGGATTAAGGCTTTAATGTTTGAATGTATAATTTTTGTCAGTTAACTATTTTTGACAAGTGTGATTGTGTATACTTTGTCAAATAGATAGTTTTTGGACAATGTTTCAATGACAAGTTTTTGGACTATGTTTTATAGTTGGATATTATGTAACAGACTTGGAATGTAACTCTTTAATGTTTGAATGGGTAGTTTTTGGGCATAATTTTTTGTCAGTTAACTATTTGAATCAGCTTTGCAATATTTCACACCTTGTTATACAGTTTATACATTGACAGTTTAAACATTACCATTAAACATTACCATTAGACATTGAACATTAAACATTACCATTAAACATTGAACATTAAACATTACATCATAGTTGGTAGGTCTCCTAAACTACCATTAGTTTATACATTCATTTGTTACTAATAAAATACATCATAACTGACATGAAATACAACACAAGTCCAACAACAATTATCATCTTCACATTACTTTCAACAACTATCATCCTACTTGGTATGTTATTCAGCTCACACGAACACTTGCATTTTGTTCCACTCACCAATGTCCCCATTCTGCCATTGTCTTCATTGGGGCCACTGACTATTCCACTTGAGTTTGTTGTAGAAGGCAAACACCATGCCCAAAACTCACACTCATCGCATACAAAATATAATCTCCCCTTCGATGGTTTGTTCGAGTCAACAATTCTTACACTTACTTTTTTCCCACATTTACATCACTTAGGTATGTAGCGCAACTCACCATTCATCCTTCCTACATCATTACTTGACGAAGACATGACTCCTAATTCACATAAACAACACAAAGAGTAATATCAAAGAGTAGACCATAAATGTATATATATTATTTCCATGGTTAATTTGCCTTTTGCTATAATCTAATAAATGCTATAATAATTACTTTGGTCTAATTAACACCACATATGATAAACAAGTCAAGCCCAAGCTTTACTTTGGTCTAATATATAATTTTCAGTCAAAATAGTTCTTCTAGAACTTTTATCAAACATTTGATAGGCATAGTTTTAGGTTACTAATTTCATAGCCATTGTTTACAATAACAACCCATAACAACATCCTTATTACTCCACAGTCATACCTATCTCCTTGTGCCTAATTTTTATACATAACAGTAGCATACTAGTGAACTAAAATAGCAAGCAGCAACATAGCAACTAAAAGGACAAACAGTCCTTCAAGTTCAGATCTAGCCATTCGACTATGAAAGTAATTGATATTAACAAGGATGGAATGAAAAAGGAATGGAAGGGGATTGGAAAACTTACCTCCAGAAATTACAAATGGTTGTTGCTCAATTCTTTCTCCTTTACCAGCCGGATTCCTTTTCCTTCTCTCACTATATATACTCTACGTTTTTGGAGCTTAAGAAGTAGCTTTCAATTTAAATGCTGCGATGGAGCTCAAATAGCTTAAATGGGAAGAACAAAATGATTCGATCTGCTCTTACAAGCCAACAAAGAGGAAGAAGAATGGGTATTTAAAACATTTAACAGTTGTTTTTGACCGATACAGCCCCTTCTCACTCGTTTTAGGTGTCTGAAATACACGCACAGTTAATTTGGATGGAAAAGGTGACTTTTTCACTTCAACTCAAAAGGTCGAGAGTTTAAATTTAGGTTTACTGACTACAGGTGGTTAAGTGGAAAACCGCCCAAACCCCGGGTGGTCATCTGAACTTAACCCAGAAATTAATTGTATTTTTTTTCTTTTCTTTTTTTGGGACAATACACTTAGAACTGAATGGAACATCTCATAAAAGATTTACTTACCAAATTTCTGTATGAACTAAAAAATTCTACTGATGATCTTATACTATAATTTTGTGAAAGGAAGGATTTTCTAGTATGTGCAACTCAGTGTAACTGTGTAACTAAGTTCAAAAGGTTTCAGAAGCTTCAACTTAATTCCTAATAATCCTATAAATTTATTTTACCATTAAAATCTAAGAAAAAGTTGAATCACTTTCAGAAAATTAGAGTAGAATTAGACAAATCAGATCAAATAATTTATTACGAACAGATAAACAGATCTAGAGAAACATACATATCAAAAAACAAACATAATAAGCTCGTTTAAACTACATACAGATCCATATCAATAACTGTAATCAGAAAGAGAAGCAGAGAGGGACAAACCGGAGCTTTAGTAGAGAAATTGAATGAAGTATCGGAGAGCCTTCTGCACCCGCCACCGACAGAGATAAATGAGAGAGAGTAATAGTAGGGCCGACGACCGAGATAAATTAGTCTATGCTTAAAATTGATCATGTCACATTTAATGAGTCGGTTGAAAAAGTTTATAAGCCTAAAACTCCATACCCTGAATGACTTATTCCTAAAAAGTCACCTAGTGATTTTTTGGACCAACCCATTAAAGTAAACATGATACAAGAGTTGTCAATGACCCAAGAAATAATTGAAAATAGACTCTTGATTGAAAAAGATCCAATTGATTTTTTCTTAAATCACCTTGACCAAAATTAGAATGATTCCGAATATTTAGATAAGGTAAATGAGCTGTTTACATCCACTACAAATAAGTCAACTAAACTAGAACATGTATTTGAACCAATTCTTTCATCATTTGAACATGTTAGTGAAAGTTTTCTTGAAGTAATTTTAAGCATAATTGTGATGAAAATTCTGACTATTTTTAATTTCCTAGACCTCCTGAAAATAATGAAAAGTTCACACTCACTTACCTATTTGTATCATTCATGTATAGTCACATAATTTTTAGAATTTATGAAATTTGTAGATATGTACATTTGTTTTCTTTTTCACCACATTTTCTTACAGAACAAATGTCCCGCATACAAGATACAATTCTTTCACATCTTTGTTCTCTTTTCTTCATTTGCATACATTGAGGACAATGCATGATTTAGGTATAGGGGGAGTTTGTTTGTATATTATTGTATTAGATTTTTTTTTCTTTTTAGGAAAATATAGTAAAAAACACAAAAAAATTAAAAATTTTATTTGACCTTTTATGGATTGAATTAATTCTAATAAGTGTTTGAGGAGTAAAACTCATGAGTAAGATTGAAAGATTTAGAACTCTTGAATCTTTGATAAGGTACGAAATCTTAGTTCGAAACACCATCTGGATTAAAATTGATTTCACAAGCATTTTTACACTTCACGTTTGTACTAATTCTTAGTTGTGGGGTATAAACCATGATTCAAGTAATTTCGAAAAAAAAGGAAAAAATTGAAAGAAAAAAATAGTTTAGAAAAAGAAAAGAAAAGAAAAGGTAATAAATAACTGCTTCAATGTCCATTGAACGAAATAACTGGGTATCCAAGCCTCATGAAGCATCGATATTCAAGCTGAAAAGTGTGATGGATAAAAGCAGCTTGACTAATCTAGTTTTGTGGCCTTTGTTACCCGAGTTAGTAAACCCTTAGGGGTGTCTCTATACCTAGTGTCCTAAAGCTAATTGGTTTGGGAGTCATTGGTCCAACGCTCTAATTGAGTAACTCTGAAAAGTCTAAGAAAATGAGACATTGCACAAGTCAAGAATCAAAATTGAAAAAAAAATGGAAAAAAGAAAGAAAAAGAAAAAAAAGAGTTGCTTGATTTTCATGGTAAAAATCTCTACTAAGAGTTACATCACATACACATGCATGCATCACATGAAATTGATTTAATGAAGGATGATGTCTAAAATAAAGATCAAGTATTTTTGATAAGGTGAAAGTATGATTTTGAATTTAATCTTGCTTAGGTATAATGCCCATGGATATTTAGAAGTTTTCTTTCAATTTCATAATTTGTTGAACCAGAAAATATTTTTGAATTTTGTGGGTATATTCATCTGCAAACCCTCACGAGACACAACTCGTCCCACTTGGGTAACCTTGGGGTTTAAAAAGCATTGCACACATGCTAAGTGCAATCGTGTTTCCTACGAACATGGGGTAGTATAATTTTTATTTTATTTTATTTTTATTTTACTCGAGGACGAGCAAAAGCTAGGTATGGGGGTATTTGATAGACACATAATTCATACATTTTATTATTCCTAATTTTGTCCTTTTAATTATATTAATTTATTAAATTAATATGTTTTATTTTATTTTGTAGGATTTATTATTTGTTGCAATAAAATCAAAATCTTGGTGATCAAACGATATTTAATGCTCTTATTCATGTAAGGAATATCCAAGAAGAATCCTTCAATAAGAAGGAAAGAGGTGGAACAATCTTGGTGTGCAAGTCAAATCCAACAAGAGAAAAGAAAGCCTATCTAGAAGATCTTTTTGAGAAGTTGATTGCCACTAGGAAGTGAAACTTACATGGAAAGGGAACAAAAGTGTCCAATTTCAATGAATCTAAATTAGGGTTCAAAATTTATTTTTCCTATAAGTAGGTCTCTTGTTTTAGAGATAAGTATTAGGTATTGTATTATTTTAGGTTAGGAGTAGGAGTAAATTAAATTACGTTTCATTGTACGCTTGTTGGATGATCCTTAATAAAGGGAGTTTTCTTATTTATTTTCAATCTTCTACTTCTTCTTTATTTTAGTTAGTTTATTTATTTACATGTCTAGTTAATTTTTTATATATAGGATAAAGATGAAATTAAATAATTATTCGTGATAATATTTTTCATCTCTTTTATTATTTATGCTTTTATGCTTAATTGATTTCGCCTTCATGTTTCGTTACTGGAAGGTACGATTTATAGTTTTTATGTGATTTTAAATCAATTAAGAGGTTTTGATAGATTATTGTTAAGATATGAGTTTTTCATAATCCATGCTTGCTCAAAAAAGTTTTGATGGGCTATAGTTAATCCTTAAATTTTCATAGTCTATACTTGTCCACGTTAATTGTAAAATTACTAAATTAAAGGGAAGGGAGATCAAAATCATAGTTGAATTATAAATGTAAGACCCTAACTTTTATGAATAAAGATGATTTTCTATAAATATCATTTTTGAATATTATGGAATGAATTTGATATAATGTTATAGTTGGGGGGTAATATGTATAAATTTTATAAAGTACGCAAGTTGTTATATAATATTTGATTGGTCGGGGAATATTTATTTTAACAGGGAATATTCGTACAACGACACAATCATTGGTGGACCCCACAACGGAATTATTGTCGGATTGAGAGAATGACAAAAATATTTTATGAAAATAATGGCGAAAGTTTTACCGTTAACTGTTGAAACACTTGATGTTAAAAGTACAGTAATACGTGTGGTTGCATAGTAGCACACGGTATTGATTATTGATGCTTACGTGAGAAGACACTCAGTTTTGATTCAATTATTGTCAATATTTTTATATATTATTACATCAATAATTGAGATAAGAAAGTTATTAATATTATTATTTACATTATTAACGATGTCTAGAAGTTCTGCCAAGGAGAGGTTTGGTCACCTAATTGCACGCCAATAGGAAAAAATCCTTATTGGAAAGCCCCTCTTTCCAGGAACGACACAGTCGATTAATATTGTGAATTATAATAATGATGATAAATGTTGTTAAAAATATTGAGGTGATTTTATGAAATATTTGTTGTAAATTTTGTTTATTATTTGGACCCCCACTTACCCATTTTTTAAAACTGTCAGGAGAATTTATCTCGATTTTATATATATATGTATATATATATATACATGTGTTAACAGTAAAGTGGTAGTGGGGGCGATCTTGATTAATGAGGGGAATCTAGTATAATGTTATATATATAA
The DNA here is from genome assembly GCA_020205605.1 of Panax ginseng. NCBI lineage: Eukaryota > Viridiplantae > Streptophyta > Magnoliopsida > Apiales > Araliaceae > Panax > Panax ginseng. The sequence goes on from CM035128.1 coordinate 161,415,981, forward strand.
TAAATGAATGAGTGACTGGAAATTGGTGGAGGGAGCATGTGGGGCTATGTTGGAAGAAAGAAAATGGGGGTGGAGAAAAAAAATCCTAAGGTTTGTCGGGTGGGTGTGTTTTTCTTTGTTGTTTTGTTGCATTATATCATGTGTTTTCTATTTATATATATATATATATATATTATATTTGGTTGCTTTGTTCTTATTGGAGGAAGGTTTGAATTTTGCATCCGTAGGTTATCAAAATTTCATCAAGTAATGCATATTTATGGCGTCTGTGATATTTTTCTCAAATAGTATCCTTTCCATTCTCCTATAAATAGAAGCTCATTCCTTCATTATTTCTTACGAATTCACTGAAACTCTAGAGAGAGAAACTATAGAGAGAAAGAAAAAAAGTGTTCTGCTACTTCACTACTCCTATATCCAGTACTCTTCTTTCTAAGGTAAGGGGTATTATTTCTTTCGTATTCATGAAGAGAACTTCTATTATTCCATTCTTTATTATTCTATTGGAATAACCTGTATACGCGGACTACCCTATACTTGGTGAAATTCTTTTGTTATTCCATTATTTATCATTACATTGGAACATCATCGTCATGCGTGCTTTACGCATGACACGGTTCCATTATTTATCATTCTGTTGGAACATCTTGTCGTGCTTTTACGCATGACATGACTGGTTCCATTATTTATCATTCTCTTTGGAACATCACATGCGTGCTTTTACGCATGACTCGGTTCCATTATTTATTATTCATTGGAATATCTCGTTCGTGCGCTTACGCATGACACCGGTTCCGTTATTCATTATTCTATTGGAATAACTCGTATGCATCTTTGTCTATCGCATGCCTGGTGATTTCTTTTGTTATTCCATTTTTTCATTATACTCAGTTGGTTAAAGTTTTCACTTCTATACTCCATGAAATTAGTGGAATATCCTTGATATTTGCGCTTCATCCAGTATCTTTTCATGGAAATATTCTTCTGAGCATTCTTGAATTTTACTCTACAAAGAAGTATCATGTTGATAATTTGGACGTTATTAGTTCCTGGATAAATTAATTCTTGAACTTGTTTTATTGAATTCTTATATCATTGTCATCATCCTCATGTTTATATTATGTTGAAAGTCATACGTGGTGCGATAGTGCATAGATGGACTTGGTATGATTATGACTAGGGATTATTCGGTATAATCATGACCGTAATGTTACAAATGATGTGGTAAAAGTCCTCAGTGGCCCGTAGTGCATTAATGGACAGTTGTTGGCATGATCATGACCATTGATGAATACACGAGTATCCTTGGCCCGTAGTGCATGGATAAATTATGGTTGTGATACTAATGAATATCCTTGGTCGTAGTGCAAGGATGATGTGGATTATTTATTAAGGTAAGGCCCAGCGATAAAAGTGATGAAAAACCATTTTAAATCATAAAAGATAGTAGATTTTATTCTCTACTTGACTCTTTTAATGGATTGCTTGTTCCGCTGCAGTTAAACTTGATGTTTGTTATATTTTATCAGTTTAACACTGTTGAAGGCTAACGATAATTTATTCTGCATTATCTTAGTCATAATATTTCTTACTGGGCTAGTTGAGCTCACCCTTTCTTTCACTGTTCTCTTCAGGAAATGAGAATGTAGCCGGGACTAGTCGGGGAACGGAGTGACGGTCCAAATGATAGCATTAGTAGTCCTCACTATTCTGTTAGATAGTGTGACAATAATTGTAATGAGGACTTCATTAAGTGTGGATATTGTCTAGATGACTATATTCTTTTTAAAACTCTTATATTATGTTTTGTCGTATCTTACACGACTGTTGTATTTGAATTTTGTACTATGAATTTGGCGACTCAAGATGGGTGATGTATACCTATTTTGGGGGCGTCACAGTTGGTATAAAAGCTTAGGGATATGATCCCTGACTGAGATGTGAGATAAGAACTAGGAGGAGAGAGACGGGAAATTCTTTCGCTAGTATGACCTACTTAAGTTTATTTGATATTTAATTGGTCGGTCAGAGTATATGGATAATACGTGATATGTTATTTAACCCTTGTTTTGTGGCAGTATTTGAAAATGACATCCTAGAATGTTGATAATATCAATGAAGCACAGGAGACCGTTGAGTCTTCACAGATCAATAATTAGGATAATGTGCATTAAGAGGGCGACAATCCTCAGGCAAACAACAACACTGACCAGATGATGAACGATGGAATGTTCAGAGGCTTTATGCAATTCATGCAACATCAGGCAAGAACGGCTCCTGTTCAAAATGCAGGTGGAAACACTGACAACTCTCAGACGGTCACCGCTAAGCAGTTCAAGGAACTGGGACCACATGAGTTTTTTTGGAGAGCCAAAACAACTTAAGGCGGAGACATGGATAAAGAAGATCAACAAGATATCTGATGTCTTGGGATACTCCGAGGAGCAAAAGGTTCCCTTTGACACCTTCATGTTGCGGGCAGAGGCAGATTACTAGTAGGAATCTGTAAAGCGTACTCAACCTGCCACACTGAAGATGTCTTGGGAGAAGTTCCAAGAATTTTTCAATGACAAGTACTTTCCCGAAAGTATTCGTCACATGAAAGAGGTAGAGTTCATCAAGTTGGAACAAAACAACATGATCGTGTCGCAGTACGAAGCCAAGTTTGCCGAGTTGTCCCGGTTTGCATCCCATTTGGTTGATAATGAGGAGAGAATGACGCGAATGTTTCTAAGAGGTTTGAAACCTGAGATACGTCAATATCTTATCTCTCATAAACTGTGTTTGTATTCAGATGTTGTTAATAGGGCTCAATTATTGGAGCGCGATAATGAGTCATCCCAACCAAAAGAGAGCAGCCGGCAAAATGATAATACCAGTGATAGCAGTCATCGAAGCGGTGACAACAAGCGTGGAGGGAATCAACATGCCAGAAATGGTAACCACTTCGGTGGTAATCAAGGCTAAAACAATAAGAATGGACATTTCAAGAAGAGGAGATTCAACAATGATGGAAAGGCGTCGACCAAAGACCAGTTATTAAGGAAGGAGAGCGACCACCTATCATATGCTTCAAATGCGGAGGGAGGGACACATTAGTCCAAACTGCGCGATGCCGTCCAAAGCATGTTATAATTATGGAAGAGAAGGTCACCTAACCCGATTTTGTTGTTCACAGAGAAGACAAGTGCAAGCTAGGATGGAGGCACCAAAAGTAGTCGAGTAAAAGTCAAAGCCAGTAGTGCAAGGAGGCGTTTGTTGTGACCTCCCGTAAAGCAAGGAACCAAACGAGGTCATCACGGGTAAGCTTATCATAAACTCTAGCAAAGTCTATACCTTATTTGATACGGTTCTACCCATTCTTTTATTTCTCCTACTTGCGCTCAACGTTGCAATTTGACTCCAGAAAAATTAGACTTTGACTTATCTGTTGAAACTCCATTGGGAGAAACCTTCCTTACATCCACTGTTTATAAGTCTTGTTTGGTTTAAATCGGTACCCTCACATTACCTATTGATCTTATTTCATTGAAAATACTTGCATTTGACGTAATTCTAGGGATTGATTGGTTAACTACTCATCATGCAAAAAGTGATTGTTTTCGTAAGGTTGTTACCTTTTATATTCCTAACCAACCTATTATGCGAATTCAAGCAACCAAACCAATAAAATCAATCACTGTCATCTCAAGCCATAAGGCTATTCGTTTATAGAAAAACGGATGTCAAGCTTTCTTAGCTTATGTCACGGATCTAAACAAAAATATACGTTAGTTTTGAATGATATTTCTATTGTTAATAAATTTCCTGACGTATTCCCCGAAGAACTTCTGGCCTACCCCAGGCGTGAAATTGAATTTTGTATCGACCTTGAACCCGGTACAAAACCCATTTCCAAAGCCCCATATCGAATGGCTCCTATTGAACTTCAGGAGTTAAAGACCCAACTGCAGGAATTGTTAGACATTGGCTTTATTCGTCCTAGTACTTCTCCTTGGGGTGCACTTGTTCTATTCGTGAAGAATAAAGATGGGAGTATGCGACTTTGTATTGATTATCGGGAGTTGAATCATGTCACCATCAAAAATAGGTACCCATTGCCACGTATTGATGACCTGTTTGACCAGTTGCAAGGAGCAAAATTCTTTTCAAAGATTGATCTTCGTTCTGGATATCACCAATTGAAGATTAGAACCGATGACATTTCAAAGACGTCTTTCAGAACTCGGTACGGGCATTATGAATTCATAGTCATGTCTTTTGGATTGACTAATGCTCCTGATGCCTTCATGGATATGATGAACCGAGTATTCAAGGAATATTTGGATCACTTTGTGGTCGTCTTTATTGATGACATCCTTATATATTCCAAAAGCCGTGAAGATCATGAGCAACATTTGAGGCTGATACTCCAAAAGTTTCGTGAAAACAATCTTTATGCCAAGTTGAAGAAATGCGAGTTCTGGCTGGAGGAAGTAGCATTCCTTGGGTACGTAGTATCAAGTCATGGAATATCTGTTGACCCGGCAAAGATTGAAGCTATTCAAAGTGGGAGCAACCTAAATCGATAATAGAAATCACGTAGCTTTCTCGGTTTAATTTGGTTATTATCGGAGATTCGTGGAAGGATTTTCTAGAATCGCTACTCCAACTAATTTCGGTGACTCAAAAGATACAAAATTCGGTTGGAGCGAGGAATGTGAGAAGAGTTTTCAAGAACTCAAGAGGAGACTCATTTCAAAGACTGTTACGACAATACCATCGGCTCGGAGGGATTTGTCATATATACAAATGATGCTTCGGGCAAAGGGTTAGGATGTGTTCTCATGCAACATGGGAAAGTCATAGCCTATACCTCTCGGCAACTCAAAGAATATGAGAGAAATTATCCTACTCATGATCTAGAGTTGGCAGCAGTTGTTTTTGCACTAAAGATTTGGAGGCATTACTTGTATGGGGGGAAAGTGGAGATCTTTACGGATCATAAAAGCCTCAAATATTTCTGTACTCAAAAGGAACTCAACATGCGACAGCGACGTTGGCTTGAACTGTTGAAAGATTATGATCATAACATCCAATACCATCCTGGAAAAACAAACGTGGTAGTTGACGCATTGAGTAGAAGATCATATGCGGGTACAAGTGCGATATTGTCAACGCAGAGGCCCATTTTGTATGACTTGCAAAGGATAGAGATAGCGATAAAGACTCCAGGGACCCACGTGATGATGGAGAATATACTGAGTAGAACCGACTTTAATAGATAAAGTTAAAAGTCTTTCAGCTCTGACACTGGAGGCGATGCATATGAGGAAGAAAGTACAAGAAGGTGCTATCTTAGGAAGCAAGAATTAATGAAGAAGGAATACTTGAGTCAACTCCGGACTTTGTGTTCCTAACGACCACGATTTAAAGTATAAAATCATGATGGAGGCGCACAACACACACCGTTTGCAATCCATCTGGGAGTACCAAAATGTATCGTGATCTTCGTCATACATTTTGGTGGAGCAATATGAAGAGAGAGATATCATTTATTTATCTCAAGGTGTCTAACTTGTCAACGAGTCAAGGCGGAGCATCAAGTACCAAAAGGTCCATTACAACCACTTGAAATTCCAGAATGGAAGTGGGAGCACATTACCATAGATTTCATTACTGGTCTTCCCAAGGTTTCTCAAGGCATAGATGCAATTTGGGTCATTGTTGATAGATTGACCAAGTCTGCTCATTTCTTATCAATACGAGAAACTTATACACTTGAACGTCTTTCTCGTATGTACATAAACGAGATTGTAAGACTGCATGGTATGCCAGTATCCATAGTTTCTAATCAAGACCCAAGATTCACTTCGCAATTTTGGGTTAGTTTGCAAAAAGCTATGGGCATGGATTTACGATTTAGTTTGGAATATCATCCTTAGACGGACGGAAAATCAGAGAGGACTATTCAAACTCTTGAAGATTTATTAAGACTCTGTATCCTTGACTTCAAGGCAAGTTGGGACAAGTTCTTACCATTGGTGGAGTTTTCTTGCAACAACAGTTATCAAACAAGTATTGGCATGGCTCCATTCGAAGCGTTGTATGGAAAAAAGTGTCGTTCTCCAGTATGCTAGGATGAGGTGGGTGAAGCAACGTTGTTGGGACCGAAATTGGTACGTATGACTACGGAAAAGATTCAAATGATCCGACAACGTATAAAAACCTCACAAGACCGATAAAAGAGTTATGCTGATCTTCATCGAAAGGACGTGGAATTCGATATTGGAGATCATGTGTTGTTACGTGTTGCTCCATGGAAAGGAGTTACGAGATTTGGAAAGAGAGGAAAGCTCAATCCTCGATTCATTGGCCCATTTTTAAACCTCGATCGAGTAGGAACTGTGGCCTATAGACTCGCTTTACCGCCAAGTATGTCTCGTGTTCATAACATTTTTCATATATCCATGTTACGTAAATATTTGAAAGACCCGAACCACATTGTTGAGTTAGAATCGGACGAAATAGCGGAAGATTTAACGTATGAAGAGGTTCCTGTTCAAATCTTGGATAAGAAGGAACATATTTTACGCTTCAAGGTTATACCTCAAGTCAAAGTTTTATGGAGGAACCACGATATTGAGGAAATGACCTGAGAGTTAGAATCTAAAATGAAATCAAGGTATCCTTACCTCTTCGACATCTGGTATCGCATCGTACCCCTAATTTGAGTGAAAATATCATAAGAAGGGAGATTGTAAGACCCCAACTTTTATGAATAAAGATGATTTTCTATAAATATCATTTTGAATATTATGGAATGAATTTGATATAATGTTATAGTTGGGGGTAATATGTATAAATTTTGCAAAAGTACGTGAGTTTTATATAATATTCGATTGGTGGGGAATATTCGTTTTAACGGTGAATATTCGCATAACCAACCACAATCATTGGTGGACCCTATAACGGAATTATTGCCGGATTGAGAAAATGACAAAAAATATTTTATGAAAATAACTGGCGAAAGTTTTACTGTTAAGCTGTTGAAACACCCGGTGTTAAAAATACGATGTACGTTTGGTTGCATAGTAGTAACTACGGTATTGATTATTGATACTTACGTGAGAAGTCACTCGGTTTTGATTCAATTATTGTCAATATTTTTATATATTATTAAATCAATAATTGAGATAACAAAGTTATTAATATTATTATTTGCAATATTAACGATGTCTAGAAGTTCTGCCAAGGAGAGGTTTGGTCACCTAATTGCGCGCCAATAGGGAGAAATCCTTATTGGAAAGCTCCCTCTTTCCTGGGACGACTTGGTCGATTAATATTGTGAATTATAATAATGATGATAAATGTTGTTAAAAATATTGAGATGATTTTATGAAATATTTGTTGTAAAATTTGTTTATTATTTACCCATTTTTCAAAACTGTCAGGAGAATTTATCTCGATTATATATTTATATATATATATATATATAAATGTGTTAACAGTAAAATGGTAGTGGGGGGGGGGGGGAATCTTGATTAATGAGGGGAATCTAGTATAATGTTATATATATAATAAATGAATGAGTGAGTGGAAATTGGTGGAGGGAGCATGTGGGGCTATGTTGGAAGAAGGAAAATGGCGGTGGAGAAAAAAATCGTAAGGTTTGTCGGGTGGGTGTGTTTTTCTTTATTGTTTTGTTGCATTATAGCATGTGTTGTCTATTTATATATATATATATATATATTATATTTGGTTGCTTTGTTCTTATTGGAGGAAGGTTTGAATTTTGCATCCGTAGGTTATCAAAATTTCATCCGTGAATTGCATAGCTGTAGCGTTTGTGATATTTTTCTCAAATAGTATCATTTCCATTCTCCTATAAATAGAAGTTCATTCCTTCATTATTTTTTACGAATTCACTGAAACTATAGAGAGAGAAACTATAGAGGGAAAGAAGAAAAGTGTTCTGCTACTTCACTACTCCTATATCCAGTACTCTTCTTTCTAAGGTAAGGGGTATTATTTCTTTTGTATTCATGAAGAGAACTTCTGTTATTCCATTCTTTATTATTCTGTTGGAATAACCTATATACGCGGACTACCCTATACTTGGTAAAATTCTTCTGTTATTCCATTATTTATCATTCTGTTGGAACATCATGTATGTGCTTTACGCATGACCTGGTTCTATTATTTATCATTACATTTGGAACATCCATGCATGCTTTACGCATGACACGGTTCCATTATTTATCATTCTCTTTGGAACATCCAAAATGCGTGCTTTACACGCGACTGGTTCCATTATTTATTATTCTCGTTAGAATATCTTGTGCGTATGCGTTTACGCATGACCGATTCCGTTATTCATTATTACATTGGAATAACTTTGTCTTTCTTGGGCTCTATCGCATGCCTGGTGATTTCTTTTGTTATTCCATTCTTCATTATACTCAGTTGGTTAAAGTTTTAACTTCTATACTCCATGAAATTAGTGGAATATCCTTAATATTTGCGCTTCATCCAGTATCTTTTCATGAAAATATTCTTCTGAGCATTCTTGAATTTTACTCTACAAAGAAGTATCATGTTGATAATTTGGACGTTATTAGTTCCTGGATAAATTAATTCTTGAACTTGTTTTATTGAATTCTTATATAATTTTCATCATCCTCATGTTTATATTATGTTGAAAGTCATCTGTGGCCTGTAGTGCATAAATGGACTTGGTATGATTATGACCAGGGATTATTCGGTATAATCATGACCGTAATATTACAAATGATGTGGTAAAAGTCCTCATTGGCCTATAGTGCATTGATGGACAATTGTTGGCATGATCATGACCATTGATGAATACACAAGTATCCTTGGCCCGTAGTGCATGGATAAATTGTGGTTGTGATACTTAATGAATATCCTTGGTCAGTAGTGCGGGGATGATGTGGATTATTTATTGCCGAGTCGGTGATAAAAGTGATGAAAACCATTTTAAATCATAAAAGATAGTAGATTTTATTCTCTACTTAACTCTTTTAATGGATTGCTTGTTCATTGCAGATTAAACTTGATGTTTGTTATATTTTATCGGTTTAACAATTGTTGAAGGCTAACGATAATTTATTCTCGCATTATCTTAGTCATAATATTTCTTCTTGGGCTAGTTGAGCTCACCCTTTCTTCACTTTATTGTCTTCTTGAAATGAGAGCGTGGAAAGGGACTAGTCGGGAGGAGGAGTGACGGTCCAGATGATTGCATTATTAGTCCTCACTATTCTGTTCGATAGTGTGACAATAATTGTAATGAGGACTTCATTGAGTGTGGATATTGTTTAGATGACAATATTCTTATTAAAACTCTTATATTATGTTTTGTCGTATCTTACACGACTGTTGTATTATAAAGTTGTATTTGAATTTTGTATCATGTATTTGACGATTTAAGATGGGTGATGTATACCTATTTTGGGGGCGTCACAATAAAAATAGAAGAGATTGAATTATATGTTATGTTTATTATTTATTGTTTCCTCATTAATTGCTTTCATATTCTAGTTCATTAATTATCAATTTTTATTTTTAATTCGCCTAAAATAGATATTAAGAAAACATTAAAATTAATCTAGCCTCTGTGGGTTCGACATGTACTTGTCAGTTTTTCAATTGGACACTGTGTACTTGCAGTTACATAATTTTAACACATTACTATTCCTGTGGATCATCCATAGAATTTGTAACATAGCTCATATATGTGATGAATCTTCTATATACCGTTGTCCATTGAAATCTACCTCTAACTTCTTAAATTTTCCATGTTCTTCTTAACTTTAGAATTTTATATATCTATTCTATACTCTGATGCTATCTCGCTTTCCATGCTGAGAATTGAATTGTTTAATCCACTATTGTTCAGAATCCGTCTTTTCTAGTTCATATTTAACTGTGTTGCATTTGGATTGAGTTCTTGTGATGCTTAGTTCAATTGGCTTGACTAATGATATTTCTTGGTATCTGTTGATTTGTTATGTGATTATTTGTTTAATATAAACTGATTCAAAGAGTCATCACTAACATAGAAAGGCGATGCTTGACCAATTGGTTTGAAGAAACAATTACACCCCACTTTTTGTTTTTTTTACTAACTACAAAGTTACATTAAATGATCAAAAACATTAAAAGCCGTGAGATAAAATGAACATTCTATTAGTTATTTCATTCAAATGACCATTGGTTCTCTCTGCGGACCTCTTCTTCCTCCTCCGGCGTGAATTCATTCTTGATGTTGAATGTCTTGCGAATCTCCTCTGGAGTTTTTCCTTCATCATGTGTCCATAGCAGTTTGGCGGTCAGATCCAGAAGACTCTTGATGTTCGAGATAGTTTGCGACTGAGAATAAAGGCGGTAGGAAAACATACTTACCATATCCAGGAAATATACAAGTCCATGATAACTCAAGATTAGAGATGCATGTATAAGCATCTAAAGAAATGAGTAATTAACAATACGCTAAATACAGAACATAAAAGCACATGGTTTGCAACTAACATATTACCTAGACACCCAACCATTCAAAAATGTAAATTCAGAACATAAAAGAAAAAGCTACTCAACATGCCAGTAAGATGCTCAATACTAAAATAACTTAGCACATGGTTTGCTCCAGCCAGGAACAAAAGGAAGTATTACCATGTTGTGTTACATGCCAACAATCCAATAATAACTAACACACTACAAATTAAGAAAGTGCATGCACAATGGATTTAACAGCTATAAGCCTGATATCAACAATTCAATGAACCTTAGAGATGTGGCTATTCCTTAAAAAGTTAATAATAGCATAACATAAGGAGTTTGCTCTTAAAACAGGAGCCAAGAAAAGTAAGAAATGCAGCATCTAGTGTCATTCTATGTCAACTGTTTGTAAAATCAACTCATAACGACACAATATCAATAGAACATAAAAGAACCATACAAGCACACAAAATGCAGAAAAAGCAGTACCAATGACCATCCTTTGAAGGAGTTTTCATATTAATATGATAAAATTTCCAAAGATGCATAAACTTGACAACAGGAGTTTTAGTTAAATTATGACAAATTATACCATAGAAAGTATCTTAAAGTTGAAAACACCTTCCTCAACCTTAGAGTAGCAAAAGGAAAGCCTTGTAAAAGTCTAAAAATGCCAAACTGTCTGCAGAATTATGACAATATTAAACCAGACAAACTAAAAAAAATTGAAAGAGTCTAAAAACTGTGAAACAGTCCACAGCCATTCACAATAAAAGAGTCTCACTTGTCCATCTAAAAACTGTGAAACAGTATGCAGTCATTCACAATATTTATTACATCCTTTTAAGTTATGCTAGTGTATTAGAAATATTACTTTTTAGAGTGAATTTGACATATTTTCAAAATTAAAATTGATAAAAAATTAATATAGTTTTACACAATACAATTATAACACTTGTAAACTATCTTAAATATCTCGCCGCCGCCGCTTTAGTAGAGAAACTGAATGGAGTAGCGGAGAGCCTTCTGCCGCCGCCGACGACCGAGATAAAGATAGACTGATGAGAGAGAGTGATAGTAGGGCCGTTTGTTATTTCCAAGATAAATGTAGAGATTGATGTACAAGTACAACATAATATATTAATATCTCTGAGCGGTGAATAAATATTATTTGATAAAAATGTATATACATGCAGCTCTGTTTAAATATTTATATATAGTTGTACTAATAATAATGTCGCATAACTTCAAATTAAAAATATTTTATATATTCTCATATTTATTTTATGTATTTAGATTAAGTTACTTAGCTTATATACTCAAATTAGATATATCACGCAAAATTAATTTTTAAATCCAAAAGGTACATGAAATCATATGATTTTATAACTGCGATTGCAAATATTGTAAGTTATATAAAAATTACTATAAACTATGTTATTTCTAAATTTATTCAAATTCTTGTGATTTTAATTCTAGAGTTTTGCAGTTATATATATATATATATATATATATATATATATATATATATTAAAATGGAGGTGCATAGTTGTACACAATCTACGATCGTAGAGTAGTCATGACTGATAATAGAATAATCACTTTACTACCGTAGAAACATAGAGTTAATCCTTAGATCGTAAAATGACTACCCTACAACCATAGAGTAATTTAACTCTACGATTGTAGACTGCGTACATTTAGAATATGTACAGCTCCATTAACCTGTATATATATCTATTAACAAATTAAGCAGTAATATTTGTTATGATACATAATTACATATACAATCACCCAACTAAAACGTACCTAAATATAGTTGGAACTTGTACAGTTGTGCACCTCCATTTTATAGCAAACACTGAAGGATAAGTCTCTGACCCTAAACTCTAAACCCTAATGGCTTAGTTGTGACACCCCCAAAATAAGTCCACACGACCCATTCTAAGTCGTCAGATATCACATTATAAAAATCATTTACAAACTTCATTTATACAACTGTTAAACTGTCGTGCAGAATACAACCACAGTTAAGCTGTGAGTTTTAATACAAATGTATGTAACTCTCGTGGTTCCTCGACCACAATTCTTTACAATGGTACCTTACATAAAGGTACAGCCAAAAACTCTTTTAGAAATTAAAATCTTTGGAAAATACTCAAGGAAACCTTCGTACATGGGAGGCCATGCGTCTAGGTTATGATAGATATCATATGTCCATAGAATTATCCTTGGTTGACCCAATAGTCCCCAAAGAAGAACGAGAAGATTACTATCATGTTCTTTTCAATGGCGAGTCTTCTCTTGACATATAACTATCTTCATTGTCTGCAATTGAAAATATATTTCAACCAAACTCCAAGATCATATAGGTAGTGCTCGTAGATATACTCAGCAAGTGGATGTGCACAACCCTGTCTTATGATAACACGAGGTTGTATGTCATTAGACATCGTGTATGATAGTGGCAAAACACCCTTCCAAAGTTGGGTTCATCTCACCCTATTCGGTTCACCAAAATTAAATATCAAATGACGTATACAATACGACACACTTATCTAAAGTTCTCAATAAAATTATTTCCATACTATTTAAGGAGAACCTCAATGACTATAGATCACAGATTCTATTCTCCTGTTACCCGCTCGAATGACTACACTCTTATTACCTGAAAGGAATTATGAAGCAAAAAGGGTGAGCACAACTAGCCCAGTAAAGAATATCATGACTAAAAATAATCTACATCATCAATAGCCTTCATCAGTAATAAATCAGAAATTTAGAACATATGGTAGATGATAAAACTTTTCAACCATAGTTGCAGCGGAACGAACAATCCATTAGAAGAGTCAAATAGACCATCAGATCTATTATCTTCTTCATGTTAAAAGTCCACCAATAATGTTTTATCCCTGTAACATCAATCAACAATTCCTGTCCACAATCATATGAATAACTCATAATCATAATTGTGATTCTAAATTCTTCTTCGCACCTAGGACGAAGATAATTTTCATCACCTATCTTCACCTGAAACATCAAAAATCATGGTTATACCAAATCACAATTCTCTTTCATAATCATACTAATAAATTCATCTTTGCACTACTGACCAAAGATATTCATTAACAATTTATTCTTTGTACTACAGGCCAAAGGCATACAACTGTATTTTAGAAGAGTCAAGTAGAGCATGATATCTACTATCTTTTACGAATTAAAAATGTATAATCAATATTTTATATTGAGACTCGACTTAATAAATAATCCACATCATCGAATCATCCTCGCACTACTGCCCAAGGATATTCATGTAATCATCAATGGTCATGATTATACCGAATAATCCACGGTTATAATCATACCAATAAGCATCCCATCAATGCACTACGGGCCAATGAGGACTTTTACCACATCATCTATAACATTACGGGTCATGATTATACCGAATGATCCCTGGTCATAATCATACCAATAAACAGTTCATCTATGCACATAAGCCAAATATACTCATCAATCAATAGTTCATCTTTGCACGTAAGCCAAAGATATACAACTGTAAAACCAATAATCAACAGTCCATCTTTGCACGTAAGCCAAAGATATACAATTGTAAAGCCAATAATCAACAATCCATCTTTGTACGTAAGCCAAAGATGACTTTCATCATCAAAAATCTGCATATACCCTATATAAGATTCTCAAGCCATAAAATCCTATTTTTTAATTTTTTTACTTCAGATAACATATTTAATTCATTTACTCATAACTAGTTCATTTTCATGAAAAATACCAAATCAGTCCCAGAAATATTTCTTTTCTGGGATTTAATAGAATATAGTCCCATATTGAACATATATTTTTCTCGGAATTTTTAAAATTCATTTACTATTTTTCATATGGCCAAAACTACTGAATATTTAGACATTTATCATAAATTATACTTTTGTCCCTAAATTTCGAAATTTACAAGGTATACTCCTGTTATATATATGTACTCCCAATAAAAATTTTACTAATTTTGGAGTTAACCACAAGGAGTTATAAGGGTTTACTTTTAAAATAGTCTTTTCCCATAAAATTCATAACTCCTAATCTATACATCCAAAAATCGCCATTTTTGGACACAATCTAGAAAACTCATCAAATTATCATTTCAAATTTTTTCAGAATTTTTGAGGGTCAGAAAAATTATGAAACTGCAAATGGATTTTCGTCCGCTATGCGGTAATCCACGTAGACAGATCATTTCCACAATTTAATATGAAATGAATATGAAGGATCATTCACCATGCATGTGGTAATCCACATAGACAGGTTATTCCAACAGAATAATAAAGAATGGAATAACAGAAGAATTCACCATGCATGCGATATAGCCTTGCAGATAGGTTATTCCCAACGAGAATAATAAAGAATGGAACGGTGTCACGCGTAATCACTGCATGCAGGATATTCAATGTAATAATAAAGAATGGAACCCCAGGTCATGCGTAATCCGCACAGATAGGATATTCCAACAGAATAATAAAGAATGGAACCAGGTCATGCGTAATCCGCACAGACATGAAGGGTTTCAACACAGAAACGCACAGCGGAAATAGAACAATTTAAACCAAATTCGAAACCCTAAACATGATCCATGCAAAAACAATTAATTCAGTGGTTTAGATATTATACCGATTATGAAAGATTTTGAAACGGCTTCGAATCTTTTATGCAATCCAATCCGAACCGCGCCTCTACGATATCCACACGAACGCCCCGCGAATCGTCGCACGATCTGCAGTGAAGAGAATTGCGGTACTAGCCACCAAGGATTAGGATTTTTGAAATTTTCTCTAGTCTCTCTCTAAGAGCGGCTAGGGTTTTGGTTATGATTAACTTCCCTAAACGCCAATATATCATATATATATAGAAATAAATCGGAATTAATCAAAACCCTAATCTAATTAAAATAAAATTAGAATTTATATATATATATATATAATAATAATAATTAAGTCTTACTTATTTATATATATATATATATATATATATATATATATATATATATATATATATACAAATCATCCTTTTAATTTAAATTAAGTGATTTAAATACTATCAATCATATTGATATATTTAAATCCTTACAATTTAAATTAATTCTCTTTAATAACGTTACTATGTGTGTGACCCTATAGGTTATTATTACGTTGGCAATAATTTTAAAATCATATTATAAAATTATAAACAGTGAGCGGCATCTAGTAATGCATCACTGCTACCCAAGTAATAATAAGATCGATGATTCGATGCAACCTTTTCGTGACCAATGTTTCAATGTAATTTAATCCTTTTAACCTTAATATCCTAGATTAAACTCGAGTCATGGAATGTGTCATACTCTTCATAATTTAATTTGAGTTTTCTTGATCAATGAGTAGACTATATGAAACAAATCACTATTTGAGCATGGCCATGCATTTCATAGTCTACTCAATCGAGAGGCCTATGGATATCATCCCTAATATATAGGAGGGTTAAATTCCATCTAGATCACTCATATTCCTCACACGATTCATGATGTACCCAATAATCACCTTTATAGTCCACCCTATTAAAGGTGACATTTGATGATATCAAAGTACATAAATTCTCGTGTAGTAATATAGTGATTTTGGTCGGAGGACCATTACATCATTGTCACTATGAGAATTTCTAATGACACTTAGCATAATGCTCCACATAGAATTCTCATGGTGGAGTGCATCGATTACATCGTTCTCTAACATGTACCTATGCATTGACTTAATATCTCATATATTTATGACCAATGAGATTTGGTCGTGTCGATCCACATCTTAGTCTCGATGCATCGATGTTGTCCCATCAACAATGATACTCGACTAAGGGACATTTAAGAACAATGATACTAATTATAATTATATAATCTCATGTTCAAGTCACATACTTGAAACTATATAATTTGTATCACTATTCTAAGGAATTTTATTATGTTAACAATTATATTCTGTGATAAATAAAACCATAATAAAATTATTTATTTATTCAATCAAATATAATATCAAAATGTTAAGCAATTATATCAAATAATTGGCCTCTAGGGCATAAACACTAATGATCTCCCACTTGCACTAGAGCCGATCACTCATGTATCTAATACCCATGGAACTAGTGTGACCTTCGTGCTTAGCCTGCTGCGACAAAGCCTTGGTCGGTGGATCTGCGCAACATTATCATCTGTTGGCACTCTTCCTATATGTACATCTCTCTATCAATGATTTCACGGATGAGATGGTACCACCTAAGTATATGCTTGGATCGTTGGTGAGATCTGGGTTCCTTAGCTTTGTCTGATGGCTCCATTATTATCACGGTATAAGCTTAACTTAGGATCAACAATGGTTGGAACAACACCTAGTTCGATGATGAACTTTTTAATCCATCTGACCTCCTTGGCGCATTAGAAGCGACAATATACTCGGCCTCTGTTGTAGAATAAAGCTCTTGTCTCTTGCTTGAACTCTTCCATTAATGACACCACCATTAAGGCAAAATACAAAACTTGGTTGAGACTTATAATCATCATTATCGATCGGAAACTAACATCTGTGTAACCCTTCTTTGCTAGTTCGTCTTCACCTCCATATACCAAGAATGAATCCTTAGTCCTTTTTAGGTACTTGAGGATATTCTTATTTCTTTGTCGATGACCTTCACTGGATTGATTTGGTATCTGCTCGTCATGCTCAAAGCATCTGAGACATCGAACAGTACATATCATTGCATACATGATAGATCAATTCTTAGAAGCATAAAGGATCTTTCTCATCGCTCCTCATCATCTTGTGATTTAGGACATTGGGCCTTAGAGATCTTTACACCATGAGTCATGGGTAAGTGTCCTCTTTTGCCTCTTGCATCTTTGAACCGTTTCAACACTTTATCAATATATGTACTCGACTTGGTAGATCATTTTTCTCGATCTATCTCGATAGATCTTGATACCTAAAATATAAATTTGCATCGCCTAAATCTTTCATGGAGAAACATTTTTCTAACCATGTTTTTCTGACTTTTGTAATGAAGGAATGTCATTCCCAATAATTAATATGTAAATCAACATATAATATCGAGAATACAATGTGACTCCCACTAACCTTCTTCTTATATACTGAGGTTCATCTTCATTTTAATAAAGCCAAACTCTTTGTTGCTTCATCAAATCGAAGATTCCAACTCAGGAGAGGCTTGCTTGATCCATAAATGGATCATTGCTGACTTACATACCTTTCCGGCATCCTTTGGGTGACAAAACCCTCGGGTTGTGTCATGTACACATCCTCGAGGAGATTTCCATTAAGGAAAATAGTTTTGACATCCATGCGCGATTTACGTAATCATAAAAAGGCGCTGATAGCAAGTAAGATCGATGGATTTAACCATTGCCCTTTGGAGAGAAGGTTTCATCATAGTCGACACCTTGAACTTGTTTGAAACCTTTTTTGCTACCGATCGACCTTTATAGGTTTGTACATTACCATCCATGTCGGTTTTCTTCTTGAAAACCCACTTGCACCTAATTGGTTTTACCCTTGGGTGGATCAACCAAAATCCATACTTGGTTTAGTATACATGGAGTCCATTTAGGATCTCATGGCTTCAAGCCATCTCTCGAGAATCTGGTCCATTCATAACTTCTTGGTAGGAAGCAGGCTCATCTTGATCTATGAGCATCACATCACCGTTTTGAGTCACAAGATATCCATAATATCTCTCGGGCTCTTGGCGTGTCCTACGGATCTCTGAATTCCTTGTGTAATTTGGCGGGTTCACTTTCCACAACATCTTGTGGTTCTGCTCACGTTCAACTCGGGTTTGATGATATTACGTGGTTCTCGAATTTCTTGAGTTCTACTTTCCTCCCTTTGTTTCCTTTAGAGACAAATTCTCTTTCTAGAAAAATACCGGTTTGAGCAACAAACACTTTGTTCTTAGAAGGTTTGTAGAAATAATACCCTTTTGTTTCCTTTGGGTATCCCACAAAATTACATTTGTCGATTTGGGTCAGAGCTTGTCGAGAATCAGACGTTTTACAAGCGCCTCGCATGACCCCAAATCTTCATGAGCGACATACTAGGGCGTTTCCGGTCCACATCTCATATGGTGTCTTTTGAACCATTTTTGTAGGAACACGGTTAAGTGTGAATCACATTTATCTCTGAGGCATGACCCCGAAGCTTATTGGAAGATCTGCATGACTCATCATTGATCGTACCATGTCCAACAAGGTTCGATTCCTCTCT
Organism: Panax ginseng; assembly: GCA_020205605.1. Classification (NCBI taxonomy): domain Eukaryota; kingdom Viridiplantae; phylum Streptophyta; class Magnoliopsida; order Apiales; family Araliaceae; genus Panax; species Panax ginseng. The sequence continues at coordinate 161,434,793 of CM035128.1, forward strand.
CGGACACACCATTCCATTGTGGTGTTCGGTGGTGGAGTGAGTTGTGATATAATACCACACTCCTTTAGAAGGTCATCAAAGTCTTGGCTTAAGTATTCACCTCCTCGATCGGATCGAAGGGCTTTTATGCTTTTGCCAAATTGGTTTTGAACTTCATTCTTGAATTCCTTGAACTTTTCAAAGGATTGATTTGTGTCTCATAAGATACACATATCCATATCTCTTGAAGTCGTCGATAAATGTAATGAAGTAATTAAACCTACCTCTTGCTAACGAACTCATGGGTCCACATACATCACTATGTATAAGTCCCGATATATATCGCTAGCCCATTCACTTTATGTCGATGAAAGGGCTTTAGTCATCTTGCCTAATAAACAAGATTCGCATTTTTCATATGATTCAAAATCAAATGAATCCAAAAATCCATCTTTATGGAGTTTTGATATCGTTTCTCATTTATATGGCCCAAACGCAGCGATTGCGAGAGATATGTCGGATTTGAATCATTTGATTTAAATCGTTTTGTATTTATGTTATAGATAGGCATTTCCAAATCAAGAATATAAAAGACCGTTAAACAATTTGTGCAACACCATAGCAAATATCATTTAAGTAAAAGCGAACAACGATTGTTCTTGATTATAAATGAAAAACCTTTCTTGTCAAAAAGAAAGCGAAATAATGTTTTTTGCTTATAGCGGGCACATAATAACAATCCTCTAATTCTAATACTAGCCCGGTGGGCAAAGATAAATGATAAGTTCCTACGGCCGGTGCACACAACTTTTGCTCCATTTCCGACTCGTGGGTTGACCTCTCCTTTTGCCAAAGTCCTACTCCTTGAAGTTCACGCACATTAACACAAATGTGAGAACCACATCCGATATCAATACCCATGATGTAGAAGTAGACAAGTTGACTTCTATAACATATATACGAATCGAAGTCACACTTCCTTCTTTTTCTTCACTTCTTCCAAATAAGCATGACAATTCCTCTTCCGGTGTCGGGTTTTCCACGAGAGTGACAATCACCTTCTTTAGCCACCCACCTTTGGGTTTTAAAGCTGTTTGGTTTTGGAATTAGGTTTGGCACGAGAATTAGATCTATCTTTTTCTTGCCTTTCCATTTTCCTTAGCATTCCCCTTTTGCACCATCATTATGGGGGCGGGTCCCCTTTTTCATGTTGTTCTCGGCGGTTCTTAACATGCTCAACAACTTCGATAAGGGTTTCTCAATTTCATTCATTAGATAATTCATAACAAATTGAGAGTAGTTGTTTCTTTATTCAATGATTGCAAAACAAGATCGGTTTGGGCTAGGAGTGATTGGAAAACCTGACCTATCAAGGTACTCAATATACCCAATCATTTTTGACACATGTGGACCAAGCTGGATCACGTTCACCCATCTTGCGGTGATCTGACGCCTTGCTTGTATCATACCTCTCTGTCGAGCATGCCCTTGAACAATTTCTTGAGATGCTCGATCATCTCATAAGCATCCATCAACTCATATTTGCTTACGAAGCTCGGCGTTCATGGTTGCTAGCATGAGACAACTCACGTCGAGCATCATCTTGATGCTTCTTGTAAGCATTATGCTCACATGCGTAGTGCGATGATAATTTGGTCTTTGCGGGAATGGGCCCATCAAGGACATATAGCTTGCGCTCTTGTTTGAGGACAATCCTCAAGTTCTATGCCGATCGAGGAAATTAATTCCACTCGACTTGTCCTTCTCGAGGGTGATCGTAGTGAAAGACTACTTGTGTTGTTGTTGTTTGCCATTGATATCTACAATTTATAAGTGCCAAAATAATAAGTCAAATTGCGAGTTGATATTATGTAATTGATAATAGTACATTCAAAATATACCTCCCACTATTTTATTCAAATTAATAGCCCTCACCATTAATTAGGAAAGCATTTTTATTAAATCTTTCTAGTGAGCGAGATCCATATTTCATTATGACTTAAGTTAGCTTTGGCTAATCTCTTAAAACATAATTATTTAGGTAGACAACCCTTTTATCAATTATATCATATATAACTCTTGGATAGTTTGGTAAACAACAATTGTTTCTAGTCCATCTAATGGTACCTACCAAACTCTGTATGCCTCTAAGTCCACAATCTATTGAGATAACTTAGTTAAGTCGGGGCCCAATGATTTTAACAATTTGGATATCACAATTATCTATCGCATCTTACCTAGATAAATAGGGTACTTGCTTTTTGGCAAACCTACATCTATTGATCAAGGTCTTGATGAGTGTTATTCATTGGAAGGCATCGATTTAGACTTAATAATTTAATGAGGATTTTATAAATAAATTTAGATCTCACCAATTCTTAATCTTATTAAGCATGCACATTATTTATCATATCATATCACATACAAGCATAAATAAAGTGCGAAATTAAATGTGTCACGATTATGGCCCAATCACTTTATCGATCTTTTCAAGCTAATGAAAGATTGAAGGTCAATCTAAGGTGGTAAAAGATCTTAAAATAAATAGCTTCCTTGGATCTTCCTCAAGCATGTGCCTCCTCTCCATCATCATCTTTCCATCGTGTTCTCCATCTTGACATCTTCATCGATTCTGATTATTACATGACATAAAAAGAAACCTCGAGTTACATTCGAGGGATTTAGATGAGAAGAGAATATTACATTAGAATTTATAGAAAGGGCGACGACATACGTATTGCCGTATTTCAAAACCAAAAACCACTAACCTATGGGTCAAAAGGCCATAAGCATGCACCATGCATATCACAATAAACACATAATAATTTATATATAATTAAAGAAAACTATATATATAACATAGGGGGACACGACCAGTAAATCGTCTTCTGACTGACGGGGTCGAAGTCGGTCTCCCCACAGCGAAAAAAATTTGAACTACAATGCGGCGTATTGAGAATTTTTTCATATGAATCTAAAGCAGTTTGAGAATCATATATTTAATCCACCAAAAAGCGGTCATAATAACAATATACACGGTACATATCATATATGTCGATTTCAATTAATCATATTAAAGCGAATCTGCATACTTCTAATCCAATTAGAACATAAGTTGTATCTTGTTATTACGCCGTATAAGATCTGATTAACGAGAACATCATATACATGCATATCTATTACTGATATTCATAATAACAGAATATGTCGATTACAGAATATCATATACTCAATTAACAGAACATCATATACTCAATTAACAGAACATCATATACATGCATATCTATTACTGATATTCATAATAACAGAATATGTCGATTACAGAATATCATATACTCAATTTTAGTTCGGTAAAATTGTATCATCTTATATCATATATATCGAAAACAATATAATCAATTTCAGATTGGTAAAATTGTATCATCACATATCATATATATCGGAAATAATTAAACACGTTATCCGAATTAATCGTTTTGCAAGTAGCTACGATACCCTTTGAAGGGTTTCGACACGAAAGCATACGGCGAAAATAGAACAATTTAAACCAAATTTGAAACCCTAAACATGATCCATGCGAAAACAATTAATTCATTGGTTTAGATATTATCTGGATTATGAAAGATTTTGAAGCGACTTGAATCTTTTACGTAATCCAATCGAATTTGCGCCTCTACGGTATCCACCACGAGCATCCATGAATCGTCATACGATCTCTGATGAAAAGAATTGCGGTACTAGCCACCAAAAGGATTAGGATTTTTAAAACTTTTTCTCTAGTCTCTCTCTAAGAAGCGGCTAGGGTTTTGGTTATGATTAACTTCCCTAAAATGGCATGATATATATATATATATAGCAATAAAAGGAATTAATCAAACCCTAATCTAATTAAAATAAAATTAAATATATATATATATATATATATATATATATATATATATATATATATATATATATATATATATATATATATATAAATTATCCTTTTAATTTAAATTAAGTGATTTAAATACTATTAATCATATTGATATATTTAAATCCTTACAATTTAAATTAATTCCATTTTAATAACGTTCTATGTGTGTGACCCTATAGGTTATTATTACGTTGGCAATAATTTTAAAATCATATTATAAAATTATAAACAGTGAGCGGCATCTAGTAATGCATCTTCTGCTACCCAGTAATAATAAGATCGATGATTCGATGCAAACTTTTTCGTGACCAATGTTTCAATGTAATTTAATCCTTTTAACCTTAATATCCTAGATTAAACTCGAGTCATGGAATGTGTCATACTCTTCATAATTTAATCTGAGTTTTCTTGATCAATGAGTAGACTATATGAAACAAATCACTATTTGAGCATGACCATGCATTTCATAGTCTACTCGATCAAGAGGCCTATGGATATCATCCCTAATATATAGGAGGGTTAAATTCCATCTAGATCACTCATATTCCTCACACACGATTCATGATGTACCCAATAATCACCTTTATAGTCCACCTTATTAAAGGTGACATTTGATGATATCAAAGTACATAAATTCCGTGTAGTAATATAGTGATTTGGTCGGAGGACCATTACATCATTGTCACTATGAGAATTTCTAATGACACTTCGTATAATGCTCCACATAGAATTCTCATGGTGGGTACATCGATTACATCGTTTCTAACATGTACCTATGCATCACTTAATATCTCATATATTTATGACCAATGAGATTTGGTCATCGGTCGATCCACATACTAGTCTCGATGCATCAATGTTGTCCCATCAACAATGATACTCGATTAGGGACATTTAAAACAATGATACTAATTGTAATTATATAATCTCATGTTCAAGTCACATACTTGAAACTATATAATTTGTATCACTATTCTAAGGAATTTTATTATGTTAACAATTATATTATGCGATAAATAAAACCATAATAAAATCATTTATTTATTTATAATTTCAAAATCAAATATAATATCAAAATGTTAAGCAATTATATGAAAAATAATTGGCCTCTAGGGCATAAGTTATTTTAAGTTCAACAGAATAATAAAGAATGTAGTATAATACCTCCATCTACCTCCATTTTTAACTTAGTCATGCATGTATTATCAATCTTGCACCACCTCCCCTAATAGTACATGAATGTGAATCAATAGTACACACATGTGAACAAATAGTTATAATCATGTGAATTAATAGCAATTAATTGCTCATTTATTCGATTAATTACCCGATTGGTCAATATAACCTCTAGACATCAATTATTATCGAAATAAATGTCGATTTCCACTAACACTAACAATCCCAACACAATGGAAATATTTTTCTCAACAATTTTATTTTTGAAATTTCAAAGTTTGACTTTTTCTAAAAAAGTCAACTATTAACTTTTTTGACCAAAAAGTCAACCCCGACAAATTTTGTGTTTATAGTCTATTTCTACTAATTTCATCGTTCCGGACTCAAATATCACGTCCGCGTCTCCAAATTCAACTCCGAACTCAAATTCAATTTTTTATAACATTCATCATTAATATTATAACTCACAATATTTAACAACCAGGTCATTCCAAGGAAAGAGAAGGCTTTCTGATAAGAATTTCTCCTTATTGGTAGCCATGATTAGATGACCAAACCTCTCCTCGATGAGAACTTCTAGACATTATAAATATTGCAATTTAATAATATGAATAACTTTATCGTCTCAATTATTGATTTAATAAAATATCATATTATGCGAGATGATCTTGTGACAATAATCGAATCAATAATATGAGAGATATGATGCAAAGACAATTCTTTGTAGCAATAATTGAGTATAAGCGAGTGACTTCTCACGTAAACATCAATAATCAATCTGAAGTATATTACTATGCAACCACAGCGTATTCATTGTACTTTTACTAGGGTAGTTCAGCAGTTTTAACGGTAACACTTTCATTTGTTATTTTATAAAAGATAATTACATGCGTTTCTTTACTACGATAATAATTTCGTTGTGGGGTCCACCAATGATTGTGTCGTCCTACGAATATTCTCCGATAAAAAGAATATTCCCCGACTAAACGAATATTTTATTACAACTTGCATACTTTGAAAAAAATTCACATATCACCCTTAACTTTAACCTTTTATCAATTTAACCATTTACTAAATAAAATAATTATAAGAAAATTGAATACTTTCATTTCATAAAATTCGGGGTCTCACATTAGTGCTGCCAGCACCTGCTTCTACCCTGAGCTGGTGACCTTTTGCAAGCGGAACCATTACGTGTCATTGCCCCACAAGTTGATTGATATCTCTCATTGACATAACATCTATACGAGAATGATCCATAAGAGGAAGAATTATACGTTGACTCATTTCTTGAACTCCAATCAGCCCTCGTGCCTTCATGTTGTCAGCACCTACTTCTACCTTGAGCCGGTGACCTTTTGCAAGCGAAACCATTAAGTGTCATTGCCCCACAAGCTGATTGAAATCCCTCATTTCCAGAACTTTTATACAAGAATCATCCAGAAGAGGAAGAATTACACGTGGGCTCATTTCTTGAACTCCAATCAACCCTCATGCCTTCATGCTGCCAGCACCATTTACTCCTTTTACCCAATTTCCTTCTGCAAGAGGAACAGTCAAGGGTGGTTGCGCCACAAGTAGAGAAAGAATCCCCAGTGACAATGGTTTTAGGTTACATTGATCAAGTCACAGGAATATTAGACTTGCAGCAGCCTAAATCAGCAAATACACTCGGTAAATTTGCCTCTATTTGCTTAGACTTTAGCTCTTTAACCCTCATGCTTTCATGCTTCCAGTACCATTTGCTCCCTTTACCTAGTTTCCTTCTGCAAGAGGAACCATCAAGGGTGGTTGCACCACAAGTAGAGGAAGAATCCTCAGTGATAATGGTTTTAGGTGACATTGTTCGAGTCACCATCCTAATTCATGTTAGCTTTAATTTAAAAATATATTAAATTATCTCCAAAAAAATTAATAATTAAAAGTCCATCATTAATATTTTATTCCTGTAACATCAATCAATATACATCTTGAATCAAATATTCATTTTTGCACTACATGCCAAAGATATTCATCAGTTGGTCATGTTCATCTTAACACATGTTCATCTTTGCACTACGGGCCAAAGATATTCATCACAAAATCATTCATCTTTGCACTACAGGCCAAAGATATTCAGTAATATCATCATTTATGTAAGACCCCATCTTTTATGAATAAAGATTAATTTTTCTCGAAATAATATAATGTTATAGTTGTGGGTAATATTTACAAATTTTGCAAAGTAAGGAAGTTCTTATAAAATATTCGATTGGTCGGGGAATATTCATTTTAACAGGGAATATTCGTACGACGGCACAATCAATGGTGGACCCCATAACGGAAGTATTGTCGTAGTTAGAAAATGACAGAATTATCTTTTTATAAAAATAATGGCGAAAGTTTTACCGTTAAACTGTTGAACTACTCGGTAGTAAAAGTACAGTAATACGCGTGGTTGCATAGTTGCACACAGTATTAATTATTGATGCTTACGTGAGAAGTCACCCAGATTATACTCAATTATTGCTCTGAAGAATCTTTGCGATCATATCTCTCATATTATTGATTCAATTATTGTCATAGTATCATCTGCATAATATTTTATATTATTAAATCAATAATTGAGACGACAAAGTTATTCATATTATTATTTGCAATATTGACAATGTCTAAAAGTTCTGTCAAGGAGAGGTTTGGTCACCTAATTACTCGCCAGTAAGGAGAAATCCTTATCGAAAAGCCCCCTCTTTCCTGTGAACGACCTGGTTGTTAAATATTGTGAGTTATAATATTAATGATGAATAAGTTCGTGTTGATTAAAGATGAAATTGATAGTTCCATTGTGTTGGGATTATTAGTGTTAGTGGAAATCGACATTTATTTCGATAGTAATTGATGTCTGAAAGTTATATTGACCAATCGGATAATTAATCAGATAAATGAGCAATTAATTGCTATTAATTCACATGCTTATAACTATGTGTTCACATGTATCTACTATTGATTCACATTCATGTACTATTAGGGGAGGTGGTGCAAGATTTATAATACTCGTATGACTAAATTAAAAATAGAGGTATAGATGAAGGTACTATACTGTAACTATTTTTTCACATGTATAGAACTATTGATTCACATGAATGTACTATTGATTCACATGATGTACTATTAGGGGAGGTGGTGCAAGTTTGATAATACTTGCAGGACTAAATTAAAAATGAAGGAAAAAATGAAGGTATTATACTGTAATATTTCGATCCCCAAAATGTGCAATTATCAAAACTATATTTTTCTATAAATAGAAGCTCATTTTTCTTTCATTCTCACCAATTCACTAAGATTAACAAGAGCAATTATAGAGAGAGAAGTTATAGAGAGAAAGAAGAAGAGAAGTCTGCTACCTCACTATTCCAGTATTCAATCTTCTTCTAACGTAAGGGGTATTATTTATTTCATATTCAGAAGAGATATTATTTTTCGTATTCGTATGAATATTATCTTCGTTCAATATTCATAAAGAATATTATTTTCGTTCAATATTCGTAAAGAATATTATCTTCGTTCAATATTCGTTAGAATATTATTTTTGTTCAACAGTTGTAAGGGATATTATTTTTGTTTAGTATTCATAGAAATAATATTTTCTTCCATACTCTGTAGTATGTGAGTAGTATTATTTTGTCTCGTATTCCTGATTATACCCTCATCTTGTTAAAGTATTGCTTCTATACTCTGTGAAATTAGTAGAATGTCCTTGAAATTTGCGCTTCATCTAGTATCGTTTCACAAGGATATTTTCTGCACATTCTTGTTAAATTTTAAGCTTTTCATGTCGGCGTACTGTCCATGAGTACTATTCATTTATACGGTACTATTCACAAAAGTACTATTCACGGTTACTATTCACAAAGTACTATTCATAAAGTACTATTCACGAAGTACTATTCACGAGTATTATTCACAAAGTACTATTCACGGGGTACTATTCCCGAAGTACTATTCACCCAAAGTACTATTCATGACAAAAATTGATTTCTTTTCGGTCCAAATCATTTTTGATACAATATCATTCTTGAATTTTACTCCACAAAACAGTATCATGTTGGCAATTTGAACATTATTGAATTCTGGATAAATTAAATTATAAATCTTTAAAAATTTATCTTTTGTTTTTTTTAATTGAATTCTTATATCATTATCATCATTCTCATGCTTATATTGTGATGAAAGTCATCTATGGCTTACGTGCATAGATGAACTGTTGATTGGTATGATTATGACCAAGGATCATTCGGTATAATCATGACCCGTAATGTTACAAATGATGTGGTAAAAGTCCTCATTGGCCTGTAGTTCATTGATGGACAGTTGTTGGTATGATTATGACCATGGATTATTCGGTATAGTCATGACCATTGATGATTACATGAATATCCTTGGCCGTGGTGCAGGGATAATTCGATGATGTGGTTTATTTATTAAGCTGAGTCTCAACGATAAAGTTGATGAAAAACTTTTTAAATCATAGAAGATAGTAGATATCATGCTCTACTTGACTCTTCTAATGGATTGCTTGTTTCGCTGCAGTTAAACTTGTTGTCTATTATATTCTATTAGTTAAACATTGTTGAAGGCTAACGATAACTTATTCTGCATTATCTTAGTCATAATATTTCTTACTGGGCTAGTTGAGCTCACCCTTTTGCTAGTATGACCTACCTAAATTATTTGGTATTTAATTGGTCGGTCAGAGTATAGGGATAATATTTGACATGTCAATTAACCCTTGTTTTGTGGCAGTGTTTGAAAATGGCATCTGAAAATTTTGAGATCAACAATGAAGCACATGAGACCGTTGAGTCACCAACGATCAATACCCAGGATAATGTGCATCAGGAAGGCAATAATCCTCAGGTAAACAACATCACTAACCATGATAATGTGATGTCAGGTGAAGAAGGAATTAGAGATATTCTTGTGGTGATGGAAGAATTAATAGTTGCACCCGAGCTAGTCACAGAGGTAGCAGCTGAGAGTGAGGAAGAAGAGGAACCTAAGGAGAATTTATTAGAAGAATTTTTTGATCGAAATGTAGAACTGTAAGATCGTATTCATGAATTAGAAGAACAGGTTGAAGAACGGCAGGCGGTCGTGGAGCAAAGGGATGCAACAATTTAAAATTGTGTTACCCGATATGTGATGCTTGAATAGAAGCACTCTTTGGCAGAATGTAAGATATTAAAGCTGGAATCTGAGAATTCAAATGTCAAGGATCAACTGAAAGAAGAAACAACTGAACGAGTGAGAATGGAGGATGCATGGGTAAAAGCTGCACGACGTGTTGATATTATAGACAGCAATTGGGAGAACCCAACATCGAGTTTTGAATTACCCTGTACAGAGCGGTCAACCTTAATTCGATATGGATCAAAGATTGATGATTCAGATCATGAATCAGGAGTACGACGAAGCAGTTAAGGGTGGAATATACCCTATTGAAAAGTCAATTCCAAAGGTAATGATGACACCAATTGCTGCCCCAGACAAGTCAAAGCCGGGTAGTTCAAGGGAGAGCATTTGTTGTAACCTCCCAAAAAGCGAGGAATCCAAACGAGGTGATCACGGGTAAGCTAATCATAAACTCTAGCGAAGTCTATACCTTATTTTATACCGGTTTTACCCATTCTTTTATTTCTCCTACTTGCGCTCAACGTTTAAATTTGACTTCGGAGAAATTAGACTTTGACTTATCTGTTGAAACTCCGTTGGGAGAAACCTTCATTACATCCACTATTTATAAGTCTTGTTTGGTTCAAATTGGTACCCTCACATTACCTGTCGATCTTATTTCCTTAAAAATACTTGCATTCGATGTTATATTAGGGATTGATTGGTTAACTACTCATCATGCAAAAATTAATTGTTTTCGTAAGGTTGTTAGCTTTCATATTCCTAACCAACCTATTATGCGAATTCAAGCAACAAAACCACTAAAGTCAATCACTGTCATACCAATCCATAAAACTATTCATTTATTGAAAAATGGATGTCAAGATTTCTTATCCCATGTCACGGATTTAAATAAAAATACGTCAGATTTGAATGATATTTCTATTGTTAATAAATTTCCTGACGTATTTCCTGAAGAACTTCCTGGCCTACCCCCAGAGCGTGAAATTGAATTTTGTATCGACCTTGAATTCGGTACAAAACCCATTTCTAAATCCCCATATTGAATGGCTCCTATTGAACTTCAGGAGTTAAAAACCCAACTACAGGAATTGTTAGACATCGGTTTCATTCATCCTAGTACGTCTCCTTGGGGTGCTCCTATTCTATTCATGAAGAAGAAAGATGGAAGTATGCGACTTTGTATTGATTATCGGGAGTTGAATCATGTCACCATCAAAAATAGGTACCCGTTACCTCGTATTGATGACCTGTTTGACCAGTTGCAAGGTGCCAAATTCTTTTCAAAGATCGATCTTCATTCCAGATATCATCAGTTGAAGATTAAAATTGATGAAATTCCAAAGACTGCTTTCAAAACTCGGTACGGGCATTATGAATTCCTAGTCATGTCTTTTGGATTGACTAATGCTCCTGCTGCCTTTATAGACATGATGAACCGAGTATTCAAGGAATATTTAGATCACTTTGTGGTCGTCTTTATTGATGACATCCTCATATACTCCAAAACCCGTGAAGACCATGAGTAACACTTGAGGCTAATATTCTAAAAGCTTCGTGAAAACAAGCTATATGCCAAGTTAAAGAAATGCGAGTTCTGGCTTGAGGAAGTTGCATTCCTTGGGTACGTGATATCAAATCACAGAATATCTGTTGACCCGGCAAAGATTGAAGCAATTCAAAGCTGGGAGCAACCTAAGTCGATTGATAGAAATCGTAGCTTTCTCGGCTTAGCTGGTTATTATCGGAGATTCGTAGAAGGGTTTTTTCGAATCACTACTCCATTAACTCAGCTGACTAGAAAAGATACAAAATTTGGTTGGAGCGAGGAATGTGAGAAGAGTTTTGAAGAACTCAAGAGGAGACTCATTTCAGCACCTGTTCTGACAATACCATCTGGCTCGGAGGGATTTGTCATCTACAGTGATGCTTCAGGCAAATGGTTAGGATGTTTTCTCATGCAACATGGGAAAGTCATAGCCTATGCCTCACGACAACTCAAAGAATATGAGAGGAATTATCCTACTCATGATCTAGAGTTGGCAGCTGTCGTTTTTACGCTTAAGATTCGGAGGCATTACCTGTATGGAGAGATGGTGGAGATCTATACAGATCATAAAAGCCTTAAATATTTCTTCACTCAAAAGGAACTCAACATGCGGCAACGACGATGGCTTGAGTTATTGAAAGATTACGATCACACCATTCAATACCATCCTGGAAAAGCAAACGTAGTAGCTGACGCATTGAGTAGAAGATCATATGCAGGTATGAGTGCGATATTGTCAACGCAAAGGCCCATTTTGTATGACTTACAAAGGATGGAGATAGAGTTAAAGACTCGAGGAGCCATGTGATGATGGTAAATATCTGAGTAGAACCGAGCTTTAATTGATAAAGTTAAAATTTGCTCAAGTTGCGGACACGGAGGCGATGCGTATGAAGAAGAAAGTGCAAGAAGGTGCTATTCGAGGAAGCAAAGCAGAAGCGAAGAAGGAATACTTGAGTCAACTCCGGACTTTGTGTTCCTAACGATTACGACTTGAAGTATAAAATCATGATGAAGGCGCATAACACACCGTTTGCAATCCATCCTGGGAGTACCAAAATGTATCGTAATCTTCAACATATATTTTGGTGGAGCAATATGAAGAGAGAGATAGCGGGGTTTATCTCAAGGTGTCTAACTTATCAACGAGTCAAGGCGGAGCATCAAGTGCCAAAAGGTCCGTTGCAACCACTTGAAATTCCAGAATTGAAGTGGGAACACATTACCATGGATTTTAATACTAGTTTTCCCAATGTTTTTCAAGGCATAGATGCGATTTGGGTCATTGTTGATAGATTGACCAAGTTTGCTCATTTTTTACCGATACGAGAAACTTATACACTTGAACGTCTTTCTCGTATGTACATAAATGAGATTGTAAGATTGCATGGTATACCAGTATCCATAGTTTCTGATCGAGACCCAAGATTCACTTCAAAATTTTGGGTTAGTTTGCAAAAAGCTATGGGAACGGATTTACGATTTAGTTCGGCATATCATCCTCAAACGGACGTGCAGTCGGAGAGGACTATTCAAACACTTAAAGATTTATTAAGACTCTGTGTCCTTGACTTCAAGGGAAGTTGGAACAAGTTCTTACCATTGGTGGAGTTTTCCTACAACAACAGTTATCAAGCAAGTATTGGCATGGCTCCATTTGAGGCGTTGTATGGAAGAAAGTGTCGTTCTCCAATATGCTTGGATGAGGTGGGTGAAGCAACGTTGTTGGGACCGGAGTTGGTACGTATGACTATGAAAAAGATTCAAATGATCCGACAACGTATAAAAACCTCACAAGATCGACAAAAGAGTTATGCTGATCTTCATCGAAAGGACGTGAAATTCAATATTGGAGATCATGTGTTGTTACGTGTTGCTCCATGGAAAGGATTTATGAGATTTGAAAAGAGAGGAAAGCTTAATCCTCGATTCATTGGCCCATTTATTATTTTAATTCACAATATTATTTGACCAGGTCGTTTCCAGGAAAGTGGGGGCTTTCCAATAAGGATTTCTCCCTATTGACGCGCAATTAGGTGACCAAACCTCTCCTTGGCAGGACTTCTAGACATCGTTAATATTATAAATAATAATATTAATAACGTTGTTATCTCAATTATTTATTTAATAATATATAAAATATCGACAATAATTGAATCAAATAACGTGAGATACTATGCAACAATTACTGTAGCAATAATTGAACAAAACAGAGTGACTTCTCACGTAAGCATCAATAATCAATACCGTGTGCTATTATGCAACCACGAGTATTCTTGTACTTTTTTAACAAGGGTGTTTCAACAGGTTAACGGTAAAACTTCCGTAGTTATTTTCATAAAATATTTTTGTTGTTTTCTCAATCAAACAATAATTCCATTGTGGGGTCCACTAATGATTGTCTTGAGTCGTACGAATATTCCTGTTAAAACGAATATTCCCCGACCAATCGAATATTATATAACAACTTGCGTACTTTTGCAAAATTTATAAATATTACCCACAACTATAACATTATATCAAATCCACACCATAATATTTAAAAAAATATTTCGAGAAATTTAAATCTTTATTCATAAAATTTGGGGTCTCACAATCTCCCCTCCTTATGGAATTTCGCCCTCAAAATTTACGTACGTACCTGGTATGCCGAAGAAATGAGGATACCTTGACTTCATTTCAGATTCTAACTCTTGAGGTATAACCTTTGAGTGTTGAATACGATTCCTCTTATCCAAGATTTTAACACGTATCTCCTCATACGTTAAATCTTCTACTATATCGTCTAGTTCTAATTTAATAATGTGGTTCGGGTCGTCCACATAATTACGTAACATCGATACGTGAAAAACGTTATGAACACGCGACATACTTGGTGATAAAACGAGTCTATAGGCCACAGTTCCTACTCAACCGAGGATTTTAAATGGGCCAATTAAATCAAGGGTTGAGATTTCCTCTCTTCATCGAGTCTTACTTCTAGAATAACGCCCTCTTGAACCTTCTTCTTCACATTCATCAGCTCCGGGTGTGTAGCTTGAGCAGCTTTACTTTTATCGATTAAAGTCGATTCTACTCGTATATTCGCTATCTTCACGTGGGTCTCTAGAGTCTTTAACTCTATCTTCATCATTTGTAAGTTATACGAAATGGGTTTTTGTGTTAACAACATCGCACTCGTAAACGCATACGATATTCTACTCAACGCGTCAGCTACCACGTTCGCTCTTCCATGATGATATTGAATGGTATAATCATAATCTTCAACAGCTCGAGCCAACGTCTTTGGCGCATGATACGTTCATTTTAGTTGAAAAAATATTTAAGGGTTTTAGAAATAGGTTTTGTACTGGGGTCAATACAAAATTTGATTTCACGCTCTACGGGTAGGCTAAGAAGTCTTCAAGAATACGTCAGGAAATTTATTAACAATAAAAATATCATTCAAAACTGTTACCCTCATCCAAGACTTGGATAACACGTCATATTGATATCTATCAACTTGCCACCGTTATTCACGACGTCCCTTACGGATATTTTTGCTTCGGTGTATTCCAAGACTTGGAAGTAATCAGCGAAAGACTCGGGGCTCTTTACTTATGGCTTGATATGACATTGATTGACTTTAGTGGTTTGGTCGCTTGAATTCACATAATAGGTTGGTTAGGAATATGAAAGCTAACAACCTTACAAAAAGCATGATGAGTAGTTAACCAATCGATTCCTAAAATCACATCAAGGCAAGTATTTTCAAAGAGATAATATCGACAGGTAACGTGAAAGTGTCAATTTGAATTAGTAAGATTTATGAATAGTGGAGGTAACGAAGGTTTCTACTAACGAAGTTTCAACCAATAAGTCAAAGTCTAACTTCTCTAGGGTCAAATTTAAACGTTGAGCACAAGAAAGAGAGATAAAAGAATGGGTAGAACCGGTATCTAATAAGGAATAGACTTCGTAAGAATTTATAATTAACTAACCCGTGCTAACTTCGTTTGGGTTACTCGCTTTTTGAGAAGTCATGAAAAACGCTCTCCCTGAAACCATCGGCTTTGTTTTGTTCGTATCCGTCTTTGGTGCCACCGTCCCAGCTGGACTTGACTTTGGTGCATGACAAAATTGAGCTAAATGACCTTCTCTTCCGCAATTAAAACACGCTTTGGACTGCTGCGTACAGTTTGGACTGATGTGTCCCTCCCCTCCGCATTTGAAGCATATGATAGGTGGTCGTTTTCCTCCCCTAGAATTTGTTACTGGTGTTGGTGCTACTGCCAACTTCTTCCCATCATCGTTAAATCTTCTCTTCTTGAATTTTCCACTTCTATTATCTTGGCCATGATTACCACCGAAGTGGTTACCATTCTTGGCATGATAATTTCCCCCACGATGGTTATCATTGTTAGATGGCCGCCACACTTAGTGTATGATTATTATCGTGTTGTTGGTCGTTGCCTTTTGGTTGTGCTGACTCATTATCACGCTCCAATAACTGATCCCTATTCATAACATCTGAATATAAACAAAGTTTATGAGAAATGAGTGACGTATCTCTGGTTTCAAACCTCTTAGAAACATTCACATCATTCTCTCCTCATTATCAACCAAATGGGACGTAAACCGAGACAACTCGGCAAACTTGGCTTCGTACTACGACACGATCATGTTGTTTTACTCCAGCTTGATGAACTCTACCTCTTTCATGTTACGAATACTTTCGGGAAAGTACTTGTCGTTGAACAGCTCTTGGAACATCTCCCAAGATATCTTGAGTGCATCAGGCTGGGTACGTTTTATAGATTCCCACTAGTAATCTGCCTCTTCACGCAACATAAAGGTGGCAAAGGGAACCTTTTGCTCCTCGGAGCATCCCAGGACATCAAATATCATGGTGATCTGCTTTAACCACGTATCCGCCTTAAGTGGTTCTGGCTTTCCCAAAAACTCCGGTGGTCCCAGCTCCTTGAAGCGCTTAGTGTGACCCGATTAAATGGGTTGCCATTGTTTCCACGCATTATGAATAGGAGTCTCTCTCGTCTGATGTTGTATGAATTGCATAAAGCCTCTGAACATCTCATCGTTTATCATCTGATCGGTGTTGTTATTTACCTGAGGATTATTATCTTCCTGTTGCACATTATCCTGGGTATTGATCGTTGGTAACTCAAGCGGTCTCATGTGCTTTATTCTTTGATCTCAACATTTTCGGATGCCATTTTAAAAGCTCTTTGTCACAAAAAAGGGTTAATTGACATATCACATATTATCCCTATACTCTGACTTATCAATTAAATACCAAATAAACTTAGGTAGGTCATACTAGCGAATGAATTCCCCGTCTCTCCCCTCCTAGTTCTTGTCTCACATCTCGGCCTGGGATCATATCCCTAAGCTTTGATACTAACCTGTGGCGCCCCAAAATAGGTATACATCACCCATCTTGAGTCGCCAAATACATGGTACAAAATTCAAATACAACTTAATTATACAACAGTCGTGTGAAATACGACAAAACATAATCTAAGAGTTTTAATAAGAATATTATCATCTAGACAATATCCACACTCAATGGAGTCCCCATTACATTTATTGTTACACTATTTAATGAGAATAGTGAGGACTACTAATCTTATCATACGGACCGTCACTCCGGTTCCCCGACTAGTCCTTGCCACGTTCTCATTTCAAGAAGAGAACGTTGAAAGAAAGGTGAGCTCAACTAGCCCAAAGAAGAAATATTAGGACTAAGATAATGCGAGAATAAATTATCATTAGTCTACAACAATGTTAAACCGATAAAATACAATAGACATCAAGTTTAACTATGATTGAACAAGCAATCCATTAAAAGAGTTAAGTAGAGAATAAAATCTATTAACTTCTATTATTTAAAAGGTTTTTTTTATCACTTTTATCGCTGGGACTAAGCTTAATATATAATGCACATCATCCCTGCACTACGGCCCAGGATATTCATTAGTATCACAACCACAAATTATCCATGCACTACGGGCCAAGGATATTCGTGTATTCATCAATGGTCATGATCATGCCAACAACTGTCCATCAATGTACTACGGACCAATGAGGACTTTTACCACATCATTTGTAACATTACGGTTATGATTATACCGAATAATCCTTGGTTATAATCATACCAAGTCCATCTATGCACTACTGGCCACAGATGACTTTCAACATAATATAAACATGAGGATGATGACAATGATATAAGAATTCAATAAAACAAGTTCAAGAATTAAATTATCCAGGAACCAATAACGTCCAAATTGTCAACATGATACTGCTTTGTGGGGTAAAACTCAAGAATGCTCAGAAGAATATTTCCATGAAAAGATACTGGATGAAGTACAAATATCAAGGATATTCCACTAATTTCATGGAGTATAAAAGCCAAAACTTTAACCAACTGAGTATAATAGAGAATGGAATAACAAAAGACTTCACCAGGCATGCGATAGACCGCACAGACAGGTTATTCCAATAGAATAATAAATAATTGAACTAGGCCATGTGTAATACGTACAGATAAGATATTCCAACAGAATAATAAAGAATGGAATAACAGAAGAATTTCACCATGTATGCGGTACTTCTCATAGACAGGTTATTCTAACATAATGATAAAGAATGGAATAACAGAAGAATTTCACTATGTATGCGGTACTTGGATGAGGCGAAAGTTATTCCAACATAATGATAAATAATGGAATAATGAAGAATTTCACCAAGTATAGGGTAGCCAGCATGATCTGAGTTATTCCAACAGAACAATAAAGAATGGAATAATGAAGTTCTCTTCATGAATACGAAAGAAATAATACCCCTTACCTTAGAAGAAAGCTGGATATAGGAGTAGTGAAGTGAAGAAGAATACTTTTCTTCTTTTCTCTATAGTTTCTCTCTCTAGTGTTTCAATTGAATTAAGTAAGAAATAATGAAGGAATGAGCTTCTATTTATAGGAGAATGGATTTGAATAGTAACTAATTCATGAGCGGTCAGATTGATTTACTTTTTAAGCAGACTCATCCATATTGATTTACTATCAAGTATTAATAAAATATTCTAAAAAAACAAAATCTTTTAAATTAAATATAATATATTCTATTTATAATCTAATAAAAGCGAATAACTTTATAAAAGTATTACATTTTATATAAAAAGATTTTACTATGCAAACACTATGCAGAACCTTATGCAAAATATTATGCATAATAGAATATTATATATTCTATTTATAGTCCAATAAAATGAATAACTTTATAAAAGTATTCTTTTTTATATAAAAAGATTTTACTATGCAAACACTATGCAGGCACTATGCAAACACTATGCATAATAGAATATTATATATTCTATTTATAGTCTAATAAGACAAATAACTTTATAAAAGTATTCTGTTTTATATAAAAAGATTTTACTATACAAACACTATGCAGACACTATGCAAACACTATGCATAATAAAATATAATATATTCTATTTATAATCAAATAAAACAAAACTTTATAAAAAGTTTTCTGTTTTATATAAAAAGTTTTCTGTTTTATTACATTTATAATAATAACAAAACAAAACTTATCACCTTTATTATAATTCACAATATTAATCGATCAGGTCGTTCCCAGGAAAGATGGGGCTTTCCAATAAAGATTTCTCCCTATTGACGCGCAATTAGGTGACCAAACCTCTCCTTGGCAGAACTTCTAGATATCGTTAATATTGCAAATAATAATATTAATAACTTTGTTATCTCAATTATTGATTTAATAATATATAAAATATCGACAATAATTGAATTAAATAACGTGAGATACTATGCAACAATTCATCATAGCAATAATTGAACAAAAGCGAGTGACTTCTCACGTAAGCATCAATAATCAATACCGTGTGCTACTATGCAACCATGCATATTCATCGTACTTTTAACAAGGTGTATCAGCGATTAACGATAAAACTTACGTCGTTATTTTCATAAAAATATTTTTGTCATTTTCTCAATCCGACAATAATTCCATTGTGGGGTCCACCAATGATTGTCTTGCCCGTCGCATTTAATATTCCCGACCAATCGAATATTATATAACAACTTGCGTACTTTTGCAAAATTTATAAATATTACCACAACTATAACATTATATCAAATCCACACCATAATATTTAAAAAAATATTTCGAGAAATTTAAATCTTTATTCATAAAATTTGGGGTCTCACATATCGCATGCCTGGTGAACTCTGTTGTTATTCTATTCTTTATTATTCTGTTGAATATCCTGTTTGTGCGGATTACGCATGACCTGGTTCCATTCTTTATTATTCTGTTGGAATATCCTGACTGTGCGGTCTATCACATGTATGGTGAATTCTTCTGTTATTCCATTCTTTATTATTATGTTGGAATAACCTGTCTATGTGGATTACCACATGCATGGTGAATGATCCTTCGTATTCATTTCTTATTAAATTGTGGAAATGATCTGTCTACATGGATTACCGCATGGCGAACGAAAATCCATTTACAGTTTCGTAATTTTTCTGAACCTCAAAAATTCTGGAAAATTTGCAATGATAATTTGATGAGTTTTCTAGATTGTGTCCAAAAATGGCGATTTTTGGATGTATAGATTAGGAGTTATGAATTTTATGGGAAAAGACTATTTTAAAAGTAAACCCTTATAACTCCTTGTGGTTAACTCCAAAATTGGTAAAATTTTTATTGGGAGTACATATATATAACAGGAGTATACCCTGTAAATTTTGGAATTTTTGGACAAAAGTACAATTTATGATAAATGTCTAAATATTTGGCAGTTTTGGCCATATGAAAAATAGTAAATGAATTTTAAAAATTTTGAGAAAAATATATGTTCAATATGAGACTATATTTTGCTAAATCTCAAAAAAGAAATATTTTTGGGACTGATTTGGTATTTTTCATGAAAATGAACTAGTTATGAGTAAATGAATTAAATATGTTATGTAAAGTAACAAAATTGAAAAATAGGATTTTATGGCTTGGAAATCCTATATAGGGTATATGCAGATTTTTGATGAGGGATTTGATCATTGCTGATGAAATATTATGAGTATGACATTTTTGAATGATTAAATGCATTATTTGGTAAAGTGTAAATAATTGAAATAAATTATTTATAAGTTTAAGAAGTGATTAAAATATTATTATAATATTAATAATATTAGATTATGAGTTTATTAAGTGATTGATAATATTTGGATAAATTTAAAGTCTTTAATATTTATCCTTGATTTCGTTTGATTAATGCTTATATCATTGTCATCATCCTCATGCTTATATTATGTTGAAAGTCATCTTTAGCTTACGTACAAAGAGGGACTGTTGATTATTAGTTTTACAGTTGTATATCTTTGGCATACGTGCAAAGATGGACTGTTGATTATTGATTTTATAGTTGTATATCTTTGGCTTACGTGCAAAGATGAACTATTGATTGATGAGTATCTTTGGCTTATGTGCATAGATGAACTATTTATTGGTATAATTATGACCAGAGATCATTCGGTATAATCATGACTCGTAATGTTATAAATGATGTGGTAAAAGTCCTCATTGGCCCGTAGTGCATTGATGGGATGATTATTGGTATGATTATAACCGGAGAGATTATTCGGTATAATCACGACCATTGATGATTATATGAATATCCTTGGTCAGAAAAGGAGGATGATTCGATGATGTGGATTATTTATTGTCGAGTCTCGCCGATAAAATATTGATTATACACTTTTAATTCGTAAAAGATAGTAGATATCATGCTCTACTTGACTCTTCTAAAATACAGTTGTATGTCTTTGGCCTGTAGTGCAAAGATGAATTGTTAATGAATATCTTTGGCCGTAGTGCAAAGATGAATTTATTTGTATGATTATGAGCAGGAATTGCGATTTGGTATAACCATGATTTTTGATGTTTCAGGTGAAGATAGGTGATGAAAATTATCTTCGTCCTAGGTGTGAAGAGGAATTTAGAATCACAATTATGATTATGAGTTATTCATATGATTGTGGACAGGAATTGTTGATTGATATTACAGGGATAAAACATTATTGACGGACTTTTAACATGTAGAAAATAATAGATCTGATGGTCTATTTGACTCTTCTAATGGATTGCTCGTTCCGCTGCAACTATGGTTGAAAAGTTTTATCATCTACCATATGTTCTAAATCTCTGATTTATTACTGATGAAGGCTATTAATAATGTAAATTATCTTTAGTCATGATATTCTTTACTGGGCTAGTTGTGCTCACCCTTTTTGCTTCACAATTCCTTTCAGGTAATAAGAGTGTAGTTGGGTTGAGCGGGGGTAACAGGAGAATAGAACGGTGGTCTATAGCTGTTGAGGTTCTCCTTAAATAGTATGGAAATAATTTTATTGAGAACTTTAGAAAAGTGTGTCGTATTGTATACGTCATTTGATATTTAATTTTGGTGAATCGAATAGGGTGAGGTGAACCCAACTTTGGAAGGGTGTTTTGCCACTATCATACAAGATGTCTAATGACATACAACCTCGTGTTATCATAAGATGAGGTTGTGCACATCCACTTGCTGAGTATATCTACGAGCACTACCTATATAATCTTGGAGTTTATTTGAAATATAATTCTCACTTGGAGACAACAGAGATAATTATATGTCAAGAGAAGACTCACCATTGGAAAGAAGATGATAGCAATCTTTTTGTTTTTCTTTGGGGACTATTGGCCTCCCATGTACGAAGGTTTCTTTGAGCACTTCCCAAAAATTTTAATTTCTAAAACAATTATGGACTGTACTTTTATGTAAGGTACCATTGTAAGGTTGTGGTCAAGGAACCATGAGAGTTACATACATTTGTATTAAAACTCACAGTTTAACTGTGGTCATATTATGCACGATAGTTCAATAGTTGTATAAATGAAGTTTGTATTTGATTTTTATAGTATGATATCTGGCGACTCAGAATGGGTCGGGTGGACCTATTTTTGGGGCATCACATTAACAACATCGCACTTGTAAATGCATACGATCTTCTACTCAACGCGTCAGCTACCACGTTCGCTCTTCCACAATGATATTGAATGGTATAGTCATAATCTTCAACAGCTCGAGCCAACGTCTTTGGCGCATTATACATTCATTTTGGTTGAAGAAATATTTAAGGGTTGAAGAAATGGGTTTTGTACTGGGGTCAATACAAAATTTTATTTTACGCTCTAGGGTTAGGCTAAGAAGTCTTCATAGAATACGTTAGAAAATTTATTAACGATAGAAAAAAAACTATGACTCTCATCCAAGACTTGGATAGTACGTCACATTGATACCTATCTAGTTGTCATCTTCATTCACGACGTCCCCTACGGGTCATCGGTGTATCCACACAAGGAAGTCACCAGATAAAGGCTCGAGACTCTTTACTTATGGCTTGAAATGTCAGTGATTGACTTTAGTGGTTTGGTTGCTTAAATTCGCATAACAGGTTGGTTAGGAATATGAAAGCTAACAACCATACAAAAAGCATGATGAGTAGTTAACCAATTGATTCCTAAAATCACATCAAAGGCAAGTTTTTTCAAAGAGATAAGATTAACAGGTAACGTGAAAGTGTCGATTTGAATCAATAAGATTTATAAACAGTGGAGGTAACGAAGGTTTCTCCTAACGAAGTTTCAATCGATAAGTCAAAGTCTAATTTCTCCTGAGTTAAATTTAAACGTTGAGCGCAAGCAAGAGAGATAAAAGAATGGGTAGAATCGGTATCTAATAAGGTATAGACTTTGCAAGAATTTATAATTAACTAACCCGTGCTAACTTCGTTCGGGTTACTCGCTTTTGAGAAGTCACTTAAAAACGCTCTCCCAAAAACCATCGACTTTGTTTTGTCCAGTATCCGTCTTTGGTGCCACCGTCCCAAATTGGACTTGACTTTGGTGCATGACAAAATCGGGCTAGGTGACCTTCTTTTCCACAATTATAACATGCTTTGGACTGCATCACGCGGTTTGGACAGATATGTCCCTCCCCTTCGCATTTGAATCATACAATTGGTGGTCATTTTCCTTCCTTGAAAACGAGTGTTGGTGCTGCTGTCTTTCCATCGTTGTTGAACCTTCTCTTCTTTAAATTTCCACTCCTATTATCTTGGCCATGATTACCACCAAAGTGGTTACCATTCTTGGCATGATAATTTCCCCCACAATGGTTATCATTGTTCCGATGGTTGTTGCCACCGGTACGATTATTATCGTGTTGTTGGTCGTTGCCTTTTGGTTGTGCTAACTCATTATCGCGCTCCAATAACTGAGCCCTATTCATAACATCTGAATATAGACAAAGTTTGTGAGAAATGAGGTATTGACGTATATCGAGTTTCAAACCTCTTAGAAACATGCGCATCATTTGCTCCTCATTATTGACCAAATGGGATGCAAACCGGGATAACTCCGTAAATTTAGCCTCGTATTGCGATATGGTCATATTGTTTTGCTCCAACTTGATAAACTCCACCTCCTTCATGTGATGAATACTTTCGGGAAAGTACTTGTCGTTGAACAATTCTTGGAACTTCTCCCAAGACATCTTGAAAGGCCAGTCGGTACGTGCGTTTCTGATTCCCACCAAAGAATCGGCCTCTTCACGCAACATAAAGGTGGCAAAGGGAACCTTTTGCTCCTCGGAACATCCCAAGACATCAAATATCTTGGTGATCTACTTTAACCACGTCTCCGCCTTAAGTGGTTCTGGCTTTCCCAAAAAACTCCGGTGGTCCCAACTCCTTGAACTGCTTAGCGGTGACCGACCGTGGGTTGCCATTATTTCCACCTATATTTTGAACAGGAGTCTCTCTTACCTGATGTTGTATGAATTGCATAAAGCTTCTGAACATCCCATCGTTCATCATTTGATCGGCGTTGTTATTTTCCTGAGGATTATTGTCTTCCTGTTGCACATTATCCTGGGTATTGATCGTTGGTGACTCAACGGTCTCATGTGCTTCATTCTTTGATCTCAACATTTTTTGGATGCCATTTTTAAACACCCTTTGTCACACAAAACAAGGGTTAATTGACATACCACATATTATCCCTATACTCTGACCGACCAATTAAATACCAAATAAACTTAGGTAGGTCATACTAGCGAAGGAATTCCCTGTCTCTCCCCTCCTAGTTCTTGTCTCACATCTCAGCCAGGGATAATATCCCTAAGCTTTGATACCAACTGTGACGCCCCCAAAACAGGTATACATCACCCATCTTGAGTCGCCAGATACATGGTACATAAATTTAAATACAACTTAATTATACAACAGTCGTGTAAAATACGACAAAACATAGTTGAGAGTTTAAACAAGAATATTATCATCTAGACAATATCCACACTCAATGGTGTCCTCATTACAATTATTATCACATTATTCCGTAGAATAGTGAGGATTACTAAAGCCATTTATCCTAGACCATCACTCCATTCCCCGACTCGTCCCAGCTATATTCTTTTTTCCTGAAGAGAACAATGAAAGAAAGGGTGAGCTCAACTAGCCCAGTAAGAAATATTATGACTAAGATAATGCAGAATAAATTATCCTTAATCTTCAACAGTATAACAACTGATAGAATACAATAGACAACAAGTTTTAGATCAACAACTGCAGAGGAAATAAGCAATCCATTAGAAGAGTCAAGTAGAGCATAAAATCTACTATCTTCTATGATTTAAAAAGTTTTTCATCAACTTTATCATTTGAGACTCGACATTTTAATAAATAAAATCGAATCATCCATGCACCACGGCCAATGATATTCATGTAATCATCAATGGTCATGATTATACCGAATAATCCCTAGTCATAATCATACCAACAACTGTCCACCAATGAACTACAGGCCAATGAGGACTTTTACCACATCATTCGTCACATTACGGTCATAATTATACCAAATAATCCCTAGTCATAATCATACCAAGTCCATCTATGCATGTAAGCCAAAGATGACTTTCATCACAATATAAGCACGAGGATGATGACAATGACATAATAATTCAATAAAACAAGTTCAAGGATAAATTTTAAAGATTTATAATTTAATTTATCCAGAAATCAATAACGTCCAAATTGTCAACATGATACTGCTTTATGGAGTAAAATTCAAGAATAATATTCATGTACCAAAAATAATTTGGACAGAAAAGAAATATATTTTTTGGGTGAATAGTACCCCGTGAATAGTACTTCGGGAATAGTACCCCGTGAATAGTGCCCCGACACGAAAAGTGTCCCGAATACCCGAGTGAATGATACTAGAGTGAATAGTAATCGGGTAAATAGTAATCCATGAATAGTAACTCGTGAATAGTACTTCGGCACGAAAAGTGCCCCGAATACTCGAGTGAATAATACTAGAGTGAATAGTAACTGGGTGAATAGTAACTCGTAACAAAAAAATACCATAGAAAATGATATTTCATGACGAGTACAAAAGAAATGATTTCCTAGATGAGTATAATAGAATATACAAAACTGCAAATGGATTTTCACCTGCCATGCGGTAATCCACGTAGACAGATCATTTCCACAATTTAATAAAGAATGATTACGAAGGATCATTCACCATGCATGCGGTAATCCACATAGACATGTTATTCCAACAGAATAATAAAGAATGGAATAACAGAAGAATTCACTAGGTATGCGATAGACCCGCATTGCATAAAAGTTATTCCAAATGTAATAATAAAGAATGGAACTGTGTCACGCGTAATCCATACAGCATGTGATATTCCAATGAATAATAAAGAACGAACAAGGGTCTTTCGTAATCACATGTATATGATATTCCAACAGAATAATAAAGAATGGAATAACAACAGAATTCACCAGGCATGCGATAAACCGCAAGACAGGTTATTCCAACAGAATAATAAAGAATGGAAAAATAGTTGAATTTCACCATGTATGCGGTACTTCGTGTAGACAGATTATTCCAACATAATAATAAAGAATGGAATAATAGAAGAATTTCACCATGTATACGGTGAGTCACATACAAAAGTTATTCCAATGTAATAATAAGTAATGGAATAACAATAGCTCTCTTCATGAATACGAAAGAAATAATACCCTTACCTAAGAAGAAACTAGATATCTTTGGAATAGTGAGGTAGCAGACTTTCTTCTTCTTTTCTCTATAATTTCTCTCTATAATAATTGCTCTATAGCTTTAGTGAATTGGTGAAAAATAATGAAGGAATGAGCTTCTATTTATAGAAAAATATAGTTTCAATAATTGCACATTTTGGGGCTCAAATATTACAAAGATAATACCTTCCTCTTTTTCTTCATTTTTAATTTAGTCCTGCAAGTATTATCAAACTTACACCACCTCCCCTAATAGTAAATCATGTGAATCAATAGTAAATCATGTGACTCAATAGTTCTAAACATGTGAAAAAAATAATTACAGTATAGTACCTTCATCTATACCTTCATTTTTAATTTAGTCATGCAAGAATTATCAATCTTGCACCAACTCCCCTAATAGTAAATGAATGTGAATCAATTGTACACACATATGAACAAATAGTTATAATCATGTGAATCAATATCAATTAATTGCTCATTTATCCAGTTAATTACCCGATTGGTCAATATAACCTCCAAACATCAATTATTATCAAAATAAATATTGATTTTCACTAACACTAATAATTCCAACACAATGGAACTATCAATTTCATCTTTAATCAACACGAACTTATTCATCATTAATATTATAACTCACAATATTTAACAACTGAGTCATTCCGGGAAAGCAGGGGCTTTCCGATAAGGATTTCTCCTTATCGGGCGCCGCAATTAGGTGACCAAACCTCCTCGATGTAACTTCTAGACATTGTCAATATTACAAATAATAATATGAATAACTTTTTTCATCTCAATTATTGATTTAATAATATAACATATTATATAAATGATATTGTGACAATAATTGAATCAATAATATGAGAGATATGATGCAAAGAATTATCGTGAGCAATAATTGAGTATAACCGAGTGACTTCTTACGTAAGCATCAATAATCAATACCGCAGTGCTATTATGCAACCACGCGTACATCGCATTTCTTTACTACCGGGTAGTTCAACAGTTTTAACGGTAACACTTTCGCCGTTATTTTTATAAAATGATAATTCTATTGTTTTCTAACTATGACAATACTTTCGTTGTGGGGTCCACCAATGATTGTGCCGTAGTACGGATATTCCCCGACAAAAAGAATATTCCCCGACCAATTGAATATTATATAACAACTTGCTTACTTTACAAAATTTATAAATATTAACCACAACTATAACATTATATCAAATTCACACCATAATATTCAAAAAAATATTTCAAGAAATTTAAATCTTTATTCATAAAATTTGGGGTCTCACAGTATGGTCATAATCTTTCAATAGCTCGAGCCAATGTCGTTGCCGCATGTTGAGTTCTTTTTGGGTGAAGAAAATTTTAAGGCTTTTATGATCCGAATATATCTCCACTTTCTCCCCATATAGATAGTGCCTCCATATTTTTAACGCAAAAATGACTGCTACCAACTCTAGATCATGAGTAGGGTAATTCCTCTCATATTCTTTGAGTTGTCGCGAGGCATAGACTATGACCTTCTCATGCTGTATGAGAATATATCCTAACCCTTTGCTTGAAGCATCGCTGTAGATAACAAATCCATCTGAACCAGATGGTATTGTCAGAACAGGTGCCGAAATGAGTCTCCTCTTAAGCTCTTAAAAACTCTTCTCGCATTCCTCGATCCATACGAATTTTGTATCTTTCCGAGTTAGCTGAGTTAATGGAGTAGCAATTCGAGAAAATCCTTCCACAAATCTCCGATAATAACCAGCTAAACCCAGAAAGCTACATACTTCGGTTGCTCCCAACTTTGTATTGCTTCAATCTTCGCCGGGTCAATAGATACTCCATGTTTTGACACCACGTGCCCAAGGAATGCTACTTCCTTAAGCCAGAACTCGCATTTCTTCAGCTTGGCATATAACTTGTTTTCACGAAGCCTTTGAAGTACCAGCTTCAAATGGTGCTCATGATCTTCATGGCTTTTGGAATATATGAGGATGTCATCAATAAAGATAATAACGAACTGATCCAAATATTCCTTGAATACTCGGTTCATCATATCCATGAAAGTCGCAGGAGCATTAGTTAATCCAAAAGACATGACTAGGAATTCATAATGCCCGTACCGAGTTCTGAAGGTAGTCTTTGAAATATCCTCAGTTTTAATCTTCAACTGATGATATCCAGAATGAAGATCGATCTTTGAAAAGAATTATGCTCCTCGCAACTGGTTAAACAGGTCATCAATGCGAGGTAGCGGATACCTATTCTTGATGGTGACATGGTTTAATTCACGGTAGTCAATACAAAGTCGCATACTCCCGTCTTTCTTCTTTACGAATAAAACAAGAGCACCCCAAGGAGATGTACTAGGACGAATGAAACCGATGTCCAACGACTCCTGTAGTTGGACCTTTAACTCCTGAAGTTCAATAAGAGCCATTCGATATGGGGTTTTAGAAATGGGTTTTATACCAGGTTCAAGATCAATAAAGAATTTAACTTCACGTTCTGGGGGTAGACCGAAAAGTTCTTCAGAAAATACGTCACAAAATTTACTAACAACAGAAATACTATTCAAATCTGACTTGTTTTTGTTCAAGTCCATGACATGGGCTAAGAAAGCTTGACATCTGCTTTTTAATAAATGAATGGCTTTATGGATTGATATGATTGTGATTGACTTTAGTGGTTTGTGGTTTGGCTGCTTTAATTCGCATAACAGGTTGGTTAGGAATATGAAAACTAACAACCTTACGAAAATAATTAATTTTAGCATGATGAGTGGTTAACCAATCAATCCCCAAAATCACATCAAATGCATGTATCTTTAAAGAGATAAGATCAACAGGTAATGTGATGGTGCCAACTTGGATCAAGCAAGATTTATAAACAGTGGATGTAATGAAAGTTTCTCCGAACAGAGTCTCAACAGATAGGTCAAAGTCTAATTTCTCCGGAGTCAGGTTCAAACTTTGAGCACAAGCAGGAGAGATAAAAGAATGGGTAGAATCGGTATCTAGTAAGGTATAAACTTCACAAGAGTTTATGATTAGCTTACCTTTGATCACCTCGTTCGGGTTCCTCGCATTTTAGTCAGTCACGACAAACGCTCTTCCAGGAACCGCTGACTTTGACTTGTCTGGGACAGCCTTTTGAGTCACCATCCCCAGTGGACTTGGTTTCATTACAGTACAATCTCGAGCTATATGACCTTCCTTTCCATAATTATAACATACCTTGAATTGTTGTGGGCAGTTTGGGCTGATGTGTCCCTCTTTCCCACATTTATAACATACATCCGGTACTCGTTCTCCTCCCTTAGAAACAGTTGATGTCGGTGTTGACGTCTTCACATTGTCATTGTTGTACCTTCTCTTTTTAAAATCTCCCCCCGACTCGCTTCTTCTACTATCATGACCACGATTACCACCAGAGTGGTTACCATTTTTGTCCGTATTTTTTCCTCCCCTCTAGTTATCATTGCTCCGATGACTGCTGCCACCGGTATGACCCTGGTTGTGGTCCCTCGGTTGAACGTACTCATTATCTCGCTCTAATAATTGAGCCCAGTTGATAACATCTGAATATAGAGAATTTTTTTGAGAAATAAGATATTGACGTATATCGGGTTTCAGACCTCTCAGAAACATTCGCGTCATACGTTCCTCATTCTCTACCAAATGAGGTGCAAACTTGGATAACTCCGCGAACTTCGCCGCGTCTCGGGACCAAGTCATGTTGTTCTGTTTGGTCTAATAAACTCTACCTCCTTCATATGATTGAATACTTTCGTGAAAGTACTTGTCATTGAACAATTCTGAAATGTTTCCCAAGACATGTTGAAAGTATTTGGTCGGGTACAATTCACAGATTCTCACCAGTAATCTGCCTCACCACGAAATATAAAGGTGGCAAATGGAACCTTCTGTTCCTCCGTGCATACCAAGACATCGAATATCTTGGTAATTTGCTTGACCCACGTTTCTGCCTTAATCGGATCCGACTTTCCGCAGAATTCTGGTGGTCCCAACTCTTTGAACTACTTGGCTGTAAGAAGCTGTGCGTTGCTATTATTTCCACCCGTATTTTGCACACGAGTCTCCCTAGTCTGATTTTGCATGAACTGCAAAAAGCTTCTAAATATCCCATCGTTCATCATCTGATTAGTGGTGTTGTTTACAAGAGGAACATTGTCGTTAGGAGTGAGCATTCGGTTATTATTCGAACAAGAATTTCGGTTATAACCGAAAATCAAAATTACACTATTTTGGGTATTTGAATAATTAACCGAAATGTATGATAATCGAATAACAGAATAGGTTATTCGGTTATTCGGTTAATAACCGAATTTGACACCTGCCACTGATGTGCGTCTATGTGTGTGATGTCGGTGCAATATTTTCAACCCTGAGCTCGTGTGACGCTGCCATGGCCGCACAAAAAATTGCAGAACTAGCGAAAGGAGGAGATAACCGTGGCTTAGCTCTATTACTGCCAATAGTTCCAACCATAGCCTGGGTGCTCTACAATATCCTCCATTAATACGAATCAAATCAACAAAATGGCCAACAAAGAAAGGGGTCATCATTGGGCTTGGCTAGCAAATATTGGTTTTGGTGCATCGGGAGGATTCTTTTCGACGCCCGAGGCATTAGCGGCCGATGAATAGATTGCGATGATAGCGGCGGAGGTCGCCAATGGAAGTGACAACGAGGGTCAACCTGGCGATTGTGGTAGCCCTGTTATTCTTGGGTGCTCTACAATATTCTACAAACAGCTCTCAATTAAATTAACAAGATGAAATTTTGATTATGGGGACATCATATCTGAGGCCTTAATTGCTCACCCATAATAACTCTAATTATCCTGAAATTATATTTCTCACTTTGTTCAGTTATTCGGTTTAACCGAATAACCCAAAAGTGAAACCCGTACAAACTATCCAAAAACCGTAAAAAAATCGGTTATAACCGAAATATTAAAATATCCGAATTGTCAAAAAAATTCGTTTAAATTATTTCGGTTTATCCATGTTCAAAAATACTCCATAATAAACCATAGTGGAGTAAAATTCAAGAATGAAGATCAAAACATGGATACAATCAAAGATAGTAACCATAATAAACATCTGGGATAAAGAAGAGAAAATTTTATTTTTTGGTGAATAGTGTCGTATTCATGAATAGTGTCATATATGTGAAAAGTGTCGTATATGTGAATAGTAACCTTGACACAAAAAGGTAGAAATTCCACAATTAAATTCATATCAATATTTCGGCATAATGATATTGAAGAAAATAACATCCCTTACCTCAAAATAATAGTATTTCTGATCGGAATATCGGATGTATTGCTAAAGGAAACTTGCACTGAATAACAAATCTCAAAGTATCTAAATACTCACAAAAATACGCTCGATAATATAGAGAGAAAGTAAACTTGTTTCTGGTGTGATTTCCAATTCTAACCTAAGTGCCTATTTATAGGAAAATGCTAGAACGCTAAAGCAGACTTAACCTGTAACCTGATGGCTTTACCTGCTACTATTCCCACCCACCACTTTTGAAATAAAATTTCAGCACATTTCTTCACCAACCATAGGTGGGGCCCACTCATTCTAGAATTTTCCACCAAAATGATAAATTCAGAAACTTCAACAATTTCTGAACCAGTCACCTCTTAAAATTCATAACAAATCATACGTTCATTTTTAACGGTTCAAAATTTGTGAACATATACTCAACTTATATATGTATAACATATCCAAAAATCACAACGATCCAACGGTCAGATTAAAAATTATAATTCACGCAATATATCTCAAGAACATTGATTTTTCGAATTATGAGTCCTTCGGACCAGTTTCATTCAAGAAGTCACCACGAAAACTCCACAATGAATTTTTGGGTGATTCCAATTTCAACGGTTAGCTTACTTCCAAGGATTTCTTTTGAAATATAGATCATCTCCTAGCTCATTATACACAAAGAGTTATAAATTTTACAAAATCAAGTAATAAACTAATTTTCTGAAAATTTCCAAATTTCGTTCTTCATTTCGACAAAATACTAATAAAACACCTCAGTATTAATTTCTTCATTTATATCCATATAAAAATATATATTTCCTTATCATATAAATTAATAATTAATTATTCATAAATAATATTACAAAATCACAATAATGACAACCAGGACATTCCCAGAAAAGAGGGGGCTTTCCAATAAGGATTTCTCCTTACTAGCGCGCAATTAGGTGACCAAACCTCTCCTTGACAGAACTTTCTAGACATTGCTAATAATGATATCTAATAATATTATTCAAATAATATGAATTATTGATCGGATAATGGGAAATACTGTGCCGTGACAATTATTGAACAACAATAATATAAAATATCAACGCAGCAATTATTGAACCAATAAAATATTAAACAGTAATTCTGTAACAATTATTGAGTAGTGCCTTCATACGTAAGAATAAATAATTCCAAATATCTTTGTGTAATACCAGTATGCTCTTCGCGGCAACCACGCGCCAGACATCGTATTTTAACCACTGAGTTTTCCAATAGTATTAATCTGTAATAATTATTTGTTATTTATAAAAACTCAAACTTGTCATTTTCTTTATCCAAGCGAGTTATTACATTATGGGGCCCATAAATGGTCGCTGCTTGGCTGCCGCATTTAATATTCCCCGACAACAAGAATATTCCACGACCAAACGAATATTCCCCAACAGAAATGAGTATTTTATAACCACTTGCTTATTTTGAAAAAAATTTATATATATCACCCTTAACTTTAAACTTTTATCAATTTAACCATTTACTGAATAATAATTATAAGAAAAATTGAATACTTTTATTTCATAAAATTCGGGGTCTTACAATCTCATCTCCTTATAAAATTTTGTCCCCGAAATTTACGTACCTGGTATTTCAAAGAGTTGAGAATACCTTGCTTTCATTTCAGATTCCATCTTCCCTGTCCTCATGATTTCTCCATTGCTCATCTCTTGTATTTCAGATATCATTCTAGAATAAAGCTTCAAAACAAAGGTTAACTGACATATCATAATTTGTCAACTTAAGTAAGAAAATTCAGCTTAGGTAGGACACACACTAGCGAAGGATATTAATCGTCTCTCCCTTCCTAGTTCTAATCCCGGATCTCCCCCAAAGATCATATCCCTAAGTTCTGATACCAACTGTGACTCATGTCCCAACCGTGGACAGCACCTCACAGTGGTACCTATCGATTACTTGCAGAGAGCAGGCGCCCCCTACGGAGAGTCTGGCTTCGGTGCATCCCACACAAGGAAGTCACCAGCGAGAGGCTCGGGGCTCTTTACTTATAGCTCTGATACTAACTATGATGCCCCCAAAATAGATCCAATCCATCCAACCTATTTTGAGTCGCCAAATACATGGTACAGAAAACAACTACAACTTTATTACTACAATTGTCGTGCAAAATACAATAATACATATGTTGTGAGTTTGATACAAATATATACCAACTGTGACTCTGGACACCAACTTGGATAGCACGTAACAATGGCACCTTACATAAAGGTACAATCAATGACTATTTTAGAAATTAAAATCTTTGGGAAGTGCTCAAGAAAACCTTCGTACATGGGAGGCCATGCATCTAAGTTATAATAGATATCATATGACTGGAGAATTATCCTTGGTTGACCCAATAGACCCCAAAGAAAAACGAGAAGATTACTATCATGTTCTTTCCAATGGTGAGTCTTCTCTTGACATATAAGTATCTCCACTGTCTGCAATTGAAAATTATATTTCAACCAAACTCCAAGATTATATAAGTAGTGCTCGTAGATATACTCAGCAACTGGATGTGCACAACCCTGTCTTATGATAACGCGAGGTTGTATGTCATTAGACATCTTGTATGATTGTGGCAAAACACCATTCCAACGTTGGGTTCACTTCACCCTATTCGGTTCACCAAATATAACTATTAAATAACGTATAAAATACAACACACTTATCTAAAGTTCTTAATAAAATTATTTCCATACTATTTAGGGAGAACCTCAATGACTATAGACCACCGCTCTATTCCCCTGTTATCCCCTGCTTAAACCCAAACTACACTCTTATTTACGAAAGGAATTGTGAAGCAAAAGGGTGAGCAAAAATAGCCCAAGAAAGAATATCATGACTAAAGATAATTAAATTATCAATAGCCTTCGTCAGTAATAAATCAGAGATTTAGAATATATGGTAGATGATAAAACTTTTCAACCATAGTTGCAACGGAACGAGCAATCCATTAGAAAAGTCAAATAGACCATAAAGTCTATTATCTTCTTCATCTTAAAAGTCCACCAACGATGTTTTAACCCCGTAAAATTAGTCAACAGTTTATGTCCACAATCATGTGAATAACTCATAATCATATTTGTAATTCTAAATTCCTCTTCTCATCCAGGACGAAGATAATTTTCATCACATATCTTTACCTGAAACATCAAATATCATGATTATACCAAATCATAGTTCATGTTCATAATCATACTAATAAATTCATCTTTATATTACGGGCCAAAGATATTCATCAACAGTCATCTTTGCACTACGGGCCAAAGATATTCAACAACAGGACATCTTTGCATTACGGGCCAAAGATATTCATCAACAGTTCATCTTTTCACTACAGGCCAAAGATATTCATCAACAGTTCATCTTTGCACTACAGGCCAAAGATATCCAACAACAGGTCATCCTTGCACTACGGGCCAAAGATATTAATATTTCAAAGAAATATATAAACATTTCAGAACAATAATTATAACCATGTTGATCAATTCACCTTTGCACTTAAGCTAAAGATAATCGTTTATAAATTCAATGGTCATGACCATACCAGTTAACAATTCATCTTTGCACTACTGGCCAAAGAGAACCCATAGTCACGATCATACCAATAATCTACCCATCTTTATACTCAAGTGAAAGAGAAATTCCATCACCAGGGTTATAAAAATGTTATATATGATAATAAAAATAATATGATCAAAACATGGATTTAATTTCAAGAGCAATATTCATAAATCAACGATAATTTGGTCAGAAAAAGAAATCAATTTTATCGTGAATAGTACCCGTGAATAGTAACTCGTGAATAGTAACTCATGAATAGTAACCCGTATTCGTACATAGTACCGTATACGTAAATAATATCATATACGTAAATAGTGCCATATACATGAATATAGTACCGTAT
This sequence comes from Panax ginseng, assembly GCA_020205605.1. NCBI lineage: Eukaryota > Viridiplantae > Streptophyta > Magnoliopsida > Apiales > Araliaceae > Panax > Panax ginseng. Next base: position 161,471,036 of record CM035128.1, read on the forward strand.
ACGTGAATAGTAACCCCGACATGAAAAAGGTAGAAATTCCATAATAAAACTCATATCAATAATTCGGCATAATGATATTAAAGAAAATAATATCATTTAAGAAGAAAATAACATCCTTTACAATCCCTTAAAATTCCTTACAATCCCATACCTCAAAAGAGCAGTACTTCTGACTGGAATATCGGATATGACACTGAAGGAAACTTGCACTGATTAGCAACTCTCAAAGTATCAAAATACTCACAAAAATACACTCGATAATATAGAGAGAAAGAAAACTTGTTTCTAGTGTGATTTTCAATTCTAACCTAAGCGCCTATTTATAGGAAAATGCTAGAACGCCAAAGAAGACTTGACCTGTAACCTGATGGCTTTACCTGCTATTATTCCCACCCACCACTTTTAAAATAAAATTTCAGCACATTTCTTCACCAACCATAGGTGGGGCCCACTCATTCTAAAATTTTCCACCAAAATGATAAATTCAGAAACTTCAACAATTTCTGAACCAGTCACCTCTTAAAATTCATAACAAATCATACGTTCATTTTTAACGGTTCAAAGTTTGTGGACATATACTCAACTTATATATGTATAACATATCCAAAAATCACAACGATCCAACGGTCGGATTAAAAATTATAATTCACGCAATATATCTCAAGAACATTGATTTTTTGAATTATGAGTCCTTCGGACCAGTTTCATTCAAGAAGTCACCACGAAAAATCCACAATGAATTTTTGGGTGATTCCAATTTCTACGGTTAGCTTACTTCCTAGGATTTCTTTTGATATATGGCTCATCTCCTAACTCATTATACACAAAGAGTTATAGATTTTACAAAATCAAGTAATAAACTAATTTTCTGAAAATTTCCAAATTTCGTTCTTCATTTTGACAAAATACTAATAAAATACCTCAGTATTAATTCCTTCATTTATATACATATAAAATATATATTTCCTTATCATATAAATTAATAATTAATTATTCACAAATAATATTACAGAATCACAATAATGACAACCAGGCCGTTCCCAGGAAAGAGGGGGCTTTCCAATAAGGATTTCTCCTTACTCCCACCTAATTAGGTGACCAAACTTCTCCTTGACAGAGGCCTATGCTAGAGAATATCAGCAGTACTTCCCAGCTGCTGATAAAGAGGCCTATGCTAGAGAATATCTGTCTATTCGGCAGAAAGATGATGAGTCCATCACGGATTTCATGACGTGGTTCACTAGGTTGGCAGGATTTGCGGGAACCTGAGCAGGGACCGCATCAGAATAGGCAAAGAAATTTAAGTGGAGGATCCATTATAGGTATCGGCAACATCTTATTAACAACAAGTTTGCAGACGTGTCAGCAGTGGCTAATGCAGCCAAGAATATTGAGATGGAGAGACAGGACTTTCGATCTTCTAAACCGGAAGGGAGTCGAAAGAGGGACATAAATGACCAACGGGGTCAAGCATCGGGTTAACATGGGAAGAATCAGGGTGGTCAGTGGAACAAGAACCATGGTGGCCAGCAGCAGTAGTGGCGTGGCCAGAATCAAAACAGGGGTTATCAGCAGATGCCTCAGCAAGGGCAGAATCGTCAGATGTAGCTACCTTGGCATGGTCAGAATCGTCAGTAGTGGCAGAATCGTCAACAGGGGAAGAATTAGGGTCGTTATCCGGGACCAGCTGATGGGGGTAACCTGAATCTTATTCCAATATGCTACTTGTGGGGCTAATCATCAGGGGAGACAGTGTCATAGAGTCACAGGTGCGTGCTTCTTGTGTGGACAGATGGGTCATATGGCTAGAGATTGTTCCGGACCACGTGGTAATGGTGGAGGTGGTGATAATAGTGGAAATGGAGGTCAGCGTCAGGGTGATCGAGTTTTTACTTTGACATATAACCAGGTGGTATGTGCACCAGGTACTGTTTATGGTACTCTTTTAGTTGGCAATCGTGACGCGTCTATTTTGTTTGATATGGGTTCTACTCATTCTGTTGTTGCTCAGTCTTTTGTTCGGCACCTGGGTGTGCCATTTCAGTCCTTAGATTCTGTTATGTTTATTTCTACCCCGATAGTGACTTCGGTTGTTATTTCAGATTTGTATAGAGGGTGTCTGATCAGTTTTGGGGATAAGATTCGTAGGGCTAATCTTCTTCCAATGAGTATGTATGATTTCGATGTCATTCTTGGGATGGACTGGTTGGATAAGCACCAGGCCACTATCGATTGTCAGGAGAAGAAGGTTATATTTAGAAATAGGGAAAAGGGTCAAAAAAGCCCTCGATGTTTACCCCGATGTCCCACTTGCACCCTAAACTAATTTTTTTTTCCAAAAGTACCCTTAACGTTACATTTTTGGTCGTTTGTGCTGCTTGCCATTAACGAGAATACAAGCGGTGTTAAAATCGATGACGCGTGGCGAGCTTAATTATAAAATATATTTTAAAGAAAACAATATATATCATTTAATCAAAACAAAAATGCTAAAATTCAAAATAAAAAAAAAGCATAACATATTTACAAAAAAATTTTAAAACTGATTTGTTTAAAAAACATAATTTTTTAAAAAATAGATTTTTTTTTTAAAACGGAACTTTTTTAAAAACAAAATATAGAATTTTTTAAAAATAGCTTTTAAAAAAAACAGAATTTTTTAAAAAAACATAATTTTTTAAAAACAAACTTTTTTAAAAAAATGAAAGCAAATTTTTTTTAAAAAAATTGAATTTGCTTAAAAACAACATTTTTTAGAAAACGAAAACAGATTTTTTTTTAAAAAATAGATTTTTTTTTTAAAACAAACTTTAAAAAAAATGGAACTTTTTTAAAAGTAGTTTTTTTAAAAAAAATAGAATTTTAAAAAAGCTTTTTAAAAAAAATAGAATTTTTTAGTATTTTTAGTATTATTTTTAATTAGTATTTTAGAATTATTTTTTAATTAGTATTTTAGTACTAAAATACTAATTAAAAAAAATACTAAAATACTAAAAAAAAATCAAATTAAAAAAAATACTAAAATACTAACATTCTTTTTTTTTAAAAATTCTATTTTTTAAAAAAGACTTTTTAAAAATTCTATTATACTAAAATTGCATTTTTTTAAAAAAGCTGTTTTTTAAAAGAGTTCCTTTTAAAAAAAAATGTTTTTAAAAAATCTAATTTTTAAAAAATCGCTTTTAAAAAGTTACGTTTTTTTAAAAAGTTTGTTTTTAAAAAATTCTATTTTTAAAAAATACTGCTTTTTAAAAAAATCTTTTTTTTAAAATAATTTGTTTTTAAAAATTCTATTTTTTAAAAAAAACATTTTTAAAATTTCATTTTTTTTAAAAATGTTTCGTTTTTTTTAAAGTTTGTTTTAAAAAATCTATTTTTTTTAAAAAAAATCATTTCGTTTTCTAAAAAAGGTTGTTTTTAAGCAAATTCTATTTTTTTTAAAAAATTGCTTTCATTTTTTTAAAGAGTTTGTTTTAAAAAAATCTATTTTTTTAAAAAATTGTTTTTAAAAATTACATTTTTTTAAAAGCTATTTTTAAAAATTTATATTTTTTTAAAAAAGCGCTTTTAAAAAGTTCCGCTTTTTTTAAAAAGTTTGTTTTTAAAAATTCTATTTTTTAAAAATTATGTTTTTTTTAAACAAATGCTTTTAAAATTTTTTTTTGTAAATATGTTATGCTTTTTTTACTTTGAATTTTAGCATTTTTGTTTTGATTAAATGATATATATTGTTTTATTTAAAATATATTTTATAATTAAAGCTTACGTCATCGATTTTAACACCGCTTGTATTCTCGTTAACTAATAGGGTAACAAAGCACCCAAAAATGTAACGTTAAGGGTACTTTTGGAAAAAAAAATTAGTTTAGGGTGCAAGTGGGACATCGGGGTAAACATCAGGGGCTTTTTTGACCCTTTTCCCATTTAGAAATATGAAGTCTCCAGAGTTCGTGTTTCAGGGTTCACGACCAAGTAGGGTTGTGAAGTTGATTTCAGCTTTGAAGGCTGAGAAGTTGGTGGCAAAGGGTTGTGAGGGGTATTTGGCATTTGTGAAGGATACCTCTAAGGGTGAGTCCCGTATTTAGGATGTTCCAATTGTTCGTGACTTTTTAAATGTGTTTTCTGAGGAGTTGTCAGGGTTGCCACCACAGCAGGAAGTGGAGTTTGCAATTGAGCTTGTTCTTGGTGCGGAGCCTATCTCTAAGGTGTCGTATCGGATGGCACCGTTGGATTTGCAGGAGTTGAAGGAGCAGTTGCAGGAACTATTAGATCGTGGTGTGATTCAGCCTAGTGTTTCGTCGTGGGGTGCTCCAGTCTTGTTTGTAAAGAAGAAGGATGGGTCTATGAGGCTGTGTATAGACTACAGAGAGTTGAACAAGATCACCATCAAGAATTGATATCCATTGTCGGGGGATTGATGACTTGTTTGACCAACTTCAAGGGGCAAAGTATTTTTCGAAGATAGACTTGAGGTCGGGTTATCATTAGTTGAGGGTGAGGGATAAGGATATCCCTAAGACGACTTTTCGTACTCGCTGTGAGACCCTGAATTTTATGAAATGAAAGTATTCAATTTTCTTATAATTATTCTATTTAGTAAATGGTTAAATTGATAAAAGGTTAAAGTTAAGGGTGATATATGAAAATTTTGCAAAGTAAGCAAGTTGCTATAAAATAATCGGTGGTAAAATACGGCGTGGTGGTTGCATAGTAGCTACCAGATTGATTATTGATGCTTATGTGAGAAGTCACCGGTTATACTCAATTATTGCTACGAGAATTTCGCATCATATCTCTCATATTATTGATTCGATTATTGTCACGAAGATCATCTACATAATATGATATATTATTAAATCAATAATTGAGACGACAAAGTTATTCATATTATTAAATTGCAATATTTACAATGTCTAAAAGTTCTGTTAAGGAGAGGTTTGGTCACTTAATTACGCTCCAATAAGGAGAAATCCTTATCGAAAAGCCCTCTCTTTCCTGGGAACGACCTGGTTGTTAAATATTGTGAATTATAATATTAATGATGAATAAGTTCGTGTTGATTAAAGATGAAATTGATAGTTCTATTGTGTGGGAATTATTAGTGTTAGTAGAAATCGATATTTATTTCGACAATAATTGATGTTTGGAGGTTATATTGTTCAATCGGGTATTCGGGGCACTTTTTGTGTCAGAATACTATTCACGGATTACTATTCATGGGTTACTATTCACCGAATTACTATTCACTCTAGCATTATTCACTCGGGTATTTGGGACACTTTTTGTGTCGGAGTACTATTCACGGGTTACTATTCACCCAATTACTATTCACTCTAGCATTATTCCCTCGGGTATTTGGGATACTTTTCGTGTCGGAGTACTATTCATGGAGTACTATTCCCGAAGTACTATTTACGGGGTACTATTCACCTGAAAAATATATTTCTTTTCGGTCCAAATCATTTTTAGATACAATATTATTCCATGAGGAGATGTGCTAATTTTTCAGACCGTTGGTTGAAATTATAATAATAAATCAATATGGATCGTTGGTTTAAATAGTAAATCAATATGGATCGCTGGTTTAAAGTTTTAATAGTAAATCAATATGGATCGTTGGTTTAAAGTTTTAATAGTGAATTAGTATGGACCGTTGCTTTAAGTTTTAATAGTAAATCAATATGGACCGTCCGTTTAAAAGTAAATCAATCTGGACCGTTCATGAATTAGTTACTATTCAGTCCATTCTCCTATAAATAGAAACTCATTCCTTCATTATTTCTTACGAATTCATTAAAACTCTAGAGAGAGAAATTATATAGAGAAAGAAGAAGAGAAGTCTGCTACCTCACTTTTCTAATATCCAGTTTCTTCTAAGGTAAGGGATATTATTTGTTGTACTCGTAAGGGGTATTATTTCTTTCGTATTCATGAAGAGAACTTCTGTTATTCCATTCTTTATTATTCCGTTGGAATAACCTGTATACGCGGGCTACCCTATACTTGGTGAAATTCTTTTATTATTCTATTCTTAATCATTATGTTGGAATAACCTGTCTATGCGAAGTACCGCATACATGGTGAAATTCTTCTGTTATTCCATTTTTTATGATTCTGTTGGAATAACCTGTCTGTGCGGTCTATCGCATGTCTGGTGAAGTCTTTTGTTATTCCATTCTTTATTATTCTGTCGGAATATCATGTCTGTGCGTTTTCGCATGACCTGGTTCCATTATTTATTATTCTATCAGAATATCCTGTCTGTACTTTTACGCATGACCTGGTTCCATTCTTTATTATTCTGTTGAGAATAACCTGTCTGTGCAGTCTATCGCATGCATGGTGAATTCTTATGTTATTCCATTCTTTATTATTTTGTTGGAATAACCTGTATATGTGCATTACCACATGCATGGTGAATGATCCTTTGTATTTCATTCCTTATTAAATTGTGAAAATGATCTGTCTACGTGGATTACCGCATGGCGGGTGAAAATCCATATTTGCAGTTGCATAATTTTTCTGACCCTCAAAAATTCTAGAAAGTCATAATATAAGCATTGGACTGTTGATTATGATGAAAGTCATAATAAAAGCATTGGACTGATGAAAATCATGGGTATATGTAGTATTAGTAAGTGTTATGATGAGTTATGTTGATTATTATGTGAAAACATGAAAGTTTCTTAGAAATCACAAAGAGTTGAAAATCAGATTTTTGGTGAAAATGGAACATAAAATTCAATTGACCATATCTCCTATTATATTTCAAATTTTTGAGTGTGGTTAAGTTCTAGAGTTAGATCTATGAGTTTTCTAACTTATCCAAGTGGAATCACTGGAAAATGTGTTGTAAATTTTTGTGTGGACTGATTTTAACAAAGGAGTCAAAAACTGCAAAGTACCAAAAAGCTACTGCCCATAAATTTAAAAGGGCATTTTCGGCCACTTAATTTGTGAGAAAAATTCCGGCCTTTTGGAACATGGAAATATATGGTATAAAGTACCTCATGTCCAAAAATGAGCTCATTCTGACTTAAAATGAGCAAGTTATGACCATTTCAATATTTAGGTTTTTTTGACAAAAAATGCTATAACCGGAGTTCTATAACTCCGATGACCATAAAATTTAAACTGGAAGCTCACGGTAACATGTGTAAGATCCTGCCAAGATTTGGAAATTTCTGGAGTTAAACTTGAGGTAGCTAATTTCTTAAGGAATTAATTAAAAATTGATTTTTGAAAAATACTTAAGAGAGTTGAAAAATTATAAAAAAAAATGCTTGTTGTGTATGAAATATATGTATATATGTTTGGACAAAGGATAGAAAAATAATAAGTTGATTTAGTAATTTTTCATGAAAATGGTTTAGTTTCAAATATATGAGTTAAATATGTTATGTGAAGTTGAAGATTTGGTAAATAGGATTTTAGGGCTTGAAAATCCTATATAAGGTATATGCAGATTTTTGATGAGTGATTTGATCATTGGTGATGAAATTTTATGAGTATGACATTTTTGAATGATTAAATGCATTATTTGGTAAAGTGTAAATAATTAAATGAAATTGTTTATAAGTTTAAGAAGTGATTAAAATATTATTATAATATTAACTATATTAGATTATGAGTTATTTAAGTGATGAATAATATTTGGATAAATTTAAAGTCTTTAATATTTATCATTGTTTTCGTTTGATTAATGATTATATTATTGTCATCATCCTCATGCTTATATTGTGATGAAAGTCATCTTTGGCTTACGTGCATAGATGGACTTGGTATGATTATGACCAGGGATCATTCGGTATAATCATGGCCCGTAATGTTATAGATGATGTGGTAAAAGTCCTCATTGACCCGTAATGCATTGATGAACAGTTATTAGTATGATTATAACTAGGGATTATTCGGTATAATCATGACCATTGATGATTACATGAATATCCTTGGCCGTAGTGCAGGGATGATTCGATGATGTGGATTATTTATTGTCGTGAGTCTCAATGATAAAATATTGATAATAAATTTTTAATTAAGTAAAAGATAGTAGAGATATCATGCTCTACTTGACTCTTCTAAAATACAGTTGTATGTCTTTGGCCTGTAGTGCAAAGATGAATTGTTAATGAATATCTTTGGCCTTAGTGCAAAGATGAATTTATTAGTATGATTATGAGCAGAAATTGTGATTTGGTATAACCATGATTTTTGATGTTTCAGGTGAAGATAGGTGATGAAAATCATCTTCGTCCTGGGTGCGAAGAGGAATTTAGAATCACAATTATGATTAAGAGTTATTCATATGATGGTGGACAGGAATTGTTGATTGATGTTACAGGGATAAAACATTATCGGTGGACTTTTAACATAGAGAAGATAATAGATCTGATGGTCTATTTGACTCTTCTAATGGATTGATCGTTCATTTTGCAACTATGGTTGAAAAGTTTTATCATCTACCATATGTTCTAAATCTCTGATTTATTACTGACGAAGGCTATTGATAATTTAATTATCTTTAGTCACGATATTCTTTACTGGGTTATTTGTGTTCACCCTTTTGCTTTATAATTCCTTTCAGGTAATAAGAGTGTAGCTGGGTCGAGCGGGGATAACAGGGGAATAGAACGGTGGTCTATAGCCGCTGAGGTTCTCCCTAAATAGTATGAAAATAATTGTATTGATTACTTTAGATAAGTGTGTCGTATTGTTTACGTCATTTGATATTTAATTTTGGTGAACCGAATAGGGTGAGGTGAACCCAACTTTGGAAGGGTGTTTTGCCACTATCATATAAGATGTCTAATGATATACAACCTCATGTTATCATAAGATAGGGTTGTGCACATCCATTTGCTGAGTATATCTACGAGCACTACCTATATTATCTTGGAGTTTATTTGAAATATAATTTTCAATTGGTGATAGTGGAGATAGTTATATGTCAATAAAAGACTCACCATTGGAAAGAAGATGATAGTAATCTACTCATTTTTCTTTGGGGTCTATTGGGTCAATCAAGGATAAATCTGTGGACATATGATATCTATCATAACCTAGACGCATGGCCTCCCATGTATAAAGGTTTTCTTGAGCATTTCCCAAAGATTTTAATTTCTAAAATAGTTATTGACTGTACTTTTATGTAAAGTACCTTTGTAAGGTATTGTGGTCGAGGCACCATGAGAGTTACATAGATTTTGTATTGAAACTCACAGCTTATTTGTTGTCGTACCCTGCACAACAGTTCAACATTTGTATAAATAAAGTTTGTATTTTATTTTTATGGAGTGATATCTGGCGACTCAGAATGGGTCGTGTGGACCTATTTTGGGGGCGTCACACTCGCTATGGGCATTACGAGTTTCTGGTGATGCCATTCGAGTTGACTAATGCTCCGGCGGTGTTTATGGATTTGATGAATCAGCTGTTTAAGGAGTATTTGGACCAATTTGTTATTGTCCTTATTGATGACATTTTGGTTTACTCCAAGTCTAAGGAAGAGCTTGAGGAGCATCTTCGCACAGTGTTGGGGATTTTGTAGAAAGAGAAGTTGTATGCTAAATTCTCTAAATATGAGTTTTGGTTGGAGCAGGTTGCATTTTTGGGCCACATTTTTTCTGCTGAAGGCATTAAAGTGGATCATGCAGAGGTTGAGGCTATCACTAAATGGCCAAGACCTACTACAGTGACAGAGATTAATAATTTCTTGGGTTTGGCAGGGTATTATAAGCGGTTTGCGGAAGGGTTTTCCTTACTTGCCTTACCATTGACTCAGTTGATGAGGAAGGGCACGAAGTTTGTGTGGAATGAGGAGCGCGAGAAAAGTTTTGAGGAGTTGAAGAAACGGCTTGTGACAGCTCCAATACTTGCATTACCATCGGAGACATGAGGCTACCAGATTTATAGTGATGCTTCTAAGAAGGCTTTGGGGTGTGTTTTAATGTAACATAGTAAGGTGATTGCTTATGCTTCTAGACAGCTTAAACCTTACGAAGTGAATTTCCCCACACATGATTTGGAGTTGGCAGCGGTGATCTTTGCCCTAAATATTTGGAGGCATTACTTATATGGAGAGACTTGTGATATCTTCACTGAACAAAAGTCTTAAATACATTTTCACTCAAAAGAAGCTCAATATGAGGCAGAGGCGTTGGTTGGAGCTTCTAAAGTATTATGATGCTAGAATTCAGTATCACCCAAGGAAGGCAAATGTGGTTGCAAATGCTCTTAGCCGAAAGAGTTCAGGGAGTGTTGATAAGTGTATTTTATATACGCAATTTAATATTCAATTCATGCTTATTTGTTGCTAAATTCTTGTGATCATGTTCACATTTACTTGTTTTATGTTATTTCATGTGTAGAATGGTGGTTGTGGTAATCAACGTACATTTGGAGATATTTGGTGTGATTTGGAATCAAATGGAGCATAATTGAAAGCAAGTTAAGCGAGTCATGCTGAAGTCGCCATCAGAAGATAAGCCCTCCCATGGGCATAAATAACTTATACACCTTCACGGGTATGGGGGGTCTTACACTCCAGTTAACAATAACATAGCCACGGGCGTTATTAGCGTTACACACCACCGGCGGGGTCTTCTTACTGAAAGCAAGTCAGAGAATAACTTGTGGGGACTATTCAAATGTTGGTGGACATGTTGAGGTCTTGTGCACTTGAATGGTCAGGTAATTGGGATGATTACTTGTGTGACGCCCCCAAAACAGGTATACACCACCCATCTTGAGTCGCCAAATACATGGTACAAAATTCAAATACAACTTAATTATACAACAGTCGTGTAAAATACGACAAAACATAATCTAAGAGTTTCAATAAGAATATTGTCATCTAGACAATATCCACACTCAATGGAGTCCTCATTACATTTATTGTCACACTATTTTATAGAATAGTGAGGACTACTAAAACAACCATCTGGACCGTTAATCCGTTTCCCGACTCGTCCCAGCTATATTCTCATTTCCTGAAGGGAACAATGAAAGAAAGGGTGAGCTCAACTAGCCCAGTAAGAAATATTATGACTAAGATAATGCAAAATAAATTATCCTTAGCCTTCAACAGTATAACAACTAATAGAATACAATAGACAACAAGTTTTAGATCAACAACTGCAGCAGAAATAACCAATCCATTAGAAGAGTCAAGTAGAGCTTAAAATCTACTATCTTTTATGATTTAAAAAGGTTTTCATCAACTTTATCGCTGAGACTCAGCTTAATAAATAAAATTGAATCATCCCACGCACACACGGCCAAGGATATTCATGTAATCATCAATGGTCATGATTATACAGAATAATCCCTGGTCATAATCATACCAACAACTATCCATCAATGAACTACAGGCCAATGAGGACTTTTACCACATCATTCGTCACATTACGGTCATGATTATACCGAATAATCCCTGGTCATAATCATACCAAGTCCATCTATGCACGTAAGCCAAGATGACTTTAATCACAATATAAGCATGAGAATGATGACAATGACATAATAATTCAATAAAACAAGTTTAAGGATAAATTTTAAAGATTTATAATTTAATTTATCTAGAAATCAATAACGTCTAAATTGTCAACATGATACTGCTTTGTAGAGTAAAATTCAAGAATAATATTCATGTACCAAAAATAATTTGAACAGAAAAGAAAAATATTTTTCGGGTGAATAGTACCCCGTGAATAGTACTTCGGGAATAGTACCCCGTAAATAGTACCCCGAAATGAAAAGTGCCTCAAAAACCCGAGTGAATAGTAATCGGGTGAATAGTAACCCGTGAATAGTAACTCGTAAAAGAAAAATACCAAAGAAAATGATATTCCATGACGAGTACAAAAGAAATGATATCTCATAACGAGTATAATAGAATATACTAAAGCGCAAATAGATTTTCACCGCCATGCGGTAATCCACGTAGACGAGATCATTTCAACAATTTATTAAAGAATGAATACAAAAGGTCATTCACCATGCATGCGGTAGAATCCACATAGGCGAGTTATTCAGCGAGAATAATAAAGAATGGAATAACGAGAAGAATTCACCGTGCATGCGATAGACCGCACATACATGTTATTCCCCAACATGAATAATAAAGAATGGAACCAAGTCATCACGTAATCGCATGACACGCATGGATATTCCAACAGAATAATAAAGAATGGAACCAGGTCATGCGTAATCCGCACAGACAGGATATTCCAACATAATAATAAAGAATAGAATAACAACAGAATTCACCAGGCATGCGATAGACCGCACAAACAGGTTATTCCAATAGAATAATAAAGAATGGAATAACAGAAAAATTTCACCATGTATGCGATACTTCGCATAGACAGGTTATGCCAATATAATAATAAAGAATGGAATAACAACCCTTACGAGTATTGAAAGAAAATAACTCTCTTCATGAATATAAAAGAATAATACCCCTTACCTCAGAAGAAAACTAGATACTAGAATAGTGAGGTAGCAGACTTCTCTTCTTCTTTCTCTCTATAATTTCTCTCTATAATAATTGCTCTATAGCTTTAGGGAATTGGTGAGAAATGAAGGAAGAATGAACTTCTAATTATAAGAAAATATAGTTTCAATAATTACACATTTTGGGACTCAAAATATTCTGATATAATACCTTCCCCTTTTTCTTCATTTTTTAATTTAGTCCTGCAAGTATTATCAAACTTGCACCACCACCCCCTAATAGTAAATCATGTGAATCAATAGTAAAATCATGTGACTCAATAGTATAATCATGTGAAAAAACTAATTACAGTATAGTACCTTTATCTATACCTCCATTTTTAATTTAGTCATGCGAGTATTATCAATCTTGCACCAACTCCGCTAATAGTAAATTATGTGAATCAATAATAAGCATATGAATTAATAACAATTAATTGCTCATTTATTCGGTTAATTACCCGATTGGTCAATATAACCTCCAAACATTAATTATTATCGAAATAAATGTCGATTTCCACTAATACAAATAATTCCCACATAATAGAATTATCAATTTCATCTTTAATCAACACAAACTTATTCATCATTAATATTATAACTCACAATATTTAACAACGAGTGGATTTCCCGAGGAAAGGGGGCTTTCCGATAAGGATTTCTCCTTATTGGCGCGCAATTAGGTGACCAAACCTCTCCTTGACAGAACTTCTAGACATTGTCAATATTGCAAATAATAATATGAATAACTTTGTCGTCTCAATTATTGATTTAATAAAATAACATATTAATACTGTGATAATAATTGAATCAATAATATGAGAGATATGATGCAGCAATTACTGTAGCAATAATTGAGTATAACTGAGTGACTTCTTACGTAAGCATCAATAATTAATATCGTGTGCTACTATGCAACCACGCGTATTATTGTACTTTTACTACTGGGTAGTTCAACAGTTTTAACGGTAATAATTTTGCCGTTATTTTTATAAAATGATAATTTTGTCTTTTTCTAACAATGACAATACTTCCGTTGTGGGGTCCACCAATGATTGTGCCATCGTACGAATATTCCCCGACAAAAAGAATATTCTCCGACCAAACGAATACTTTATAACAACTTGCATACTTTGAAAAATTTTAACATATCACCTTTAACTTTAACATTTTATCAATTTAACCATTTACGAAATAAAATAATAATTATAAGAAAATTGAATACTTTCATTTCATAAAATTCGGGGTCTTACAATCTCCCCTCCTTATGAAATTTCGCCCTCGAAATTTACGTATGTACATGGTATGTCGAACAGGTGAGGATACCTCATTTTCATTTCAGATTCTAACTCTTGAGGCATAACCTTTGAGTGTCGAATATGATCCTTCTTATCCAAGATTTTAACACGTATCTCATCATACGTTAAATCTTCTGCTATCTCGTCTAGTTCTAATTTAATAATGTGGTTCGGGTCGTCCACATAATTACGTAACATCGATACGTGAAAAACATTATGAATACGCGACATACTTGGCGGTAAAATGAGTCTATAGGCCATAGTTCCTACTCGATCGAGGATTTCAAATGGGCCAATTAAATCGAGGGTTGAGATTTCCTATATTCGTCGATTCTTGTTTCTAGAATAACGCCCTCTTGAACCTTCTTCTTCACATTCATCACTTCGAGGTATGTAACATGCGACTTTAACTTTATCGATTAAAGTCGATTCTACTCGTATATTTGATATCACCACGTGGGTCCTTAGAGTATTTAACTCTATCTTTATCATTTGTAAGTTATACTGAAATGGGTTTTTGTGTTAACAACATCGCTTTCGTGAACGCGCATACGATCTTCTACTCTCGCGCTTGCCTACCACGTTCGCTCTTCCACGATGATATTGAATGGTACGATCGTAATCTTCAACGATTTCGAGCCAGCGTCTTTGGCGCATTATCGTTCATTTTGGTTGAAGAAATATTTAAGGGTTAAAGAAATGGGTTTTATCTTTGGAATTCAATACAAAATTCGATTTCACGCTCTGGGGGTAGGCCAAGAAATCTTCAAGAATACGTCAGGAAATTTATTAACGATAGAAATATCATTTAAAAACTATGACTCTTATCCAAGACTTGGATATCACGTCACATTGATACCTATCAACTTACCATCGTCATTCCCAACGTCACCTACAGAAAGTCTGGCTTCGGTGTTTTCCAAGACTTAGAAGTCACCAATGAAAGGCTCGGGGCTTTTTGCTTATGGCATGATATGACAATGATTGACTTTAGTGGTTTGGTTGCTTGAATTCGCATAACAGGTTGGTTAGGAATATGAAAGCTAACAACCTTACGAAAAGCATGATGAGTAGTTAACCAATCGATTCCTAAAATTACATCAAAGGTAGGTATTTTCAAAGAGATAAGATCGACAGGTAACGTGAAAGTGTCAATTTGAATCAACAAAATTTATAAATAGTGGGTGTAACGAAGGTTTCTCCTAACGAAGTTTCAACCGATAAGTCAAAGTCTAATTTCTCCTAAGTGAAATTTAAACGTTGAAAGCAAGCAAGGGAGATAAAAGAATGGGTAGAACCGGTATCTAATAAGGTATAGATTTTGCAAGAATTTAAAATTAACTAAGTCCTGCTAACTTCGTTCGGTTTACTCGCTTTTTGAGAAGTCACAAAAAATGCTCTTTCACGAAACCACCTACTTTGTTTTGTAAAGTATATCGCCTTTGGTGCCACCGTCCCATTTGGACTTGACTTTGGTGCACGACAAAAATCGAGCTAGGTGACCTTCTTTTCCATAATTGTAACATGCTTTGGATTGCATCACCTTGGTTTTGGTGATATGTCCCTCCCTCGCATTTGAAACATACTGATTGGTGGTCGTTCTCCTTCCTTGAAAATGGGTGTTGGTCTTTCTTTGTCTTTCCATCATTGTTGAACCTTCTCTTCTTGAAATTTCCACTCCTATTATCTTGGCCATGATTACCACCGAAGTGGTTACCATTCTTGGCATGATAATTTCCCCCACGATGGTTATCATTGTTCGATGGCCGTTGCCACTTCGGTACGATTATTATCGTGTTGTTGGTCGTTGCCTTTTGGTTGTCTTGACTCATTATCGGCGCTCAATAAGCGAGCCCTATTCACAACATCTCAATATAAATAAAGTTTGTGAGAAATGAGGTATTGGCGTATATCGGGTTTCAAACCTCTTAGAAACATTAGCGTCATTCCGCTCCTCATTATCGACCAAATGGGATGTAAACCAGGATAACTCATAAATTTAGCCTCGTATTGCGACACGGTCATATTGTTTTGCTCCAACTTGATAAACTCCACCTCCTTCATGTGACGAATACTTTCGGGAAAGTACTTGTCGTTGAACAACTCTTGGAACTTCTCCCAAGACATCTTGAGTGCGTCAGGGAGGGTACGTTTTACATATTCCCACCAGTAATCTGCCTCTTCACACAACATAAAGGTGGCAAAGGGAACCTTTTGCTCCTCGGAACATCCCAAGATATCAAATATCTTGGTGATCTGCTTTAACCACGTCTCTGCCTTAAGTGGTTCTGGCTTTCCCAAAAACTCCGGTGGTCCCAGCTCCTTGAACTACTTAGCGGTGACTGACCGTGGGTTGCCATTATTTCTACCTATATTTTGAATAGGAGTCTCTCTTACCTAATGTTGCATTAATTGCATAAAGCCTCTGAACATCCCATCGTTTATCATTTGATCGGTGTTGTTATTTACCTGAGGATTATTGTCTTCCTATTGCACTATCCTGGGTATTTATCGTTGGTGACTCAACGGTCTCATGTGCTTCATTGCTTATCTCAACATTTTCAGATGCCATTCTCAAACACTGTCACAAAATAAGAGTTAATTAACATATCACATATTATCCCTATACTCTGACCGACTAATTAAATACCAAATAAACTTAGGTAGGTCATACTAGCGAAGGAATTCCCCGTCTCTCCCCTCCTAGTTCTTGTCTCACATCTCGGCCGGGGATCATATCCTAAGCTTTGATACCAAGCTGTGACGCCCCAAAATAGGTATACATCACCCATCTTGAGTCGCCAAATACATGGTATAAAATTCAAATACAACTTAATTATACAACAGTCATGTAAAATACGACAAAACATAATCTAAGAGTTTCAATAAGAATATTGTCATCTAGACAATATACACACTTAATGGAGTCCTCATTACATTTATTGTCACACTATTTTATAGAATAGTGAGGACTACTAAAACAACTATCTGGACCGTTAATCCGTTTCCCGACTCATCCCAGCTATATTCTCATTTCCTGAAGAAAACAATGAAAGAAAGGGTGAGCTCAACTAGCCCAGTAAGAAATATTATGACTAAGATAATGCAGAATAAATTATCCTTAGCCTTCAACAGTATAACAACTGATAGAATACAATAGACAACAAGTTTTAGATTTACAACTGCAGCGAAAATAAACAATCCATTAGAAGAGTCAAGTAGAGCATAAAATCTACTATCTTCTATGATTTAAAAAGTTTTTCATCAACTTTATCGCTGAGACTCAACTTAATAAATAAAATTGAATCATCCCTGCACCACGGCCAAGGATATTCTTGTAATAATCAATGGTCATGATTATACTGAATAATCCCTGCTCATAATCATACCAACAACTGTCCATCAATGAACTACAGGCCAATAAGAACTTTTACCACATCATTCGTCACATTACGATCATTATTATACCGAATAATCTCTGGTCATAATTATACCAAGTCCATCTATGCACGTAAGCTAAAGATGACTTTAATCACAATATAAACATGAGGATGATGACAATGACATAATAATTTAATAAAACAAGTTCAATGATAAATTTTAAAGATTTATAATTTAATTTATCCAGAAATCAATAACGTCCAAATTGTCAACATGATATTGCTTTGTAGAGTAAAATTCAAGAATAATATTCATGTACCAAAAATAATTTGGATGAGAAAAGAAATATATTTTTAAAGTGAATAGTACCGTGAAATAGAGAATAGTACCGAGAATAGAATATACGAAAAGTGTGAATAGTAGAATGACTTTAGAGTGAATAGTAACACGTGAAAAGTGCCTCAAATACCCGAAAGTGAATAGTAAGTGAATCAAAGTGAATAGTAACAAGTAAATAGTAACTCATGAAAAGAAAAATACCAAAGAAAATGATATTCCATAATGAGTACAAAAGAAATGATATCTCATACGTGTATAATAGAATATCTGAAGCAATGAATGGATGGATTTTCACCCGCCATGCGGTAATCCACGTAGACAGATCATTTCCACAATTTAATAACAAATGAATATGAAAGATCATTCACCATGCATGCGGTAATCCACACAGACATGTTATTCCAACAGAATAATAAAGAATGGAATAAAAGAAGAATTCACCAGACATGCGATAGACACATAGACATGTTATTCCCAACAGAATAATAAAGAATGGAACCAGGTCATGCGTAATTACGCATGCAGACGAGGATATTTCAACGAGAATAATAAAGAATAGAATAACAAGAAGAATTCACCGGGCATGCGATAATCGCCATGCGAACGAGTTATTCAGCAGAATAATAAAGTATGGAATTACGGAAAAATTTTACCATGTATGCGGTACTTATACTTGCATGGGCGAGTTATTCCAACATAATAATAAAGAATGGAATAACAACTCTTACAGTATTGAAAGAAAATAACTCTCTTCATGAATACGAAAGAATAATACCCCTTACCTCAAAAGAAAACTGGATACTAGAATAGTGAGGTAGCAGACTTGTCTTATTCTTTCTCTCTATAATTTCTCTCTATAATAATTGCTCTATAGCTTTAGTGAATTGGTGAGAAATGAAGGAAGAATGAGCTTTTATTTATAGGAAAATATAGTTTCAATAATTGCACCTTTTGGGGCTCGAAATATTACAGTATAATACCTTCCACTTTTTCTTCCCTTTTAATTTAGTCCTGCAAGTATTATCAAACTTGCACCACCTCCCCTAATAGTAAATCATGTGAATCAATAGTAAAATCATGTGACTCAATAGTATAATCATGTGAAAAAACTAATTACAGTATAGTACCTTCATCTATACCTCCATTTTTAATTTAATCATGCAAGTATTATCAATCTTGCACCAACTCCCCTAATAGTAAATCATGTGAATCAATAGTAAACACATGTGAACACATAGTTATAATTATGTGAATTAATAGCAATTAATTACTCATTTATTCGGTTAATTACCCGATTGGTCAATATAACTTCCAGACATTAATTATTATCGAAATAAATATCGATTTCCACTAATACTAATAATTCTCACACAATGAAATTATCAATTTCATCTTTAATCAACACGAACTTATTCATCATTAATATTATAACTCACAATATTTAACAACCAGGTCGTTCCCAGGAAAGAGGAGGCTTTCCGATAAGGATTTCTCCTTATTGGCGCGCAATTAGGTGACCAAACCTCTCCTTGACAGAACTTCTAGACATTGTCAATATTGCAAATAATAATATGAATAACTTTGTCGTCTCAATTATTGATTTAATAAAATAACATATTAATTAATACTGTGACAATAATTGAATCAATAATATGAGAGATATGATGCAGCAATTACTGTAGCAATAATTGAGTATAACTGAGTCACTTCTTACGTAAGCATCAATAATTAATACGTGTGCTTCTAATATAACCACCACGTATTTCTTGTACTTTTACTCTTAGGGTAGTTCAACAGTTTTAATGGTAACACTTTTGCCGTTATTTTTATAAAATGATAATTCTGTATTTCTAACTACGACAATATTTCCGTTGTGGGGTCCACCAATGATTGTGTCGTCGTACGAATATTTCCCGACAAGAAGAATTTTCCCCGACCAAACGAATATTTTATAACAACTTGCATACTTTGAAAAATTTTCACATATCACCCTTAACTTTAACCTTTTATCAATTTAACCATTTACGAAATAAAATAATAATTATAAGAAAATTGAATACTTTCATTTCATCAAATTCGGGGTCTTACAACTTGAGCCTAGTTGAGTTTACTTATAACAACAGTTGGCATACAAGTATTGGAATGGCTCCGTTTGAGGCATTGTATGGTAGAAAGTGTTGAGCACCGACTTGTTGGGATGAGGTTGGTGAAAGGGCCATAGAAGGACCTGAGTTAGTCCAAATCACTACAGAAAAGGTAGTAGTGGCTAAGGAAAAGTTGAAATCGGCTCGATCACGACAGAAGAGTTATACTAATAAGCATATAAGGACTTTAGAGTTTGAACTTGGTGAGCATGTGTTTCTAAAAGTTTCTCCTTGGAAGAGCATTCAGTGATTTGGGTTGAAAGGGAAGCTTAGTCCGCGTTATATAGGCCCATTTGAGATTCTGGAGAGGGTTAGTGAGGTTGCATATAGGTTAGCTTTACATCAACAGCTAGCTCATGTGCACAATGTGTTCCATGTGTCGGTGTTGAGGAGTTATCATTATCATCTGTTGCACGTGGTGCAATATCCATTCGATAAGATTCGGGAGGATCTTACTTGTGAGGAGCGAGCTGAGGAAATTTTGGATCATCAAGAAAGAATTATGAGGAGGAAGACTATTCTGTTTGTTAAGGTTTTGTGGAGGAATCATTCGAAGCGGGAAGCCACTTGGGAAATGGAGGAGTCTATTCGAGTGGAGTATAAGACCCTGAATTTTATGAAATAAAAGTATTCAATTTTCTTATAATTATTATTTCATTTCATAAATAGTTAAATTGATAAAAGGTTAAAGTTAAGGGTGATATGTGAAAATTTTTCAAAGTATGCAAGTTGTTATAAAATATTCGTTTGGTCGGGGAATATTCTTTTTGTCGGGGAATATTCGTACGATGACACAATCATTAGTGGACCCCACAACGAAAGTATTGTCATAGTTAGAAAAAGACAGAATTATCATTTTATAAAAATAACGGCGAAAGTGTTACCGTTAAAACTGTTGAACTACCCGGTAGTAAAAGTACAGTAATACGCGTGGTTGCATAGTAGCACACGGTATTAATTCTTGATGTTTACGTAAGAAGTCACTCAGTTATACTCAATTATTGCTACAGTAATTGTTGCATCATACCTCTCATATTATTGATTCAATTATTATCATAGTATTAATATGTTATTTTATTAAATCAATAATTGAGACGGCAAAGTTATTCATATTATTATTTGCAATATTGATAATGTCTAGAAGTTCTGTCAAGGAGAGGTTTGGTCACCTAATTGCGTGCCAATAAGGAGAAATCCTTATCGGAAAGCCCCCTCTTTCCTGGGAACGACCTGGTTGTTAAATATTGTGAGTTATAATATTAATGATGAATAAGTTCGTGTTGATTAAAGATGAAATTGATAATTCCATTGTGTGTGATTATTAGTATTAGTGGAAATCGACATTTATTTCGATAATAATTAATGTCTGGAGGTTATATTGACCAATCGGGTAATTAATCGAATAAATGAGAAATTAATTGCTATTAATTCACATGCTTATAACTATGTGTTCACATGTGTGTACTATTGATTCACATGATTTACTATTAGGGGAGTTGGTGCAAGATTGATAATACTTGCATGACTAAATTAAAAATAGAGGTATAGATGAAGGTACTATACTGTAATTAGTTTTTTCACATGATTATACTATTGAGTCACATGATTTTACTATTGATTCACATGATTTACTATTAGGGGAGGTGGTGCAAGTTTGATAATACTTGCAGGACTAAATTAAAAAGGAAGAAAAAGGGGAAGGTATTATACTGTAATATTTCGAGCCCCAAAATATGCAATTATTGAAACTATATTTTCCTATAAATAAAAGCTCATTCTTCCTTCATTTCTCACCAATTCACTAAAGCTATAGAGCAATTATTATAGAGAGAAATTATAGAGAGAAAGAAGAAGAGAAGTCTGCTACCTCACTATTCCAGTATCCAATTTTCTTCTGAGGTAAGGGGTATTATTCTTTCGTATTCATGAAGAGACTTATTTTCTTTCAATACTCGTAAGGGTTGTTATTCCATTCTTTATTATTATGTTTGAATAACCTGTCTATGTGAAGTACCGCATACATGGTGAAATTCTTCTGTTATTCCATAATTTATTATTCTGTTGGAATAACCTGTCTGTGCGGTCTATCGCATGCCTGGTGAATTCTTTTGTTATTCCATTCTTTATTATTCTGTTAGAATATCCTGTCTGTGCGGATTACGCATGACCTAGTTCCATTCTTTATTATTCTGTTGGAATATCTTGTTCGTCATGCGGATTACGCATTTAATTCGTTCCATTCTTTATTATTATGTTGGGAATAACCTGTCTGTGCGGTCTATCGCATGCCTGGTGAATTCTTCTATTATTTCATTCTTTATTATTCTGTTGGAATAACTTGTCTATGTGGATTACCGCATGCATGGTGAATGACCTTTCGTATTCATTCTTTATTAAATTGTGGAAATGATCTGTCTATGTGGATTACCGCATGGCGGTTGAAAATCCATTTGTAGTTTCGTATATTCTATTATACTCGTATGATATATCATTTCTTTTGTACTCGTCATGGAATATCATTTTCTTTGGTATTTTTCTTTTATGAGTTACTATTTACGGGTTACTATTCACCCAATTACTATTCACTCTAGTATCATTCACTCGGGTAGTTGAGGCACTTTTTGTGTTGGGGTACTATTCAACGGATACTATTCTCGAAGTACTATTCATGGGGTACTATTCACCCGAAAAATATATTTCTTTTCTGTCCAAATTGTTTTTGGTACATGAATATTATTCTTAAATTTTACTCTACAAAACAATATCATGTTGACAATTTGGACGTTATTGATTTCTGGATAAATTAAATTATAAATATTTAAAATTTATCCTTGAACTTATTTTATTGAATTATTATGTCATTGTCATCATCCTCATGCTTATATTGTTATTAAAGTCATCTTTGGCTTACGTGCATAGATGGACTTGGTATGATTATGACCAGGGATTATTCAGTATAATCATGACCGTAATGTGACGAATGATGTGGTAAAAGTCCTCATTGGCCTGTAGTTCATTGATAGACAGTTGTTGGTATGATTATGAGCAGGGATTATTCGGTATAATCATGACCATTGATGATTACATGAATATCCTTGGTCGTGGTGCAGGGATGATTCGATTTTATTTATTAAGTTGAGTCTTAGCGATAAAGTTGATGAAAAACTTTTTAAATCATAGAAGATAGTATATTTTATGCTCTTTTTGACTCTTCTAATGGATTGCTTATTTCCACTGCAGTTGTTGATCTAAAACTTGTTGTCTATTATATTCTATCAGTTGTTATACTGTTGAAGGCTAAGGATAATTTATTCTGCATTATCTTAGTCATAATATTTCTTACTAGGCTAGTTGAGCTCACCCTTTCTTTCATTGTTCTCTTCGGCAAATGAGAATATAGCTGGGACGAGTCGGAAAATGGATTAACAGTCTAGATGGTTGTTTTAGTAGTCCTCAGTATTTTATAAAATAGTGTAACAATAAATATAATGAGGACTCCATTGAGTGTGGATATTGTCTAGATGACAATATTCTTATTAAAACTCTTAGATTATGTTTTGCCGTATTTTACACGATTGTTGTATAATTAAGTTGTATTTGAATTTTGTACCATGTATTTGGTAACTCAAGATGGGTGATGTATATCTATTTTGAATGCGAGACACAGTTGGTATCAAAGCTTAGGGATATGATCCATGGCTGAGATGTGAGACAAGAACTAGGAGGGGAGAGACGGGGAATTCCTTCGCTAGTATGACCTACCTAAGTTTATTTGGTATTTAATTGGTCAGTCAGAGTATATGGATAGTATGTGATATGTTAATTAACCCTTGTTTTGTGACAGTGTTTGAGAATGGCATCTGAAAATGTTGAAATAAGTAATGAAGCACATGAGACCGTTGAGTCACCAACGATCAATACCTAGGATAATGTGGAACAGGAAGACAATAATCCTCAGGTAAATAACAACACCGATCAAATGATGAACGATGGGATGTTCAGAGGCTTTATGAAATTCATGCAACATCAGGTAAGAGAGACTCATGTTCAAAATATAGGTGGAAATAATGGCAACCCATGGTAGGTCACCGCTAAGCAGTTCAAGGAGCTGGGACCATCGGAGTTTTTGGGAAAGCCAGAACCACTTAAGGCGGAGACATGGTTAAAGTAGATCACCAAGATATTTGATGTCTTGGGATGCTCCGAGGAGCAAAAGGTTCCCTTTGCCACCTTTATGTTGCATGAAGAGGCAGATTACTGTGGGAATCTGTAAAACGTACCCAGCCTGACGCACTAAAGATGTCTTGGGAGAAGTTTCAAGAGTTGTTCAACGACAAGTACTTTCCCGAAAGTACTCGTCACATGAAGGAGGTGGAGTTTATCAAGTTGGAGCAAAACAATATGACCGTGTCGCAATACGAGGCTAAATTTGCGGAGTTATCCCGATTTGCATCCCATTTGGTAGATAATGAGGAGCGAATGACGCGAATGTTTCTAAGAGGTTTGAAACCCGATATACGTCAATACCTCATTTCTCACAAACTTTGTTTATATTCAGATGTTGTGAATAGGGCTCAGTTATTGGAGTGCGATAATGAGTCAGCACAACCAAAAGGCAACGACCAACAACACGATAATAATCGCATCGGTGGCAACCGCCATCTAACAATGATAACCATCATGGGGAAATTATCATGCCAAGAATGGTAACCACTTGATTGGTAATCATGGCCAAGATAATAGGAGTGGAAATTTCAAGAAGAGAAGGTTCAACAACAATGGAAAGACAGCAACACCAACACCTATTTTCAAGGAAGGAGAATGACCACCAATTGTATGCTTCAAATGCGGAGGGGAGGGACATATCAGTCCAAACTGTGTGATGCAGTCCAAAGCATGTTACAATTGTGGAAAAGAAGGTCACCTAGCCTGATTTTGTCATGCACCAAAGTCAAGTCCAGCTGGGACGGTGGCACCAAAGGCGGATACGGACAAAACAAAGTCGGTGGTTTCAGGAAGAGCATTTTTTGTGACTTCTCAAAAAGTGAGTAAACCAAACGAAGTTAGCACGGGTTAGTTAATTATAAATTTTGCTAAGTCTATACCTTATTAGATACCCCGGTTCTACCCATTCTTTTATCTCTTTTGCTTGCGCTCAACGCTTAAATTTAACTCAGAGAAATTAGACTTTGACTTATCGGTTGAAACTTCGTTAGGAGAAACCTTCGTTACACCCACTATTTATAAATCTTGTTGATTTAAATCGACACTTTCACGTTACATGTCGATCTTATCTCTTTGAAAATACTTGCCTTTGATGTAATTTTAGGAATCGATTGGTTAACTACTAATCATGCTTTTCGTAAGGTTGTTAGATTTCATATTCCTAACCAACCTGTTACGCGAATTCAAGCAACCAAACCACTAAAGTCAATCATTGTCATATCATGCCATAAGTAAAGAGCCCCAAGCCTTTCACTGGTGACTTCCAAGTCTTGGAAAACACCGAAGCCAGACTTTCTGTAGGTGACGTCGTGAATGACGATGGCAAGTTAATAGGTATCAATGTGACGTGCTATCCAAGTCTTGGATAAGAGTCACAGTTTTTAAATGATATTTCTATCGTTAATAATTTTCCTGACGTATTCTTGAAAACTTCTTGGCCTACCCCCAGAGCGTGAAATCGAATTTTTTATTGACCCCATTACAAAACCCATTTCTTCAACCAAAACGAACGTATAATGCGCCAAAGACGTTGGCTCGAGCTGTTGAAGATTGCGATCGTACCATTCAATATCATCATGGAAGAGCGAACGTGGTAGCTGAAGCGTTGAGTAGAAGATCGTATGCGTTTATGAGTGCGATGTTGTTAACACAAAAACCTATTTCGTATAACTTACAAATGATGAAGATAGAGTTAAAGACTTTAAAGACCCACGTGGTGATATCAAATATACGAGTAGAATCGACTTTAATCGATAAAGTTAAAGCCATGCAAGCTACATACTCAGAGCTGATGAATGTGAAGAAGAAGATTCAAGAGGGCATTATTCTAGAAGCAAGAATCGATGAATAGAGGAAATCTCAATCCTCGATTTAATTGGCCCATTTGAAATCCTCGATCGAGTAGGAACTGTGGGCTATAGACTCGTTTTACCGCCAAGTATGTCGCGTGTTCATAACATTTTTCACGTATCAATGTTACGTAATTATGTGGATGACCCGAACCACATTATTGAATTAGAACTAGATGAGATAACAGAAGATTTAACGTATGATGAGATACGTATTAAAATCTTGGATAAGAAGGATCATATTCGACACTCAAAGGTTATGCCTTAAGAGTTAGAATCTGAAATGAAAACGAGGTATCCTCACCTGTTCAATATACCAGGTACGTACGTAAATTTCGAGGGCGAACTTTCATGAGGGGAGATTGTAAGACCCCGAATTTGATGAAATAAAAGTATTCAATTTTCTTATAATTATTATTTTATTTCGTAAATGGTTAAATTGATAAAAGGTTAAAGTTAAGGGTGATATGTGAAAATTTTTCAAAGTATGCAAGTTGTTATAAAATATTCGTTCATTTGGGAAATATTCTTTTATCGGGAATATTAAATGACGACGGCACAATCATTAAGTGGACCCTAGCGGAAGTATTGTCGTAGTTAGAAAAAGATAGAATTATCATTTTATAAAAATAACTACGCCAAGTGTTACCAATTAAAACTGTTGAACTACCCGGTAGTAAAAAACAAGAATACGCGTGGTTGCATAAGAAGACACCAGATTAATTATTGATGCTTACGTAAGAAGTCACTCGTTATACTCAATTATTTCTACGAAGAATTGTCGTGATCATATCTCTCATATTATTGATTCAATTATTATCATAGTATTAATATGTTATTTTATTAAATCAATAATTGAGATGACAAAGTTATTCATATTATTATTTGCAATATTGACAATGTCTAGAAGTTCTGTCAAGGAGAGGTTTGGTCACCTAATTGTACACCAATAAGGAGAAATCCTTATCGGAAAGCCCCCTCTTTCCTGGGAACGACCTGATTGTTAAATATTGTGAGTTATAATATTAATGATGAATAAGTTAGTGTTGATTAAAGATGAAATTGATAATTCTATTGTGTGGGAGTTATTAGTATTAGTGGAAATCGACATTTATTTCGATAATAATTAATGTCTGGAGGTTATATTGACCAATCGGGTAATTAATCGAATAAATGAGCAATTAATTGCTATTAATTCACATGCTTATAACTATGTGTTCACATCTGTGTACTATTGATTCAAATGATTTACTATTAGGGGAGTTGGTGCAAGATTGATAATACTTGCATGACTAAAGTAAAAATGGAGGTATAGATGAAGGTACTATACTGTAATTAGTTTTTTCACATGGTTATACTATTGAGTCACATGATTTTACTATTGATTCACATGATTTACTATTAGGGGAGGTGGTGCAAGTTTGACATCGGAGTCCGCACCAAAGGAAGTTTGGTTTGTATAAGCTCAATAAAAGTTCTAGATTTTATAACACTCATCAACTATGGACTAGTCGAATCAGTAAGGGTTCGCTAGTCTTACAAGGTTCAACAATAATTGATATTCAATTTGAATAATAAAATTCAAGATGTATACAATCGAATAAGTATTGTATAATAGGAATCGTGCTTTTAAAGAATGATAAGATCTAATATGAAATCTTGACTTGAACAATAATAAACAAGATAGAATAATGAACTTGCTTTATGTAAAGAATTAAGGTTTAGGAACTTGCCTCGTGTGTAGGCTAAACAATTACTACTTCCGTTCACCACAAGTCCTACACACATACCATATATATTCACGACATTCATTAGTTACATTTTTACTTAATTATTTAATGTAAACTCCACTTTATTTAACAAATCATTACCCTTCTAATTTAATTACTTAATTAAATTAGAATATTTTCATTCCCCTTACTATTATTACACTTTAATAAATTATTTCATAATAATTTCCATCGAATATTTATTTTATTCCATAAATATTTCAACTAAAATATTGATTTATTTTATAAATATTTTAATAATAATTTTCATCGAATATTTATTTTACTCCATCAATATCTCAATTAAAATATTTATTTTATTTTATAAATATTTTAATAATATTTTCATCGAATATTTATTTTACTCCATCAATATCTCCCATCAATATCTCAATTAAAATATTTATTTTATTTTATAAATATTTTAATAATAATTTCCATCGAATATTTATTTTATTCCATAAATATCTCAATTAAAATATTTATTTTATTTTATAAATATTTTAATAATAGTTTTCATCGAATATTTATTTTACTCCATAAATATCTCAATTAAAATATTTATTTTATTTGATAAATATTTTAATTAATTATTATTATTTAAAATTTTTTTTTTTGATATCACGGGGCTAAGTTACCTGCATTCGATTCTAGGTCACACGTAACAAGGTTGGGCCAAAAAAAATCTCCCAAGTTCACCCATATGTTCTTGTGAAGAACACAGAGAACATGGCCATAACTTCCAATTTCCTTGTCCATATATTAATTTAAGCATACCCAAATACTATAATTCATATATGATCATTACCCAACCTTTCTAACATGATTTTAACAACTTAATTTATATAATTACTTGAATCAAAACACATAATTTCACCGTTTTGATGTTCTTGAAAGTTTTGAAAACAAAACATAAAAATTAACACTACTGGGTTCGTTATAACACCAAATCATCCATTCAAGTTTGTTTTCTTCGTTTTAACATGCATAATTATATAAAAGTGTAAAATTTAGGGATAACATATGATTGACATTATTAAATTTATGTGTAAAGGCCATATGGCCATATTTCTATACTCTGTAATTTTGTAGCAACCATATACAACGATTTTCATGAAACTGATGTTATGGAACCATAATATATAGCACAACACATTATAAAAACATCTTACCACATATATAAACACATAATTATTACTCTTTCCAACTACAGAGATTTTAACAGAAACTTGAAAGTCATTTTTATGAAAACTTTAATGACGTAAAATAGAAACTGGGTTGAAGAGATTACCCAAAGCGTAGTGTAGATTTAGTAGGAGATGAATTCCTTCTCAGATTCTTCTTGACTCTCACAATTCTCTGAATTCTCTCTGACTCTCAAGTTAACTCTACATTGCAAATACGTAAAATGGAGAAAACCGACCAAAGCACAAATAAATCAAGAGATGTTGAGGTCAGTTAACCTATACGTGGTTAATCGCTTCTCAACTTCCCTTAAAGCTCTGTTTGGTTATTCTTAAATACTCTATCCCAATTAATTTAATTAATCCTTTATAATATAGTTTAATCGTGTCACGTTTATTTAGGCAATTAATCCAACATCTTATTTAATTTAATTTAAATATCATATAATAATTTCTCATTAATTCATATAGTCATAAAATTAAATTTCTCATTTATTAATTATATCAAATTATTAAATCTCAAATTAATTATAAAATTAATTAAAATAATATTAGGCTTATTAAATATTTTTTTTAATTCAATAAGCTCACATAATTACATACTTTGAATAATAAAATTCTTCACATTAATTTAATAAATATACCACATATAATTAAATTAATCCACCACAACTTCATAAATTAATTATTTAATCTAATAATTAAATCATCAAAAAAATATTTATTTAATCCAATAAATATTAAAATTAAATTACAAAATCTCGTTTGTCACATCTTTCCCCCTTAAAAGGATTCTGTCCTCAGAATCACGACTCAATTAATTTGACCCGTTACATTCTCCCCCTCTTACAAAGATTCTGTCCCCAGAATCGCTTACACATAATTTAAGTAAATAAATGAGGATAATTCTTCATCATATTCTCTTCGAGTTCTCACGTAGCTTCTTCAGCATTGTGGTTCTTCCAAATTACCTTAACAGAAGGTATTACTTTATTTTTTAAAACTTGTTGTTTCCTGTCGACAATCTGAACTGGAATTTCTTCGTAAGATCAATCTTTTTCAAAATGTAGGGGTTCATATTCAATCACGTGCTTGTAATCGGGTTTGTAGGGTCGTAGAACTGAAACATGAAAGACATTGTGGACATTCTCAAGTGCTGGAGGTAAAGCTACCTCATACGCAACTTCTCCGATCCTTCGCAGTACCTCAAAGGGTCCAATGAATCTTGGGCTTAATTTCTCTTTCTTTTCGAATCTGATCTTTCCCTTCTAGGGAGAGACCTTTAAGAACACATAACTACCCGATTCAAACACAACATTTTTACGGTGTGGATCGGCGTATTTCTTCTGCCTATCTTGAGCTGCTATCAGTCTTGTTCGGATCACTTTGACTATTTCTGCTGTCTGCTGAACCAATTTCGGGCCTAGTAATTGTCTTTCACCAACTTCATCCCAGTGTAGCGGAGTTCTGTACTTTCTGCCGTATAACGCTTCATAAGGCGGCATGCCAATACTAGCGTGGTAACTGTTATTGTAGCCAAACTCTATGAGCAGTAGATGATCATCCCAATTTCCTTTAAAGTCCATTATGCAAGCTCTTAACATGTCTTCTAATGTCTGAATTTTTCTTTCACTCTGTCCATCTGTCTGAGGGTGATATGTCGTACTCATTCGCAACTGTGTACCCATGTATTCCTGCAGACGTTTCCAGAAGTTCAATGTAAAGCGCGGATCCCTATCGAAAATAATTGACACCGGAACTCCGTTCCTCGAAATAATCTCTTTCACATATAACCTTGCCAACTGATCTAAGTTGAATCTGATTTTGATCGAAAGGAAGTGTGCGGATTTCGTCAATCGGTCAACAATAACACATACTGCGTCGTAGCCTTTCTGAGTTGTCGGTAGGCCAACCATGAAATCCATCGTAATATGTCCCATTTCCATTCTAGAATTTCTAAAGGTTGTAGTAACCCACTCGGCCTCTGATGTTCTGCTTTCACTTTCTGACATGTCAGACACTTGGCAACACACTCTGCAACCTCTCGTTTCAAATTCGGCCACCAGAAGTGTTGTCGAAGATCTTGGTACATCTTAGTACTACCAGGATGAATCGAATATCGTGAGGTATGAGCCTCATTCAAAATGTCTTCCTTAATCTATCGTGACTAAGCGGTACCCAAATTTCGCTCTCAAATCTTAGTAGTCCCTCACCGCTCTATTTTGAATCTCGGTTCAATCCCTTCAGATATTTTCTTTTCACTTTCTCACATTCTTTCGTCACAAGTTGAGCTTCCTTAATTTTATCCAAAGAAAGTTGTACAAACTTGTATTTGGAAATGCCTTCTCGCTCATCTCCATAGGATACCTTACTTCCAATTCCAGATTTTCCATTTTGAAATTAGCTCCTCCCGAGCGATCAACATCATTAATTTCTCCCGGCCCTTTTTCGCTTAAGGCGTTAAGAACCACATTTGCCTTACCCGGATGGTATAGAATCTCACAATCATAGTCCTTAATTAATTCCAACCACCTTCTTTTGGCGATATTCAAATCCTTACGTAAAAATATATTTCGACTCTTGTGGTCCGTGTATATTTCACACTTCTCCCCATAAAGATAGTGTCTCCAGATCTTCAAAGTTTAATACCATGGCGGCTAATTCTAAGTCATGGGTTGGGATACCCTTTCTCATAGTCCTTCAATTGTCGTGGACGCACACGTTAATGACTACGCTGCTTTTGCATAAGCACACAACCTAGTCCTTTATGCAATGCATCATCAGATACCACACAAAATTTCTCAGATCATCCGAAAGAGATAACACAAATGCCGAACTCAACCTCTTCTTAAGTTCTTGGAAACTTTCCTCACACTTCTCCGTCCAAACGAATTTCACCGATTTCCTAGTCAAATTCATCAACGGAGTTGTGATCTTGGAAAAGTCCTGAATGAATCTTCTATAATAACCTGCCAATCCAGAAAACTTCTTACTTCTGACGGCGTCTTCGGCTGATCCCAGTTAATCACAGCTTCGACTTTGGAGGGATCTACTAAAATTTCATCCTTATCAATCACATGTACGAGAAATTGTACTCTTTTAATCCAGAATTCACATTTTGAAAATTTGGCGTACAACTTCTCTCTTCTCAATGCCTCTAACGTTACTTTCAAATGCTCTATGTGTTCTTCCTTGGTTTTCGAGTATACCAAAATGTCATCGATGAACACCACCACGAATTTATCCAAAAATAGTTTAAACACCCTGTTCATCAGGTCCATAAATGCTGCAGGAGCATTTGTTAGACCGAATGACATCACCAAAAATTCGTAGTGACCATATCGAGTCCTAAACGCTGTCTTCAGAACATCCTCTGGCCTCACCTTTAACTGATGATAACCACTCCTCAAGTCTATCTTTGAAAAGTATCTCACTCCTTTCAATTGATCAAACAGGTCGTCGATCCTCGATAATGGATACCTATTCTTAATCGTGACCTTATTCAGTTCTCTATATTCGATGCAGAGCCGCATTGTCCCGTCCTTCTTCTTTACAAATAACACTGGCGCTCCCCACAGCGATACGCTCAGTTGAATGTACTTCTTGTCCAGTAACTCTTACAGTTGTACCATTAATTCTTTCATCTCTACCGGAGGCATCCGATACGGTGCCTTCAATATTGGAGCCGTTCTTGGCGCTAAATCGATTACAAACTCAATCTCTCTGTCTGGCAGGAGTCCTGGTAGATCATCTGGAAATACATTTGTGAAGTTCCTCACTACTGGTATCTCCTCTAGTTTCGGGTTCTCTTTACGACTGTCGACTATGTAAGCTAAATATCTTGTACAGCCTTGTCTTAACAACTTCCTGGCCTACATCATCATCAGACAACTCGCTTGTCAATGTGACTTGCTACCATAAAACACAACCTTTGACGGAGTCATAAGGTTAATACGCTTCTTTTGGCAATCAATTACAGCCCCGTAATTGAATAGCCAATCCATTCCCAAGATAACGTCAAATTCCCTAAGTTTGATAAGGATAAGGTCTAAGTTCATAATGTTACCCTTAATATCCACCCTACGCTTCTTGTGTACGATTTATTGAGGATCACTTCTATTCGCAATTTCTATGTTCATGGGGTATTCTAACTCATCCTTAGGCAATTCTAAGTTCTTAGCAAAGTTATCGGATATAAATGAACAAGTAGCACCCGAATTAAATAATACATAAGCATTAACTTTATTGATCAGAATGATACCTGACACCACATCGCGAGACTGCACAGCATCCTACACTGTCATGTTAAATGTCCTAGCGGTTGGTCGGTTAGTTGCGGTTGGTCCCGTGATAATTAAAACCCTTCCACCACTGTTTCCCTTGTTCCCTCCTGATCCTGCCCCTCCAGATCCCTTCTTGGGACAGTCCCTTGCCAGATGGTCCTTTGAGCCGTAAGTGAAGCAGGCGCCTTTCTTTGGATTAGGACTGTTAGGTGTTATGTGGCCTTCCCGACCACAATTGTAGCACACACATTTTCCCTTTATGCAAACCCCCGGGTGAGCTTTTCCGCAGGTTGGGCATGCTTCGATTCTCTTCTTCTAACCTCCTTGCTGATTTCCAGTTGACGAGTTATCAGACCACTTTCTCTTCTGATTATTACTACCTCCCGTGCTACTTCCACCTTGTTAATTCCTTCATTTTCACTCTTTTTCTTCTTCTGATCCTGATTATATTTAGTTACCGCATCACTTCCACCTTCAGCGAGTATGGCCTTCTCTAAAACTCCAGCAAAAGTGTTCAATTGGAACATTGACACCTTGCTATACAACCCGGGCTTTAGTCCCTGCTCGAAACTTCTTGCCTTTCTCTCGTCAGTATGCACTTGATATGTGGCAAACCTGGCCAACTCATTAAATCTTGTCGCATAGTCTGCTACGGACATATTCCCCTGTTTCAACTCCAGAAACTGAACCTCCATTTGTTTCTGCGAGCTGGTCGGAAAATACATCTCGAAGAACATCTCATTGAATCTCTCCCAGGTTATCACACCTTCTCCTCCTCGTACTTTGTTTGCCTGCCACCAATAACTGGCTTCGGATTTCAGCATGAATGTTGCGTATGCGGTTTTCTGGTCTTCTCTTACTCTAGCGACATCAAACACTTTCTCCATCTCCATATCCCAAGTTTGAGCTTCTATCGGGTTCATGGAGCCTTTAAACTCTGGCGGTCCCACCGCCTTAAAATCCTTGAACGCTGTATTTGGTGGAGTGATAAGTGGATTTTATATACGCGATTCAATATCCATTTCATGCTTATTTGTTGCTAAATCTTTGTGATCATGTTCATTTTTACTTGTTTTATGTTATTTCATGTGTAGAATGGTGGTTGTCGTATTCAATGTACATTTGGAGCTATTCGGTGTGAATTGAAGTCAATTGGAGCATAATTGGAAAAAAATAGAATGATGACTTTAAAAGTCAAAGAAAGGCAATTGATGAAGACAGAACCACGTAAATGCGGGCTAAAATATATTATATACTACCAAGGGT
Source organism: Panax ginseng (assembly GCA_020205605.1). Classification (NCBI taxonomy): domain Eukaryota; kingdom Viridiplantae; phylum Streptophyta; class Magnoliopsida; order Apiales; family Araliaceae; genus Panax; species Panax ginseng. The sequence continues at coordinate 161,505,266 of CM035128.1, forward strand.
AAGGGGTCTTCATTCGAAAGCTAGATTAAAAAGGAGTCTGCTAAGGGCTTATATAAGACATGAACTGGCCGAAATGGGTTATTATTGAAGTGTCCTGTTATGTTTTTAATTCTTTTTGGGCACGAATTTTAGCTATTTGCATGGTATTGTAACTCTAATTGAACGGAATTTTGGCTGAGACTTGTGTGTTGGACATGATATACTCAAGGAATAACAACTTCAACAAGAGACAAGACATATTACAGAGATCGAAGTTCAGTTTTTGATAGCAGCGTGGAGGAGTATTTCGAAGGGATTTTCGAGACGATTGCAATTCTAGGCTACGTGAAGGGTGTTTTTCAATATTCTTTGTCTTAGACTAATAGTTGTAATTTAAGAATGATTTCTATGATTTATTCAGTGTTTATTTCGTTGGATATGAACTAATTCACTTTTTAGGCTTATGATGGATCTGTGAGATAATCGATGATTTTGTAAACTTTGATTTCTAATTTAATAATCTATCTCCAGTTTATCTATGTTGATTTGTGCTTGAATCTATGAATTGCCTGATCAACAATTCTTTATGGAATTGGATGGAATCGAGAGAGGATATTCAAATCTAGACCTAGTTGATATAGCATGTGTTCATGATTTTGTGAATAACTTAATCATGATGAATGTTAAGGTAGAGATATGCTTGACATCGCATGTAATCAGATAGAGAACTTATTCTTAAACCTTCTTCAATTGTAATTCACATAGAGATATAGTGGGTTAGTTGATTAAGTTGTTTAATGGATTTCTATCTTAATTGTGGATTGACGTTAATACGGTATTAGTGCATCGAGGGGTGGTTAATACTACGTTCATGTTCTTGATTAATAAACTGGGATAGTGCATTGAATTGGAATAAAGGTGTTAGAATCAGAGTGAAGCTTAGGGTGAAATCATAAGTCTAATTCTCCATTAATTGTTTAAAATTCCAGATTTTGATATTTGTGATTATTCTGTGTTAGTTTAATTATTCTTTAATTTAGATTCTTGAATTACAATTATTGAGTTGATTTGTTTAATAAAATTAGGGTTAATAGGAAATTGATAATTGTAAGTTAAGGATATTGCTAGTTAGTCTCTGTGGGAACGATACTCTACTCATCACTCTATTACTTGTTGATTAACGATACTTGCGTGTTGTGCGTATATAGATTTTACCCAACAAGTTTTTGGCGCCGTTGTCGGGGACTATTTAGTATAATTCTTAATACTTTTACAATATCAGTTTAATTAATCCAGTTTTATTTAGACATTTTTACTTTTGTTTTTCTTTCTTCTATTTCAGGTGTTGAAAGCAGTTTATGCAAACTCGGTCTAAAAATCCAGACTTGCTTCCTTTAGAGGACGACATTGAGAAAAGGTTTCAGAGGTTTAGTAAGTGGATCAAGAAAACGAGACAAGAATTTGAAATACCTGAGAAAGAAGAGGAAATGGCAGCCGAAGATCGGAAAGCATTAAGGGACTTCGCTTATTACTTCCAAGGTGGTGAACAAAGAATCAAGCATCACCCAGCCAAAGAATAGCAACGAATACCTTTGAAATTAAGCTAGGGATGATACAAATGATTCAGAATTCAGTTCAGTTTGGGGATTTGCAAATGACGATCTGAACAAGCATCTAGTCAATTTTTTGGAAATGTGCGACACTTTTAGGTTCAATGGGGTTTCGGATGAGGCGATGAGACTTCGATTGTTCCCATTCTCTTTACGGGACAAGGTGAAGAGTTGGTCGCATTCTCTACCGTCCGGTTCGATAACTACATGGGAGGATTTAGCTCAGAAATTCCTCGCCAAATTCTTTCCACCGGCCAAAACCGCAAAGATGAGGAACGAGATAACAATGTTTGAACAGCAACATGGGGAGTCGTTATATGAGGCTTGGGAAAGATACAAAGAATTGCTCAGAAAATGCCCACATCATGGATTGCCCAAGTGGCTGCAAATGAACACCTTTTATAACAGACTACATGGGAATCTCAGGACAAGTATTGATGCAGCGTTGGGCGGAGTATTCATGGCTAAGAGTTACGAGGAAGCCTACGAGTTGATTGAAACCATGGCGGCTAATAACTACCAGTGGCCCACAACAAGAATGACACAGACGAAGGCAGCTGGGGTGTTAGAAGTAGATGGTGTGACAGCTATACAAGCATAAATTTCTGCACTATCAAAGAAGTTGGATTCGGTTACAGCTGCACAAGCACAAGCACAGCAAGTGGCAATAATATGCGAGTTGTGCGCAAGAGAGCACCCAACGGATCAATGCGCGATTAATCCAGCATCAGTGCAGTTCGTCGGCAATTATAACAGAATTCCGCAGAACACATACAATTAAGGAAATAGGAATCATCTAAATTTCTCATGGAGCAACAACCAGAAAAATCAAGCTCCACGACAATCATATCCCCAGGTTTTCAGAACCAGCAACAACCAGTTCAATATCAAGAAAGGAAATTAGATCTAGAGGAGTTGGTGATAAAATACATAACTAGCAATGATGTGGCTATGAAATCATACGAGATGGCTATGAAATCACAAGAGATGGCGATCAAGAATCTAGAGAATCAAATAGGACAAATTGCGTTGGCATTGAATAATAGCCCACCAGGGACGTTACCAAGTGACACCGAGAGAAATCCTCAGGGTAATCACGAGCAGTGTCAAGCTATTATGTTAAGAAGTGGAAAACAACTTGATGGTCAAGAGACAGAAATTTCAGCTACAAAGGAGGGTGAAATAGAGAAAGAAAAGATAGAGGATGAGGTACAACAGGGGGACGAAAAACAAATGGAAAAGAAAAAACCAGTTGTCTATCCTCCCCCACCATTCCAGCAAAGAGTTCAAAAACAAAAATTAGGCAAGTAATTTGCAAAATTTTTGGAAGTTTTCAAGAAACTTCAAATCAACATACCATTTGCAGAGGCCCTAGAATAAATGTCGAGCTACGTAAAATTTATGAAAGGGATTCTGTCAAGGAAGAAGAAATGGGAAGATTTTGAGATAGTTGCACTAACCGAGGAGTGTAGTGCGGTATTACAGCAGAAATTACCACCAAAACTCAAGGACTCGGGGAGCTTCACTATTCCATGCACGATTAAGAATATGCATTTCAGCAAGTGTTTATGTGATTTGGGGGCGAGTGTAAACCTTATGCCATTGTCAGTATACTTAGAATTAGGTTTTCCAGCGCCAAGGCCTATGAACATTACATTACAGTTGGCGGATAGGTCAGTCACATATCCGAGAGGCATAGTAGAGGACATTTTAGTGAAAGTGGATAACTTTATATTCCCCGCGGACTTTATCATTCTGGATTTTGAGGAGGACAAGAACATCTCAATTATTCTAGGGAGACCATTTTTGGCCACGGGCAGGACACTTATAGATGTACAAAGAGGAGAACTCACTATGAGGGTCCAAGATCAAGAAGTAAAATTCAATGTGTTTAAGGCCATGAAATTCCCTACGGATGAGGAAGAATGTTTTCGAATGGATTTAATTGAGCAAATCATCAGTGATGACATGAGCAAGTGTTTGGTAAACGATCTATTAGAAACAACGTTATTGGGGGATGAAGAGGTCGACGATCTGGAATTGGTGGATTACCTACAAACGCTAGACTCATTGCCACGAGTTTCCAGATTTAGAACACCGTTTGAACCACTACACACGAAGGAGGTAACCGCAGAAAGACTGAAACTATCATTGGAAGAGCCACCAAAGCTGGAACTTAAGCCACTCCCTAAACACCTCAGGTATGCGTATTTAGGCAATTCAAGTTCTTTACCTGTTATTATTTAATTTTGCACTTAACTTAAATGCGGGAAGAAAAGTTCTTTGAGGATGCTTCGGGAACACAAATCAGCTATTGGGTGGACAATCGCAGACATAAAGGGAATCAGCCCTTCATTTTGCATGCACAAGATCTTAATGGAAGATGAGGCAAAACCAACGATGGAGCAACAGCGATGACTTAACCCGATTATGAAGGAAGTTGTGAAGAAGGAAATTTTGAAGTGGCTAGATGCCGACATCATCTACCCTATTTCCAATAGCAAATGGGTTATTCCAGTGCAGTGCGTGCCGAAGAAAGGAGGAATGACAGTGGTGCAGAATGAGGACAGTGAATTAATACCGACTAGAACAATGACAAGTTGGAGGGTTTGCATGGATTATAGAAAATTGAACAAGGCAACCCGAAAAGACTATTTCTCGCTGCCATTTATTGATCAAATGTTGGATAGATTGGCGGGACACCAATATTACTATTTGTTGGATGGGTACTCGGGCTATAACCAAATAGTCATCGCTCCGGTGGATCAAGAGAAGAACACATTCACGTGCCCTTACGGCACATTCACATTCAGGAGGATGTCATTTGGGCTATGCAATGCACCTGTAACTTTCCAACGGTGTATGATGACCATTTTTTCGGATATGGTGGAGAAAATTGTTGAGGTCTTCATGGATGACTTTTCGGTCTATGGAGACAGCTTCGATATCTGCTTAAAGAATCTGGTCATGATGTTGCAAAGATGTAAGGATACGAATCTCGTACTAAATTGAGAAAAATGCCACTTCATGGTGGAAGAGGGCATAATTTTGGGCCATAAGGTATCGGCTCAAGGACTGGAAGTTGACAAAGCCAAGCTGGAAACTATTGAAAAACTGCCTCCACCGAGCTCGGTTAAGGGTATTAGGAGTTTCTTAGGACATGCTGGGTTCTACAGGAGGTTTATAAAAGACTTCTCTAAAATTGCAAAACCACTATGCAGTCTTTTAGAGAAGGATGCAACGTTCAGCTTTGATGAAGAATACAAGACAGCCTTTGAATTATTAAAGAGAAAATTGACTACAACCCCCGTTATAGTTGCACCGGATTGGAGCATGCCATTCGAGTTTATGTGTGATGCAATTGACTTCGCGATTGGGGCTGTTTTGGGCCAACGTCGAGAGAAGGTGTTTCACGCCATATACTACGCAAGCAAAACACTTACAGAAACTCAAATGAATTACACAACCACAGAAAAGGAATTGCTTACAGTGGTGTATGCGTTTGACAAATTTCGGGCTTACTTGATCGAGACTAAGGTGATAGTCTATACAGACCATGTAGCGATTCGGTACTTGATAGTGAAAATGGATGCTAAACCACGCCTTATCCGATGGATTCTCATACTTCAAGAGTTTGACTTAGAAATAAAGGACAGAAAGGGGACGGAGAACCAAGTAGCTGATCACTTGTCTAGGTTGGAAAACCACAGGAAAGCAAAGGACGACAGATGTGAGATTAATGAGTCATTCGCAGATGAGCAACTGTTTGGGATTTTATCAGAGATTCCGTGGCATGGTGATTATGCGAATTTCATTGTGAGCAACATTCTACCACCTGACCTCACAAGACAACAAAAAAAGAAATTTCTTCACGACGTGAAATGGTACATGTGGGATGAACCATATTTGTTCAACCAGTGCTCCGATAAAATGATTCGACGGTGCATCCCATGTAGTGAAGTGAAGAATATTCTGCATGAGTGTCACTCATCGGCGTATGGCGGACACTATGGTAGCAAAAGGACATCAACGAAGGTGTTACAAGTAGGTTTTTATTGGCCTACATTATTCAAAGATGCCCACCAGTTTGTCAAACAATGCAATAGGTGTCAAAGGGTGGGCAACATTTCGAAACGGAACGAGATGCCCTTACAAACAATTTTGGAAGTAGAAATTTTTGACGTATGGGGTATCGATTTCATGGGGCCATTCCCCTCGTCGTTGAACAATTAATACATTTTACTCGCAGTGGACTATGTGTCAAAGTGGGTTGAAGCTATAGCTTTACCATCAAACGATGCCAAAGTGGTCCTCAAATTCCTTCAAAAGAACATCTTCACGAGGTTTGGCACGCCAAGAGCAATTATCAGTGACGATGGTAGTCACTTCTGCAATAAGTTATTTATTGCTCTTTTGGCCAAATATGGGGTCAACCACAAGGTAGCTACATCGTATCACCCTCAAACCAGTGGACAGGCTGAAGTGTCTAACAGAGAAGTTAAGAAGATACTAGAGAAAGTTGTGAATCTGAGTCGGAAAGATTGGTCGCTTCAATTGGACGATGCTCTATGGGCCTACCGGACTGCATACAAGACACCAATAGGGATGTCACCATATCAACATCATGCACGGAAGGCATGTCACTTACCAAACGAGCTACAACATAAGGCATATTGGGCTGTGCAAAAACTTAATTTTGATCAAACAGCTGTAGGTAAAAAGAGACTACTTCAATTGAATGAACTTAATGAATTTCGCCTTCACGCCTATGAGAATGCCAAACTATACAAAGAAAAGGTCAAAAGATGGCACGACCAGAAAATTTTGCATCGAACATTCGAGCCAGGCCAATCAGTACTCTTATTCAACTCATGGTTGCGATTGTTCCCCGGAAAGCTTAAGTCGAGATGGTCAGGACCATTCATGGTCAAGTGGGTATTCTCTCATGGTGCAGTCAAAATCTACAGTCGTAATCCACTTGAAACATTCAAAGTCAATGGACACCGTCTAAAGCATTATTGGGGTGGAGAAGCCAACACCGACGTGATCGCCATCACATTGACCGACACAACATAAACAGGACGTAGTCAGGCTGAACGACTTAAAATCAAGCGCTAATTGGGAGTCAACCCAATCTTTAGTTCTTTATCACATTTTATATTCATAATTGCTTTATCATAGTTTTAATTTCATTATTAGGTAGACTAATAAAAGAAAAATCTCGTTAATCTCTCCGCAATACAGCACGTGATAAACAACTCATTAATATTCATGCTTTATGTCATGTAGGATTAAAAATGGAGCATTAAGTGAGCAAAAATAAAGCACAAGTGCACTACAGTGAAGCAAAAGATAGAGCTCGACATTGACAAGCCACGGGCGGGCCATTTTAATCTATAACCCGCCTGTAAGGTGGGGTCATCAAACTTGTTAGACAGAACACATGCTCATTGTATGGGCCATCATAACACTACAACCCCGGCTGGTGGGGGTCCCGAATCCAGTTGACAGAATTAAAGCCCACCGGGGCGGGCCTTCCTAGTACAATACTCCCCACCGGGGTGGGGGTCCTGGGCAGCAACAGATGTTGGCAGTTACATAAACTTCTCCACTCCCCCATAACACACACCACTAACTCACTTTCTCCACTCCCCCATAACACACACCACTAACTCACTTTCTCCACTTCCCTATATCAGCTATTAAGTTCCATAACCACCACCTACTACCCACTACTACCACTCCCATTTATTCCTTAACTCCATCACTCCTCTCCACCTCTTCACTCCACCAATGATAGCCTTCCCTCTACCTCTATATATATATCACTACCCTCATATTAAATCTATCACACCAATTGACATAGAAAATTCATAGAGTATACTTGAGAGTTAGAGAAGAGCAAATTGAAAAGTTTGGGGGAAAGTTAAAGCAAGTCAAGCACTAGAACGAGATCATGGCTTCACCATCATCTTCTAAACGCCAAAGGGGAGAAGGTTCACTGTCATCTCAACCAACCTGCACCTTCGATCGCCGGAAATTTGCAAGTGCCACCGCCGCCGACCGGTATGACTATATACTCACCAAAGCCCTTACACCGGAGCGGGGGTTGGCACCGGATCCTAATGATGGGGAGCTTATGCCGTAAATTTACCAAAAGGGATGGACCAAATTCACGGAGGAGCCGGAACCAGCTGTTGTTAACATTGTCAAAAAATTCTACGCAAATGCTGAGGACAAAGAACCATTCTGCGCATTTGTGCGAGGATGGTTGGTTCCATTTAGTGCTGATGCAATCAACACTTATTACCAACTGAGGGTACCTCGTCATTGCCAGTATGCTCACCTAAGAAATTCTGATCTGGATTTTGATGCTATAATCATGGAGATGACAAAGTTGGGAACGTCATGGATGAAAGGATGGAAGGGAGGCTCCATGTTCCACAGCAAGGACCTTATCCGGTATGGCAAAATTTGGTATGCCTTCCTATGGGCTAAGTTGCTTCCGTCCCAGCACACTTCAGACGTCACCAAAGAGAAGGCATTACTGTTATACGCTATAGTCCAAGATTTTATTACTGATGTCGGGGCTATTATTTGCTCATCCATCCGCTGGTGCCTACGTGGAAATTTTTCGAGAATGATAGCGCGATATTCTGTATGGGCAGGAGACGAGTCACATCCATGTGGTGTGGGATTCATTTTTCCATCGTCGTTATGCTACAGAGACATCAGGGGGATGATGATGAAGTAATGGGCGAACAAGGGGCTGAGCAGGTATTGCAAGCCGAGGCCATATCCAGTTCTCAGTTCCTTACATTCCAAAATCAAATGAATGCGCATACCAAGGCAACTCGTCAGGAAATAAGGTGATTGGCAATGAGGCAAGATCATATGTTTGATTCTATGAACGCATCTTTCGCCTCTTTGAACACAGCTCTTCAAAGCTTCAACCCGGAGGCACAATTTCCGTACCAACAGCCTGGACCAATGCCAAGGTTCCCACCAAGTGATTCCGATGAGGAAAACCAACAACCACCTCCTCAAACTTAAACGAACGCAGGGAAGTCCTCAAGTACTTAATTCAATTATTCTACCAATGAGGACATTGTATTACTTAAGTTTGGGGGATTTAAATACATGTTTGCATGCATTTAGCTCATTTAGGTTTGAATTTGCATTTTTTCATTTAAATTTTTGTATTGCATCTTATTTTCAGTATTGCATGATAGCTTAGGTACATCCATACTAGCTTAGGTTAATGTTTGTCATTGCATAGTAGATAATCTTGTAATGCATATTGTTATCCTTATATAAAAAATTAAAAAAAATTAGTTAGTAAATATTGTGTTTGCATAAGTCCTTCAATGTTGTAGTTCATATTATTTGTGGTCCTATGATGTGATTGACAATAAGTTAACAAATACAGTATTGATTATTAGAACTATGATACAATTTCGGCTATGAATCGAATCTTGAGCTTGTTTGGCCCCGGTATAAAAGGATATACGATTAATAAACATCTCGTGTTGATTGGTCAATTCAAATTGGTACCTAAATGGTCTCTAAAGGATAATGCTAGAGTGAATGATAAAATGACAAGGATGGACAGTAAAGGCTAAAGTTAGGCAAGAACCTAAGTTTGGGGGATGTTATGTGAGGTATATAAGCTTTATTTATAAAAAAAATAAACATAAAAAAATAAAAAAATAAACACCGTGGCGTGCTTGTCTAGTTTTATGGCCTTTGTTACTTGACTAAGTAAGCCCAAGGGGATTGTCTTTACACCTAGCGCCCTAAGGTCTTAATGGTCTAGGAGTCGTTGGTCAAAAGCTCGTTAAGGTAGCATTGAAAAGCCTAAGGGAATAAGACATTGCATAACTATGTGTATAATAAAAAAAAATAATAAAATGGGAAATAAGAGAAAAAATCCCCCGTATATATAAAAAATCTAAATATATATATAAATATGAATAAAGTATAAGTACCATGTTTGTACCCCCGAGTTAGTGATTGTTTGATTTTAGTTGAAGTTGTCTATTTTTGAAATTTTTAAGTCTGTGCTGCATGATTCCTTCTAAGAGATTGTTTATGTATTGAAATTTGAGTCAGTATCGGTGATCATGGATGTTTCACACACACATTATACTAGTGATGATGGATTGAGATTCATGGATTTAAACGGAATTGTAGATTGGTGTTTGGTAATTGATATTGTATAGTTGCTTGTTTTCGCTGAGGCCGTTAAGATAATCTTGATTCTGCGATATTGTTGAATTTGAAAGCATATAAGTTAAGTCGTATTCATTTCAATGCATTGCATTGCATGTATGTGCTCGAGGACTAGCACGGTTTAAGTTTGGGGGATTTTGATAAGTGGATTTTATATACGCGATTCGATATCCATTTCATGCTTATTTGTTGCTAAATCTTTGTGATCATGTTCATTTTTACTTGTTTTATGTTATTTCATGTGTAGAATGGTGTTTGTCGTATTCAATGTACATTTGGAGCTATTCGGTGTGAATTGAAGTCAATTAGAGCATAATTGGAAGAAAAAAAATGGAGTACAGCTTAAAAGTCAGCAAAGGCATTTGACAGAAGAAGCAGTTCACGGGTGGGGGTCAAAATACATTATATACCCGTACTCGGAAGTGGGGTCTTCATCATGCTAGAGCTAGAGAAAGGAGCCCCAAGAAATGGGCTTATATATATACATGAACCCCGTACGGGCTAGAAGTGTTGTTGAAGTGTCCTGTTATGTTTTTAATTCTTTTTGGGCACGAATTTTAGCTTTTTGCATGGTATTGTAACTCTAATTGAAGGGAATTTCGACTGAGACTTGTGTGTAGGACATGATATACTCGAGGAATAACAACTTCAACAAGAGACAAGATATATTACAGAGATCAAAGTTCAGTTTTTGATAGCAAGCGTGGAAGAGTATTTCGAAGGGATTTTCGAGACGATTGCAATTCTAGGCTACGTGAAGGGTGTTTTTCAATATTCTTCATCTTAGACTAATAGTTGTAATTTAAGAATGATTTCTATGATTTATTCAGTGTTTATTTCGTTGGATATGAACTAATTCACTTTTTAGGCTTATGATGGATCTTTGAGTGAATCGATGATTTTGCAAACTTTGATTTCTAATTTAATAATATATCTCCAGTTTATTTATATTGATTTGTGCTTGAATCTATGAATTGCCTGATCAACAATTCTTTGTGGAATTGGATTGAATCGAGAGATGATATTCAAATCTAGACCTAGTTGATATAGCATGTGTTCATGATTTTGTAAATAGCTTAATCATGATGAATGTTAATGTAGAGATATGTTTGACATTGCATGTAATCGGATAGAGAACTTATTCAAAAACCTTCTTCAATTGTAATTCACATAGAGATATAGTGGGTTAGTTGATTAAGGTGTTTAACGGATTTCTATCTTAATTGTGGATTGACGTTAATACGTTATTAGTGCATCGAGAGGTGGTTAATACTACGTTCGTGTTCTTGATTAATAAACTGGGATAGTGCATTGAATTGGAATAAAGGTGTTAGAATAAGAGTGAAGCTTAGGGTGAAATCATAAGTCTAATTCTCCATTAATTGTTTGAAATTTCAGATTTTGATATTTGTGATTATTCTTTAATTTAGATTCTTTAATTACAATTATTGAGTTAATTTGTTTAATAAAATTAGGGTTAATAGGAAATTGATAATTATAAGTTAAGGATATTGCTAGTTAGTCTCTGTGGGAACAATACTCTACTCATCACTCTATTACTTATTGAACACGTATACTTGCGTGTTGTGCGTATATAGATTTTACCCAACATGGAGCTTGAGGTTGATTATTAATTGCTCCAGCCAGTAAATTCACCAACTGCTGAACGAGGACAGCATTGGTGTTGTTGTTGTTATTCGTTGACCCTTCCTGGGCTGGTCGACGATTTGGTAGTCTTATTGGCGGCATATTTCTGTTAAGAATATACACTTATTAAGTCTTTATTCAATCCCTTAAACATTTAAGGCTTAACTAAAACATTTAATCATAATCACTTAACACATTATATCAATAAACTCTGATATTTATTCAAATTGAAAGTTTTAACATCAAACGATAGCGTCACTGCTATTTACGTCGACTATCCCGAGATAAAGAATCTACAGGATTTAAAACATTAAAATATTTCTTTGTTCATAAACACATTGGAATTTACATCTTTAACTACCAGATAGATTTTCACATAATTAAACTAATCTCATCACTGCCTGTTAAGGCGCTGAATAGCCTTTCTACGTTCCTCTTCCATGATGCGGGACATCGTCCTGCGATCTAGCATATACGATGGTAGTCCTTCGAACTGGATTGGGTATCTCATAACTCGATCACGGGCCTCATCCATTGTATTTTGAAGTGTAGAGTACGTCTCCCCAAGCTTAGCATTCTTCGTACGGCAATCCTCTTCTGTAAGATCAGCACGACGTGACTCTCTTACCCAGCCCTCCTCTGCTATGGTCAGCTTTTCTGAGCTATCTTTCAGTTCCTTCTTCAACTTCTCTATTTCATCGGACTTCTCCTCGGTTTGACCCTTCTCGTGAACCAAATCCCACTCCACATTTCCCAAACGTGTGTGAAGAGTCACAATCTCCCTATCCTTTTGCTTGATGGTAATCTGTTGAATAACCGTCCGCTCCTTCAGCTCCTGAACAGTGTCTCGTAACTCTATGTTACGATCATAAAGTGCATCATACATCTCAGCATCAATGGAGTTCGGTGGGAACACCTCTTCTTCCTCTTCTTCCTCAGGATCCTCCTCTGGATCAGTCTCAGGCTCATGCTCCTAACCAACAACAGTAATCAACGGAGATGGCTCTCTTTGTACCAACTGCTCCCTGACGACATGAATTTCTCGGGGCTCCTCCTCTGTAGGTACTCGGGGTTCCTCCTCCCCAGCCCGACTAGCTCCTCCAACATCCGACATCCTGACAACACAATTTTAAGTTTTAGTTACTAATCGATACTCGCGAGCATATAAGTTATCACATAAGCACATAAAATCTTTTATTATCTTCAATGAATTAAGGAATTCATTTCTTAGAACTCGATAAGAGTTTACCACCACTATGTTCTCGATCTCCTATAAGGCTACTACCTAAGGTTGTTCCCCCACCTAAGGTTCATAACCTACAGCTTTGATACCAACCTGTGACACCCCCAAATCCGGGTACTTCAATTCTACGGGATTTGGTGTTCACTGTACAAATATCATCTATCTATCTACCCATAATAAATGCAAACCATGCAATAGATAGAAATAAATCCTCTCCTTAAGGAGTTACATCATCTGAATTAAATAAATAATTCCCAGGTCATACTAACCTTAAATCTCAAATGCGGAAATATAAACAAATAATAGTCTTACACAACATTAACATAAGTCTGAAACATAAATACATAATCACATAAACAACAAGTCTTCATCACTTGTTAATCTTGCCCTTTCCTTTGCTAGTAGAAGGCTCGTCGGACCTTTCGTTCTTAACTGCAATGTTATTATTATGCAAGAGTGAGCACGATTGCCCACAAGTATAATAGTACAACAATAAAATAATAACATGCGAGTGAATCAAAACTTACGTAACAAGAAACTCCTCGGCTTTTGAATTAAGAATAAATAACAAGAATCAAAAAGAACTTCTGAGGGTCATAAGACCTTGAACTATGTCCTAGGTTGTCAAGTGTTATACTTGAAACCTTTAACAGTCATAAGACTATGGACTATTCTTCTCGTATTTAGGGGATCAAATTTCTTAGTACTATATCGTGCATTAATATCTTAACGCTAAAGCGTAAATAATCCCCTATTAAAGGGTTGTTCATCTCAGTTTGACATCGGAGTCCGCACCAAAGGAAGTTTGGTTTGGATAAGCTCAATAAAAGTTCTAGAATTTATAACACTCATCAACTATGGACTAGTCGAATCAATAAGGGTTCGCTAGTCTTACAAGGTTCAACAATAATTGATATTCAATTTGAATAATAAAATTCAAGATGTATACAATCGAATAAGTATTGTATAATAGGAATCGTGCTTTTAAAGAATGATAAGATCTAATATGAAATCTTGACTTGAACAATAATAAACAAGATAGAATAATGAACTTGATTTATGTAAAGAATCAAGGTTTAGGAACTTGCCTGTGTGTAGGCTAAGCGATTACTACTTAGTTTCACCACAAGTCCTACACACATACCATATGTATTCACGACATTCATTAGTTACATTTTCACTTAATTATTTAATGTAAACTCCACTTTATTTAACAAATCATTACCCTTCTAATTTAATTACTTAATTAAATTAGAATATTTTCATTCCCTTACTATTATTACACTCGAATAAATTATTTCATAATAATTTCCATCAAATATTTATTTTATTCCATAAATATTTTAACTAAAATATTTATTTTTTTATAAATATTTTAATAATAATTTTCATCGAATATTTATTTTACTCCATCAATATCTCAATTAAAATATTTATTTATTTTATAAATATTTTAATAATAATTTTCATCGAATATTTATTTTACTCCATCAATATCTCAATTAAAATATTTATTTTATTTTATAAATATTTTAATAATAATTTCCATCAAATATTTATTTTACTCCATCAATATCTCAATTAAAATATTTATTTTATTTTATAAATATTTTAATAATAATTTCCAAATCGAATATTTATTTTATTCCATAAATATCTCAATTAAAATATTTATTTTATTTTATAAATATTTTAATAATAATTTTCATCGAATATTTATTTTACTCCATAAATATCTCAATTAAAATATTTATTTTATTTGATATATATTTTAATTAATTATTATTTTTTGTTAAAATTTATTTTATTTGGGGGGTAATTTAGTTTGGTAACACCGTACGAAAAGAGGGTTACCTGCAGACTTCGATTTACGATGATTCAGATTCACACGTAACAAGGTTGGGCAAAAAAAAATCTCCCAAGTTCACCCATATGTTCTTGTGAAGAACACAGAGAACATGGCCATAACTTCCAATTTCCTTGTCCATATATTAATTTAAGCATACCCAAATACTATAATTCATATATGATCATTACCCAACCTTTCTAACATGATTTTAATAACTTAATTTATATAATTACTTGAATCAAAACACATAATTTCACTGTTCTTGATGTTCTTGAAAGTTTTGAAAACAAAACATAAAAATTAACACTACGGGTTCGTTATAACACCAAATCTGTCCATTCGAAGTTTGCTTTCTTCATTTTAACATGCATAATTATATAAAAGTATAAAATTTAGGGACAACATATGATTGACGTATTAAATTTACGTGTAAGGGCCATATGGCCATATTTTTATACTCTATAATTTTGTAGCAACCATATACAATGTATTTTCATGAAACTGATGTTATGGAACCATAATATATAGCACAACACATTATAAAAATATCTTACCACATATATAAACACATAATTATTACTCTTTCCAACTACAGAGATTTTAACAGAAACTTGAAAGCCATTTTCATGAAAACTTTAATAACGTAAAATAAAAACTGGGTTGAAGAGATTACCCAAAGCATAGTGTAGATTTAGTAGGAGATGAATTTCTTCTCAGATTCTTCTTGACTCTCACAATTCTCTTAACAATTCTCTGAATTCTCTCTGACTCTCAAGTTAACTCTAAATTGCAAATACGTAAAATGGAGAAACTGACCAGGCGCACAAATAAATCCAGTAATGTTGAGGTCAGTTAACCCATACGTTGTTAACTGCTCTCAACTTCCGTTAAAGCTCTGTTTGGTTATTCTTAAAGACTCAATCCCAATTAATTTAATTAATCCTTTATAATATAGTTTAATCGTGTCACATCTATTTAGGCAATTAATCCAACATCTTATTTAATTTAATTTAAATATCATATAATAATTTCTCATTAATTCATATAGTCATAAAAATTAAATTTCTCATTTATTAATTTTGTCAAATTATTAAATCTCTAATTAATTATAAAATGAATTAAAATAATATTAGACTTATTAAATATTTCTTTTAATTCAATAAGCTCGCATAATTACTTACTTTGAATAATAAAATTCTCCATATTAATTTAATAAATATACCACATATAATTAAATTAATCCACCACAACTTCATGAATTAATTATTTAATCTAATAATTAAATCATCAAAAAATATTTATTTAATCCAATAAATATTAAAATTAAATTACAAAATCTAGTTTGTCACACTCTTCGTGTCGGGGTACTATTCACGGGGTACTATTCCCGAAGTACTATTCACGGGGTACTATTCACCCGAAAAATATACTTCTTTTCTGTCCAAATTATTTTTGGTACATGAATATTATTCTTGAATTTTACTCTACAAAGAAGTATCATGTTGACAATTTGGACGTTATTGATTTCTGGATAAATTAAATTATAAATCTTTAAAATTTATCCTTGAACTTGTTTTATTGAATTATTATGTCATTGTCGTCATCTTTATGCTTATATTGTGATTAAAGTCATCTTTGGCTTACCTGCATAGAAGGACTTGGTATGATTATGACCAAGGATTATTTGGTATAATCATGACCGTAATATGACGAATGTTGTGGTAAAAGTCCTCATTGGCATGTAATTCATTGATGGACAGTTGTTGGTATGATTATGATCAGGGCTTATTCGGTATAATCATGACCATTGATGATTACATGTATATCATTGGCCGTGGTGCAGGGATGATTCGATTTTATTTATTGTCGAGTCTCAAATGATAAAGTTGATGAAAAACTTTTTAAATCATAGAAGATAGTAGATTTTATGCTCTACTTGACTCTTCTAATGGATTGCTTATTTCCACTGCAGTTGTTGATCTAAAACTTGTTGTCTATTATATTCTATCAGTTGTTATACTGTTGAAGACTAAGGATAATTTATTCTGCATTATCTTAGTCATAATATTTCTTATTGGACTAGTTGAGCTCACCCTTTCTTTCATTGTTCTCTTCAGGAAATGAGAATATAGCTGGGACGAGTCGGAAAACGGATTGACGGTCCAGATGGTTGTTTTAGTAGTCCTCACTATTCTATAAAATAGTGTGACAATAAATATAATGAGGACTCCATTGAGTGTGGATATTGTCTAGATGACAATATTCTTATTGAAACTCTTAGATTATGTTTTTTCGTATTTTACACGACTGTTGTATAATTAAGTTGTATTTAAATTTTGTACCATGTATTTGGCGACTCAAGATGGGTGATGTATACCTGTTTTGGATGCGGGACACAGTTGGTATCAAAGCTTAGGGATATGATCCCTGGCTGAGATGTGAGACAAGAACTAGGAGGGGAGAGACGGGGAATTCCTTCGCTAGTATGACCTACCTAAGTTTATTTGGTATTTAATTGGTCGGTCAGAGTATAGGGATAATATGTGTTACATTAATTAACCCTTATTTTGTGACAGTGTTTGAGAATGGAATCTAAAAATATTGAGATAAACAATGAAGGACATGAGATCGTTGAGTCACCAACGATCAATACCTAGGATAATGTGCAACAGGAAGACAATAATCCTCAGGTAAATAATAACACCGATCAAATGATGAACGATGGGATGTTCAGAGGCTTTATGCAATTCATGCAACATCAAGTAAGAGAGACTCCTGTTCAAAATATAGGTGGAAATAATGACAACCCACGGTCGGTCACCGCTAAACAGTTAAAGGAGCTGGGACCACCGGAGTTTTTGGGAAAGCCAGAACCACTTAAGGCGGAGACGTGGTTAAACCAGATCACCAAGATATTTGATGTCTTGGGATGCTCCGAGGAGCAAAAGGTTCCCTTTGCCACCTTTTATATTGCGTGGAAGAGGCGATTCTTGGTGGGAATCTATAAAACGAAATCAAATTTAACGCATACACAAGATGTCTTGGGAGAAGTTCCAAGAGTTGTTCAATGACAAGTACTTTCCCAAAAGTATTCGTCACATGAAGGAGGTGGAGTTTATCATGTTGGAGCAAAAAAATTTGACCGTGTCGCAATACGAGGCTAAATTTGCGGAGTTATCCTGATTTGCATCCCATTTGGTCGATAATGAGGAGCGAATGACGCGAATATTTTTAAGAGGTTTGAAACCCGATATACGTCAATACCTCATTTTTCACAAACTTTGTTTATATTCAGATGTTGTGAATAGAGCTCAGTTATTGAAGCGCGATAATAAGTCAGCACAACCAAAAGGCAACGACCAGCAACACGATAATAATCGTACCGGTGGCAATGACCATCGGAACAATGATAACCATCATGGGGAAAATTATCATGCCAAGAATGGTAACCACTTCGGTGGTAATCATGTCCAAGATAATAGGAGTGGTAATTTTAAGAAGAGAAGGTTCAACAACGATGGAAAGACAGCAGCACCAACACCCGTTTTCAAGAAAGGAGAATGACCACCAATTATATACTTCAAATGGGGAGGGGAGGGACATATCAGTCCAAACTGCGTGATGCAGTCCAAAGCATGTTAAAATTGTGGAAAAGAAGGTCACCTAGCCCGATTTTATCGTGCACCAAAGTCAAGTCCAGCTGGGACGGTGGCACCAAAGGTGGATACGGACAAAACGAAGTCGGTGGTTTCAGGAAGAGCATTTTTTGTGACTTCTCAAAAAGTGAGTAAACCGAACAAAGTTAGCACGGGTTAGTTAATTATAAATGCTTGCAAAGTTTATACCTTATTAGATACCGGTTCTACCCATTCTTTTATATCTCTTGCTTGCGCTCAACGTTTAAATTTAACTCAGGAGAAATTAGACTTTGACTTATCGGTTGACACTTCGTTAGGAGAAACCTTCGTTACACCCACTATTTATAAATCTTGTTGATTCAAATCGACACTTTCACGTTACCTGTCGATCTTATCTCTTTGAAAATACTTGCTTTTGATGTAATTTTAGGAATCGATTGGTTAATTACTAATCATGCTTTTCGTAAGGTTGTTAGCTTTCATATTCCTAACCAACCTGTTATGAAAATTCAAGCAACCAAACCACTAAAGTCAATCATTGTTATATCAAGCCATAAGTAAAGAACCCCGAGCCCTTCGCTAGTGACTTCCAAGTCTTGGAAAACACCGAAGCCAGACTTTTTGTAGGGGACGTCGTGAATGACGATGGCAAGTTGATAGGTATCAATGTGACGTGCTATCCAAGTCTTGGATAAGAGTCACAGTTTTTAAATGATATTTCTATTGTTAATAAATTTCCTGACGTATTCTTGAAGACTTCTTGGCCTACCCCCAGAGCGTGAAATCGAATTTTGTATTGACCCCAGTACAAAACCTATTTCTTCAACTCTTAAATATTTCTTCAACCAAAATGAAAGTATAATGCGCCAAAGACGTTGGCTCGAGCTGTTGAAGATTACGATCGTACCATTCAATATCATCGTGGAAGAGCGAACATGGTAGCTGAAGCATTGAGTAGAAGATCGTATGCGTTTATGAGTGCGATGTTGTTAACACAAAAACTCATTTCGTATAAAGTTAAAGACTCTAAGGACCCACGTGGTGATATCAAATATATGAGTAGAATCGACTTTTATCGATAAAGTTAAAGCCGTGCAAGCTACATACTCAGAGCTGATGAATGTGAAGAAGAAGGTTCAAGAGGGCGTTATTCTAGAAGCAAGAATCGATGAATAGAGGAAATCTCAACTCTTGATTTAATTTGCCCATTTGAAATCCTCGATCGAGTAGGAACTGTGGCCTATAGACTCGTTTTACCGCCAAGTATGTCGCGTGTTCATAACATTTTTCACGTATCGATGTCACGTAATTATGTGGACGACCCAAACCACATTATTGAATTAGAACTAGACGAGATAGCAGAAGATTTAACGTATAATGAGATACGTGTTAAAATCTTGGATAAGAATGATCATATTCGACACTCAAAGGTTATGCCTCAAGAGTTAGAATCTGAAATGAAAATGAGGTATGCTCACCTGTTCGACATACCAGGTACGTACGTAAATTTCGAGGGCGAAATTTCATAAGGAGAAGAGATTGTAAGACCCCGAATTTTATGAAATGAAAGTATTCAATTTTCTTATAATTATTATTTTATTTCGTAAATAGTTAAATTGATAAAAGGTTAAAGTTAAGGGTGATATGTGAAAATTTTTCAAAGTATGTAAGTTGTTATAAAATATTCGTTTGGTCTAGGAATATTCTTTTTGTCAGGGAATATTCGTACGACGGCACAATCATTGGTGGACCCCACAACGAAAGTATTGTCGTAGTTAGAAAAAGACAGAATTATCATTTTATAAAAATAACGACGAAAGTGTTACCAATTAAAACTGTTGAACTACCCTTAGTAAAAGTACGATGAATACGCGCTATGGTTGCATAGTAGCACACAGTATTAATTATTGATACTTACGTAAGAAGTCACTCAGTTATACTCAATTATTGCTATAGTAATTGCTGCATCATATCTCTCATATTATTGATTCAATTATTATCATAGTAATAATATGTGATTTTATTAAATCAATAATTGAGATGGCAAAGTTATTCATATTATTATTTGTAATATTGACAATGTCTAGAAGTTCTGTCAAGGAGAGGTTTGGTCACCTAATTGCGCGCCAATAAGGAGAAATCCTTATCGGAAAGCCCCCTCTTTCCTGGGAACGACCTGGTTGTTAAATATTGTGAGTTATAATATTAATGATGAAAAAGTTCGTGTTGATTAAAGACGAAATTGATAATTCTATTGTGTGGGAATTATTAGTATTAGTGGAAATCGACATTTATTTCGATAATAATTAATGTCTGGAGGTTATATTGACCAATCGGGTAATTAACCGAATAAATGAAAAATTAATTGCTATTAATTCACATGCTTATAACTATGTGTTCACATGTATGTACTATTGATTCACATGATTTACTATTAGGGGAGTTGGTGCAAGATTGATAATACTTGCATGACTAAATTAAAAATGAAGGTATAAATGAAGGTACTATACTGTAATTAATTTTTCACATGATTATACTATTGAGTCACATGATTTTACTATTGATTCACATGATTTACTATTAGGGGAGGTGGTTAAAGTTTGATAATACTTGCAGGTCTAAATTAAAAAGGAAGAAAAGGGGGAAGGTATTATACTGTAATATTTCGAGCCCCAAAATGTGCAATTTTTGAAACTATATTTTCCTATAAATAGAAGCTCATTCTTCCTTCATTTCTCACCAATTCACTAAAGCTATAGAGCAATTATTATAGAGAGAAATTATAGAGAGAAAGAAGAAGAGAAGTCTACTACCTCACTATTCCAGTATCCAGTTTTCTTCTAAGGTAAGGGGTATTATTCTTTCGTATTAATGAAGAGAGTTATTTTCTTTCAATACTCGTAAGGGTTGTTATTCCATTCTTTATTATTATGTTGCGATAACCTGTCTATGTGAAGTACCGCATACATGGTGAAATTCTTCTGTTATTCCATTCTTTATTATTACATTGGAATAAAGCGCTCATGCGGTCTATCGCATGCCTCGATGAATTTCGTTGTTATTCCATTCTTTATTATTTTTTTGAATATCCCGTCATGCGGATTACGCATGACCTGCTCGCTCCATTCTTTATTATTCTCGTTGGAATATCACGCCTGCATGCGGATTACGCATGACCTGGTTCCATTCTTTATTATTCTGTTGGGAATAACCTGTCTGTGCGGTCTATCGCATGCCTGGTGAATTCTTCTGTTATTCTATTCTTTATTATTCTATTGGAATAACATGTCTATGTGGATTACCGCATGCATGGTGAATGACCTTTTATATTCATTCTTTATTAAATTGTGGAAATGATCTGTCTACGTGGATTACCGCATGGCGGGTGAAAATCCATTTTCACTCCATTGTTAACATTTTCAGCTGCCATTTTCAAACACTGCCACTGTCACAAAACAAGGGTTAAATAACATATCACATATTATCAATATAATCTGACCGACCAATTAAATACCAAATAAACTTAGGTAGGTCATACTAGCGAAGGAATTCCCCATCTCTCCCCTCCTAGTTCTTATCTCACATCTCAGCCAGGGATCATATCCCTAAGCTTTGATACCAACTGTGATGCCCCCAAAATAGGTACACATCACCCATCTTGGGTCGTCAGATACAAGGTACTGAATACAAATACAAACTAATTATACAACAGTCGTGTAAAATACAACAAAACATAAATTGAGAGTTTTAATAAGAATATTGTCATCTAGACAATATCCACACTCAAAAGAGTCCTCAATACAATTATTGTCACACTATTTAACAGAATAGTGAGGACTACTAATATTATCATCTGGATCGTCACTCCGTTTCCTGACTAGTCCCGGCTACATTCTCATTTCCTAAACAGAACAGTGAAAGAAAGGGGTGAGCTCAACTAGCCCAGTAAGAATTATTATGACTAAGATAATGCAGAATAAATTATCATTAGTCTTCAACAATGTTAAACTGATAAAATATAATAGACATCAAGTTCAACTGCAGCGGAATAAGCAATCCATTAGAAGAGTCAAGTAGAGCATGATATCTATTATCTTCTATTATTTAAAATGTTTTCATCAATTTTATATTTGAGACTCGACTTAATAAATAAACCACATCATCGAGTCATCCCGCGCCACACGGCCAAGGATATTCATTAAATTATCAATGGTCATGACTATTAGAATAATCCTCGGTCATAATCATACCAAAACTCGTCTCATCAATACACTACATGTGCCATCGAGGACTTTTACCCCATCATTTATAACATTACAGTCATGATTATACCGAATAATCCCTGTTCATAATCATACCAAGTCCATCTATGCACGTAAGCCAAAGATGACTTTCATCACAATATAAGCATGAGGATGATGATAATGACATAATAATTCAATAAAACAAGTTCAAGAATAAATTTTAAAGATTTATAAGTTAATTTATCCTGAACTCAATAATGTCCAAATTGTCAACATGATACTGCTTTGTGGAGTAAAATTCAAGAATGCTCAGAAGAATATTTTCATGAAAAGATACTTGATGAAGCGCAAATATTAAGGATATTCCACTAATTTCATGGAGTATAGAAGCCAAAATTTTAACCAAATAAGTATCATAGAATATATGAAACTGCAATAGATTTTCACCCGCCATGCGGTAATCCACGTAGACAGATCATTACCACAATTTAATAAGAAATGAATACGAAGGGTCATTTACCATGCATGTGGTAATCCACATAGACAGGTTATTCCAACAGAATAATAAAGAATGGAATAACAGAGGAATTCACCATGCATGCGATAGACCGCATGCATAAAAGTTATTCCAATGAATAATAAATAATGGAACAGTCACAAACGCACGTGCATGTGATATTCCAACAGAATAATAAATAATGGAACCCAGTCATGCGTAATACGCATAGACAGGATATTCCAACAGAATAATAAAGACTGAAATAATAGAAGAATTTCACCATGTATGCGGTACTTCGCATATAGAGGTTATTCCAACAGAATAATAAGGAATGGAATAACAGAAGAATTTCACCATGTATGCGATATCAGCATATATAAAAGTTATTCCAATGTAATAATAAGGAATGGAATAACAGAAGTTCTCTTCATGAATACGAAAGAAATAATACCCATTACGAGTACAACAAATAATATCCCTTACCTTATAAAGAAGAGTACTCCGACGGGTAGGGCGGGGATATACTTGAAGAAAATTTGCACTACGCTCAATGCTTCTTAAAATTCTAAAGAAATACGCTCAAGATTATGAAGAATTCTCAATTTACGGTGTGATTTCAATTCTAATTAAGCATCCTATTTATAGGAAAATAGAAAGGATGCTATGTAATAAAATATAATATAAAATATATATATATATATATATATTATTTAAAATCTAATAAAATAATTAACTTTATAAAAGTATTACATTTTTATATAAAAAATTTTACAATGCAAATACTATGCAGTCTTATGCAAACACTATGCATAATAAAATATATTATATTCTAATTATTGTCTAATAAAACAAATAACTTTATAAAAGTATTACATTTTATATAAAAAGATTTTACTATGCAAAACACTATGCATAATAAAATATATTATATTCTAATTAATATCTAATAAAATAAATAACTTTATAAAAGTATTACATTTTTATATAAAAAGCTTTTTTGTTTTATTACATTAATAATACTAATAAAACAAAATTTATATAATATATATATATATATATAAACTTAGTGACTTCATAAAAAGATACCTCAATATATTTAACAACATTTATCATCATTATTATAATTCACAATATTAATCGACCGTGTCGTTCCTGTGAAAGAGAGGGCTTTCTAATAAGGATTTCTCCCTATTGGCGCGCAATTAGGTGACCAAACCTCTCCTTGGCAGAACTTCTAGACATCGTTAATATTGCAAATAATAATATTAATAACTTTGTTATCTCAATTATTGATTTAATAATATATAAAATATCGACAATAATTGAATCAAATAACGTGAGATACTATGCAACAATTACTGTGGCAATAATTAAACAAAATTGGGTGACTTCTCACGTAAGCATCAATAATCAATATCGTGTGCTATTATGCAACCCGCGCCAGACATCGCATACTTTTAACACCGGGTGTTTCAACAGCTTAATGGTAAAACTTTCATTAGTTATTTTCATAAAAATATTTTTGTCGTTTTCTCAATCAAATAATAATTTCATTGCAGGGGTCCACTAATGATTGTGTCGTCGCATTTAATATTCCGTGATAAAAGCGAATATTCCCCACCAATCGAATATTATATAACAACTTGCATACTTTTTAAAATTTCTAAATATTACCCACAACTATAACATTATATCAAATTTACTCCATAATATTCAAAAATGATATTTATTAAAAATTCATCTTTATTCATAAAAGTTGGGGTCTTACAGCCACCCTTTCTTATGAAATTTTGCCCTCGAAATTAGGGTACATACCTGGTATGTCGAACAGGTGAGGATATCTTTACTTCATTTCAGATTCTAACTCTTGAGATATAACCTTTGAGTGTTGAATACGATCATTCTTATCCAAGATTTTAACATGTATTTCCTCATACGTTAAATCTTCTGCTATCTCGTCTAGTTCTAATTCAATAATGTGGTTCGGGTCGTCCACATATTTACGTAATATCGATACGTGAAAAAACGTTATGAACACGCAATATACTTGGCGGTAAAACGAGTCTATAGGCCACAGTTCCTACTCGATCGAGAATTTCAAATGGGCTAATTAATATCGAGGGTTGAGATAACCCCTTCTTGAACATTCATCCGCTCCAGGTGTGTAGTATGAGCGGCTTAACTTTATCGATTAAAGTTAATTCTACTCGTATATTCATTATCTTCACGTGGGTCCCTAGAGTCTTTAACTCTATCTTTATCATTTGTAAGTTATACGAAATGGGTTTTTGTGTTAACAACATCACACTCGTAAACGCATACGATCTTCTACTTAACGCGTCAACTACCACGTTCTCTCTTCCACAATGATATTGAATGGTATGATCGTAATCTTCAATAGCTCGAACCAATGTCTTTGGCGCATTATACGTTCGTTTTGGTTGAAGAAATAATTAAGGGTTGAAGAAATGGGTTTTGTACTGCGGTCAGTAAAAAATTCGATTTCACGCTCTGGGGTAGGACAAGAAGTCTTCAGAAATACGTCAAGAAATTTATTAACGATAGACATATCATTCAAAACTGTGACCCTCATCCAAGACTTGGATAGCATGTCACATTGATACCTATCAACTTGCCACCGTCATTCACAGCGTCCCCTACGAAAATTTCGGCTTCGGTGCATTCCACACAAGGAAGTTACCCGCGAAAGGCTCGGGGCTCTTTACTTATGGCTTGATTAACAGTGATTAACTTTAGTGGTTTGGTTGCTTGAATTCGCATAACAGGTTGATTAGGAATATAAAAGTTAACAACCCTACGAAAAGCATGATGAGTAGTTAACCAATCGATTCCTAAAATCACATCAAAGGCAAGTATTTTCAAAGAGATAAGATTGGCAGGTAACGTGAAAGTGTTAATTTGAATTAAACAAGATTTTTAAGTAGTGGATGTAACGAAGGTTTCTCCAAACGGAGTTTCAATAGATAAGTCAAAGTCTAATTTCTCAAGAGCCAAGTTCAAACATTGAACACAACTAGGTGAAATAAAAGAGTGGGTAGAACCGATATCTAACAAGGTATAGACTTCGCAAGAGTTTATGATTAACTTACCCGTGATAACTTTGTTTAGGTTCCTCGTCACAAAAAAATGCTCTCTCTTAAACTACCAATTTTGACTTGTCTGGGACATCCCAGTTGGACTTAACTTTGCTGTAGAGTACATTCCACCCTTAATTGCTTCGTCACATTCTTGATCCATGATTTGAATCATTATTCTCCGATCCATATCG
The DNA here is from genome assembly GCA_020205605.1 of Panax ginseng. Taxonomy (NCBI): domain Eukaryota; kingdom Viridiplantae; phylum Streptophyta; class Magnoliopsida; order Apiales; family Araliaceae; genus Panax; species Panax ginseng. Next base: position 161,531,496 of record CM035128.1, read on the forward strand.
AATTGGGGTTAACCGCTCTGCACAGGGTAATTCCGAATTCAATGTTGGATTCTCCCAATTGTTGTCCAAAAAGCAAAATCCATTTCATCTATTTTGGCCTTATTGGATCAGATGTCTTTTTCTACAATATCTACGCGTCGTGCAGCTTTTACCCATGCATCATCTATTCTCCTTCGTTCAGTTGTTTCTTCTTTCATCAGAACTTTGATCATAGCATTCTCAGATTCCAGCTCTAATATCTTATACTCTGCCAAAGAGTGCTTCTGTTCAAGCATCGCACATCGGGTAACACAATTTTGAATTATTACATCTCTTTGCTCCACAACCACCTGCAGTTCTTCAGCCTGCTCTTCTAACTCATGAACACGATTTTGTAATTCTAAATTTTGATCATAAAATTCTTCTAATAAATTCTCCTCATGTTCCTTTTCTTCCTCACTCTCAGCTGCAACCTCTGCAACTAGCTCGGGTGCAACTATTAGTTCTTCACTCACCACGTAGATATCTCTAATTTCTTCTACGTCTAACATCACATTAATCTGGTTAGTGATTAAAAGTGTCTCAACGGTCTCATTCACTCCATTGTTAACATTTTCAGCTGCCATTTTCAAACACTACCACAAAACAAGGGTTAATTAACATGTCACATATTATAAATATAATCTGACCGACCAATTAAATACCAAATAAACTTAGGTAGGTCATACTAGCGAAGGAATTCCCCGTCTCTCCCCTCCTAGTTCTTATCTCACATCTCAACCAGGGATCATATCCCTAAGCTTTGATACCAACTGTAACGCCCCCAAAATAAGTACACATCACCCATCTTGGGTCGTCAGATACAAGGTACTGAATACAAATACAAACTAATTATACAACAGTCGTGTAAAATACGACAAAACATAAATTGAGAGTTTTAATAAGAATATTGTCATCTAGACAATATCCACACTCAAAGGAGTCCTCGATACAATTATTGTCACACTATTTAACAGAATAGTGAGGACTACTAATACTATCATCTGGACCGTCACTCCGTTTCCCGACTAGTCCCGGCTACATTCTCATTTTCCTAATGAGCGGTGAGGAAAAAAGGGGTGAGCTCAACTAACCCAGTAAGAAATATTATGACTAAGATAATGCAGAATAAATTATCATTAGTCTTCAACAATGTTAAACTGATAAAATATAATAGACATCAAGTTCAACTGCAGTGGAATAAGCAATCCATTAAAAGAGTCAAGTAGAGCATGATATCTATTATCTTCTATTATTTAAAATGTTTTCATCAATTTTTATCGCTGAGACTCAGCTTAATAAATAAACCACATCATCGAGTCATCCCTGCTTTACGGGCCAAGGATATTCATTAAATTATCAATGGTCATGACTATACCGAATAATCCCTGGTCATAATCATACCAAAAACTGTCCGTCAATACATTACAGGCCACTGAGGATTTTTACCACATCATTTATAACATTACAGATCATGATTATACCGAATAATCCCTGGTCATAATCATACCAAGTCCATCTATGCACGTAAGTCAAAGATGACTTTCATCACAATATAAGCATGAGGATGATGACAATGACATAATAATTCAATAAAACAAGTTCAAGAATAAATTTTAAGGATTTATAAGTTAATTTATCCTGAACTCAATAATGTCCAAATTGTCAACATGATACTGCTTTGTGGAGTAAAATTCAAGAATGCTCAGAAGAATATTTTCATGAAAAGATACTTGATGAAGCGCAAATATTAAGGATATTCCACTAATTTCATGGAGTATAGAAGCCAAAATTTTAACCAAATGAGTATCATAGAATATATGAAACTGCAATGGATTTTCACCCGCCATGCGGTAATCCATGTAGACAGATCATTTCCGCAATTTAATAAGAAATGAATACGAAGGGTCATTCACCATGCATGTGGTAATCCACATAGACAGGTTATTCCAATAGAATAATAAAGAATGGAATAACATAAGAATTCACCATGTATGTGATAGACCGCACAGACAGGTTATTCCAACAGAATAATAAATAATGGAACCAGGTCATGCGTAAACGTACAGACGGGATATTCCAACAGAATAATAAATAATGGAACCAGGTCATGCGTAAACGCACAGACATGATATTCCAACAGAATAATAGAGAATGGAATAACAAAAGACTTCACCAGGCATGCGATAGACCGCACAGACAGGTTATTCCAACAGAATAATAAATAATGGAACTAGGTCATATGTAATACGTACAGACAGGATATTCCAACAGAATAATAAAGAATGGAATAACAGAAGAATTTCACCATGTATGCGGTACTTCGCATATACAGGTTATTCCAACAAAATAATAAGGAATGGAATAATAGAAGAATTTCACCATGTATGCGGTACTTCGCATAAACAGTTTATCCCAACAGAATAATAAGGAATGGAATAATAGAAGTTCTCTTCATGAATACGAAAGAAATAATACCCATTACGAGTACAACAAATAATATCTCTTACCTTATAAAGAAGAGTACTCCGACGGGTAGGGCGGGGATATACTTGAAGAAAACTTGCACTACGCTCAAAGCTTCTTAAAACTCTAAAGAAATACGCTCAGGATTATAGAAGAGAATTCTCTGAATTTCTGGTGTGATTTCAATTCTAACTAAGCATCCTAATTATAGGAAAATAGAAAGGATACTATGCAATAAAATATAATATATATATATATATATATATTATTTAAAATCTAATAAAATAATTAACTTTATAAAAGTATTACTGCTTTTTATATAAAAAGATTTTTACTATGCAAATACTATGCAGTACTATGCAAAACACTATGCATAATAAAATATATTATATTCTAATTATTGTCTAATAAAATAAATAACTTTATAAAAGTATTCTATTTTATATAAAAAGATTTTACTATGCAAAACACTATGCATAATAAAATATATTATATTCTAATTATTGTCTAATAAAATAAATAACTTTATAAAAGTATTACATTTTATATAAAAAGCTTTTTACATTTTATTACATTAATAATACTAATAAAATAAAATTTATATATATATATAATATATATATATATATATAAACTTCCGTGACTTCATAAAAAGATACCTTAATATATTTAACATCATTTATCATCATTATTATAATTCACAATATTAATCGACTGTGTCGTTCCTGAGGAAAGAGGGCTTTCAATAAGGATTTCTCCCTATTGGCGCGTAATTAGGTGACCAAACCTCTCTCCTTGGCGTAACTTACAGACATCGTTAATATTGCAAATAATAATATTAATAACTTTATTATCTCAATTATTGATTTAATAATATATAAAATATCGACAATAATTGAATCAAATAACGTGAGATACTATGCAACAATTACTGTGGCAATAATTAAACATAATTAAGTGACTTTCACGTAAGCATCAATTATCAATACAAGTGTGCTACTATGCAACCACGCCGTACATCTTTGTACTTTAACACCGTGTGTTTCAATGAGTTAATGGTAAAACTTTTCGTTTAAGTATTTTCATAAAAATATTTTTATCATTTTCTCAATCCGACAATAATTTCGTTGTGGGGTCCACCAATGATTGTACCGTCGTACGAATATTCCCTGATATAAAAAATTGATGAAAATATTTTAAATCATAGAAGATACTAGATACCATGCTCTACTTGACTCTTCTAATGGATTGCTTATTCCGCTGTAGTTAAACTTGATGTCTATTATATTTTATCAGTTTAACATTGTTGAAGACTAATGATAATTTATTCTGCAATATCTTAGTTATAATATTTCTTACTAGGCTAGTTGAGCTCACCCTTTCTTTCAACGTTTCTCTTGTGAAATGAGAATATATTTGGGGACGAGTCGGGGAGCGGAGTAGCCGGTCCGAGATGATAGCATTAGTAGTCCTCACTATTCTGTTAAATAGTGTGATAATAAATGTAATGAGGACTCCATTAAGTGTGGATATTGTCTAGATGACAATATTTGTATTAAAACTCATAGCATATGTTTTGTCGTATTTTACACGACAGTTGTATAATTAAGTTTTTATTTGTATTTTGTACCATATATTTGGCAACTCAAGATGGGTGATGTATACCTATTTTGGGGGCGTCACAAAATAAATAAACAAGTACTGAATAATAATAATAAAATTATTTTATCTAAAACATATTAATTGGACTTTTTGTTTTCTTTGGGTCAATCTAATCATTTAATTTATGTGGGCTAAAATATTAATAAATAATAGATAAATTAAATTGGTAAAATTGGATTTTAAACTAAATGGGTCTAAATTATAATTGTGTAATTTTAAAATCCTATTAAAATTTGGAGAGTTAATAAATATATTATATTAATTAATAAAATATGTTTTAAGTGAATAAATAACTAAATCTAATCTTATTTTTATTATACAACTTGAGAAAGAGAAGGAGGAGCCATGCCGCCCCTTATTATATTTGTGAGAGAGTTGCGTACGAAATAATCAGAAAAAGGAGCATCAGCCATCAGGTTTGTTTGTTTTTTTTTCGTTTCTTTTAGTTCACAGTTAAAATTTTGAAATAGTATATATGATTGATTTGACCAGATGTTAAGTTTATTAGATTACCATGTTATAACAGAAGGCATTAGAGTATAAGGATAATATGTGATATGTTAATTAACCCTTGTTTTGTGACAGTGTTTGAAAATGACATCTAAAAATGTTGAGATCAGCAATGAAGCACATGAGACCGTTGAGTCACCAACGATCAATACCCAGGATAATGTGCAACAAGAAGACAATAATCCTCAGGAAAATAACAACACCGATCAAATGATAAACGATGGGATGTTCAGAGGCTTTATGCAATTCATACAACATCAGGTAAGAGAGACTTCTGTTCAAAATATAGGTGAAAATAATGGCAACCCACGGTCGGTCACCACTAAGCAGTTCAAGGAGCTGGGACCACCGGAGTTTTTGGGAAAGCCAGAACCACTTAAGGCGGAGACGTGGTTAAAGCAGATCACCAAGATATTTGATGTCTTGGGATGCTCCGAGGAGCAAAAGGTTCCATTTTCCACCTTTATGTTGCGTGAAGAGGCAGATTATTGGTGGAAATCTGTAAAACGTACCCAACCTAACGCACTCAAGATGTCTTAGGAGAAGTTCCAAGAGCTGTTCAACGACAAGTACTTTCCCGAAAGTATTCGTCACATGAGGGAGGTGGAGTTTATCAAGTTGGAGCAAAACAATATAACCGTGTCATAATACGAGGCTAAATTTGCGGAGTTATCCCATTTTGCATCCCATTTGGTCGATAATGAGGAGCAAATGACGCGAATGTTTCTAAGAGGTTTGAAACCCGATATACGTCAATACCTCATTTCTCACAAACTTTATTTATATTCAGATGTTGGGAATAGGGCTCAGTTATTGGAGCGCGATAATGAGTCAGTACAACCAAAAGGCAACGACCAACAACACGATAATAATCATACCGGTGGCAACGGCCATCGGAACAATGATAACCATCGTGGAGGAAATTATCATGCCAAGAATGGTAACCACTTCGGTGGTAATCATGGCTAAGATAATAGGAGTGGAAATTTCAAAAAGAAAAGGTTCAACAACAATGGAAAGATAGCAGCACCAACACCCGTTTTCAAGGATAGAGAACGACCACCAATTGTATGCTTCAAATGCGGAGGGGAGGGACATATCAGTCCAAACTGCATGATGCAGTCAAAAGCATGTTACAATTGTGGAAAAGAAGGTCACCTAGCCCAATTTTGTCGTGCACCAAAGTTAAGTCCAGCTGGGATGGTGGCACCAAAGGCGGATACAGACAAAACAAAGTCGGTGGTTTCAGGAAGAGCATTTTTCGTGACTTCTCAAAAAGCAAGTAACCCGAACGAAGTTAGCACGGGTTAGTTGATTATAAATTATTGCGAAGTCTATACCTTATTAGATACTGGTTCTACCGATTCTTTTATCTCTCTTGCTTGCGCACAACGTTTAAATTTAACCCTAGAGAAGTTAGACTTTGACTTATCGATTAAAACTTTGTTAGGAGAAACCTTCATTTCTTGTGTTATCCAAGTCTTGGATGAGAGTCACAGTTTTTAAATGATATTTCTATCGTTAATAAATTTCCTGATGTATTCTTGAAGACTTCTTAGCCTACCCCTAGAACGTAAAATCGAATTTTGTATTGACCCAGTACAAAACCCATTTCTTCAATCCTTAAATATTTCTTCAACCAAAACCAACGAATAATGCGCCAGAGATGTTGGCTCGAGCTGTTGAAGATTACGACTATACCATTCAATATCATTGTGGAAGAGCGAACGTGGTAGCTGACACGTTGAGTAGAAAATCGTATACGTTTACGAGTGCGATGTTGTTAACACAAAAACCCATTTTGTATAACTTACAAATGATGAAGATAGAGTTAAAGACTCTAGAGACCCACGTGAAGATAGCAAATATACGATTAGAATCGACTTTAATCGATAAAGTTAAAGTCACTCAAACTATACACCTGGAGCTGATGAATGTGAAGAAGAAGGTTCAAGAGGGTGTTATTCTAGAAACAAGAATCGATGATGAGAGGAAATCTCAACCCTCGATTTTATTGGCCCATTTGAAATCCTTGATCGAGTAGGAACTATGGCCTATAAACTCGTTTTACCGCCATGTATGTCGCGTGTTCATAACATTTTTCACGTATCGATGTTACATAAATATGTGGATGACCCGAACCACATTATTAAATTAGAACTAGACGAGATAGCAGAAGATTTAACGTATGAGGAGATACATGTTAAAATCTTGGATAAGAAGGATTGTATTCAACACTCAAAGGTTATACCTCAAGAGTTAGAATCTGAAATGAAGTCAAGGTATCCTCACCTCTTCGACATACCAGGTACGCACCCTAATTTCGAGGACGAAATTCCATAAGAAGGGGAGGTTGTAAGACCCCAACTTTTATGAATAAAGAATAATTTTCTCGAAATATATTTTTGAATATTATGGTGTAGATTTGATATAATGTTATAGTTGTGGGTAATATTTACAAATTTAGCAAAGTAAGCAAGTGGTTATATAATATTCGATTGGTCGGGGAATATTCATTTTAACAAGGAATATTCGTACGACGGCACAATCATTGGTGGACCTCACAACGGAAGTATTATCGTAGTTAGAAAACGGTAGAATTATAATTTTATAAAAATAACAACGAAAGTGTTACCATTAAAACTGTTGAACTACCCGGTAGTAAAAGTACAGTTATACGCGTGGTTGCATAGTAGCACACGGTATTGATTATTGATGCTTACGTAAGAAGTCACTCAATTATACTCAACTATTGCTACAGTAATTGTTGCATCATATCTCTCATATTATTGATTCAATTATTGTCATAGTATCATCTGTATAATATGTTATATTATTAAATCAATAATTGAGACGACAAAGTTATTCATATTATTAAATTATAATATTTACAATGTCTAGAAGTTCTGTCAAGGAGAGGTTTGGTCATCTAATTGCGCGCCAATAAGGAGAAATCCTTATCGGAAAGCCCCATCTTTCCTAGGAACGACCTATTTGTTAAATAGTGTGAATTATAATATTAATGATGAATAAGATTGTGTTGATTAAAGATGAAATTAATAGTTCCATTGTGTTAGAATTATTAGTGTTAGTGAAAATCGACATTTATTTCGATGATAATTGATGTCTGGGGGTTATATTGATAAATTGGGTAATTAATCGGATAAATGAGAAATTAATTGCTACTAATTCACATGCTTATATAACTATTTTTTCACATGTGTGTACTATTGAATCACATTCTTGTACTATTAGGGGAGTTGGTGCAAGATTAATAATACTTGCATGACTAAGTTAAAAATGGAGGTATAGATGGAGGTACTATACTATAATTCATATTTTCACATGATTATAACTATTGATTCACATGATTGAACTATTGATTCACATTATTTACTATTAGGGGAGGTGGTGCAAGTTTGATAATACTTGTAGGACTAAATTAAAAATGAAAGAAAAGTTTGAGGTATTGTACTGTAATATTTTGAGCCTCAAAACGTACAATTATTGAAACTATATTTTCATATAAATAGAAGCTCATTCTTCCTTCATTTCTCACCAATTCACTAAAGTTTTAGAGCAATTATTATAGAGAGAAATTATAGAGAGAAAGAAAAAGAGAAGTCTGCTACCTCACTATTCCAATATCCAGTTTCTTCTAAGGTAAGGGATATTATTTTTTCGTATTCATGAAGAGAGCTATTGTTATTCCATTCTTTATTATTATGTTGGAATAACCTGTCTATGCGAAGTACCGCATACATGGTTAAATTTTTCTATTATTCCATTCTTTATTATTCTGTTGGAATAACCTGTCTGTGCGATCTATCGCATACCTGGTGAATTCTGTTGTTATTCCATTCTTTATTATTCTGTTGGAATATTCTCTCTGTACGGTTTACGCAGGACCTGGTTCCATTCGTTATTATTCTATTGGAATATCCTGTCTGTACAGTTTACGCATGACCTAGTTCCATTCTTTATTATTACATTTGGAATATCACATGCATGCGGTTTACGCATGACCTGGTTCCATTCTTTATTATTCTGTTGAGAATAACCTGTATATGTGAATTACCGCATGCATGGTGAATGATCCTTTATATTCATATGAATAGTATTTTCATTCAAAAGGGGTTTTTACCAGGGGCAGTTTCGTAATTTTTTTGACTCTAAAAAATTCTGGAAAAAAATTTAAATGATAATTTGATGAGTTTTCTAGATTGTGTCCAAAAATAGCAATTTTTGGATGTATAGATTAAGAGTTATGGATTTTATGGGAAAAGACTATTTTAAAAGTAAACACTTATAACTCTTTGTGATTAACTCCAAAATTGGTGAAATTTTTATTGGGAGTACATGTATATAACTGGAGTATACCCTGTAAATTTTGGAATATTTGGACAAAAGTACAATTTATGATAAATGTCTAAATATTCGGCAATTTTGGCCATATGAAAAATAGTAAATGAATTTTAAAAATTTCAAGAAAAATATATGTTCAATATGGGACTATATTTTGCTAAATCCCAGAAAAGAAATATTTTTGGGACTGATTTAGTATTTTTCATGAAAATGAATTAGTCATGAGTAAATGAATTAAATATGTTATGTGAAGTAACAAAATTGGAAAATAGGATTTTATGGCTTGAGAATCCTATATAGGGTATATGCAGATTTTTTATGAGGGATTTGATCATTGGTGATGAAATCTTATGAGTATGGCATTTTTGAATGATTAAAATGCATTATTTGGTAAAGTGTAAACAATTGAAATAAATTGTTTATAAGTTTAAGAAGTGATTAAAATATTAGTATAATATTAATAATATTAGATTATGAGTTTATTAAGTGATTGATAATATTTGGATAAATTTAAAGTCTTTAATATTTATCCTTGATTTCGTTTGATTTGATTTTGTTTGATTATTGCTTATATCATTGTCATCATCCTCATGCTTATATTGTGATGAAAGTCATCTTTAGCTTACGTGCATAGATGGACTTGGTATGATTATGACTAGGCATTATTCGGTATAATCATGACCGTAATATAACGAATGATGTGATAAAAGTCCTCATTGGCCGGTAGTGCATTGATGGACAGTTTTTAGTATGATTATGACCAGGGATTATTCGGTATAGTCATGACCATTGATGATTTAATGAATATCCTTGGCCCATAGTGCAGGGATGATTCGATGATGTGGTTTATTTATTAAGTTGAGTCTCAGCGATAAAAAAAAATTGATGAAAATATTTTAAATCATAGAAGATACTAGATATCATGCTCTACTTGACTCTTCTAATGGATTGCTTATTCCGCTGCAGATAAACTTGATGTCTATTGTATTTTATCAGTTTAACATTGTTGAAGACTAATGATAATTTATTCTCGCATTATCTTAGTTATAATATTTCTTCTTTGGGCTAGTTGAGCTCACCCTTTCTTTCACTTTTTCTCTTGAAATGAGAATATAGGCGGATTTGGGACGAGGACGGGGGAGCGGAGTGATGGTCCAAATGATAGCATTAGTAGTCCTCACTATTATGTTAAATAGTGTGATAATAAATGTAATGAGGACTCCATTGAGTGTGGATATTGTCTAGATGACAATATTTGTATTAAAACTCATAGCATATGTTTTGTCATATTTTACACGACAGTTGTATAATTAAGTTTTTATTTGTATTTTGTACCATATATTTGGCGACTCAAGATGAGTGATGTATATCTATTTTGGGGGCGTCACAAAATAAATAAACAAATATTGAATAATAATAATAAAATTATTTTATTTAAAACATATTAATTGGACTTTGTCTTTTCTTTGGGTCAATCTAATCATTTAATTTATGTGGGCTAAAATATTAATAAATAATAGATAAATTAAATTGGTAAAATTGGGTTTTAAACTAAGTGGGTCTAAATTATAATTGTGTAATTTTAAAATCCTATTAAAATTTGGAGAGTTAATAAATATATTATATTAATTAATAAAATTTGTTTTAAGTGAATAAATAACTAAACCTAATCTTATTTTTATTATACAACTTGAGAAAGAGAAGGAGGAGCCATGCCGCCCCTTATTGTATTTCTGAGAGAGTTGCGTACGAAATAATCAGAAAAAGTAGCATCAACCATCAGGTTTATTTTTTTTTTTCGTTTCTTTTAGTTCACTGTTAAAATTTTGAAATAGTATATATGATTGATTTGACCGGATGTTAAGTTTATTAGATTACCATGTTATAACAGAAGGCATTAGACTATATAGATATATATTATATATATACTAAACTCTTTGGAAAAAAAAAAGGAAAAAAAAAGTTAACGTGAGGAAATTGAAAAGTTCTTTAAGACAATAATTATGTTATATATATATATATATATATATATATATATATATATATATATATATATATATATATATTATATTTTATTAAGTTTTGGCCATGAAATGTATAAACGGAATTAATATATATAATTGAAGTTATGTATATTAATTTAAATTAATTAATTTTACTGGCATAGTTATAAAAGTTTTTAATAATAAATTTAATTGTATTATGTTATCAATGATTGGATTGTAATGAAATCTTATTAAATTATTTAGATTGAACGGAGAGAGTCTAAATGAGTCAAATTTGGAGTATAAACTTTGGGTATTACATTGCTCAATCCAGGTACGGATTTCGTACTCCTTCAGCGATAATCCTTTTAATTTTAATTTGTTCGTTTCATTTTCGTTTAGAAGTTAGTTATTGTTTCGCATGTCTGTTCCTTCTCAAATTCATGTGATAGTTTCGTTTTGGGGCATTGATATTTAGAACTCATGTTTGTACTCTTTGAACATATTTATCATGTTTAATATTTATTTTGATTTTTTTTTTGTAGTGATGTACATGTTAGTATATTTTTGGAGACTTGTGTTGATGATTCGTTCGATCCAACATGTGCCCGATAGAACCCAATTGTGTTGATATTGTGTCGCATGTGTTGTGACATGATATTTTTGTTAGAATACCGTAGGGTATACCTGAGCTATAACCACCTGTGGGGTACCACAGGCATGTCCTCTTGGCACCGAGGCATGACACCTTCCGTGGCGGTGTGATCAGTTCACGGCGTCTCCGTTTTGTGCTCTGGTGAGAGTTGTCCATTTGGTGTTTTATTGTGGGAGGCGTATGGGTCGACCCTGTCAGGAATAAACATGTGAATGATATTCCTGTTTATATATGATTTGATTATGACATATATATATGAATGAATATGCAAGTATGTTTGCAATAAGAAAAGATGTAAAGTCTTTTGATAGATAATAGAAACATATGTACAAGGACTATAAATATAGAAAGATCAAGCATGTTAGGTTGATCTTATGATGTAACAAATAGGCTTGTCTGATCGTCGAGCACTGCACCAGAAATCGTAGTCTGCCAGGAGAGTCAAGGAAAACTAGAGAGCTATCGAGCCAGAATTGTAGTCAGCAAGATAGTAGATCTCGGGTTCGTAGACTTCCAGGAGAGACGAAGAAGGATCGTAGTGTGTCGAGGAGAACTTCCTCAGAGCCGTAGTCTGCTGAGGAAGTCATGTTCGAGAATCGAGAAAATGACACTTTCTCGAAGCGAGCGGAAGCGTCTGCCAAAGTCAAATGAAGAATAATAGACTACACTTGGAGTCGTAGAGTCTACTAAAGGCCAAATCAAGGATCGTAGACTGCACTTAGAATCGTAGAGTCTACTGATCGTATCAAAGGCAGAAATCGTAGTCGAGCAAGATCAGATGAAAACAAGCACAACAATAGAAATCGTAGAGTGTCAAGATCTGATCTCGGAGTCATAGTGTCTGCACAACCGAAGCAGAATCGTAGAGTGCAGAACTAAGATGTAAACAGATGTGCTCGCAATTCCAAGTCAGAATCGTAGAGCAAACACGATTCTCAATAATTGAGCACTCCCAGAATATCCAAAGGAATGAAGCCTCTGGTTGGCACTGCATAGATACGTCCCATCTAAAGGAAACCAAAGAGCACTCAACGAATGGCATGCAAGCTAATAGAAGATCTAAGGACCAACCCAATTAGCATCAAGATTGAGTTGTGAAGCCATTCAAGACGAAGTCTTCCACAAGGAAATCAGAAGAAGACTTCTGTAACTGACTAAGGAAAGTCAGCAAGTGCAGTAGCTGTCAGGCAAATAGAAGACAACGATCTTGGAAGCAACCAGGATTGTAGTGTTTGCCAAATAAAGAAAAAACTGATGGAGTGTACACGAAGATACTGGTCATTCTCTCAAAAACAAGGCTAAAGTGATTAAGCATGGGTCAGTCCATTGATGATAGGTGAACGGGAGATCACAAGGAGAAAGCAAACTGAGCATGCTACAAATCTGAGATGTCTTGCTATTCAGAAGGGACCATAACAAAGAGTCAAGTCATCAGTATCTGAGAACAGTCGAAGCAAATAGAAGTATCAAAGCACTGCACAAGACAAGGAAGAGGTGTTTCACATGGAGATCCAATCAACACTCTTCAAAATCATAGTGTTGTCTCTACCAGTCAATAAGACACTACGATCAAGTCCATGAATACATGCATCAAAATCGTAGAGTTCGAATAGCTGAAGACTGAAGCATTGGCAACGGTTCAATCTGAAGGGTAATATTCGAACAAGAGCTTATTGAGAGCATCAATGCAAGGAAAACCTCTGATCGAGAAATCAGAAGGGTGAAATAAAGTCGTCGACCTGCCCAAGATATCAAAGTGACATATCTGACAGGGTTGGTGAAATAGTATACTGCAGTGTCAGGAAGTCAGAAAAAGATGTCATGTCACATCTGCAGTCTGCACCAAATAACTCGAGATCTGTGAAACAATTTGAATAACTTTCAACGGCTACTTTCCAACGGGAAGAATGGGAAGTTGTACAAATCAACAGAGCCTCAAAGATCAAGAGCAGCTAATAAGTGTGGAGTTGCAGAATCGTTGAGTTATTGAAATGCCATTGTTGACTCTACGAGTTCCACTAGAGATTAAGAGAACAAGTCTCAGTGATAGTGAGACTACATAGGTGGAAGTGAAGCAGCCTTAAAGAAAGACTTAAGCAAACCAGAAGCTTCACTCAACAAAGATGAGAATGCCATTGAAGATGGCAGCCAAGCTGAGAGCCGAGAAGGCTAAGAAGATAGCATTCAGAAAAGTGGTTGAGCACAAAGAAGACCAAGAGAGCCACTCTACAGATCACCATGAACCGAAAGCTGAAGTTGAACAAGTGCAGAACCATACCTGCAAAGTATTCAAGAAGGGTTCAGGGATTGCTAAGTGCCAGAAGAAGACTACTAAAAGCACAGAGACTTAGCAAATCCAGATGGTGATGGTGCACGGCTGACATCAGATGAAGATGAGCTGAAGAGAGTAAAGATCAGTTGCACCAAAGAAGATGTGGTCCAGACTCGAAGCAGATTCAAAGAGGACCACATTAAGCTGCTAAGTACAAAAGATGTTCAGAGCTTAATGACATCTTAGCAGCTCAGCACCAACAACAACAACAACGACTACAACCACAAGAAGTCAGGGCCTGAGGGGTCCTTGTCCGTAGGGACTAAATGAAGTTCCAAGCCTATTGGGATTGAAGAGTTCCTAGGGAACTCGAGAAGTTCCAAGGCTGCTGGCCTTGAAGAGTTCTTAGTGAACTAAAGACCCAAGGCTGCTGGCCTTGAAGGAATCTAAGTGATTCAGGGTGCTGCCCTTCCTTAATGGAAATCCTGCTAGTTGAAAGCAGAAGAGTGGATTAGGAGCTTGAGTCTCTGAACCACTTAAAACCCCTTGTATCTTTTACTTTATGTCATTTACATTATGTACATTAACTGTTATAACTGCTATGTATGTTTTAACTACTTACTACTGAAGTAACTCTACGAACAATGTATGTGTGATTATGAATATATCAATGAAGGGGATCTTTTACTTATTCCGATGTACTTAAAAAGATTCTTAAGTTTGTCATGAGCTACTTAATGAGCAATACAACTTAATAGAGAAAAGTATTTTGAAATTCTAAGGATCTATTCACCCCCCTTTCTAGATCTATATTGTGCCTACTGGGAACTAACAATTGGTATCAAAGTAGGTTCTCATGCTACATTCAAAAGCTAATCGCTTTGAGTCTAATCCTAGGCACAAACATTGTTCTAGACATAGTTTAGTAGTAAGTCACTTGTTATATACAGATGAGCTCACACGTTGGAAATATTGTGTACAGGTAAATGTGCATATACACCTGAAGCTGCTTAGATTGGTCCATGTCTTTGATCATCATATCAACAAGACCAATCCTTGCTCGATGTCAATCTTGTTATCTTAAGACCAGGCTAGAAAGCTCAAGAGATGCCAACAGGAAAAATTCAAACATCCACCAGCCAGAAAAGATAAAAAGGCCATACATGCTAAGTAATTCTTATCCAGAGAAGAAAGAAGAACTTCTCAACCACATGCTTGGTCAAATCGCAGCTGGATGTAAATTTTATGAACTCAAGGATGTCAAAGAATTAGAGATACTGACACTCTCTTAGCTTGTATCTTCAAGACCACGACTGATTGACTGAAGATCAACTGGAGCAACTGGTTGTCAGAAGGAAATGAAAAAACATGCACATCAATGCCTAAACTCAGTATATCTAAGATAAATGACTGTTAAGAAACTAACAGCAAAAAGGTACGGTTCCTCGCTAACGTAGATATGAACATCTTATGTGCATCTTACTCATGAACTATAATAGTTTTTCTTCAAATATTCATAATCTATCTAAAAAGGTGAAGAGAGAAAGTACACTAATGATAGAAACTCAAATGTCTATAAACTTTCTCTCCATCCAAGTTTTAGGTTGAAGATGATAACTTGAAAGAAATCTGAAATAGTTTCAAGAGCCTCACTGGTCGATTGAATGTGAAGAAATCTTTCTTCGATGGGTTAATGTGCTTTGTACATCCTATGGTCTCTAAGTGTTTAATGACACACGAGTATGATCAGATCTACAAAAGAATCTCGAAGATTCATAAGAATGATCACCTCCATGAATCAACCAGATGCTAATAAATCGTAGAGTTGATTCTCACTCTGAGAACATTTAAACTCTGTGATCATAACTTAGCATGTGATAAAACCATCAAAGAAAAGAGCGTTCTATTAAAATGTCAAATTTCTCTCACACTCACCAATATGCATCTCAAAATGTATTATCTAAATAAAGTACATACATGGATACGACTGATGGTGGTCAATGTGATGTTCATTCAAATATATGAAGAACAGGAGTTTTAGTAACTAACCTAGCAGGACCCATCTAACCATGGGTACCAAATATTAGAAATGAATAACCTGTAGGTACTTGGTCTATCTGACCACACTAAGGAATGCTAAAGCAAAAGACTTCAGTCAAGAAGAGTCAACCAGCAGAAGGCTTAGGACTATTCAGAAACAATTCTGACAAAATTCCTATATGTCAAAGCCTGTCCTTAAAGACCTGTTGAGCTAATCTAAATGAAGCTCAAAAGGCTGCATATCCTTATATGGAAGCAAGCCACTCAACAAAAGAAGAAAAGGGTCTTATATTCTCAATCATGCAAAGCATGTCATAAGAGAAGAATCCTCAAGGAAGCTGACTACAGAGGATCATCGAGCATCAATCATGAGGAACTCACTATGGGAGTAGAACTCAGCAAGCACAAACTGACAAGGAATACTACGTTCGTAGTGCTGTCAAAGGATCGTAGAATGATCAACCCTGAAAATGCCCATTTCCATGATATAAGAAGATTTAAATGACTTGATCGAGAATGAGATATGCATAGGCACATACGTTACACTAAACTTATGTCTCTCTCGAGAAGCGATTATCAACTATGGGGGAGCGATGAATCGCTAATAGTCTGAAGCTCTAGACCATCAGAAATATACTATGAAGCAGTATACCAACTACAGAGTCCCAAAACTTTGTGGCTGATGAACCAAATGAAGATCCATATTCAGTAGAAACGTCTCAAAATGTACTACTGATAACCCTTCAGCCACCCAACTCAAAATCATGGAAAGCCTACGATCAAACATGTAATTGAAGTGTAAAAGCAGGAGGACACCACAATTGTAGCCAGTGCAGATGCCTAAAGTTGGAAGAGAGACTCCCCAACAGAAAAGGTCAAATGAGATATCAATGCAAATCACTTCTAAAGTATTTCATCAGGAAAGCACCTCAGGGACAAACCTGACCCTTAGCTCACTCTAAGAGGTTAGCCCTTCCTGAGCTACCTTGACCCAGAAGGAATGTTTAGTAAAGCTCATCAAGGACCAAGTCAGTCAACGATTATAGAATAGAGCTTTAAGAGAACTCAACGATCGTGATGCAATCTCAAAGATCGTAGTCAAAACTCAACAATCGCAGAAGCAGACTCGACGATCGCAGACTTACCAGAAGACACTCTAGCTCATGAGGAGCTTGGAAGAATGAGACAATTGCTCTACCATTCTAAAGTTAGAGGAGATTAGTTCAAATACAGTTTAGAAAGACATCTTGCAAATGCACATCAGAACTTAAGTACCCAAACTAGCTTGGGGTACATCAGTGGTTGAGCTATGCAATTTCAACATGAGGAGAAATGTCTAAATCATCCACTGTAACATCCTTCAGAAAATTGATAGTTGAGCCAACAAAGGAAAGCGTGAGAGTCGATAGGCATGTCTATCATACTACTCTACGAACTAAAAAGGTCAAAGGTCAATCCACGTCAATCAAACGTCCACTCTTCTGAAAGAGACAGCTAATTGACAAGTTACTGGGAAGTTACAGCTTGATACTGGGTATCGTGCAACCAATGACTGGGTGACACATCACAGCGTTTGCATGGATATAAGAAACTTCCTTAAAGACAAATTCAAAATCTACAAACAGTTGTTAGAAACTATCAAAACTTCTTCCCTCTCTTTTTCAAACCCTAAAAGCACATTCACTTCACAATCTATTAACCCTCCAAATCCTTACCTAAAATCACGATCTACTATCTCTCACAAGACTTCCTAAAACCAACACCCATATTCCTCGAACTCCTCAAATGGCAAATTGGCGAATAATCACTGGCATTCAGCTAGGAACCAAGACGTTCGAAAGATCCAAGAAGAAGTTCAGGGATATCCTTGAACTTGTGAGGAAGGCCGGGTTCTCAAAATGTCTTGAGGAAAACACACGAATATATGGTGACCTGGTCAATGAATTCCATTCAAACGCAACCATAAATTCTGGAATCCTCTCCACCAAGGTTAAAGGTCGATTCTCGAAACTAAACTCTTCCGACATCAATCAATGCTTAGGCCTTCTGGCCAAAGAAATTTGAAAAGCACGGAAGAGATCGACATACGAAAAAAAGCTAAGAAGATTATGCAAAGATCTGAAGAAGAAACCCTATCGAAGGACATGAAGAAAAAGGAGTTTCTGAAGAATTGAGTTCTGGTGAAATCGTGGGGAAATGTATCTTATGCAAAGAATCGCTGCTCATGATCTTGTGATTGACCAACAATTTGAAGATCATATCTCGCTATAGTCTGAAGGAACACATCAACTTTGGAGTTGTCCTGCTCGATCATATGTCTATGTGGCTGGATAAGGAAGAAAAGAAAAGATTAACTGAAAAACCACTCACAAAGGTTTTTCATGGGAGATTCTTAAGTATCATCCTGAAGAAGAAATTGAAGAATAAAATTAAGGATGATGATGGTGAAATCCTTAATGTTCACAAGGTAATGTCTCCACAGCTGTTCATAAACTGGAAGAAAAACCCAAAGGAGAATAGGAGGTTGACAACTGGGAGCAGCAGCAAAGCCTCTACAAAGAAAAGGAAGGCAAAGGAGGTAGAGAGCTCAATCGATAATTTGTACCAACAAAGAACTTGCTTTTGACCAAGAAGAAACCAAAGAGCATGAGGAAAACTGAGGCCCCTCCAAGAAGTCTATCCACAGGAGACAAGGTTGAGGATGAAAAGGAATCAACTGCAGAGACCACTATGAGAAGAAGTAACAGATTACTTCAAAGGCCATCCAGAAAGAAAGCTAAGATGATAGACAGTCCAACTTCAACTCACCATGAAGGTTCGTCTAATGAAGAAAAAGACAGAAGAAAAGGCTGAGCTCCCACATACCAAGTTCAACAATGATGTTGAAGTTGGATTCATGGACAAATATGTAGAATCTGCTGATAAAGAAGAATGCACAAGACCTGTGGCTATCTCTCAGAGCATTCACTCTGATGATGAAGAAAAGCTGCAAGATGACCCAACTACATCTCCAAATGCAAATGCTCCAACAAGCTTAGATGATGGGTCAAATGATGGTGATTCTAATGAAGGACATGCCTCTGTAAATGATAAGAGTGAAGAAAGTTCATCTGATGATTCAAAGGCCTTAGAGTCTGAAGAGGAAGAAGAGTCTGACTCTCCAATTGCTAAACCACCAAGAAGAAGGAGTCATGATTGATAGCTCAATTTGCCTCAAAGAAGAGAAATGATCAATCTCTCAAATCATTGAACTAAGTGATGATGGATGGACTCGACTCAAAAAGAAGATTTGAAGATTGGTCTAGCAGAAAGAAGGTGAATCTGCATCAAGGGAAGGAAATGCTAAAGATAGGACCAACATTGAAGGAGATGATTCCAAGGAAGACATTGCTGAAGAGGATTCTGATAATAAAATTCAACAAGAAGACTTCACTGAAGAATCTGATGAAGGAAGTCAACAAGATTCTGGATCAAAAAGGGAAGAAATAGGGAAAAAGTCTGATTCTGCACTTCAGGAATCAAAGGAACTAGAATATTACCCTGTTCTCTCTCCAGCCAGAATTACCAGAAGAATTATAGTGGAAGTCCTTGATGAGCCACCAGAAGAACCACCAGCAAGATGGATAAATCAGGGAAATGAACAACTTCGAGTTGTAAGGATGACTACAAATGAAGTGCTCCATAACTGGAAAAATATGGAGTTAGATTGCACAACTATCTTTGCATAACTCGAAGATCTTCTGATGAGGTGGTTCTATCCATGGATGCCTTGGCTGAAAGCACACAGTGAGAAAGATGAGAGTTACTTCAGCTGGTGCTACTCTCAGTTTCTAAACTTGGAACTGGTATCACAAAACTTCCCCAGGGTTAAGAAGTTTGCAATCATGATGATCAATGACAAGACCCACTACAAGATCTATCGACATGCTAAAAACCATTATATTCCTTATGATCGTAGGGTGGACTCTGATGGCAAAAGGAATTTGGCCAAGACACTGATTGTAAAGTCTGTTCACTCTACCACTGATAATGATCAAGTCCAGAATCAGATGTCTCTATCTGTCCAAGCACAGCTATCTAACATTCCTTCACCCTCAACCAGTGATTGGAACTCAACGATTCTTCAGATTCTAAACACCTTCAACAATCTGTCCAAAGATGAAATTCGTAGAGTCCAATCGAGGATCAATAAGAGGCGCCTTAACGACAACCGGACTCCTATGGAGAAGGAGGCGATGAGAAATTTCGATGATCCGATTGAGAAGATGTCTCAAATCAAAGAAGAATCTAAAAAGACCGATGATAACAATGAGATAATTCAATTCAAAACAGACTTTAAGCTACTATGGCTGACATATCTCTCAAAATCAAAGAAAGAGATCACATCTATCTGAAGGCCATACATGATCAAAAAGCTGAAGTTCTACGAGCACAAGAGGCAAATGAAGAGAAACTCAAAATCCTCTCTGACAAGATTGACAACATGAATCAATCTTTCTCTATGCAACTTGAGCTAAATCAACAAGAAATTAAGAATGAAGTTGGAAACTCCTCCTACATGATGGAGCAGCTTATGTTCAATATGGAACAGCTCTCTCAACTGATTAATGACAAAAAGGGGGAGAAAGAGAGGCATAGAAAGAGGCATTCAAGAAAGGGAAAGAAGAGCAGAAGGAAACAAAAGAAGAAGATAGCAGAAAAAGTTGGGTCATCATCAAAGGGGGAGCTAAAAGATGATGAACCTGTATTTACAAAAGCTGAGGGGGAGTTAGAGCAGCATACATCTGAGGGGGAGCATACAAAAGGATGATGAAGCCAATGTCCTAGAATGAGAAGATGCAAAAAGATCAAACAGATGAATTAAACAGATGAATAGCACATCAACAGACATCCTGGAAGCATACATGGAGCTAAAGAGGTATATCTCTAACTAGTTAGGTATGTTCTGGATCCAGGATGTAAGATGTCATAGTATATTAAATTTTATATTATTATAAATGACATTCATGATTATCTGTTTTAGAAATACAGAAGCTCACTGTATATAAGATTCATTCATAACATGCATATGCACTTATTGTTTTTGTCATAATCAAATAGGGGGAGATTGTCAGGAATAAACATGTGAATGATATTCCTGTTTACATATGATTTGCTTATAACATATATATATGAATGAATATGCAAGTATGTTTGCATTAAGAAAAGTTGTAAAGTCCTTTGATAGATAATAGAAACATATGTACAAGGACTATAGATATAGAAAGATCAAGCATGTTAGGTTGATCTTATGATGTAACAGATAGGCTTGTCTGATCGTCAAGCACTGCACCAGAAATCGTAGTCTACCAGGAGAGTCAAGGAAAACTAGAGAGCTATCGAGGCAGAATCATAGTCTGCAAGATATTAGATCTCGGAGTTCGTAAACTTCCAGGAGAGACGAGGAAGGATCGTAGTGTGTCGAAGAGAACTTCCTCAGAGTCGTAGTCTGCTGAGGAAGTCATGTTCAGAATCGTAGAACTGACACGCCTATGAGCCGACCGTAGGCGTCGCCAAAGTCAAGTGAAGAATCATAGACTACACTTTGGTCGTCGAGAGTCTACTAACGGCCAAATCAAGGATCATAGGCGTACTCGAATTGTAGAGAGTCTCTTGATCGATCGTATCAAAGGTAGAAATCGTAGTCAAGCAAGATCAGGATGAAAACAAGCACAACAATAGAAATTGTAGAGTGTCAAGATCTCGATCTTGGTCATATAGTGTCTGTCTGGCAAAAAAGCGAGAATCGTAGAGTGCAGAACTAAGATGTAAATAGATGTGCTCACAATTTCAAGTCAGAATCGTAGAGCAAACATGATTCTCAACAATTGAGCACTCCCAGAATATCCAAAGGAATGAAGCCTCTAGTTGGCACTGCATAGATACGTCCCATCTAAAGGAAACCAAAGAGCACTCAACGAATGGCATGCAAGCTAATAGAAGATCTAAGCACCAACCCAATCAGCATCAAGATTGAGTTGTGAAGCCATTCAAGACGAAGTCTTCCACAAGAAAATCAGAAGAAGACTTCTGTAACTGACTAAGAAAAGTCAGCAAGTGCAGTAGCTGTCAAGCAAACAGAAGACAACGATCTTAGAAGCAACTAGGATTATAGTGTTTGCCAAACAAAGAAAGAACTGATGGAGTGTACACGGAGATACTGGTCAGTCTCTCAAGAACAAGGCTAAAGTGATTAAGCATGGGTCAGTCCATTGATGATAGGTGAACGGGAGATCACAAGGAGAAAGTAAACTGAGCATGCTACAAATCTGAGATGTCTTGCTATTCAGAAGGGACCATAACAAAGAGTCAAGTCATCAGTATCTGAGAACAGTCGAAGCAAATAGAAGTATCAAAGCACTGCAC
The DNA here is from genome assembly GCA_020205605.1 of Panax ginseng. Classification (NCBI taxonomy): domain Eukaryota; kingdom Viridiplantae; phylum Streptophyta; class Magnoliopsida; order Apiales; family Araliaceae; genus Panax; species Panax ginseng. Next base: position 161,553,874 of record CM035128.1, read on the forward strand.
AAGACAAGGAAGAGGTGTTTCACATGGAGATCCAATAAACACTCTTCAAAATCATAGTGTTGTCTCTACCAGTCAATAAGACACTACGATCAAGTCCATGAATACATGCATCAAAATCGTGAGAGTTCGAATAAATGAAAGATGAAGCATTGGCAGCAGTTCAATCGAAGGGTAATATTCGAACAAGAGCTTATTGAGAGCATCAATGCAAGGAAAACCTACGATCGAGAAATCGGAAGGGTGAAATAAAGTCGTCGACACCAAGATATCAAAGTGACATATCGGCGACGAGGGTTGGTGAAATAGTATCTATGCGATTGTCGGGAAGTCGAGAAAAAGATGTCATGTCACATCTGCAGTCGCACCAAATAACTCGAGATCTGCGAAACAATTTGAATAACTTTCAACAGCTACTTTCCAACGGGAAGAATGGGAAGTTGTACAAATCAACAGAGCCTCAAAGATCAAGAGCAGCTAATAAGTGTGGAGTTGCAGAATCGTTGAGTTATTGAAATGCCATTGTTGACTCTACGAGTTCCACTAGAGATTAAGAGAACAAGTCTCAGTGATAGTGAGACTACATAGGTGGAAGTGAAGCAGCCTTAAAGAAAGACTTAAGCAAACCAGAAGCTTCACTCAACAAAGATGAGAATGCCATTGAAGATGGCAGCCAAGCTGAGAGCCGAGAAGGCTAAGAAGATAGCATTCAGAAAAGTGGTTGAGCACAAAGAAGACCAAGAGAGCCACTCTACAGATCACCATGAAAGAAATTTGAAGTTGAACAAGTGCGTAACTATACCTGCAAAGTATTCAAGAAGGGTTCAGGGATTGCTAAGTGCCAGAAGAAGACTACTAAAAGCACAGAGACTTAGCAAATCCAGATGGTGATGGTGCATGGCTGACATCAGATGAAGATGAACTGAAGAGAGTAAAGATCAGCTGCACCGAAGAAGATGTGGTCCAGACTCGAAGAAGAATTCAAAGAGGACCACATCAAGCTGCTAAGTAAAAAAGATGTTCAGAGCTTAATGACATCTTAGCAGCTCAGCACCAACAACAACAAAAACGACTACAACTACAAGAAACCAGGGCCTGAGGGGTCTTTGTCCGTAAGGACTAAATGAAGTTTCAAGCTTCTTTGGCCTTGAAGAGTTCTTAGTGAATGAAGTCCCAAAAGTGGCGGCCTTGAAGGAATCTAAGTGATTGAGTCTTTGCCCTTCCTTAGTGGAAATCTCGCTAGTTGAAAGCGGAAGAGTGGATTAGGAGCTTGAGTCTACGAACCACGTAAAACCCTTGTGTCTTTTACTTTATGTCATTTACATTATGTACATTAAGCGCTATAATCATTATGTATGTTTTAGCCGCTACTTCTATGAAGTAACTCTACGAACAATGTATGTGTGATTATGAATATATCAATGAAGGGGATCTTTTACTTATTCTGCTGTGCTTGAAAAGATTCTTAAGTTTGTCATGAGCTACGTAATGAGAAATACAACTTAATAGAGAAAAGTATTTTGAAATTCTAAGGATCTATTCAACCCCCCCCCCCCCCCTTCTAGATCTATATTATGCCTCTTTCGGGAACTAAGCTGACGACCTAATTTTATGTTACATTACATTACTGCGAATTGGTGATGTTTGTGCCAAATACACCTTCCGATTTTACATGCATTAGATTCGCGGTCCAACGTGTGTAACTTGCCTGTGTGGCATTATTTGATTTGCCTGTGTGGCATTATTTGACTTGCATGTGTGGCAAGGTATATTTTGTTTTGTTCTGAGCTCGGTATAAAATAACACCCAGCCATTTGATTCAGCCTATCATTTCGTTGTGTTAGTTTTGTTTCAGTTTGTTTTGTTTCATTTCATTTAATTGAGTTAGTTATTTTGATTCATTATTTGTATTCTATATCCGTACTGGGTATTTGGCTCATGCTGTGTTTTTATTCCGGCAAGTAATCAGGGGGATCAAGGGCAAGTGTGACAAGAGCTCCCTTTTATCCAAATGATTTAGATATATTATGTTTAGGTTGTGATACATTAGTTTGTTCAGAATTGTAATAATTATTTTAGATTGTGGTTTAAGACAGTTTGATATTTATTATGGTTGACTTGTGGTATTTATCAGATATTAAGACTATTCTGTTGTGCCTTTGAGCCTTGCTATTAAATTCATTCGTTTTGTTATATTTTGAATAACCTCTCTTTCTACTTCGGAAAGGGGGTGTTACAATATTCGTCATTATAATTTTTTTGCTAGTAACATCAGTAAAAACTATTTTTTGTCACTAAATATATTTAAAAAAGGCACAAAGCACTTTTACGCCACTGTGGTTGTAGTGTTTTAAGCAATTAGTCACCGTGCTTTAAAAATATTCAATTGACCCACTGTGGTTTTTAAAAATATACAATCAAGCCATTCCGTCCAATTTGACTAACAAACATCTAAAAATATCCTACATGGCTTTTATGAAAAAAAAAATATTACGTGTATTTGCTGACTAGGCGGGAAGAAACTTGGTTATCTTACGTGGCTTTTTTCTTTTCCAAATATATAAATAATATATCAAAATTTTTGTATTAATGAGATCTATAAATACATTATATTAATTTCTATAAAAAATAAAAATAAAAATCATTAATTATGTGGCAAAAAATAATTAAAATAATAATAAAATTAAAATAAATATTTTAATTCATTTTCTTTATTTGTATTCTTTTCCTTATCTCTTTTCCTTTCTTTTAATAATTATTTTATTTTAAAAATTAATACTAATATATATTTTAATGATATAAAAAAGGTATGTACATAATTAACATAAAATAGAAAATTTGATACAATTAGCCAAAATTATCCCGCCATTTTTTTTGAGGCGACCATGGTGATAATTTTAAAAATAATTAATTTTAAAAATACAAATAAAATATTAATTTTAAAAATAATTAATTAATTTTAAAATAAAATAATTAATTTTAAAATAAAAAATATTAATTTTAAAAATAATTAATTTTAAAAATAAAATAAAATCACGATAAGACCTCTCCCCTCTCTCTCAAATCAATGCAATTCAGACCCAATTTCACCTTCCAAACCCAAGAATTCCCACCATTTTCTTTACCCGAGAAAGTTCAATCCCTTGACCCATTTGAGGATTTGCCCAAATGTGAGGCAATACGGTGTTGAGGCAGACGACGCTCTCACGATCCTCCATTCTCCACCACCGTAGTACTCGAGAGCTTCACCGTTAGAACTTTCTCCGCCACCATGTCATCGTAGTAAGCTCACGACTAACACGGCCCTCATTTTTCCAAGATCAGATATATGAGCATCTATATGAGTCGATCATTTCTAGATCTAATTTCAGTTTTTTTCTTAGTACGGAAACGCCTTTAAAATCGAAGTTTCACGCTTAGGGGAAAAAATGTTCTTGGTGGATGCAGTACTTGGGACCCCAGAGGTCTTATCGTGATTTAATTGAACTAGGGAAGATGTTAATTTGTATTATTTGGAAAAGAGATAAAAGGAAAAGAAAAAGGATAACCAAGCTTTCTTCCGTCCAGTCAGCAAATACACGTAATATTTTTTTTTTCCAAAAGGCCACGTAAGATATTTTTAGACGTCTGTTAGTCAAATTGGACGGAATGGTTTGATTGTACATTTTTAAAAATTACATTGGGTCAATTGACTATTTTTAAAGTACAGTGGCTAATTGTTTAAAACACTACAACTACAGTGGGTAAAAGTGCTTTTTACCATTAAAAAAACTACGTGGAAAGTATAATTTCAGTTGGGCCTAGTGAAAACTATGGTTTCTCAATTATTTGAGCTAAAAAATAATAATAATGGAGCAACTTTTTGTTGAGCATATCTATCTCTCTAATATATGCCTTGAATTGTATGTATAACCTCTTAGTCACACCACAATTATATTTATTATTTAACTCTAATTGCGAAGCTTTGACTATAATATACCTACTAATTTAATTTTTATAGTCAAATTAATTATTTTTAAAATTAATAAATATTTTTAAAAAAATCAAAATACAGTCCTACAAATTATGATCATATCAACTTTTGTAATTTAAAAATTCTATATAGATATTTTTAATAATTTATTGTAAAAATAATTAATTTGACCGCTAAAATTAAGGTAGGATGTTTATTTTGAGACAGAGAGAATAAGACTTATTCAGTGTTAAGAAAAAAAGGAAAATAAAATCTACGTAGGGTCCCTAGACCTTGGTGTGACGCCCCCAAAATAGGTATACATCACCCATCTTGAGTCGCCAAATACATGGTACAAAATTCAAATACAACTTAATAATACAATTGTCGTGTAAAATACGACAAAACGTAAACTGAGAGTTTAATAAGAATATTGTCATCTAGACAATATCCACAGTCAAAAGAGTCCTCTTTACATTTATTTTCACACTATTTAACAGAAAAGTAAGGACTACTAAAACTATCATCTGGACCGTCACTCCGTTCCCCGACTAGTCCCGGCTACGTTCTCATTTCCTGAAGAGAACAGTGAAAGAAAGGGTGAGCTCAACTAGCCCAGTAAGAAATATTATGACTTAGATAATGCAGAATAAATTATCATTAGCCTTCAACAATGTTAAACTGATAAAATATAACAAACATCAAGTTTAACTGCAGCGGAACAAGCAATCCATTAAAAGAGTCGATTAGAGAATAAAATATACTATCTTTTATGATTTAAAAGGTTTTTCATTACTTTTATCGCTGAGACTCAGCTTAATAAATAATCCACATCATCCACACTACTACCTGATGATATTCATTAGTATCACGACCACAAATTATCCATGCACTATGGGCCAAGGATATTCGTGTATTCATCAACGGTCCTGATCATGCCATAAAACAATTCATCTTTGCTCCTTTGGCCGAAGAGAATCCATAGTCATAATCATACCAAAAACTGTCCATCAATGCACTACGGGCCAATGAGGACTTTTTCCACATCATTTATAACATTACGGTCATGATTATACCGAATAATTCCTGGTCATAATCATACCAAGTCCATCTATGCACCTTCTGAGCCATGAGATGACTTTCAACATAATATAAACTTGAGGATGATGACAATGATATAAGAATTCAATAAAACAAGTTCAAGAATTAATTTATCCAGGAACTAATAACGTCCAAATTGTCAACATGATACTTCTTTGTAGAGTAAAATTCAAGAATGCTCAGAAGAATATTTTCATGAGAAGATACTGGATGAAGCGCAAATATCAAGGATATTCCACTAATTTCATGGAGTATAGAAGTCAAAAATTTAACCAACTGAGTATAATAAAGAATAGAATAACAAAAGAAATCACCATGCATACGATACTTCGCATAGACAAGTTATTCCAACAGAATAATAAATAACGGAACCAGGTCAGGCGTAATACGCATTGACAGGATATTCCAACAGAATAATAAAGAATGGAATAACAACAAAAATCACCATGCATGCGGTACTTCGCATAGACAGGTTATTCCAATATAATAATAAATAACGGAACCGGTCAAAGAAATTAAATGCAAGCGAGGATGTTCCAACATAATAATAAAGAATGGAATAACAACGAAATCACCATGCATGCGGTACTTAGCATAGGCGAGTTATTCCAATAGAATAATAAATAACGGAATCAGGTCCGGCGTAATACGCATGAGACGAGGATATTCAATGAGAATAATAAAGGCGGAACCGGTCGGAATAAATGCCTGACGAGGATATTCCAACAGAATAATAAAGAATGGAATAACAAAGAATTTCACCAAGTATGGGGTAGACCGCGTATACAGGTTGTTCCAACAGAATAATAAATAATGGAATAACAGAAGTTCTCTTCATAAATACGAAAGAAGTAATACCCCTTACGAGTACAACAAATAATATCCCTTACCTTTGAAAGAAGATTATTCCGACCGGTAGGGCGGGAATATACTTGAAGAAAATTTGCACTATCTTCTACGCTCAAATCTATCTAAAACTCTAAAGAAATATGCTCGAGATTACAGAAGAAGAACTCTCTCTATAGTTTCTCTCTAGAGAGTTTGGTGAATTAGTAAAAAATAATGAAGGAATGAGCTTCTATTTATAGAAGAATGGGTACGCATAGTAACTAATTCATGAAGCGGTCCAGATTGATTTACTTTTAATCGGACGGTCCAGATTTAAAGCAAAATCTTTTAAATAAAATATAGTATATTCTATTTATAATCTAATAAAACGAATAACTTTATAAAAGTATTTTATTTTATATAAAAAGATTTTACTATGCAAAATACTATGCAGGCACTATGCAACACTATACATAATAAAATATAATATATTCTAATTATAGAATAACTTTATAAAAGTATTACATTTTTATATAAAAGCTTTCTGTTTTATTACTAATAATAAAACAAAACTTAAACAACCAGATCCTTCTTAGGAAAGAGAAGTTTCCTGTTTTATTACTAATAATAAAACAAAACTGAGACAACCAATAAGGGAGTGCCCTCCCATGAAGGTAACTGGTCTTCTTCCAATATATGGGCCCCACATGTTCCCCTCCCACCAACATGTCACCATCACAGTGGGTACCATTATATATATACTGAATAACTTTTTACCGATTATTTTATGAAAACTTGCTTACTTTGAAAATTTTCAAATATCACCCTTGACTTTAAAGTTTTATCAATTTAAATATTCACCAAAATAGAAAAATTGAATACTTTTATTTCATAAAATTTGGGGTCTCACAATCTCCCCTCCTTATGAAATTTCGTCCTCAAAATTTACGTACGTACCTGATATTCGAAGAGATGAGAATACCTTGCTTTCTTTTCGGATTGTACCTTCCCGGTTATTTCCGCTCTATCATGATTTTCCCATTTCTCATCTCCTGTATTTCAAATATCATTCTAGAACATAGTTTCAAAATAAGGGTTAATTAACATATCACATATTATCCCTATACTCTGACCGACCAATTAAATACCAAACAAACTTAGGTAGGTCATACTAGCGAAGGAATTCCCCGTCTCTCCTCTCCTAGTTATTGTCTCACATCTCAGCCAGGGATCATATCCCTAAGCTTTGATACCAACTGTGACGCCCCCAAAATAGGTATATATCACCTATTCTGAGTCGCCAAATACATGGTACAAAATACAAATACAATCTTTAATATACAACAAGAGAGCTGTGAGTTTTAATACAAATATTGTCATCTAGACAATATCCACACTCAATGGAGTCCTCATTACATGTATTATCACACTATTTCACAGAATAGTGAGGACTACTAATGCTATCATCTAGGACCATCACTCTGTCCCCGACTAGTCCCAGCTACGTTCTCATTTCCTGAAGAGAACAATGAAAGAAAGGGTGAGCTCAACTAGCCCCAAGAAGAAATATTATGACTAAGATAATCTGAGAATAAATTATCGTTAGCCTTCACCAGTGTTAAACGGATACAATATAACAAACATCAAGTTTAACTGCAGCGGAACAAGCAATCCATTAAAAGAGTCAAGTAGAGAATAAAATTTACTATCTTTTATGATTTAAAAGGTTTTTCATCACTTTTATCGCTGGGACTCAGCTTAATAAATAATCCACATCATCCCTGCACTATGGCCAAGGATATTCATTAGTATCACGACCATAAATTATCCATGCACTACGGGCCAAGGATATTCGTGTATTCATCAACGGTCCTGATCATGCCATAAAATAATTCATCTTTGGTCCCTTGGCCGTAGAGAATCCATAGCCATAATCATACCAAAAACTGCCCATCAATGCACTACGGGCAAATGAGGACTTTTTCCACATCATTTGTAACATTACGGTCATGATTATACCGAATAATCTCTGGTCATAATCATACCAAGTCCATCTATGCACTACAGGCCACAGATGACTTTCAACATAATATAAACATGAGGATGATGACAATGATATAAGAATTCAATAAAACAAGTTCAAGAATTAATTTATCCAGGAACTAATAACGTCCAAATTGTCAACATGATACTTCTTTGTAGAGTAAAATTCAAGAATTCTCAAAAGAATATTTTCATGAGAAGATACTGGATGAAGCGCAAATATCAAGGATATTCCACTAATTTCATGAAGTATAGAAGTCAAAACTTTAACCAACTGAATATAATAAAGAATGGAATGACAAAAGAAATCACCATGCATGCGGTACTTCGCATAGACAGGTTATTCCAATAGAATAATAAATAACAAAACCGGTCAAAGCGTAATCGCACTTGAAGCGGGATATTCAACGAGAATAATAAAGAATGGAATAACAGCGAAATCACCATGCATGCGGTACTTGCAGCATAGAGAGGTTATTCAACAGAATAATAAATAACGGAACCAAGTCGAGGCAAAATTACTTGCCAAGCAGGATGTTCCAATGAGAATAATAAAGAATGGAATAACAACAAAAATCACCATTCATGCGGTACTTGTGATGAGCGAGTTATTCAATAGAATAATAAATAACGGAACCGGTCGGTGTAAAATGCATGCACGAGGATATTCTAATGAGAATAATAAAAAGCGGAACAGTCCGGCGTAAGCGCATACGAGACGAGGATATTCTAATGAGAATAATAAAGAATGGAATAACAAAGAATTTCACCAAGTATAGGGTAGACCGCATATACAGGTTATTCCAATAGAATAATAAATAGTGGAATAACAGAAGTTCTCTTCATGAATATGAAAGAAATAATACCCCTTACGAGTACAACAAATAATATCCCTTACCTTTGAAAGAAGAGTATTCCGATCGGTAGGGCGGGAATATACTTGAAGAAAACTTGCACTATCTTCTACGCTCAAAGCTATCTAAAACTCTAAAGAAATACGCTCGAGATTACAGAAGAAGAACTCTCTCTAGAGTTTCTCTTTCTAGAGTTTTAGTAAATTCGTAAGAAATAATGAAGGAATGAGCTTCTATTTATAGAAGAATGGACTGCATAGTAACTAATTCATGAACGGTCCAGATTGATTTACTTTTAATCGGACGGTCCAGATTTAAAGCAAAATCTTTTAAATAAAATATAGTATATTCTATTTATAATCTAATAAAACTAATAACTTTATAAAAGTATTACATTTTATATAAAAGATTTTACTATGCAAAATACTGCGAGAACTATGCAACACTATGCATAATAAAATATAATATATTCTAATTATAGAATAACTTTATAAAAGTATTACTTTTTTATATAAAAGCTTTCTGTTTTATTACTAATAATAAAACAAAAACTTAGACAACCAGATCCTTCTTAGGAAAGAGAAGTTTCCTATTTTATTACTAATAATAAAACAAAACTGAGACAACCAATAAGGGAGTGCCCTCCCATGAAGGTAACTGGTCTTCTTCCAACATATGGGTCCCACATGTTCCCCTCCCACCAACATGTCACCATCACAGTGGGTACCATTATATATATATATATACTGAATAACTTTTTACCAATTATTTTATGACAACTTACTTACTTTGAAAAATTTCAAATGTCACCCTTAACTTTAAAATTTTATCAATTTAAATATTCACCAAAATAGAAAAATTGAATACTTTTATTTCATAAAATTTGGGGTCTCACAACGGGCCAATGAGGACTTTTTCCACATCATTTATAACATTACGGTCATGATTACACCGAATAATCCCTGGTCATAATCATATCAAGTCCATCAATGCACTACAGGCCACAGATGACTTTCAACATAATATAAACATGAGGATGATGACAATGATATACGAATTCAATAAAACAAGTTCAAGAATTAATTTATTCAGGAACTAATAACGTCCAAATTATCAACATGATACTTCTTTGTAGAGTAAAACTCAAGAATGCTCAGAAGAATATTTCTATGAAAAGATACTGGATGAAGTGCAAATATTAAGGATATTCCACTAATTTCATGGAGTATAGAAGTTAAAACTTTAACCAACTGAATATAATAAAGAATGGAATGACAAAAGAAATCACCATGCATGCGGTACTTCGCATAGACAGGTTATTCCAACAGAATAATAAATAACGAAACCGAAGTCAAAGCGTAATACTTGCCAAGCGAGATATTCCAACGAGAATAATAATAAAGAATGGAACCAATGTCATGCGTAACGCACAGACAGGATGTTCCAACAGAATAAGAAATAACGGAACCAAGTCATGCATAAACACACGATGAGGATGTTCCAGCGAGAATAATAAAAAATGGAATATGAAGAATTTTAACATGTATACGGTACTTGTGATGACATGAGTTATTCCAACATAATGATAAAGAATGGAATAATGAAGAATTTCACCAAGTATAGGGTAGTCGCGTATCTGAGTTATTCCAACAGAATAATAAAGAATGGAATAATGAAGTTCTCTTCATGAATACAAAAGAAATAATACCCTTACCTTAGTAGGAAATTGGATACCATAATATTGCGATGAAGAATATTCTTCTTCTTTCTCTCTTATTCTCTCTATTCTTTCTCATTTCTATAGCTTTAGTGAATTCGTGAAAATAATGAAGGAATGAGCTTTATTTATAAGCTTGGTAGAGTAAGGGTAAAATAGTCTTTTCACCATAATTTATACATCATCGCTTACATCATCGATCATATGACATCATTGCTTACATCATCCTTCCGATGACATCATTGCTTACCTCATCGTTCTGATGACATCATCGCTTACATCATCAGAATTCAAATTCAATTTGTTCTCTTCCACCTCATTTTACTTTTATACCATGAATTTACTATAATAATGTTACAATTCAAATTATAAAAAACATACTATCATATAATCACATCATACTACTATAATATAATATTATAATAATATATTTAAATAAATTATTGATTTGATAATTTGAAATATTGTCTAATAACAATTATTGAATCAAAAATATCAACGCAGCAATTATTGAATCAATAAAATAAAATATTAAGCGAAGAATTATCGTAACAATTATTGAAAAGTGCCTTCTTACGTAAGAATCAATAATTCAAAATATCATGCAATACTGGTAGTGTTCTTTGTGCAACAACGTGTATTCTTGTATTTTAACCACCGTGTATTCAACGATTGTTAACGGTAACACTTCCGCCGTTTTTCATAAAAATATTTTTGTCGTTTTCTAACTCCGACAATAATTCCGTTGTGGGGTCCACCAATAATTGTGTCATCGTACGAATATTCCCCGACAAAAAGAATATTCCCCAACCAAACGAATATTTTATAACAACTTGCTTACTTTGCAAAATTTATAAATATTACCCACAACTATAACATTATATCAACTTCACACCATAATATTCAAAAATGATATTTAGAGAAAATTAATCTTTATTCATAAAAGTTGGGGTCTTACAAATTAATTGTTCAATTTATTTAAAAGTCAAAAAATGGACTAAATTTATAATTTTGTAAATATAAAAAGATTACAACTACTGAAAATGATACAAACACTAATTAATTTCTTCTCAGAATTAAAATAATTAATTTTATATATTTGAACAAACAAAACCTTAACACAAATGCCAAAGAAAATAAGTCATCAATGATCTTCTTGCATTTAAATGTGAATAGATTTACCATTATTGATGAGCATAATGAAATAAATATCACAGAAAAAGAAAAATAATTCCCAAATTAAAAAGATAAAAGGTCCCACAAGTGTAAAGACAAAAAACTCTTCTAAATAATTAATACTTTTTTGGTTTCAAAATATATGATCATGTGAATAGATTTACCATTATTGATGAGCACAATGAAATAAATATCACATAAAGAGAAAACTAATTCCCAAAAGAAAATGATTTGATCCCACAAGACTAAAGAAGAAAACTCTTTCAAATAAATAATTTTAAAATATAAGATTATTATTAATTTTTTTGGAGATAATTTAATATATTTTTAAATTAAAGCTAACATGAATTAGTTTATAAAGAGTACTATTCATTTTAAACTTTGTTGTTTCATATTTTTTTAATAAATTATTTTAATTTTAAGTTTGAAAAATTATGAAATTGACTTTCGAAAGTCAATATCGATCTTATAATTTATAATGACATGAGTAATAACACACACAAAAAATCACAATAAATTAGAAGAAATAAAACTAGAAAGAGAGATTATGTATGGTCAATCCTATAAATAAACAAAATCCTACCAAATTGTAGCTTCAAAATAAAAAAATAAAATGATTCATTCCATACTTATTTCATACTCTCTCCTATACAGAATAAAATTTATAAATTTAAAAAAGATAAAAATAATTTAATCAATTCCAATCGTAACCAAACACAATTATTTTCATTGCATCAGATGTTGTCAACAGGGCTCAATTGTTAGAGCGAGATAACGAGTACGTTCAACCGAGGGACCATAACCAGGATCATACTGGTGACAGCAGTCATCAGAACAACGATAACCAACGGAGAAAGAAGAATACGGAAAAAGGCAGTAACCACTCTGGTGGTAATCATGGCCATGAGAAAAGAAGAAGCGAGTCGGGAGGAGATTTTAAAAAGAGGAGATTAAACAATGACCATGTGAAGACGTTAACACCAGCAGCAACTGGTTCTAAGGGAGGAGAACGACCACCGGTTGTATGCTATAAATGTGGAAAAGAGGGACATATCAGCCCAAACTGCCCACAACAGTTCAAGGTATGTTATAATTATGGAAAGGAAGGACATATCGCTCGAGATTGTATGGTAGCGAAACCAAGTCCTGCGGGGATGGTGACTCAAAAGGTTGTCCCAGAAAAGTCAAAGTCAACGGTTCCTAGAAGAGCGTTTGTCGTGACTGGTCAAAATGCGAGGAACCCAAACGAGGTGATCACGGGTAAGCTAATCATAAATTCTTGCGAAGTTTATACCTTACTTGATACCGGTGCTACCCATTCATTTATCTCTCCTGCTTGTGCTCAACGTTTAAACTTAACTCTGGAGAAATTAGACTTTGATTTATCTGTGGAGACTCCGTTAGGAGAAACTTTTATCACATCCACTGTTTATAAATCTTGTTTGATCCAAGTTGGCACCATCACATTACCTGTTGACCTTATCTCTTTAAAGATACTTGCTTTTGATGTGATTTTAGGGATTGATTGGTTAACTACTCATCATGCCAAAATTGATTGTTTTCGTAAGGTTGTTAGTTTTTATATTCCTAACTAACTTTTGTTATGCAATTCAAGCAACTAAACCATTAAAATCAATCATTTGTCATATCTAGTCATAAAGCTATTCGTTTATTGAAAAACGGATGTCAAGCTTTCTTAGCCCATGTTATGGATTTGAATAAAGTCACGTCAGATTTGAATAATATTTCTGTTGTTAGTAAATTTCCTGACGTGTTTCCTGAAGAACTTCCCGGTCTACCCCTAGAACGTGAAGTTGAATTCTTTATTGATCTTGAACCTGGTACAAAGTCCATTTCTAAAACCCCATATCGAATGGCTCCTATTGAACTTCAGGAGTTAAAGGTCCAACTATAGGAGTTGTTAGACATCGGTTTCATTCGTCCTAGTACATCTCCTTGGGGTGCTCCTGTTTTATTTGTAAAGAAGAAAGACGGGAGTATGCGACTTTGTATTGACTATCGAGAATTGAACCATGTCACCATCAAGAATAGGTATTCGTTACCTCGTATTGATGACTTGTTTGACCAGTTGCAAGGAGCACAATTCTTTTCAAAGATCGATCTTCGTTCTGGATATCATCAGCTGAAGATTAGAACTGAGGATATTCCAAAGACTGCCTTCAGAACTCGATATGGGCATTATGAATTTTTAGTCATGTCTTTTGGATTGACTAATGCTCCTGCGGATTTCATGGAATGATGAACCGAGTATTCAAGGACTATTTGGATCAGTTCATTGTTGTCTTTATTGATGACATTCTCATATATTCCAAAAGCCGTGAAGATCATGAGCACCATTTGAAGCTGGTACTCCAAAGGCTTCGTGAAAACAAGCTATATGCCAAGTTGAAGAAATGCGAATTCTGGCTTGAGGAAGTAGCATTCCTTGGGCATGTGGTGTCAAAACATGGAGTATCTGTTGACCCGGCGAAGATTGAGGCAATACAAAGTTGGGAGCAACGAAGTCGAGAATCAAGTCACGTAGCTTTTGGGCTTAAATTTGGTTATTATCGGAGATTCGTGGAAGGATTTTCTCGAATCGCTACTCCGATTCTTCGGTGACTCGGAAAGATCTGAAATTAAATATGGAGCGAGGAATGCGAGAAAAGTTTCCAAGAGCTCAAGAGGAGACTCATTTGGCACTGTTCGACAATACCATCCGATTCGGATGGATTTGTTATCTCAACGATGCTTCGGTGCAAAGGGTTAGGATGTGTTCTCATGCAACGTGGGAAAGTCATAGCCTATGCCTCGTGACAACTTAAAGAATATGAGAGGAATTATCCTACTCATGATCTAGAGTTAGCGCCCGATCGTTGCGCTTAAAGATCTGGAGGCACTATCTATATGAGAGAAAGTGGAGATACATTTAGACCATAAAAGCCTCAAATATTTCTTCACCCAAAAAAGAACTCAACATGCGACAACGACGTTGGCTTGAAACATTAAAAGATTATGACCACACCATTCAATACCATCCGGAAAAGCAAGCGCGTGGTAGGCGACGCGTTGAGTAGAAGATCATATGCGAGAACGAGTGCGATGATGTCAAGTATATCGATAGAACCAACTTTAATCGATGAAGTTAAAGTTACTCAAGCCACCGAACTTGGTGATGTGTATGAAGAAGAAAGTACAAGAAGGTGATATTAGGGCGAGAATCGATGAAGAAGGAATACTTGAGTCCACTCGGACTTTGTGTTCCTAACGATTTACGTTTAAAGAACAAGATCATGATGGAGGCACACAATACACCATTTGCAATCCATCCTGGAAGTACCAAAATGTATCGTGATCTTCGACATACATTTTGGTGGAACAATATGAAGAGAGAGATCACGAAGTTTATCTCGAGGTGTTTAACTTGTCAACGTGTAAAGGCGGAGCATCAAGTGCCTAAGGGTCCATTGCAACCACTTGAGATTCCAAAATGAAAGTGGGAACACATTACCATGGATTTCATTACGGGTCTTCCCACGGTTTCTCAAGGCATAAATGCTATTTGGGTTATTGTTGATAGATTAACCAAGTCTGCTCATTTCTTGCCGATACGGGAGACTTATTCCCTTGAACGTCTTGCTCATATGTATGTAAATGAGATTGTGAGATTGCATGGCATGCCAATATCCATAGTTTTGGATCGTGACCCAAGATTCACTTCACGATTTTGGGTTAGCATGCAAAAAAGCTATGGCACGCGGATTCTGATTCGATTGGGCGCATATCATCCTCAAGCGGATGGACAATCGAGAGGACTATTCAAACTCTTGAAGATCTATTAAGACTCTGTTTCCTAGATTTCAAAGGGAGTTGGGATAAGTATTTACCATTGGTGGAATTCTCCTACAACAAAGATTATCGAGCAAGTATAGGTGTGGCTCCATTCGAAGCATTGTATGGACGAAAGTGTCGCTCTCCAATATGTTTGGATGAGGTGGGTGAAGCAACATTGTTGGGACCCGAGTTGGTACGTATGACTACGGAAAAGATCCAAATAATTCGACAACATATACAAACGGCTCAAGATCGACAAAAGAGTTATGCAGATCTTCATCGAAAGGACGTGGAATTCAGTATTGGGGATCATGTATTGTTGCGTGTTGCCCCATGGAAGGGATTTACAAGATTCAGGAAGAGAGGAAAGCTCAATCCACGATTTATTGTTCCATTTCAAATTCTTGACTGAGTAGGAAATGTAGCCTATAGACTTGCGTTACCTCCAAGTATGTCTTGTGTTCATAATGTTTTTCATATATCTGTGCTTCGTAAATATGTGAAAGACCCGAACCACGTTATTGAGTTAGAACCGGATGAGATAGCCGAAGACTTAACGTACGAGGAGGTACCTGTCAAGATCTTGGATAGGAAGGAGCATGTCTTACGTACAAAGGTCATACCACAAGTTAAAGTTTTGTGGAGAAACCATGCTATTGAGGAAATGACCTGGGAGTTGAAAACGGAAATGAAAGCGAGGTATCCTCACCTTTTCGAAACACCAGGTACGTACGTCAATTTCGAGGATGAAATTTCATAAGGAGGGGAGGTTGTAAGACCCCAACTTATTTAAATAAAATTAAATTTTCTCTATTTATTATTTTGAAATAGTAAGGGTTGATTTGATTAATGTGGTTAGTTATGGGTAAAATGAGGAAATATTTTAAATATGCAAGTAGTTATAAAATATTCATTTTTATCGAAGAATATTCGTTTGGTCGTGGAATATTCTTACGGTCAGAATAATATTAGGTAATTGGCACAAGTGACCTTGTGTGGGCCCCATGTGGCGATTGGATGAAGAAAACGACAAGTATAAGTTGTTTATAAATAACGGCATAGTTATTACTGAATTATCTTGTTGGAATACCCTATTGGTTAAAACACAAGAAGATATACGATATTGCACCAATTATTGATTCTTACGTAGAAAGGCATTACTCAATAATTGTTACGATGAGTTCTTTGTTCAATATTTTATTTTATTGATTCAATAATTGCTACGTTGATATTTTATATTATTGTTGTTTCAATAATTGTCACTTCACTACGATATTTTCATTATCAAATCAATAATTCATATTATTTGAATAATATTATTAGATAACATTATTGGCAATGTCTAGAAAGTTACATCTAAGGAGAGGTTTGGTCACCTAATCATGCCACCGAGAAGGAAAAATTCTTATCGGAAAGCCCCATCTTTCTTGGGAACTGCCTGGTTGTCAGTATTGTGATTCTGTAATATTATTTGTGAATAATTAATTATTGATTTATATGATAAGAAACATATTCATTTTATGTGGATATAGATGGAGAAAATTTTTAATGTGACAATTGTTGAAAAATTGTTATTTTATCTTTTTTGATAAATAATTCATTTAAATATATTATTATATTTTAATAATATAATAATGGTGATATTTTTACAATGAATGTGGGATATATGAGTATATGAGGAGGAGGAGTATTTTTGTTACAATTAATGTTTAAAACATGTTAAACATGTCGGTGGACCCCATTTCCTGACTGAAATTTGATTAAAGCTTGTAAAATCGTCCGTTTGTGGATTTCGGTCAATTTCTGTTTGGAATTTGGAAAAACTTTCTTCTGGAAAGTTGTAGAGAATGAAATTTCCTATGAAAAGGACATAAGGTTCGAATTTTTCTGATAAAAGAGCTATTATTTATGAATTATTGAAGTTCTGAAGTTCCAGAATAATTAATTTTTGAAGTTTTAAATATTTTTTTTACAAAAAACGTTTTTTGCATTTGTGGGACATGTGTTAGTTGCTGAAATCAGATGGCAAGGTGTGCGTAAGAAAATAAAATTAATAAATTAATATTTTATTAAATTTTATGCTTTGGTGTTCTAAGCATTTTTCTATAAATAGGGTGCTTAGGTTAGAATTGAAAATCACATCAGAAACTGAAGTTTTCTCTTACTTTCTCTCTCTATATTATCGAGCGTATTCTTTTGAGTATTTTGATACTTTGAGTGTTGCTTATATCGGTGCAAGTTCCTTCAAAGACTATATCCCAGTATTCCAAATTTAAATCTGATCTTTTTCAAGGTAAGGGATATTATTATTTTTTAAATGATATTATTTCTTCTATATCATTATCTTAGGAATATTGGTAAAATTTTTCTTGTAAAATTCTTGTCTTTTAGTGTGTCTGGGTTACTTATTCACGATATCTCAAGACTATTCACTTAATCTGACACTATTCACAGAAAAATTAAATTTTCGTATTTTATCCAAAATATCTATTATGGATACTAGCTTTGATTGTATCCATGTTTTGATCAATCTTGAATTTTACTTCACAATGATTATTTATGAAGTATTTTTGAACTCGGATTGTTTAAAGTACGAATCCATAATACTTGTTCTTTTGTTTCATTGGATTCGTTTTCTTTAAAATATTTTTCATCATCCTCAGTCCTAAATGATGGTATTACTGAATATCTTTGGCCTGTAGTGCAAAGATGGTTGATTTTCTTATGAATATCTTTGGCCCGTAGTGCAAAGATGTACAGGTGTTGAGATGAACATGACCGACTGATGAATATCTTTGGCCTGTAGTGCAAAGATGAATATTTTATTTAAGATGAATATTGGTTGATGTTACAGGGATAAAATATTGATGATGGACTTTTAAATTCATAGATTATAGTAGATTTCATTCTCTACGTAACTCTTTCTATGAATTATTATTTCGGCTGCGAATATTGATCGAAACTTATTGCCTACATGGTATTTTATCGATTTTTCCTGTTGAAGACTAACGATAATTTGTTCTATATTATCTTAGTCATAATATTCTTTACTGGGCTAGTTGAGCTCACCCTTTTCCTTTTTGTTCCATTTTTCTTCTCAGGAGGCGAGAACGTAGCGAGTTCTAGTCGGGGTGTGGAATGATGGTTCTAGAAAGTTGTTTTAGTAGTCCTCACCATTTTTATAAAATAATGTACCAATAATTGTAATGAGGACTTATTTGGGTGTGAATATTGTCTAGACGGCAATATTTGTATTTAAACTCACAGTTTTCATGTTGTATTAATAAAGTTATAGTTATTTCTGTACCATGTTATTGGCGACTCAAAATGGGTGATGTATACCTATTTTGAGGGCGTCACAGTCTCTTTGACTAAGTTGAGTGTTGGTATGAAGAACTCCCTTCTGAAGTCGTCGCGCTTTAGTTTGGCGTAGAAGGTTGAAGAGCTTGCTCCAGGAACAAATGGAGGGAATAGAGCAAAGAATGGGGAGAGGACATTGAAAGCAGTACTGGGTTTTTGGAGGGGTCTTGATAAATTCCTTAGCAGCCTACCTGTACTAGCTGTTATGGCCTTGTGGGTGATGATAAGGTTAAGGCTAAGACCATCTTTGGTGTAGTAGTAGTAGTAGTAGTAGTTGTTCTGTATTCCTATAACAATAATTATATAGAGCAAATGATGTTTTCCTTTAAATGGCAATCTTTGTTTATTGTAATGTACATTGGGTAATTATATTGTTTTATCCTTCTTGCTGCTGATCCAAGTGGTTTACCATAATCTTGTACGATAATAATGAAAGAAAAGTTGTTGAAAATTCTGTTATTAAATGTGAGGACGATAATAATGAAAGAACTCCTTTTGACCATGATGTTGTGTTGAATACTTTCAACTTGGAAGCAAGCCGGATTTGTAGATATTTATTAATTGATTGACACGATTGAAAGAAACCACCTGGAGTTTGGGTCTTTCCCACTTAACCACCTGTAATCAAGAAGGGGGTATTTCGGATATTTACCAGCCTTTTTTGACTGTTATCGCCCCTTTTCACGCGCTTTTGGCGTTTGACATATACGCACGGTTAAATTGGATGGAAAAAGTGACGTTTTCACTTCAACTCAAAAGTCGGGTGTTTAAATGTAACTTTACTGACTACAGGTGATTAAGTGGAAAACTGCTTAAACCTCAGGTGGTCATCTGAACTTAACCCTAACTTAACTTATTAAAATAAGAGTTAAAATTTCATAACAATAACTCTCTCCCTCTCTCTCTATATATATATATAAAAGCCCCTTTAAGATTATGATACGTTATTAATAAAATACATATTAATATTTATCTATAATAAGATATAAGTTGATTCGCAAATAAGTTGAATGAGTAGACGATTTTTTAATTTGACTAAATTCTCCCGAGCTAGTATTGAGTTATAGGCAAAAATAAATTAAATTGAGTTTGGCCATAAGTTTTTAAACGTAAATATATATAACCGAGTTAATTTTGTTGGAACGAGTCATAATCCAATTTAAATTGTAAAATCAAAGAGTTAATATCATTTATCTTTCACTTAATGTCCTCTATAAATTCATATACATTCTAGCCCCTAAACTCCTCCCCATGATTATCAAAGTCCTAATATATATATATATATATATATATATATATATATATATATATATATATATAGAGAGAGAGAGAGAGATGCAATCAAATCTATCTATTATATATATATATATATATATAAAAGAGAAAGGATGTGAATAAAATAGAAAAAAACGAAGTAAAAGAAGATCGGAACATAAAAACCAGTCGATTGAAGTCGTCGTCTGCCTGTTTGATGATGATGATAATACGGTATCGTTGGTGATATCTCTTTCCCACGACATGTATCTCCCCTCTGTAAAAAATTAATTCCCCTTTATTTTGAAAATAAATTTTATCACAAAACTATTTTATTTTTAGAATTGGATTACTTTTGAATCAATAAATTAATTACTAACCATTTTGTAAACTTGTCTGTTCCTTGAACGGCTACCATACTTGTCCAAGACAAAATCACTTCTATTCAATAACATGTTATAATTTTTACATTGTTAGTATTAATGATTTAAATTTAAACTTTTAAAATAATATTAATTATTATTACTAATAATATTATTAGTATTAATTCATTAAATTATTGGCCTTTATCTTAATAAAATTTAACTCTTGGCTTCTTGGTAAGAGCCAAATTCACAACTTTGAATTGATTATTATGAACAAATTAATGGGATTGAATATTTATATATCAAATGAGAAAAAGGAATGTGATCGTGAGATTATATATTTTATTATTGATAATTTTGTCATTTCACTATTTTTATTAATAATAATGTAATCGCTTCACTATTTTATCATCAAAATTAATGTCCTTTTAGACCCAAATTAGATTGTAACCTGCCACATATTTCCTTTTTTATATACAAAATATATAGTCAATGTCCATGTGTACCTTCATTTTACATTTTCTAATCCTTATATTAGTGAAACATAATATGTTAAAATTGTATATTTAAGAATACGTGAAATATAATATGTTAAAATTGTTACCTTTAGAGTAGGTCAGAGATTAAATGCGTTCTTACAAAATGTACTTGAATCTTCTATCGAAACGAACCATTTCAGCTTCGAAATTAAAGATTGAAGTGTTTAATGTATAAAATCATATTTCAACTTCTAAACACTTGCTACTTACTAATAAATGCAAAATTTATTCTTTAATTGCTTAAAGAAAACAGAGAATGTGGATTTTTAAACGCTAATATGTTTGGTATTGTTTTGTAGGATGTATATCATGTATCGTAGGATATTGATAGCACTTGTTTGACTGACAATCCCCTCAACCTGAATTTTAATGGTACTGTATGAAGAATGTGTTTCTTATTTAAATAGTGAGCATAACGAATTTTTTTACACAAAGTGTCTTTAGAATAGGGAAGACATTCTGAACAAGTGTTAATCAGTGTAAATAACAAATCCTTAAAACTGCTCAACAACAAAAAATTCTGTGTTATTTAGAGCTTTGAATGCCTCTGTGGAACAGAAGTAATTTGGAGTCCTGGGACAAAGCTCTCCTTCTGGTGTGTTTTTCTTTAGTTAATGTTTTTTAACTTTGGATACATTTAAGTGATTTCACATATTTCTTTTCAGATTCTCATTGGGCCTTCTGATTGGGAAGACTATTTACTGAACAAGGACGGAGCAGAGAAATACAGGACTCAAAATCTCCCAAATTGTTCTTCTTGTCCAGGACTTTATGAGCTTGGCACAGCTGTATCATGCCCGCAGACTGGGCGAGAGTTTGACAAGCTGAAGAGCAACTTCATAATTCCTGTTTACCTTGGACAAGCTAACAATGTTAGAACTAGACTTCAGCGTTATGGTCGTGAAGGTGCTCATTTGGAAAATGGATTCCCAAATAGTGAGCTGAGTGACAGCCGAGGCCAAGGATTGTTTACCGAAATATTCTCAAGGGGATTTCCTATCGTGTACAGATGGGCTCCTGTAAGTATATCTATTTCTTTTCCTTTTGTAATTAATGATGATGTTTCTTATTAAGTCTGTATTGTTTTCTGCCTCCAACCAATGTCAAATATTTCTCAAGATTGGTTGAGGCTATTGGAAGCCTCTCGAATGTGAAAGCTTGGCAGTTTGACTGCTACATTTACTCCCTCCGGATCAAGAATTTCTTTATGCATAGAGTCATAGTGATAGTATTTATCATTGGGAACCAGTGTGGATTGTTGAAATAATTCAAATTTGAAAGGCACCATTAATAATGTTTTACTTGTGTTTTCTACTCTAATTTGTTGTGATTCTTCAATGCATGTAGGCCTATCATTTTTTCATGCCACATGCCTAAAATATAAGTAATCATTTTGATGAAGATTCTATCATCTCTTTAGATCAAGGATACAGATAACTTGATTTGAGAAGCCCATTAATGAGGTATTAAAAGGGTAATGGAATACAGTTGTTTCGATCAAGTGTAGGTTTAGCAAGCTGTCTGAGGGGTTTAGTGTCTACTTCACATATAATTGCACATGATATACACACATACTGACTATAAGAAAATCAGAAGTTAAAAAACTATATATGCTTCGTTGTCTTGTTGTGTGCATCCCTGATTTTTGGATAATGTATGTGCATAAGCAGGGTTGTAAAAGACATCACCTATTACTCTTTTAAGTTCACAAACATTTTCTCCCCTTTGTTCTACCTTGAGCAGATGAAAAGTAAGAAGGATGCTGAGGAAATGGAAGCTCGGCTGCTTGACGCTTTTAATTATGCATGGAACAGAGGAAGTAATGGCACACGCCGCCCTAATGATATACACCAAAAACTTGATTGCTATACTTCAAGTGCTTGGTCTCATCCTATTGTTAGGAAGCTTCAAATTTACTGTCAGAGAAAAGTGGGTCTCAGAATCAAAACTTGTGAGAATGAGTCCAGTTTCTACTCTAATCAGGAGAGCAATAGTATCTTTTCTCGAATTTTCAAATTTTGCAAATCTCGGCCAATATTAGCTTCAGTTAGGTGTGATGTTAACGAGGACAGTAGTAAGAATATATGTGGCGTGGCGTTAGGTCAAGGATCTGTTTGTACAAGGCCTCCAGTTGAGGGGAGAAAGAGTTGTAGCGAGCACAAAGGGATGAAAGTCAATGGCTCCACCTTGAAGTTGAAAGTGAACTCACAAATGATTTATACAGGAAGAATTCCCGTTTTTGCTAGTGACCCGGGTAGTCTGAAGCTTGAACCAGGTAAATGTCCTGTTAATGAGGACTTATCTTCTACTTGTGGAATTGCTTTGAATGATGGCTCTCTTTGTACAAGGAAACCAGTAAGAGGAAGGAAAAGGTGTGAGGAGCATAAAGGAAGGAAGAATCATGGATCCATTTCTAAGCCAGTTAAAGAAGAGAAAAAACACTGTGTGGATGTTCCAAGTCTAGAACCCAGCAGTCTTCGTGATAATAGTGAGTTGCTCTTCTCTGGAACTGGTAAACCGCAGTCCTCAGATTTCACAGAGAGGATCATTGTCAACAAGGATTATGGTATCTGCGGGGGACTTGGTATGATGGAAAATGTACCCTGCATTAATGAAGACTCTTTTACTTGTGGATCAAGGACACTTGATGGTTCCTTTTGCAGAAGGAAACCAGGTAAAGGTAGTAAATGGTGTTGGCAGCATCAAGGCAAGAGGGTTGATAGGGTATCAAGAGTTAGTGCTTGCACTGAGTCAACATATGTGCTACCTCTTCTCGATTAGTTTTTGTGTAGAGGTTTTTAGCAGTTAAGTTTTTTCATTAACTTTTGGGTAAAACAAAGGTGTTGGCAGCACTAAAGGCATGTGGATAAAGAGGTTTCTTTCCTATGCGGGACATTGTGGGAGGTCTTTCCATCTTATGTTCAGAATTGATGTAATTGTTGGAGGATGCAAGTTCATGAATGCCGATCAAAAAAAAAAGTTCATGAAAGCCCAAATATTTTGACTTTGGATGCGCTTATTAAATAAAAGAAATTCAATTTGTATGTTTCTTTTCAGATTCTCATAGGGTCTTCTGATTGGGAAAACCATTTACTGAACAAGGATGGAGCAGAAAAATACAGGACTCAAAATCTCCCAAATTGTTCTTCTTGCTCCGGATTTTATGAGTTTGGCATAGTTGTATCAAGCCCCAAATCCAGGCTAAAGGTAATTCCTGTTTATGTTGGACAAGCAGACAATGTGAGGACTAGACTTCATCAGTATGGCCGTGACCGTTCTCATTTGGAAATAGTCCAGCCAAATGGTGAGCTGAATGGTAGCGTAGGGCATGGATTGTTTACGGAGGTATTCTCAAGAGGCTTATCCCTTGCATATAGATGGGCTCCTGTAAGTATTACTTTCTCTTTTCCTTCTGCATTAGTTGACGAATGGGCATGCTTTGAAATTTTGTAAAGAATGTGTTTAAGGTATATTATGAACATGACGAATTAACAAAGGTAGACAGATGTTTGTAGAACTAAAGAACTTCTGGAGTTAACAATGATGTTAATTCTTGTTTTCAGTGTCTTACTTATGAATTGTTAAAGACTGTTTTTATACTTTTGGGTTGTGGGAAATTAGAAAAATATTGTCATAAAATATAGTTGATTTTTTCTACAGAAACTGAGGTACGAATTTTCTCTTGTTACTCCAGAAGCTCACAATTGCTGTTTTTGTTCCTTTGTTGAATGCTGAACAGATGAAAAATAAGAGGGAAGTTGAGAAAGAAGAAAAAAGCTGCTTGATTCTTTTGACTATGCCTGGAACAAAGGCAGTAATGGTCCACGACGATGTGTCATTTATGTACTTCAGAAACTTAAAAGTTCAAGGCAAGTGGGTCACAGACTCAAAAGTCCGGTTTCGCTGGAGAATCTGTCCAGTTTCTATGCAAATCTGTCACAGCCTACATTAGTTTCAATTGGCATTGATGTTAAGGAAGATAATAGTAATATGTGCGCTGTGGCCTTGGGTCAAGGATCTGTTTGTGTAAGTCCACCAGTTGAGGGAAGAAAGAGGTGTGCCGAGCACAAAGGGATGAGAGATGGTAGTTCTGCTGCAAAGTTGATTACAGAAGGGAAATCCCATGAGCTTTATGTGGGAATGGGCCCAAGACTTGATGGTCATCAGGATCAGAAATTCAACTATAACAAATTTAAGCTTCTACCAGCTGCTGATAAAAAACTTGTTATTGAGGACTCATCTCCTATTTGTGGAGTTATATTGGTTGATGGCACTCGTTGTACAAGAACACCAGTCCATAGAAGGGAAAGGTGTGAGGAGCATAAAGGAAAAAAGATTCAAAGTTCGGTTTCTAAGTCAGTTTCAGAGGAGGAAGAACATTATGCTCATGGCCCGATTTTTGAAGCCAGAACTCATTTGAATGACTATAAATGGATCTACTCACAAAGGTCTGATGTCAACAAAGGTTATGGTTTCATATGTGGTGTGGATATTGAAAATGGGAGATTCTGCACGAGGCAACCTGTTGTGGGGCTGAGGTGTGAAGAACATAAAGGGATGAGGGTTAAAAGAGCAAAAGTCTAAGCAAATAAAGGCAAATTTACCGAGCGTATTTGCTGATTCAGGCAGCTGCAAGTATAATATTTCCGTGACTCGAACAATGTCACCTAAAACCATTGTCACTGAGGATTCTTCCTCTACTTGTGGCACAACCACTCTTGATGGTTCCTCTTGCAGAAGGAAACCGGGTAAAGGGAGCAAATGGTGCTGGCAGCATGAAAGCATGAGGGTTAAAGAGCTAAAGTCTAAGCAAATAGAGGCAAATTTACCGAGTGTATTTTCTGATTCAGGCAGCTGCAAGTCTAATATTCCTGTGACTCGATCAATGTCACCTAAAACCATGGTCACTGAGGATTCTTTCACTACTTGTGGCGCAACCACCCTTGATGGTTCCTCTTGCAAAAGGAAACCGGGTAAAGGGAGCAAATGGTGCTGGCAGCATGAAGGCATGAGGGTTGATTGGAGTTCAAGAAATGAGCCCACGTGTAATTCTTCCTCTTCTGGATCATTCTTGTATAAAATTTTTGGCAATGAGGGATTACAATCAGCTTGTGGGGCAATGACACTTAATGGTTCCGCTTGCAAAAGGTCACCGGCTCAAGGTAGAAGCAGGTGCTGGCAGCATGAAGACACGAGGGCTGATTGGAGTTTAAGAAATGAGTCAACGTATAATTCTTCCTCTTGTGGATCATTCTCGTATAGAAGTTGTGTTAATGAGAGATATCAATCAACTTGTGGGGCAATGACACGTAATGGTTCTGCTTGCAAAAGATCACCAACTCAGGGTAGAAGCAGGTGCTGGCAGCACTATGCCATGAGTGTTTAGAGTTTAGGGTCAGAGACTTATCCTTCAATGTTCGCTATAAAATGGAGGTGCACAACGGTACGTTTTAGCTGGGTGACTGTATATGTAATTCTGTATCATAACAAATATTACTGCTTAATTTGTTAATAGATATATATACAAGTTAATGAAACTGTACAGATTCTAAATGTACACAGTCTACAATCGTAGAGTTAAATTACTCTACGGTACTTGTAGGGTAGTCATTCTACGATCCAAGGATTAACTCTATGTTTCTACGGTAGTAAAGTGATTATTCTATTATCAGTCATGACTATTCTACGATCGTAGAGATTGTAAGGTAAACTTAACTCTTCGGTCGTAGATTGTGTACAATTGTGCACCTCCATTTTATCAATATATATATATATATATATATATATATATATATATATATATATAGAGTCGTCATGTCTTCATCATTCCATACCAACCTCTTCTCCGTTATCAACTCAATTCTGCATTATCTTTTGCTTCTATATATTTTATTTTATTTTATATATTTCTTAAATATAAATTTAATGAATGTATGCTATTCTGTACCGACTTCGATTTGCTAAAAAAATTATTGACTTCTTTTTTTTTTGACATTTGACTGCAAAACTCTAGAATTAAAATCACAAGAATTTGAATAAATTTTAAAATAACAGAGTTTATAGTAATTTTTATATAACTTACAATATTTGCAAACGCAGTTATAAAATCATATGACTTCATGTACCTTTTGGATTTAAAAATTAATTTTGCGAGATATATCTAATTTGAGTATATAAGCTAAGTAACTTAATCTAAATACATAATAATAAATATGAGAATATATAAAATATTTTTAATTTGAAGTTATGCGACATTATTATTAGTACAACTATATATAAATATTTAAAAAGAGCTGTATGTACATTTTTACCAAATAATATTTATTCACCGTTCAGAGATATTATGTTGTACTTGCACATCAATCTCTACATTTATCTTGAAAATAACAAACGGCCCTACTATCAATCTCTTTCATCAGTCTATCTTTATCTCGGTCGTCGGTGGCGGCAGAAGGCTCTCCGCTACTTCATTCAATTTCTCTACTAAAGCTCCGGTCTGTCCCTCTCTGCTTCTCTTTCTGATTACAGTTATTGATATGGATTTGTATGTAGTTTAAACGAGCTGATTATGTTTGTTTTTTGATCTGTATGTTTCTCTAGATCTGTTTATCTGTTCGTAATAAATTATTTGATCTGATTTGTCTAATTTTACTCTAATTTTTTGAAAAGTGATTCAACTGCTTCTTAAATTTTAATGGTAAAATAAATTTATAGGATTATTAGGAATTAAGTTGAAGCTTCTAAAACCTTTTGAACTTAGTTACACAGTTACACTGAGTTGCACTCCTTCCTTTCACAAAATTATAGTATAAAATCATCAGTAGAATTTTTTAGTTCATACGGAAATTTGGTAAGTAAATCTTTTATGAGATGTTCCATTCATTTCTAAGTGTACAGTGTACTGTCCCAAAAAAAGAAAAGAAAAGAAAAGAAATATACAATTAATTTTTCAATCTAAACAAAATAAAATAGAATAAAGAGAGTTCTCATTCTAGCTTCAAGTGTGGTAGGCAACCCAGAAAAGGGGCCAACAGTTGTATCTGGCAACTTTGCAGCATTTAGCCATGATCATTTACTTTTTCATACTCCCTTCATTTCAAATATAAGAGCAATTTTTATTTTTTGATGCCAAATTGAGAATTTGCTACTCATTATTTTGAAAACAATAGATCTTTTAATTAACTTTACTTTTTAGATATTTTTACAATATTTATTATTGTATTGACTATAACTAAATGAATTTATATCAAAATCGAATTTGAAAATGTCTCAATTGACTTGAATAAGTCAAAATGGCCCGTATATTTCGGTATGAAAAGAGCATCATATTACGGATATTATAATATATACCAGGGACGGAGCCAGGATTCGATATGGGGGGCAAGATTTTTTTTAACAACATAATATATATTCATCACCAAAAAAGTAAAGTTCCACAATTACAAAACATATTTTTACTAAAATAAAGATAATATAGTAATATAATTTTTTTTGACAAAGACAACAAAACATAGTCCATCTATTATACTAAATGGGAAAATAGGAAAATATCTACTTCTGGAATTATCTTCACAATAGTCATTAGTCAATACTATTATACTAAGCAACAACCAATTTAATTAGAACATTAAAATTTTAGACTATTCTATTTTTTGTAAAGCTCACTTGGTATTTTAATAAATTTAGCCCAATAATCATTAGCTAATGTATATCTTCACAATAGTCATTAGCCCACTTGGTATTCTATTTTCTTGCCCAAAAAATCTTTTTTGGGGTCCAGCCCTGACATGGCTCCGTCCCTGATATATACTCCTTCAAAACAAGACCCATGACCAAAATTAATCTTGCTACAGGAGTAATATTACTCAGAACAATAAACATTACGATGCCGATGGGTGAATTCCTATATGCCTCGCCACCGTCTACGACGGGTTCCGATGAGGAAGAAGCATGGGTATGGGGATTGATCAAGGCAGAGGCACAACGAGACGCGGAGTTGGAGCCGGCACTGGCGAGCTACCTCTACTCAACTATACTTTCTCACTCCTCGCTAGAGCGATCACTTTCTTTCCACCTCGGTAACAAGCTTTGCTCCTCCACGCTCTTGTCGACACTGCTTTACGACCTGTTTCTCAACACTTTCTCCAACGATCCTTGTCTACGCTTCACGCCACGGTTGCTGACCTCACGCGCTGCTAGGTTCCGTGATCCTGCTTGTGTCTCTTTCTCTCACTGCCTCCTAAATTACAAAGGCTTCCTTTCTTGTCAGGTTAGAAATTATAATTAGATTATTTCATTTATTTATTTTGAATTTTACATGTATTGAAATTTGAACTATGATTATTTGTTAGATTTTGCCTGATGTATGTATTAGTTGGTCAGTAATACATAGACTATTTTGAGTTAGCCTCAAACTTAGCTTAGCTTCTCAAAATCCAGACAACGCCATCCCCACCCATCTCCTCCATCCCTCCTGCTCAAAACCCTACCAACGTCACTTGAAACAAACCCCAAATTCACCCCTTCTTCCAGTAAAATCCCCTCCTACTCCCATTCCAAACCCTTCTCTGTTTTTCAAAAATGAAGAACGATTCCCCATGTTAATACTCCTTCCATACTTACAGAGGTCGGCCTCCGCAACATCCGAACACGCTACCATACTCACCTCATGAGAATGCCCACCTCTACTGAACGAATGTACCAACGTCCGAAGGCTGGACTGCCATACCTCTCACTCTTTTGGAGAAAGGAATTCGATTTCCCCTTCACGCTTTCCTCGTCACCCTTTTAGGGGTTGTGAGTGTTGGATTTGCCCAATTAGTCCCTAACTCTTACATTCACATTCTTGTCTTCATCGCTCTCTGTCACGAGATAGGGATTACACCTACTCTCGACTTCTTTTTCTCTATCTACTGTTGGTAAGTCTAGAGAAAAGGCAAATTCTTATTTCTTACAATGGTTGCCATTTCCAATTCCGTGAGTGTCACTTGTATAAATAATGTAGTAATATTATGAAATATAATGTATCATAGCTTGTTTGTTCTTTTTAACTTTCATTTTATCGCACTAAAATTTGGACCGAATTACAACTACTGATTTCACACATATTTGAGTTTGCCTTTTTAGGGAAAAAGCTATTGAGTTTTGAGTTTAACATTTGTATATGAGAATCCTGCAATGGTGCAGGGAGAAGGGTATAGAAGAGGAGGGGAAGAGAGAAAGGAAAAGTAAGGAGGAGAAATATGACTTTTCTCTGTTTGGTGGAGAGATATCTTTAAATTTGTCCTTTTTTTTTCAAACTTGTGATAGGATGCTAGTGCAAGTTTTTGATATATGGCATCTAGACGGAAGAAGTAGAAAGTGCTAGAATTTTTTTAAAAAATATTTGCCAAATTTGAATTCATTGTGTGTGCACTAAACAACAGTTTTTAGATGTTAATATTCATTCGAATCATCTGACTTTAAGTATTCGAGACCATGGACAAATTAATACTATCTATTGTAGTATAGAGCATTAAAGAAATTATTAGAAAAAAAATACTCTAACTAACTTCTATGTAGTAAACCATTTATTAATCTTTAGAAACTGTAGGGAAGTTTATCTTCTCTTTTCTGAAGAGGAAATGCTTTGGCTTGGGCTGCATTAACAAGCTTTATCAAATCAAAATGCTATCCATTTATCATGAAAAGTGGTTTTAATTACGTTTTGAAATAGTATTTTATAATTATCTGAGTAAAAATTTTAATCATAGAAGAGAAGGAGAAAATAAGGGAGCATAGTGGCAAGAATTGGTATACGACATAAAATTCAGCTTCTCTTGTATTAAAGAGATTGTCTAGCTGTTTATGATTGAAGAGTTTGGACTAATAAGATGATGTTTTGGAATCAGGCACACCGAGTAGCTCACAAGCTCTGGACTCAGTCTCGACGACCACTTGCCCTCGCACTCCAATCTAGAATCTCTGATGTCTTTGCTGTTGATATACACCCAGCTGCCAAAATCGGAAAGGGCATACTGTTTGATCACGCTACTGGAGTTGTTGTTGGCGAGACTGCTGTCATTGGTAACAATGTATCAATCCTCCATCATGTGACTTTGGGTGGGACTGGCAAGTCCGGATGTGACCGCCACCCAAAGATCGGCGATGGAGTGCTGATTGGAGCTGGAGCGACTATATTGGGGAACGTGAAAATCGGGGAGGGGGCAAAGATAGGTGCTGGGTCAGTGGTTCTTATTGATGTGCCGCCAAGAACAACAGCAGTCGGGAATCCAGCGAGGCTGGTGGGAGGGAAGGATCGGCCATCACAACATGAAGACGTGCCAGGGGAATCTATGGATCATACGTCTTTCATCTCTGAGTGGTCTGACTATATTATCTAGTGTAAATGATATTTCTGGCATCATATGCCTCTGTATAATTGTATGGTGTTAAAGCTAGCTGGAGGAGTCTTACCTTGGCTTTAGTTCAGTATTAACTTCACTTATTAAGTCATGACCATCGATTAAGATCTCATCATTTATCATTCTTTTCACATTTTTTGGTGAAAATCAAGCCTAAAGAAATTCTTTGTAACAAAACATGCACAAAAACTAATATTTTTATGCTATTCCATCATTTGATTTACAAACATAACCTTAAAGAACCAACTAAACAAAGTCCAAATGCTCTTGAGAAACAAAACAAATAATTTGGGACCCATATCTAAAAATACAAGGTTTACTTAAAATTTTATTAGCAAATCCATTAAAAAGTTAGAAAAGAAGCAACATAAGAAGCAATTGCAAATTGAGTTTCAAGTTGCAGACAAGAGAGAGAGAGAGAGAGAGAGAGAGAGAGAGAGAGAATAACTATACTTAAAAGAAAGAGAGATATATTGTCATGGTCAATGTAGGTTAGAGGTTTTAATAATTTTAATGTAATTTTGTAATATTTTAATGATTTACCCATTTTGTCCTTAAAAAAGTTAAGTAACTGACTATTTCGATTGTTTTTAACTGGTTAAAAGTTGGGAAGGTGACAATTGTCTTAAAAATGATGTTTGGAGTGCAACTAGCACGTTAAATTTAGATAATTCTGCAACATTTTTTGTTATTTCACAATAAAAGTGTCATTGTAGATGTATAGAGGCGGTGAAAACCGTCATTTATAAAATCTATACTTAAGAACTTTTGTTACAAGTAAAAATAATATTTTTGTTCATGGATTTAACAATTTCTATATAAAATATAGGTGCAATTTGTATTCTGAGTCTAATTTTTATTCAAGCTTTAAGAGCAACAAATACAGTATTTTGTACTCTTTTTTAACTAGTTTAGAATGTTTTGAAACGTTTTTAGCGTCATGTTACATACATTCTTGTGAAAATCTAAATCTAAAAAGAATAAAAAACAAAACAAACACAAAATAAATAATAATAAAAAAAGTCAAAAAAGATGTTTGTCTAAGAGCATCTCCAACCGTAGTAGCAAAAAATCTTTTCAAATTGAAGTTTATTGATTTACGTGACAATTTGAAGACCATTATTTGTTATTTTCATATTTTGTCTTATTAGTCTCATTAATTTAATGAGTTATATATCAAACTCATTAAGCATAATAAATGTTTTTAATCTTTAATTATAAATTTGAAGATAGAGAATGAGGTTGCAGATTTGAAAAGTGGAACTAGATTCAGATTTGAAGACTGAAAATGAAGAGGCTGTTGAATATAATTTTTGAAACTGTTGGAGATGCTTGATATTTTTACTACTTCTCTTTAGCCCTTGTAAAGATATTAATTCATCTACTTAGCCAACACCAGTGCTCAAACTCAATAACTCAGCAATGGCATCTTTGGCATCAATCCATAGAGCTGGAATCCCAATTCTCTCTCCTGCTCATTTTGAACCTCGAATCCCAATACTGCCACAGTCTTCCTACATACCCACAAATCCTCGCTCTTTCAAACTTCTATGCACTTTCGCAGCACTCCCAAACAAAACTAGCCCCAGAATCTCTCGCCGTGACAATAGCCTCTCTAAACCCAATATCAAACGGAGACCTAAAGCCCCAGATGAAATTCTCCCTCCTACCTTAAACCCCGAGAGCCCTCCACCCAATGTCGATTTGATGAGTTTGTGCAGTGAAGGTAAAATTACAGAATCCCTTGAATTCATGTCTTAAGGTGTTAGTGCTGATCGCCCTACTTTCGAAATGCTCTTGGATTCATGTAAGAATTCCAAGTCGGTTGAACTGGGGAAGAAGGTCCATCAGTTCTTGATTCGACCACCTTTTAACGGTGATGTTGAAATGAGCCATAAATTGATTGAAATGTATGTGAAATGCGGGAGTATGCGAGATGCCCGCCGAATATTTGATAGAATGCGCGAGAGAAATATGTGGTTATGGCATTTGATGATATACGGGTATTCAAATAATGGGCAGGGTGATGGGTTGCTGTTGTTTGAGAAAATGAAGAAGGTTAGTTTGCGGCCCAATGCGGATACCTTTGTTGTAGTTTTATTGGCTTGTGCTAGTGCAGAAGCTGTCGAAGAAGGTTTATTACATTTTGTGTCTATGAAGAATGATTATGGAGTTGTTCCTGGGAATGAGCATTATCTAGGTGTGGTTGATGTTCTTGGAAAATCTGGTCATTTGAATGAAGCCATGGAGTTTGTAGAGAATATGCCAATTGAGCCCACAGCTGAAATTTGGGAGGCTTTGGTTAATCTTTCCCGAATGCATGGAGATATTGAGCTTGAAGATCGTGCTAAGGAATTGTTGGTCTCTTTGGATCCATCTACGGAAATAGCTGATAAACTCCCTATGCCTCTGGCAAAGAAGCATTCACCGTTGAATATGCTTGAAGGGAAGAATAGGGTTAGTGAATATCGGTGTACAAATCCATACAAAGGAGATGCTTATGAGAACACGAGATATGTGCTTCATGTATCATAGTGAGCGTTTGGCTATTGCGTATGGTTTGATTAGTACTCCAGCAAGGACAACTCTTAGGATCATCAAGAATTTGAGGATATGTGGTGATTGTCACAATGCCATAAAAATCATGTCGAAGATTGTTGGCAGGGAACTGATTGTTGGCGGTTCCATCATTTTAGAGATGGTAAATGCTCTTGTGGGGATTACTGGTAAAAGCTTTTATTTAATTGTCATTGTAAATTTTAACTACACTCGTGTATTTATATAGGAGATGAGATGAATTTTGTAGATGTCATGAACATCCTCAGATTGTAAATTATGTTTTTGATGAAATTCAAAAACTTTTTAGTAAACAATTAATTACTCAGCCTTGTCTACATTATACCTTGATCAATGTTCAATGCTCTAGGGTAATATTTTTATGATGATACCAGAATTTTTTATGTCATGAACATTAACCAGGTTGTACATAATGGTTGTTTTGGAATACAACTGGAAGAATTTAGTAGTTTGCAAGTGTAATGTTCAACAAGTTTTCTTTTTATTAGATTAGATTTTCACAGTTCAACAATTTAGTAGTTTTTTATGCACTATAGATGCTTTAAGAAACATCTTCCCACACATCATTACTCCATTTGCAAACTTCTGTTCAGACAGAGAACTATGGTTTCTTCTCCACTATACGAAATATCCAATTCCTTCTTACAGTCCTATAATTTAGATGAACTAGAAAATCTTCAACTTCTACATGCATCAAGGAAAAATAATCAGATAATCTAACTTGGATCAATTTATAGATCATCCTTTAGTGAGATACATTCTAAATTAACAAAAGACGACATTACTCATTCTTACGAAATAATATAATCCTTGATGGCATGGCACAGTATAGAGCTTTTACACAGCAATGACATATTTTATGTATTAGAAAGTTAACCAAGTCACAATGGAGAGAAAAATGAATTTTCATTGATTCCAAATTATCAATAACAATCAATATATCGATTTCCAACAACAATCATATGCAACAGTTTCCCAAACAAATTATTGTGGGCTTGCTTACCAATTAACATCTATAACCCTTGATCTGAAAGATCTATGTACCTATATTCTTCGTGGTGCTCTTTATTTATGTACACTGGGAGGGAATCTCCAAAGGTATGGAGGAGCCACCTGATAGGACATCTACACGACGACCTTTGCTACCTCAGTGCAGTGTATTTATTGGAAAAAATAGTAATCTACCTAATGGTTATGTTAAAGCTCAAAAGAATAGAAGAACCTCAGAGGTAGGAGAACCTCAACAATGATTGACACGGCAGGGAAAGCTCATATAACTGAGTAGAAAAATGATTACTCCGGAGTTGTAGTAAATAGTTAAGATTGCAAGGATGATGGTTGGTTGGTTGTTTGCTTCGTCACTACTTCTATGACAAGCTTCATCTCGGGATGGAACTCTTAAGGGATGCTTTCATGGTGTCATAAACAGTAAAGCCAATTGCAACTGAGGGTACAACCTGTAATAAGTGCATTGAAAATTTTAGATATGACGAACAAAAACAGCAAAATCAGCATTCAAACAACTATGTTAATCTCACCTTCAGGTAATTGATACTGAGCCCTGAAAATAATTGCTTCCATCCTTGCTTTTGTACTATCATAACAAGACTTTCCAGTGTGCCTTTCATGTCTGCACTGTTTGATGTCGAGAATTGCTGGACCTGTCAAGGTGCTTTTAATCACTCTTTTAACATTCTAAACTTTGAGTTGCACAAATAAATTCAAAATACTCTGTACTTGCAATTTAAGGCTACATGTTGAAATAGAATTGTATTTCGAAAAAGTAACTTCATCTTATATGTATAAATTTGAATATCTATTTGATGAAGAGAGAGAAACAATGACCGGAAATATTAAAAATAGTGAAACAAACAAAATACAATAGAATAACTTCCAAATTGAAGATGATTCAGTCAATGAACTATTAACTCTCATTATTAAGGGCAAAAACCTTCTCCAACTATAAGAAGAATTAGGTAGATCTTATCACCAGAAAAGTGAAAATTAAGCTGAAATCTATATATTTCTACAAAGTGATATCTAAGAATCCACTAAATGGTAGGGATGCGTTATTTGTTAACTCTTCCAAATGGGATTTAATTCTACCTGCATTTGCCGCCTAACGACATCAAGAGGATATGTGAAAGTTTGACCCAATACACCTGCTATGGATCCACATACAAGTTTCACCATGATACCCTTCTTATGTTCCTCTGGTACACGGCTTTTCATTTCCTCGTAGAAGTAAAATTTCAACCCCGAGTAAGGAAATATTCCGTAGAGTGATGGAGCTGACACGAGTGAATTTAAGTGTTAGATGAGAACACTGTAAAGGGATGTAAGCAGAATAAAGGAAACAGCAGAAGTATGACATACCCACACCACGGTACAGGCCTCTTATCCCTGCCCCTTTATAAGTCTTTGAAAAGCAATCCGGGAGGGAGACTGAGCACATGGCAAGGAACTGTCTGCTACCAGGGCAGGGTGGCAGCTGCTGAAGGTATAGAGGCAGAGGCAGTGGAAATTGGCTGCTACAACTGTTAATTATTCTGTTATACTAATTTATAATTAGTCTAAAACATACTCAGAATGCAAATGATAACAACTCTCAAGTATAACTTTCAACATTGCACTTTATTTAAGTTTTAAACAGAGAAAATTACTCTGTAAAATAAGTTGCAAAAAAAAAATTGATATTTCTATAAGTAAATTTGATAATTTTACAAGTTTTTCTTCGTATAAATAGTAAGTGGGGTCTACCCTCATGTGAGAGGGTGAGAGAGTACATTGGGAAACTAACCCCTTTCACTTGTGAAAATATCAATTCTAAAAAAAAAAAATTCAAAAAATGATGATGTTAATGTATAGTGGCAACTGCACTACAATAAATGTAATTAATACAAAAAAAAAATCTCAAAATAAGTGCAGAGCCAAATTAGTTCAACCTCTTTTCAACCTTTTCATAAACATAAAAATAGAAAAATGGAAAGATACAATTCAAGTTTCTTTTCTACTCTCCTCCATCAGGTAGCAGAAATTATTGAGAAACGGATGGAATATGAATGAGAAATTGACGGTTGGCTTTAAGAAAGCTTAATGGACATTAATGATGGAATTAATCCCATTTACTGATGATTAATTTCTTACTGGTATATGGCCGTTTCGAACTCAACTCTTTATATAATATTATCCTTCTCCCAAAAAAGAAAAATGGGAAATAGTGGGGAAAAAATAGTTTAAGCCTTCTTCTTTGTTCTTCCTTCTTGCTCGGTGATAATCTTTATACACACGGTAGAGTTTGCTTCAGAGCATTGTTGTATCCTGGGAGACAATTTGTCCTGTCACGACCAAATATTGTCTTAAGGAAACTGTTCTTACAGTCCTCAAAGCTGCAATCGTTTAGTCTGTTCAACGTCTATTGTATTAAGGTTAAATTTTTTTTAACCTTGATCCAAAGTGCATCAGGTCCAACTGTTTGGAGTGCTTCTTCCTATTGGAGGGTTAAGGTGTGTTGTCATAGTTGTCTCTCTTTTTTGCTGCTTTTACTTTTTCCTGTCAAATTTGTAAATGGAGCGTGAAGTATGTATATCCACAAAAAGAGCCCAATTTTCCATTTAATTTTGTTTCAAAAAAAGAGCCTCATTTCTATTGATTATAGTATAATATAACACAATATTCTCAAGTTTATCATTATAATTTTATTATCATGTCACCACTACTCTAGTGTGTCGATATATTTAATTATTGCTCACAAGAAAGGAAAAAAAGGAATAAGAGAGGGATGAAATAAAAGAGTTGTGAAAGCATGTGTTTTCGTAAGTTGTCACAGAACAATGAAGAGTAAAGAGAGGACTTCAATCCATGAGATAAATAAAGTTAAAGAGTAATGCTAGGGGTCTCAAACTTTTGTTCTCAAATGGGTCTCAAATGACATGGCATTGTCATAATTTATGACATAGCCAATCACATAAGATCTACCCAGCCAATGTTATGGTGACACATCATTTGAGACATTTTTTTGACCAAAAAATTTAAGACCACTAGCATCACTCATAAAGTTATTTCCCCGTAGATACGACTTGTGGGTATTGAACAAGTTTAGCACTCAAAAAATAAACAATATCAATCTTATGTTAAAGCAAGTAATTTTGTTGAATATCAAACTGGTAGCTACTGAAGTTTATCAATCATTATTTTCCAAAGAGAGAATTTACCATTCTCAATGGAATGATCAGGAGTCAACTGTCATGAGTATCATATGCCAAATGAGTTAAATCGGCCTTGACCCAGCGTTCACAAAAAAACATACATCAATGAGCTAATATCAGGTTGACTTTCAAAAACTGTACTGTCAAAAACATTCACTAACAGGAGTTCATATGATCTAGAATAATTACCTGCAATCACAGAGACCTTATTAACTGTGTATGCCATTAGTCAAATTATCCACCAGCTCATACAGTCAGCTTAGGTGGATGTGTACAAGTCATGCATACATAACATGTCAACTATGAGCAGTGGCATATTTCCCAGTAACGAGACTCCAAAGTCACATATCCATGTACCTCAAATAATCATGGTATCTCAATAAAATTTTGTTGCACTGCATTTCCAGCTGTTAGAGAATCAACAAAACTACTACTAAAATATCCATATTCTCGAGGAGGGAAAAATGCACAAATGTTGTTACAACTTCAGCACAATAACTGTTTTTAATCAAGTAATCGAAATATGAAGAGGAAGAGAAAACAGTTTAAAGCAAAACATAGACGACAAAACTTATGTAACAAGGCAGTGAGATGAAACTTTAATGCTTGTAAAAAAACAAACCTGCAATAAGATAATGGTAGTGAACTTGTTTGGGCTTTGAGTAGGGGAATATGAAGCCAGGGAACCTGCAAATAAGCATAGCAAATATTAGTAATGATCAAACTAGTTTAAATATTGCATCTTAGAGCTCATGATATATGACTCTTTTTTTTTTACCTTGTAGTTTATCACACTTCACTGATCCAGCATGTATAAATCTTCAATGAGGCCAAACATTCAACTGGGCATAAGAAAATATGGTCATTGTGAGTCCAATGGTTACATATGGAAATTGCTTCAAGTTAGGAACTTCTAGGCAGTCAATAATCCAAAAATTAGAAACTAGTCACCAACACAAATGTTACCTTACATCCCAAAGATGAAATCACCAATAGTCTTGGCATGGGCACACACCATTTTGAAAATGGTGGAAGCGGTTAATGTCACGAACAACTATCTCCTGATTAGTGATGTCTGATATGAGCTTCATATATTCATGACAATCTTCACACGTGCGAACATTCTTAAAGATTCTAATTGTTTTATTTGGGATGCTGTTTATCAAGGCAAATGCTACAGCCAATCTTTCACTATGATTATCGTGACTATCCGTTTTCTATCTGTCAGTTACATTATGCAGTACATCCTCTACATTAGGCATGTAGCCTACAGAACTAAGTTTGTCTCTTAGCTCCTCCAACTTTTGATAGACTTCCCAAATCCTTGGATGTGAAGCATCTTGAGACCTGAAAATGTGTATCTGAGCATCAACTTCGACCCAGCTACATCCGGTTTCCTTTTTAACACCTCGACCGGACATTAATGCCCTAACCTGAGAGGAATCATCCCACATCCCATTGGCTGCAAAAATATTGGATAATGATATATAGTTTGAGTCTATATCAGGTTTCATCTGAAAGAGTTTCTCTGCAGTTCTTTCACCAAGTTCTGCATTTCCGTGAACCTTACAAACACCGAGGACAGACTCCCAAATCAAAGCATTAGGAGTTAGATTCATCTGCTC
Source organism: Panax ginseng (assembly GCA_020205605.1). NCBI lineage: Eukaryota > Viridiplantae > Streptophyta > Magnoliopsida > Apiales > Araliaceae > Panax > Panax ginseng. The sequence goes on from CM035128.1 coordinate 161,593,707, forward strand.
AATGAAACTTTCAACCTCATCAAGTTTTCCTGTCCGACCAAGAATATCGACCATGCACGCATAATGCTCAATCGAAGGTGTAAGCCCATAAACTTCAGTCATTGAGTAGAAATGCTTCTTCCCTTCTTCAACCAAGTCCGTATGTCTGCACGCAGAAAGAATGCCTAAGAAAGTGACCCCATCAGGCGAGACACATTCATCTAACATATTCTTAAAAGCCTCAAGAGCTTTTCCTCTCTGCCCATGCCGTGAGTATTCACAAATGATTGTGTTCCATGACACCGTATCATGAGAGTCCATGCCTTTAAAGATAATCTCGGCCTCATCAATGCACCCACATTTTCCATACATATCAACAATTGCACTAGCAACAACCATATCATCAAAATTCCCAGACTTGATTGCCAATGAATGCAACTGTCGTCCGTTAACAAGACTGGCTATCCCGGAACATCCCCTCAAACAGCTGGCAACTGTAAATTCATTTGGCTTAAGACCTTCCTTAAGCATCTGATTGAAGTAGTGAATAGACTTCTCCCCTTGACTATTCTGTGCATAACATGTAATTACTGCGTTCCAAGTGTAGAGGTCCTTCTCATACAATTTATTAAATATCACTTCTACATCTTCCATACACCTGCACTTGGCATACATGTCAATAAGAGTGGTTCCTATGTAGTTATCACCGTCGAGGCTGTCTTTAACAATATGTGCGTGTACCTGCTTCCCAAAGTTGATATCTGAGAGGCTGGTACATAACCTTAGAGTGCTGACATAGGTGGACGTGTTGGGCATGAAACCTTCCACAAGCATCTGCTTGAAGATTGTTGTAGTCCCTGGATCACAAGTTTCCTTGTCACGGAATCCAGACAAAAGGCTATTCCATGATATAACATCCCAATGACTCGTTGCGTTGAAAACCTGGTAACCATCACGAAAAGATTCAAGCCCCATGTACATTGTGATTAATGCATTGCTGACCACATTATCAGATTCAAAACCATATTTGTATACACAAGCATGGATACTTTTACAATACAGTGGGCCACCCAGATTTGTGGCGGCATTAACAAGACTAGCCAGGGTAAACTGGTTAGGTGTCAAACCAGCATGCTTCATCGAACGGAACAGTACGGCTGCTTCTTGCTCTCTCCCCTGCTGAGTAAGGCAACCGATCATTGCGCTCCATGTCACAATGTCAGGACATTTTATCCTCAAAAATAAGTTAAGTGCATCATCTGCCAGCCCACACTTGGAGTACAAATCCACTAGACTACAACTTAGAAACTCCTCAGGTTCATGCCCAACTTTGATGGCAATAGAATGCAGGAGTTGGCCAGAGCCTAAATCCCCTGTGAGTGCACATCCCTTGAGAACATTGCACAAAGTAAACTTGTTAAACTTCATTTCAGTTTCTTTCATGCTGCAAAACAGTCTCAAAATCTCTTCTCCATCACCCAGCTGAGCATATCCATTAAGCAAAGCATTCCACAAAACAGCATTCCGCTTGAGCATGGAATAAAACACTTTTGCTGCATTTTCCATGTCACCACATTTTGCATAAAGATCAACAACAGCAGATCCAACATACATATCTGTAAAGACTCCATCTTTAATCACCTCCGCATGCAATTGTATCCCAAACTCCATATCTGCTTCCATTGAACAAGCTTTTAAGACGGTAGATAAAGTAAACTCATTTGGCCTAATACTTTCTTTCTGCATCTCACGCAACAAACTAGCAGCATCACCCCTATACCCTTCAGCTACAAATCCCGAAATAAGCGCTGTCCAAGACACAACATCTCGCTCAGGCATTTCATCAAGCACTCGACTTGCACATGCTAAACACCGGCACTTGGCGTAAAAATTAATCAATGAAACCCACAAATGAGAATCCAAAACTAACCCACTTCTGAAAATCTGACTATGAATTGCCTTTCCCTCCCTTATAGACCGACCTGAAGCACAATTGTGCAGCACCTCTGAAAACCATTTAAGCCACTGTTTTCTATCTAAAACCCCACCTCTCCCGATTCTAGTTGGCAAATTATGGTTATATAATCTTCTCGGTGTTTTTTTAAACCCTTCAGGAAACAAAGGGGTTTCGAAACCGTGGAAACCTTCAAATGGGTAATTGATTTCAGCAGTTCTTAAAACAGCGCAAGACGATGAACAACGAAAAACTGAAAGAAACATAGGGTTTAAATTTGTGCGCTTTTTTATAAGCATCATATGAGAAATGTGTAATGGGTAAAGGAATGACGAAAGAAGTGGTGAAGTTCGCATTCCATTCAAATGAGTCCGAACCGAAGCTTCATTCTGAATTATGAACCAACAAAAAATAAAAAAGAAAACTTTTTATATACATACTTCATTACGAACAGATAAACAGATCTATTTGTTGATAAAAAAGAAATTTTTTCATGGTAGAATTTGTTGTAGTGTTTGTTGATAAAATTGGGGGTTCTGCTTAAACCCTAACTTCAGAAATTTCATCGTCTTCGTCCTCTTCTTCTTTGGATTCAAGAACTGGACCGGATACAGAACAACTTGTTGCGTTTTGGGTTTCAACTTTGGAAGCCCACAGGAGTGGCGTTGGGGTTCGAAGACGCCGGAGAATCCCTCGTTTTTCGAGGCCGAGAACGACTCTATACGGCGTAGCTCCGGGAAGAAAGAGGGTTTTGTTTTTGTAGTGGGTTTTGAGGATTCGTTGTTGGTAAAGGAGGGAACTATGAAGCTACATGTACATGTACGAGTGTGGGGTTCAATATAATATATTTTTTAGGGATGTAATTTAGTAATTTCACGTCATAGAAATATATATATATATATATATATATATATATATATATATATATATATATACCGATTCTCTAACTAACTCATTCAGATTAATCGGATCAATCTTTAAGAACGGGACCAGTCTTTAGCGACGGATACTTGCATCATCGTCATAAAAATGATCTGATAATGACCAAATCAGATTCGAATCCTATATATATATATATATATATATATATATATATATATATATATATATTTAATAGTTTGACCTCATTGAATTTTTTTATATATTTATAATGTAATAAATTTTTTATGAACATAATTTAATAATTTAACCTCACTAAAATTATTTTCGCTTTGCCACCGAGTGTGTTGAGGTGTTCGCAGAACTGCTCTTGTGGATGCTTTTGCTTACAGACACTTTGGAAGTAGAAAAACTCTTTTACCCCTTTAATACATTTAACCAAAATATATAAATATATGCATTGTGATAAAGGGGCACTAAAAAATGTCATGTCATTTTTTTTTCTTTTCAACATCCACTAGGAAAAAAGTTGAAGGAATTTAATTTCAAAATAATAATTGAAAAAAATTTAAATGTTAATAACTAATATATTGTGATAATTTTAAAAATTAAAAATTTAGTGATCTAATAACCAAAACTTACCAAGGAAAATCATTAGTTTTGTCAACTATAATAGGAAAATCTTAACATGTATGGCTATTGGTGAAAACAGGTAAAATAATTTTGTTTCATCTTTTTATTATCTTGAGTTAGACTTGACAATATAGTTAGTTAACTGTTTGGTCAAACCATATTAATTGGAACCAAATGGGTTGGTTAATCATTTTTATTTATTCGGGTTGGTTAAAATTTAAACCCATATTTTTTAAAACAAATATAATTCTGAACCGATTAATTATTTTTCAACCCATATATTAGTATTACTATTACACACCAAATGCCGACATATCTCAACTAATGAGCGTCTCCCACATGGACGCACGCGTGCAAGGTGGCATCACCCGCGGTTAAAAAATTGTTGTGTTGCCTAACCTTTTTTTCCCATGTTGTTCCTCTTTACCTTATAAAATTGGTAATTTGATGCTTTATAAGTTTGATATGATAAATGGTAAAAATAATATATATATTTTAGACTTGTTGTTATGCTATTTGGGAAAATAAATTACTGCAAACATTTACTTGAGAAATCACTGATCGATACTGTATATTACATTAATAATATATAATTTGCAGACTATAAAGTGTAGAAATTAAAAATAAAAGTAAAAGCAACATGGTAAAAGTATAAAAACATTATCTTGTATGTTCTATAAATTAATATGTTCTTATTTTGGGTGATTAATGTTGTTATTATGTATATGGGTTTATATAAATTCTAGTATTCTAGTTATAAAAGAATTATACTAGTATTCTAGTTACAAAAAAATTATAAATATGTTTCAATATTTAAACGACATTCATAGAAGGTTAATACTAATTTTGAAAAATTATTTAAATATGGAAGGGTATTAATAATTTCAATTTAAAATTTTATTAGTATAGTTTTTTAGCATTTTATTATTTATATTAATAATTTTTATATCATATTATTACTTAATTAATTTAATTGTGACGGTCACAATTTTATTTTTCAAAAGTTATGTTTAAAAGTCAAAACATCTTAAAATGGTTAATAAGGTTAATATGTTTTTGAACCATAACCATATAGTTCCAACCTACACAACCCATATTAAAAATGATTAATATGAAGTTCTTAAATAGAGCCATAACCATATTTTGAAACCAAAACCAACTCATAACTATATTTTGCCAAGCCTACCCTGAGTTAGAAGTAGTGATTTAATCTCTCATATTTTGTAGCCGTCCATGTGCACATCTATCTTGTGTTTGTATATGGGGACTTTTTAAGTTTCATTTGATTAGGCTAATACTCTCTGAGTACTATAATAAGGTTGAAATAAGTCGAGTCTAATTTTGAGTCCGGAACAAATTTTGAATTAAATTTATCCAAATAATATCTTAAATCACTAATTCAATAGTATCTTCTTGGATTAAAAACTCACCCAAAAGTTCATGATTTGAACGTACTATTGTTAGTAAATTAATTTCTTATATACATACAAATTTTTCTCATATCTTTCTAATGTAGCACTAGAGTGTTACAAAGCTGTTGAAAGCCAATAGATGACTCACATGAAGAAAACAAATATGCTTTCCCAGCTACTTAAGATTTTAATTATAGTCTAGAGAAGATAAGTTATTACGATATATTATACCCTTCCTAAAGAAAGACTGACTATCATCTTGAAAGAATATATATATATATATATATATATATATATATATATATATATATATATATATATATAATATAATATAAAACAGAGCAGAGAAAGAAAAACATAAGTGTCCCATCCAAGTCCACGCCACCATTTGCATCTCTCATTCCTCCTCAAGTATTCAAATTTCAAACCCCTCTCTCTCTGTTTACACAAACAGAAGTCATTATCTTTGTACCCAGCCAACTCGATCCCTCTCTAAATCTCTTATCTCTCATACCCAGCCTTAATTCCAGCCCCAAATCTCTCATACCCAGCCCCTAATGTATGATCCAGAGCATAGAGAAAGTACCCATAATCAAATTGGGTTCACGGAGAGCTTGTTTTGTGCAAGAGAAGATGATGAGAGAGAAACAAAGCATCTCCAAGCCCTAGAGCAAGGAACAAACGAACAATCGCGTCTTCGTCTCTTCCAAATCGATCTCCTCGAGTACGACTCCATTGTCGTCGCTGTTAATGGCACCACCGGTGTCCTTGATCCCGAGGTCCTTTGTCCTTTTCTCTCCTCTACATATATGTATGTAGTTTTTACTCATTTTGGATTTGGTCATTTTGGATTGGTGGAGCAGTTTTGGGGGAGTCTGGGTGGGAATTTGGGAAGTGGGTCAATGTTGAATTCGCACACTTTGGTGTTGGATGAGGAGAAAGGGGAGCTCATGAAGGCTCCTGGGGGAGTGGAGAAGAAAGATGGGGTTTTGAGGTGAAAGATGTGGCGACTTTGAAGAGCCATAAAGTGAAAGGTGAGAGGAGGAGGAGAGAGAGGATCAATGCTCATCCGGATACGCTTTGTGGTCTTGTGCCATGTCGGCCGAAAGGTTATCTATATTTTTATATGATCAATTATTTTGGTAAATAAAAGCTGCTATTAGTACTATATATATGCTTAGATGATATTAGTAGTTGTTTAACTTCATGATCTCAAGTAATAATTTGTGAATGATTGACTTGTTCTTTGAATTCTTATAAATATTAGTTGCTTTTTCGTTATCCTCAAGAAATCGAGTTTTAAACAAGAAGTGACATTAGTTGGTTTTGAAAGTCTGAATTGAAGTTGTTGCTGCAGTTTCAATAGTTAGTATTATAAACTACTTATTTAATTATAAGTATTACTTAAACAAGAAGTATTATTTCAAAATTTTAAATAAATTTCTCAATGTCACTTTGATCAAACTCAAAGGTGACTCTTTTATCAGAATGGAAAGAGTATTGTGTAGATATATTATATATATGCTCTATGTTTAATAATTAGTGTTTCTGAATGATCTATTATTCCCAGCTGTTACTGGCCAGAGGACGTTGTTAAGAGTGAGGATTGCTAGACAGATGTGGAATACTGCAAGCAGAACGAGGTGAGGCACCATCTCTTCTTTATTGAGTTCAGATAATGTTGCCCAATTTATTGTGTTTAAGGAATAATGAATGTAATTAACAGTACCAAACATCTAATTAACTAGATAACATATAAACAGTTCCCTAACATACTCTCAATATTATAATGTAAAGAAATATATTGATTGGTACTACAAGAATCACTTTAATTTTGAGCTCTAATAATTCATAGCTCTATTTTTCATTATATGTTAGTTATGGTATCCAGCTTCTAAGACACTATTTGAGAATCTTTTCGGGAATTTGCTAAGGAAAAAGGTTTGGATGTGGTTGTGGTGAATCTTGGGGCTGTGATGGGTCCCTGTTCTTCTTCCAACTATTAATGCAAGCATGTTAATGATCCTTCGACTTCTCCGTGGTAACTTCTAGAATCTAGAAAAACTTACTTGCATAATTTTCTTGAATTACATTCATATGTAAAGCCTTGTTGATTTGAGTACATCTATATTAGTATGAAAGAGATCACAAGGTAGCATAGCTATATATGTAAAGCGTTATCTTCTCTACAATTTCTTTTGAGTGCACACCTAAAACCCAGGAGCAAAGAAAAGGTGAGTTGGGAGGGAAGAGGTATACAGAACCTATTAAATTATAACAATGATTAAATTAGTTCAACTAATTCACATGAGTGTTTTTAATGTTCACAAAAGATCCAATAGATCTATGTGGTGATATAATTTCAAATGTGATGTGGTTAGTCCATACAAACCTCTTCATTGGGAAGTTGTCTAAACAATTTTGTGTCATTATTTGTAACACAATAAGATAGTTTATTTATTCTTCTCTCAAACTGGTCTATAATCCAAATTCTCGCTATGTGAATGAGGCCCAATAGAATATGAATTAGACCTAAAGCTTAGGTTCTCTTTACATTGAAACTTCATCATCCAACGGTTAGTAATATATCTCTCCCCCCCAATTCAACTTATCGGGCATGCTTGTAATTGTTCAGTAAAATTAGAGTTTGATTTACACCATGATATTCACAGCAGGTAAAGTAACATTCCCACATGATTGATGGCTACATTGTGAAGATTTTATAAATGTAGCAGTATTTCGTGTTTGATAATATGATCTAATTAAAGAAGAGTAGAGATGCTATTGACCCTAAAGAGGAATTTTTTTCTGGCTCCAAACTAGATTAATACCGTATAATTTTAGTGATCCCAGACTGCACATCTAAATGAATATTTCTCAAATGAATTTTGGGGTTTTTCAGCATTATGTTTTCAACAGGCAATACATCCAAGGCTGCACAATGAATCACCTATAAACAATTTCACTAGTGCACAACATCAGATCAGTGTTCAGGTCATATCTCTTACATTTTCCTTTGGCTTCTACTTTAAACCAAGTGTTTTATTAGATCTTATTTACTCAAAGATCATTTCATCTTCGTCTTTAGTTAAGAAAATTTATCATGACAAAGTAAAATAATGTCGTGCTTTCATCCGACTTTACAGACAAAATTCAAATGAAGGTCATTGTAATGCTTCTCAACCACATTCGAGTGCACGCCCACCCAAACCACGTAGAAAAGTATCAATAAAAAGAGCATATGTCTCTGACCGTGTAAGTGTGTCATATACGACATATACTTAATATGGTATGAATATAACTTTCAAGTTTTGCGATCTCATAATATTTGTTGTAGAATGATTGTCATGCAATTCTTATAGTGTTCAAAATCTGGACTTATTTCAATTTGATTTCATCACTCCCTTGCCTGGATTCTTTTAGTTTCAACTGGCTGCTTGTTTCTTTAGCTTCGCAGACTGAGGATTTTTAAAAGGCTTAATGTATTGCAGGAATTGCTTCCACAATCGAAAGAGGTGACATACACTTTCTATTTTTAAATTACAACTTGACAAGATAGAGGTGACATGCATGTGAAGTGTATATCTCATCCTTACTCCAGTAGACATGTAATTTTTTGTTGCACATTTAAATTAGCGGATTCAACATTGGAATAATCTCTGCTGGTGACTTAGCCTTCAGCTAATGTCACTAGGAAAAATGGAGATATACCAAGTTTAGCTAAGAAAATGCTTTAAACTTTTGAGTAGTGTTGTGTCTCATTAAAAGGAAAAAAACTTTTTTTAGTAATATAGTGGCTCAAGGTATAGATTCTATAACAACAGAAACTGTAATCCTGATTGTAGATACGACAATGTACTCATCAGAAAAAGAGTAAAAAAGAATAGCGCATTGTACAACTGGTTGTACCTTTTTAAATGTCACAAACTTTGGCTAATGCATAACAGGTACTCATTTTATTTTTCTAAGATCATCTTGTTGATTGCTAAATCCCATTTCTAACATCCAGACAACGATGTTACATTGGAACCTCTGTCTTAAGGTATATAGATCTTAGAAACAAAAAATAATCAGTTTTGGTTTGAATGACCATGCCATGGTTTTTCTTAGAAATTGATTGCTAAATCCCAGTTCTAACATCCAGACAACGATGTTACATTGGAACCTCTGTCTTAAGGTATATAGTTCTTAGAAGCAAAAAATAATCAGTTTTGGTTTGAATGACCATGCCATGGTTTTCTTGAATTATTTATGACATATTGAGTTTACTAGACTTGATATCTCAGATTACAAAAATCTGCATGATACCAAACTTTTTTCTTCTCGATGTCTTTGATTAGAATATCAAAATGTTGGATCTCTGCATAGGTGATAAAGCAATCAGTATTAGATGATATAATTGATCTTATAAAGTACCTACAAAGCAAATTAAGGTAGGCTTTCATCATAATGTTATTTGTTACATGATACTCATTATAGAAATTGATAAAGATTTGTCAACTAACAAATGCTTTTGATCCTTTTTAACTTATTGGATTTGGGTCTTCCTGTAGTGGAACTTGTCATATACTTCTTCGGTTGTGTGAAAGCTTCCCAGTAAATGTTATAGTAATTCCTTTATTAGATCTATTTTGATTCTATGTTTATATGTCCATCACATAATAGTTTAATTAGTTATCCAGCACTCTATTCATGTCTCTAAATCCCATCTACTAAGTTTAAGAAAAATTATACCCTGTAGGATTTAAGTCGAAATAGATTGGGCGGTGAACCAACTTCTGATCCTGTCACAGTTATCGTGGAATGGAACAACATCAGATTTATTGTACTAATTATATCAAGAACATATCTCGGTTGCAAGATATAGGATCAATTTTGACTCTTTGAAGTCAACTTTAAGATATTATTGAAATTGATATGAATGGATTTAATCTTGGACAATAAAATTAAGATAATTTCAAACTAATTATTTTTTATTATTTTCAAGAATTAAATGAATCTCATAATATTTGAATTTTAAAATTTCTCAAAAATTGCCTTTGAAAAGTTAAACATCTATAAAACTTCATCATCTAACGGTTAGTAATATATCTTTCATCCCCCAAAAAAAAATCAACACATCGGGCATGCTTGCAATTGTTCAGCAAAATTAGAGTTTGAGGAGAGAGAGAGAGAGGAACCTTGAAAGGAGAAGTAAGGCTACGAAAGAAACTAAGGACAACAATAACCATCTTCAGCTCTCTCATCTCTCAGTTCCCTCTTCTCCACTCTTTTCCACCCGTTCCATTTTCCTTTCTTCATTAACTGTTAAGCTCTAACACACCCGAAAGGGTTACTAAACTTCATCAATTTCGATAAAAGCTCAACAATTTCGTCAAAGAAGAAATGTAATGCTCAACAACATCAACAGTAAATCTAAGCTTTAAAGGTAAGTTAAGTGTTGTAATTAGATGTGTTTTAATTGAGAGTGAGTATGAAGGGATGTTGTGATTGTTGTGTGGAGTAATAAGGGTAGTAAAATCTGGGCTAAACCATAACTAAATACTTATGAGTTCTTTCCTAAAAAGAAATGCACATGTTATGTTCGATAAATTGCCTCTAAAAGGCTGTCAAGTATAAAAAGGGAGAGTTGGTCAAGATTGTAAAGGGAGAAGTCTTCATATATGTTAGATGATGTACATGGAGTAATTTATGTAAGCCCAATGAGGGTTGGAACCTATTTTGGAAGAAATGATATATTAAGGTACTGTTAAAAAAACTGCCTTGACAAGTGGGTTGTAAACTAACCTGTACCAAGCTAAAGCTAAATTTTCATAGAAATTGAGTACTTGATATATTATCTTTTGCTATATGATTTCTTTTGTTTGCAATTGGGTAAATTTATTATCTTGGTAATACTTTTTTGCTTTACTCGCAAAGTGCCTGGTCCTCAAATTAAAGAATTATATTCATTGACAATCTTTACTAATATATCAGTTATTCCAACCTACAATTACGATTTGCAGTTTTGCTATGCAAAATTACATAGTTGCAATGGTCGGATGAAACAGAATGCAACAGTTGCACACAGTGAAAGTATACTAATTCGTCTACATAGTGTACTATAAATTATCCTTGATAAGGTTAGATTCATTGCTTCGTTGATGTAATTTTGGCCCTAGGGTGAAGCCATGTTTATTATAAGTTTTGGCGTGTGATATATTTCCACTCTCATTATAAGTTTTCATCAATCAAACTCTGTAAGCTGTATGATCATATATTTTCAGGTATTTTCATGTATACATTGAAGGATACTTGGTGTAAGCTGTAAAGATACTTGATATATTTTCAGGTATTTTCATTTTCCACGTGTGTATATTTTTTGTGTTCCGTCTTTTGTAAAGTTAACTAATTATACATGGTTATGATGATTTTGGGTATGGAATGATGGTTGTTTTGGTGGTTTGAATATGTATACCTGAAAATGATGATTTTGAATATTATGATTTTGGGTATGGAATGATGATTGTAAGTTTTGTAGACAGGTTTAGATTTTTCTGGATATCTATTTTTAGAGGAAACTCTGTCGAAATTTATTGAAATTAGTAGCAACTAGCTTGATGTTTTGGTGGTTAGATATGTGTTGATGATTGAGTATGTATTAATTATTGTGGTTGTATGGTGAATTATGATAATTTTTATGTCTGATTGGAAGTTATTATAAGTTGCAAAGAGTCTTTAGGTAATGTATTACTTTTTGAATTTTAATCTAATTTTTCGTTTCGTCGTGCCTTCAGGCACGAGCAATCCTACAATCTGTTACATTAGCAAGTTGTAAAATTGACGATATAAGTTAACCATTAGTCATTCGTCACTTTATTTGTTTGACCTCTCCCTCTTTTATTTGTCTTGGTTCATCATTTTTAAAATTCGTTGCTGAGCTAATCCTAAATTTATATAACGACCTGCAATCATTTTTTATATCAAGTTAAGGGTCTGCGAAACTGTGTACCTATCTACGTGCGACAAAAAAAGGAGTTGTTATAACAAGCAAACAATAATGTTTACTTGTCAAGTTACTATTTAAAAAGTTACAATCAATTAAAAAGGCTTATAAATAATAAAAAATAAATCTTAAAATGTAGTTAAACTTAGTTTAAATTTATGAGAATTTGACTATTAAAGTTGGATATTCTTTATTTATTCATTGAAATTTGTCTTCATAATAATTTTCATTTAAATGCTTTGTGGAGTATCAGGTGCAAGTGCGGGTGTGTTAAGAATTAATTTAGGCTTTTAGTTTAGTGTGTGTTCATATTCAGTGCTTCATTTTTTTGTATTCATAATTTATTTTTATTTTTTTTTGAATTATACAGTGCCTTCAGGCACGGGTTATCGCTAGTATATATATATATATATAGAGTCTGGATCTTAAGCTCACCATTTATCCAACTCACCCGAGCTTACCCCCTCTTTAGCGATGGATCCGGCGACGATTCGGTCATACAACCGTCGTTTATACTTGTAGCGATGCTATATGTTGTCCGTCGCTAAAAGTATAGATGACGGTTGTATGACCAAACCGTCGTCGGGTCCATCGCTAAAGAGGGGGTGAGCTTGAGTGAGTTGGATAAGGGGTGAGCTTAAGATCCGGACCGTATATATATATATATATATATATATATATATATATATATATATATTATCAAAACAGATAAAATTTACAACATACTGAGTTATTATCCGAGACAAATCCCGAGTCCTCCAAATAAGGTCTTAAACTACCTGCCCAAAATCCGGAGTCCTCTAAATAAGGTCTTAAACCAATTAAGGTCATCTAAGACTCACCCAAAAAGTCATGACTTGAAAATACTATTGATAGTAACTTAATTATTTATACATAGACAAATTTTTCTTATATCTTTCGATGTGGGACTGTAGTGTTACAATTGTCCCCCTCAACACAAAAATGAAGAGTGACGACAGGCATATATTTTCTTTTTAATTTTTCTATTCTTCTAATATATAATAAAAGAATCGGAGTTTTTCAACAATTTATAAATCATGCATTCATAAAATGAAAACTGAGTGAAAGAATATATCAAACTTCCAATCTTGATCTGTTTCCCCTTTTTCACCAGCAAAAAGAATGATACAAAATTTTGGTGTTTTTTTATTTCTGAGACTATATATAAAGGTGCAATATAAAATGCGTGTAGGTTTACTTGAAAGTGGGAGAATTAATATATATATATATATATATATATATATATATAATGTTGCATGCCATCGATGCATATTATACAGATGTTTCTTAGGGAGATCCTCCTTACTTTTTCCCTTCATTTGAAGTCGCCATTTGTGCTCTCACCGGAGAAGCTTCCTACTTAACCTTCTTACATTGCTTGATGAAGTACAACAATAGGACCTTTCTAGAAGCAAAAGATTGCCCTCGCTTTGTCTCAATTACATCCTTCTACAATTGTTCTTTTAGACCATATGTAGATCAATGTATATTATAGTCTAGTTCATGAAATTGTCACCTTCCAACATCCGGAGCACTTATGAAGAAAATCGTAAATGTAAGACCCCAACTTATTATAAATAAAATCAAATTTCCTCTATTTATTATTTTGAAATAGTAAGGGTTGATTTGATTAATGTGGTTAGTTATGGGTAAAATGCGCAAATATTTCAAATATGCAAGTGGTTATAAAATATTCATTTTTATCGGAGAATATTCGTTTGGTCGTGGAATATTCTTATTGTCGGGGAATATTCATACGACGGCGCAGCCTTGTCTGGGCCCCATAATGAAAAGCAATTGGATGAAGAAAACGACAAGTATAAGTTGTTTATAAATAACGGCGTAGTTGTTACCAATTATCTTGTTGGAATATACGGTGGTTAAAACACAAGAAGTATACCAGTATTGCATCAATTATTGATTCTTACGTAGGAAGGCATTACTCAATAATTGTTATAGTAGTTACTGTTCAATATTTTATTTTATTGATTCAATAATTGCTACATTGATATTTTATATTATTGTTGTTTCAATAATTGTCACTACACAGTATTTTCATTATCAGATCAATAATTCATATTATTTGAATAATATTATTAGATAACATTATTGGCAATGTCTAGAAAGTTCTGTCTAAGGAGAGGTTTGGTCACCTAATTGCGCGCCAATAAGGAGAAATCCTTATTGGAAAGCCACCTCTTTCCTGAGAACGGCCTGGTTGCCAGTATTGTGATTCTGTAATATTATTTGTGAATAATTAATTATTGATTTATATGATAAGGAACATATTCATTTTATGTAGATATAGATGGAGAAAATTTTAAAGTGACAATTGTTGAAAAATTGATATTTTATCTTTTCTGATAAATAATTTATTTAAATATATTATTATATTTTAATAATATAATAATGATGATATTTTTACAATGAATGTGGGATATATGAGTATATGAGGAGGAGGAGTATTTTTGTTACTAAAAATATTTAAAACATGTTAAACATGTTTGTGGACCCCATTTCTTGACTGAAATTTGATTATAGCCTGTAAAATCGCTTATTTATGGATTTCGGCCAATTTCTGCTTAGAATTTGGAAAAACTTTCTTCTGAAAAGTTGTAGATAATGGAATTTCCTATGGAAAAGACATAAAATTTGAATTTTTCTGACAAAAGGACTATTTATTATGAATTATTGAAGTTCCGAAATAATTGATTTTTGGAAGTTTTAATTATTTATTTTATGAAAAATGTTTTTCTTACTTTTTCTAGACGGTGGGCATGTGGGAAATCTGATTTCAAAGGATGGGTAAGAATTTTGTTATTAATAATAATATTTTATTAAATTTTTTGCTTTGGTGTTGTTTCAGCACTTTATTAATATATGTACTCTGACTTAGGCCAAGCATTTTCCTCGATCTATCTCGATAGATCTTGATACCTAAAATGTAGGTTGATCGCCTAAATCTTTCATGGAGAAACATTTTCCTAACCATGTTTTTCTTGCTCAGAATGAAGGAATGTCATTCCCAATAATTAATATGTCGTCAACATATAATATCAGGAATACAATATGACTCCCACTAACCTTCTTATATACACAAGGTTCATCTTCATTTTTAATAAAACCAAACTCTTTGACTACTTCATCAAATTGAAGATTCCAACTCTGAGAGGCTTGCTTCAATCCATAAATGGAATGTTGTAGCTTACATACCTTTCCAGCATCCTTTGGATTGACAAATCCCTCAGGTTGTGTCATGTACACATCCTCAAGGAGATTTTCGTTAAGGAAAGCAGTTTTGACATCCATCTGCCAGATTTCGTAATCGTAAAAGGCTGCAATAGCAAGTAAGATCCTGATGGATTTAACCATTGCCACTGGAGAGAAGGTTTCATCATAGTCAACACCTTGAACTTGTTTGTAACCTTTTGCTACTAGTCTACCTTTGTAGGTTTGTACATTACCATCCATGTCGGTTTTCTTCTTGAAAACCCACTTGCACCCGATTGGTTTTACCCCTTCGGGTGGATCAACCAAAGTCCATACTTGGTTAGTATACATGGAGTCCATTTCAGATCTCATGGCTTCAAGCCATCTCTTAGAATCTGGTCCATTTATAGCTTCTTGGTAGGAAGCAGGCTCATCCTGAACTATGAGCATCACATCGCCATTTTGAGTCACAAGATATCCATAATATCTCTCGGGCTCTTGGCGTGTCCTACTAGATCTACGAATTCCTTGTGTAATTTGAGCAGGTTCACTTTCCACAACATCTTGTGGTTCCTGCTCACGTTCCAACTCAGGTTCAATGATATTCTGTGGTTCTCGAATTTATTATAAAATTATATTATAAAATTATATTATAAAATTATAAACAGTGAGCGGCATCTAGTAATGCATCACTGCTACCCAAGTAATAATAAGATCGATGATTCGATGCAACCTTTTCGTGACCAATGTTTCAATGTAATTTAATCCTTTTAACCTTAATATCCTAGATTAAACTCGAGTCATGGAATGTGTCATACTCTTCAAAATTTAATTTGAGTTTTCATGATCAATGAGTAGACTATATGAAACAAATTACTATTTGAGCATGGCCATGCATTTCATAGTCCTACTCAATCAAGAGGCCTATGGATATCATCCCTAATATATAGGAGGGTTAAATTCCTTCTAGATCACTCATATTCCTCACACGATTCATGATGTACCCAATAATCACCTTTATAGTCCACCCTATTAAAGGTTACATTTGATGATATCAAAGTACATAAATTCCCGTGTAGTAATATAGTGATTTCAGGTCGGAGGACCATTACATCATTGTCAATATGAGAATTTCTAATGGCACTTCGCATAATGCTCCACATAGAATTCTCATGGTGGGTCTGTCCAGTGCATCGTTCTCTAACATGTACCTATGCATTGACTTAATATCTTATATATTTATGACCAATGAGATTGGGTCATCTGTCAATCCACATACTAGTCTCAATGCATCAATGTTGTCCCATCAACAATGATACTCGACTAGGGACATTTAAGAACAATGATAGTAATTATAATTATATAATCTCATGTTCAAGTCACATACTTGAAACTATATAATTTGTATCACTATTCTAAGGAATTTTATTATGTTAACAATTATATTACGCAATAAATAAAACCATAATAAAATCATTTATTTATTCAATCAAATATAATATCAAAATGTTAAGCAATTATATCAAATAATTGGCCTCAGAGGCATAAACACTAACAGCTCTCCCACTTGCACTAGAGCCAATCACTCATGTATCTAATACCCATGGAACTAGTGTGACCTTTCGCTTCCTCACGCGACAAAGCCTTGGTCAATGGATCGCAACATTATCATTTGTTGGCACTCTTCCTATATGTACATCTCCTCTATCAATGATTTCACGGATGAGATGGTACCTTTAAGTATATGCTTAGATCGTTGGTGAGATCTCGGGTTCCTTAGCTTTGTGCAATGGCTCCATTTTTATCACAAGATAGCTTAACCGGATCAACAATAGTTGGAACAACACCTAGTTCGATGATGAACTTTTAATCCATACTGACCTCCTTGGCGCATTAGAAGTAAAGAATATACTCACCTCACCGTTGTAGAATCAATTTTACTTCTCTGCTTGAACACTTCCAACTAACAGCACCACCATTAAGGCAAAATACAAAACCTGACTGAGACTTATAATCATCATTATCAGTCTGAAAACTAGCATCTATGTAACCCTTTACTGCTAGTTCGTCTTCACCTCCATATACCAAGAATGAATCCTTAGTCCTTTTTAGGTACTTGAGGATATTCTTGACTGCTGTCTAGTGACCTTCACCTGGATTCGACTGGTATCTGCTCGTCATGCTCAAAGCATACGAGACATCCGGACGAGTACATATCATTGCATACATGATAGATCCAATTGCCAAAGCATAAAGGATCTTTCTCATACGCTCCTCATCATCTTGTGATTTAAGACATTGGGCCTTAGAGATCTTTACACTATGAGTCATGAGTAAGTGTCCTCTTTTTGCCTCTTGCATGCTGAACCGTTTCATCACTTTATCAATATATGTACTCTGACTTAGGCCGATCATTTTTCTCGATCTATCTCGATAGATCTTGATACCTAAAATGTAGGCTGCATCGCCTAAATCTTTCATGGAGAAACATTTTTCTAACCATGTTTTTACAGCCTGTAATGAAGGAATGTTATTCCCAATAATTAATATGTCGTCAACATATAATATCAGGAATACAATGTGACTCCCACTAACCTTCTTATATACACAAGGTTCATCTTCATTTTTAATAAAGCCAAACTCTTTGAGTGCTTCATCAAATCGAAGATTCCAACTCCGAGAGGCTTGCTTCAATCCATAAATGGATCGTTGCAGCTTATATACCTTTCCAGCGTCCTTTGGAGTGATAAAACCCTCAGGTTGTGTCATGTACACATCCTCAAGGAGATTTCCATTAAGGAAAATAGTTTTGACATCCATCTGCCAGATTTCGTAATCATAAAAAGCTGCAATAGCAAGTAAAATCCTGATGGATTTAACCATTGCCACTGGAGAGAAGGTTTCATCATAGTCAACACCTTGAACTTGTTTGAAACCTTTTGCTACCAGTCGGCCTTTATAGGTTTGTACATTACCATCCATGTCGGTTTTCTTCTTGAAAACCCACTTGCACCCTAATTGTTTTACCCCTTCGGGTGGATCAACCAAAATCCATACTTGGTTAGTATGCATGGAGTCCATTTCAGATCTCATGGCTTCAAGCCATCTCTCAGAATCTGGTCCATTCATAGCTTCTTGGTAGGAAGCAGGCTCATCTTGATCTATGAGCATCACATCACCGTTTTGAGTCACAAGATATCCATAATATCTCTCGGGCTCTTGGCGTGTCCTACCAGATCTATGAATTCCTTGTATAATTTGAGCAGGTTCACTTTCCATAACATCTTGTGGTTCCTGCTCACGTTCCAACTCAGGTTCAATGATATTCTGTGGTTCTCGAATTTCTTGAGTTCTACTTTCCTCCCACTGTTTCCTTTAGAGACAAATTCTCTTTCTAGAAAAATACCAGTTTGAGCAACAAACACTTTGTTCTCAGAAGGGTTGTAGAAATAATACCCTTTTGTTTCCTTTGGGTATCCCACAAAATTACATTTGTCAGATTTGGGTCCGAGCTTGTCAGAATCCAGACGTTTTACAAACGCCTCGCAACCCCAAATTTTCATGAACGACATACTAGGACGTTTCCCAGTCCACATCTCATATGGTGTCTTCTGAACCGTCTTTGTAGGAACACGGTTAAGTGTGAATGCAGCTGTTTATAGGGCATGACCCCAGAAGCTTATTAGAAGATCTGCATGACTCATCATTGATCGTACCATGTCCAACAAGGTTTGATTCCTCCTCTCAGACACACCATTCCATTGTGGTGTTCCAGGTGGAGTGAGCTGTGATATAATACCACACTCCTTTAGAAGGTCATCAAAGTCTTGGCTTAAGTATTCACCTCCTCGATCGGATCGAAGGGCTTTTATGCTTTTGCCAAATTGGTTTTGAACTTCATTCTTGAATTCTTTGAACTTTTCAAAGGATTCGGATTTGTATCTCATAAGATACATATATCCATATCTCATCAAGTCGTCAATAAATGTAATGAAGTAATAAAACCTACCTCTCGCTAATCTAACTCATGGGTCCACATACATCACTATGTATAAGTCCCAATATATAGCTAGCCCGTTCACTATATCCAGTGAAAGGGGCTTTAGTCATCTTGCCTAATAAATAAGATTCACATTTTTCATATGATTCAAAATCAAATGAATCCAAAAATCCATCTTTATGGAGTTTTGATATCGTTTCTCATTTATATGGCCCAAACGACGATGTTGAGAGATATGTCGGATTTGAATCATTTGATTTAAATCGTTTTGTATTTATGTTATAGATAGGCATTTCCAAATCAAGAATATAAAGACCATTAAACAATTGTGCAACACCATAACATATATCATTTAAGTAAAACGAACAACGATTGTTCTTTATTATAAATGAAAAACCTTTCTTGTCTAAACAAGAAACAGAAATAATGTTTTTGCTTATAGCAGGCACAAAATAACAATCTTCTAATTCTAAAACTAGCCCAGAGGGCAAAGATAAATGATAAGTTCCTACGGCCAGTGCAGCAACTCTTGCTCCATTCCCAACACGTAGGTCAACCTCTCCTTTTGCCAAAGTCCTACTCCTTCGGAGTTCCTGAACATTAACACAAATGTGAGAACCACATCTAGTATCTAATACCCATGATGTAGAAGTAGACAAGTTGACTTCTATAACATATATACCTGAATCAGAAGTCCCACTTCCTTTCTTTTTCTTCACTTTTTCCAAATAAGCAAGACAATTCCTCTTCTAGTGTCCAGGTTTTCCACAAAAGTGACAATCACCTTCTTTAGCCACCCCACCTTTATGTTTTAAAGCCTGTTTGGTTTTGGATTTAGGTTTGGCACCAGAATTAGATCCTATCTTCTTCTTGCCTTTCCATTTTGCCTTAGCATTCCCCTTTTGCACCATCATTATGGGAGCGGGTCCTGCCTTTTTCATGTTGTTCTCGGCAGTTCTTAACATGCTCAACAACTCAGTAAGGGGTTTCGCAATTTCAGTCATAAGATAATTCATGACAAATTGAGAATAGCTGCTGTTCAGGGATTGCAAAACAAGATCTGTTTGGGCCTCCGGAGTGATTGGAAAACCCAACCTATCAAGGTACTCAATATACCCAATCATTTTCAGCACATGTGGACCAACTGGATCACGTTCACCCATTATGCAGTGATACAATGCCTTACTTATATCATACCTCTCTTGTCGAGCATGCCCTTCGAACAATTTCTTGAGATGCTCGATTATCTCATAAGCATCCATCAACTCATGTTGCTTCTGAAGCTCAGCGTTCATGGTTGCTAGCATGAGACAACTCACGTCCAGAGCATTATCTTGATGCTTCTTGTAAGCATTATGTTCCGCACGTGATGCAGTATCAGCTGGTGTTGCAGGAGTGGGCTTTTCAATGACATATAGCTTGCGCTCTTGTTTGAGGACAATCCTCAAGTTCCTATGCCAGTCAAGGAAATTAATTCCACTTAGCTTGTCCTTCTCAAGGACTGATCGTAGTGAAAGACTACTTGTATTGTTGTTGTTTGCCATTGATATCTATAATTTATAAGTGCAAAAAAAATAATTAGTCAAGTTGCAGAGTTGATATTATGTAATTGATAATAGTACATTCAAAATATACTTCCCACTATTTTATTCAAATTAATAACCCTCACCATTAATTCGGAAAGCATTTTTCAATTAAATCTTTCTAGTGAGCCAAGATCCATATTTCATTATGCCCTAAGTTAGCTTTGGCTAATCTCTTAATTTATAATTATTTAGGTAGACAACCCTTTTGTCAATTATATCATATATAACTCCTGGATAGTTTGGTAAACAACAATTGTTTCTAGTCCATCTAATGGTACCTACCAAACTCTATGCCTCTAAGTCCACAATCCTATTGAGATAACTTAGTTAAGTCGAGCCCAATGATTTTAACAGTTTGGATATCACAATTATCCTATCGCATCTTACCTAGATAAATAGGGTACTTTGCTTTGGCAAACCTACATCTATTGATCAAGGTCTTGATGAGTGTTATTCATTGGAAGGCATCTGATTTAGACTTAATAATTTAATGAGGGATTTTATAAATAAATTTAGATCTCACCAATTCTTAATCTTATTAAGCATGCACATTATTTATCATATCATATCACATACAAGCATAAATAAAGTGCGAAATTAAACGTGTCACAGTTATGGCCCCATAACTGTGCACCATGCATATCACAATAAGCATATAACAATTTATATAAAATTAAAGAAAAATATATATAACAAATTGGGGTCACGACCATCGTGCGCTACGACGGGGGGGGGGGGGTCTCCCCACAGTGGTGGTCCCGGTGACCGATCACCGCGTGGGTGGTCTTCTTTGAGTGGTCGTGGCGGGAGTGGTTTCAAAAATACCGAAAAAATTTTCGAACTACAATCTGTATTGCAGAATTTTTCCAAATGATTCTCTGAAACAGTTTCAGAATCACGTATTTTAATCCACCCGGTATACTTATAATAACAATATACCTAGTTCATATCATATGTGTCCAGTTTCAATTAATCATATTAAATCAAATTTTCAGGTCTGTAATCCAATTAGAACATAATTTGTATACTGTTATTACGCCATACAATTAACAGAACTTCGTATACATGCATATCTTCTACTGATATTTATAATACCAGATTATGTCGATTACAGAATATCATATACTCAATTAATAGAACATCATATACATGCATATCAATTACTGATATTTATAATACCAAAATATATCGATTACAGAATATCATATACTCAATTTCAGTTCGGTAAAATTGTATCATCATATATCATATATATCGAAAACAATATAATCAATTTCAGATTGATAAAATTGTAACATCATATATCAAATATATTGAAAGCAATAAAACACGTAATCTGAATTAATCGTTTCGCAAGTAGCTCTGATACCACTGTAGGGATTTCGGCACAAAAATGCAGCGGACATAAAATAATCAAAGCAATTTCTGAAACCCAACATAGGATCCATGCGAAAAATCAATTAATTCAGAGGTTTAGATATTATACCGAAAATGAAAGTGTTTCTGAAACGGCTTTGAATCCTTAACGCAATTCCTCACGAAACTACGTCTCTATGGTATCCACATGAACGCCGCACAAACCGTCGAACGACTCTATAATAAGAGGGACTTGCGGTATTAGCCACCAAAGGAACCTTTATGAAACTGTACGTTTTCTCTCTAGTCTCTCTCTAAGAGCGGCTAGGGTTTTTAAGTTATGAAATTAACCCAAGGAGCTGCTATATATCCTATATATAGTAGTTAAAAAGAATTAATCAAAACCTAATTTCATAAAATCCGAATTTATATATATAACTTAATTAAGTCTTACTTAATTAATATACATATATACAAACTTTCCTTTTAATTTAAATTCATGATTTAAATACTATTAATCATATTAATATATTTAAATCCTTAAAATTTAAATTTATTCCCTTTTAAATTACGTTCTATGTGTGTCACCCTATAGGTTATTATCACGTTGGCAATAATTTTAAAATAATATTATAAAATTATAAAAAGTGAGCGACATCTAGTAATGCATCACTGCTATCCAAGTAATAATAAGATCGATGATTCGATACAACCTTTTAGTGACCAATGTTTCAATGTAATTTAATCCTTTTAACCTTAATATCCTAGATTAAACTAGAGTCATGGAACGTGTTATACTCTTCATAATTTAATCTGAGTTTTTCTTGATCAATGAGTAGACTATATGAAACAAATCACTATTTGAGCATGGCCATGCATTTCATAGTCCTACTCAATCAAGAGGCCTATGGATATCACCCCTAATAAATAGGAGGGTTAAATTTCATCTAGATCACTCATATTCCTCACACGATTCATGATATACCCAATAATCACCTTTATAGTCCACCCTATTAAAGGTGACATTTGATGATATCAAAGTACATAAATTTCTGTGTAGTAATATAGTGATTTCAGGTCAGAGGACCATTACATCATTGTCACTATGAGAATTGCTAATGACACTTCGCATAATGCTCCACATAGAATTCTCATGGTGGGTCTGTCCATTACACCGTTCTCTAACATGTACCTATGCATTGACTTAATATCTCATATATTTATGACCAATGAGATTTGGTCATCAGACAATCCACATACTAGTCTCAATGCATCATTGTTGTCCCATCAACAATGATACTCGACTAGGGACATTTAAGAATAATGATACTAATTATAATTATATAATCTCATGTTCAAGTCACATACTTGAAACTATATAATTTGTATCACTATTCTAAGGATTTTTATTATGTTAACATTTATATAACACAGTAAATAAAACCATAATAAAATCATTCATTTATTCAATCAAATATAATATCAAAACGTTAAGCAATTATATCAAATAATTGGCCTCTAGGGTATAAACTCTAACAATTATTTCTTCTAATATCATTATACCGGATTATTGGTAAGATTTTTCTTGTGAAATTCTGGTCTTTTAGTATCGGGGTTACTATTCACGTATACGACACTATTCACGTATATGAAACTATTCACGAATACGGCACTATTCACAGGAAAATTAAATTTTTGTTTTTTGTCTAAAATATCTATTATGGATACTAGCTTTGATTGTATCCATGTTTTGATCATTCTTGAATTTTACTTCACTATGATTATTAATGAAGTATTTTTGAACTTGGACTGTTTAAAGTACGAATCCTTAATATTTGCTCTTTTGTTTCACTGGATTCGTTTTCTTTAAAATATTTTTCATCATCCTCAATCCTAAATGATGGTATTACTGAATATCTTTGGCCTGTAGTGCAAAGATGAATGAATTTTTGATAAATATCTTTGGCCTGTAGTGCAAAGATGTACAGGTGTTGAGATGAACATGACCGACTGATGAATATCTGTGGCCTGTAGTGCAAAGATGAATATTTGATTCAAGATGAATATTGATTGATGTTACATGGATAAAATATTGGTGATGGACTTTTAAATTCATAGATAATAGTAGATTTCATTCTCTACGTAACTCATCTATGAATTATTATTTCATTGCGAATATTGATCGAAACTTGTTGTCATTGTATTTTATCGTATTTTTCCTGTTGAAGACTAACGATAATTTGTTCTATGTTATCTTAGTCATAATATTCTTTACTAGGCTAGTTGAGCTCACCCTTTTCCTTTTTATTCCATTTTTCTTCTCGGGAGGCGAGAATGTAGCAGTACTAGTCGGGGTATGGAATGAAGGTTCTGGAAAGTCATTTTAGTAGTCCTCACCATTTTTGTAAAATAATGTACCAATAATTGTAATGAGGACTTATTTGGGTGTGAATATTGTCTAGATGACAATATTTGTATTTAAACTCACAATTTATGTGTTGTATTAATAAAGTTGTAGTTGTTTCTGTACCATGTTATTAACGACTCAGAATGGGTGATGTATACCTATTTTGGGGAGTCGCGGTTAGTATCGAGCTTAGGGATATGATCTCTGGCGAGAGATGGGGAATAGAACTAGGAGGGAGAGATGAGTAAATCCTTCACTAAGTGTGTCCTACCTAAGCTTATTTGTTAGTTGGTTGATATATATAGGGATATTATGTGATATGTTGATTTCCTTAATTAACCCTTGTTTTATGGGCGATTTGAGAATGTCGATCGAGAATGTTAATGATGGGAGTAAACGAGACCAGTGGACACCTTTACCCACCAACGAGGAGAACGTGCAACAAAGCTAGCAATGTTCCTCCTGTGAACAACACCACCGAAAGCGGATGATAAGCGATGGGAAGTTTAGAAGCTTTGCGCGTTCATGCAAAAATCGAGACGAGGAGACTCGTGCACAAAATATAGGTGGAAATGATAATAACGCATGGTTTGTCACACAAGCGATTCAAAGAGTTGGGACCACGAGTGCAGGGAAAGCCGGATCCGATTAAAGCGCGAAGCGTGGGTCAAGCAAATTACCAAGATATTTGATGTCTTGGGATGCACGAGAAGAATGAAGGTTCCATTCGCCACCTTTATGTTAAAGTAATGAGACAGATTCTTTGGTGGGAATCGCGTGAAGCGCACTCCATCCAAAGCCACTTTTCAACATGTCTTGGGAGACGTTTCAGAAACTGTTCAATGACAAGTACTTTCCTGAAAGTATTCGTCATATGAAGGAAGTGGAGTTTATTAGACTAGAACAAAACAACATGACGGTGTCCCAATACGAGGCGAAGTTTGCAGAGTATCCAGGTTTGCACCTCATTTGGTGGAGAATGAGGAACATATGACGCAGATGTTTCTGAGAGGTTTGAAACCCGGCATACGTCAATATCTAATTTCTCATAAATTTTCTCTCTATTCAGATGTTGTCAGCATGGCTTAATTATTAGAGTGAGATAACGAGTATGTTCAACCGAGGGACCACAACCAGGATCATACCGGTGATAGCAGTCATCAGAACAACGATAACCAGTGGAGAAAGAAAAATACGGACAAAAGCGGCAACCACTCTGGTGGTAATCATGGCCATGAGAATAGAAGAAGTGAGTTGGGAGGAGATTTTAAAAAGAGGAGATTCAACAACGACCATGTGAAGATGTCAGCACCAGCAACAACTGGTTCTAAGGGAGGAGAATGACCACCGGTCATATGCTATAAATGCGAAAAAGAGGGACATATCAGTCCAAACTACCCACAACAGTTCAAGGTATGTTATAATTGTGGAAAGGAAGGACATATCGCTCGAGATTGTACGGTAGCGAAACCAAGTCTAGCGGGGATGGTGACTCAAAAGGCTGTCCCAGAAAAGTCAAAGTCAATAGTTCCTGGAAGAGCGTTTGTCGTGACTGGTCAAAATGCGAGGAACCCAAACGAGGTGATCACGAGTAAGCTAATCATAAATTATTGCAAAGTTTATACCTTACTTGATACCGGTGCTACCCATTCATTTATCTCTCCTGCTTGTGCTCAATGTTTAAACTTAACTCCGGAGAAATTATACTTTGATTTATCTGTGGAGACTCCTTTAGGAGAAACTTTCATCACATCCACTGTTTATAAATCTTGTTTGATCCAAGTTGGAACCATCACATTACCTGTTGACCTTATCTCTTTAAAGATACTTATTTTTGATGTGATTTTCGGGATTGATTGGTTAACTACTCATCATGCCAAAATTGATTATTTTCGTAAGGTTGTTAGTTTTCATATTCCTAACCAACCTGTTGTACAAATTCAAGCAACTAAACCATTAAAATCAATCACTGTCATATCTAGTCATAAAACTATTCGTTTATTGAAAAACGGATGTCAAGCTTTCTTAGCCCATGTTATGGATTTGAACAAAGACACGTCAGATTTGAATATTATTCCTGTTGTCAGTAAATTTCCTAACGTGTTTCCTGAAGAACTTCCCGGTCTAACCCTATAACGTGAAGTTGAATTCTTTATTGATCTTGAACCTGGTATAAAGCCCATTTCTAAAACACCATATCGAATGGCTCCTATTGAACTTTAGGAGTTAAAGGTCCAACTACAGGAGTTGTTGGACATCGGTTTCATTCGTCCTAGTACATCTCCTTGGGGTGCTCCTATTTTATTTGTAAAGAAGAAAGACGGGAGTATGCGACTTTGTATTGACTATCGAGAATTGAACTATGTCACCATCAAGAATAGGTATCCGTTACCTCGTATTGATGACCTGTTTGACCAGTTTTAAGGAGCACAATTCTTTTCAAAGATCGATCCTCGTTCTGGATATCATCAGATGAAGATTAGAACTGAGGATATTCCAAAGATTGCCTTCAGAACTCGATACGGGCATTATAAATTTTTAGTCATGTCTTTTGGATTGACTAATGCTCCTGCAGCTTTCATGGATATGATGAACCGAGTATTCAAGGACTATTTGGATCAGTTCGTTGTTGTCTTTATTGATGACATTCTTATATATTCCAAAAGTCATGAAGATCATGAGCACCATTTGAAGCTGGTACTCCAAAGGCTTCGTGAAAACAAGTTATATGCCAAGTTGAAGAAATGCGAATTCTGGCTTGAGGAAGTAGCATTCCTTGGGAACGTGGTGTCAAAACATGGAGTATCTGTTGACCCAGCGAAGATTGAGGCAATACAAAGTTGGGAGCAACCGAAGTCGGTAACCGAAGTACGTAGCTTTTTGGGCATAGCTGGTTATTATCGGAGATTCGTGGAAGGATTTTCTTGAATCGCTACTCCGTTAACTCAGCTGACTCGGAAAGATACAAAATTCGTATGGAGCGAGGAATGCGAGAAGAGTTTCCAAGAGCTCAAGAGGAACTCATTTCAGCACCTGTTCTGACAATACCATCTGGTTTAGATGGATTTGTTATCTACAACGATGCTTCAGGCAAAGGGTTAGGATGTGTTCTCATGCAACGTGGGAAAGTCATAGCCTATGCCTCGCGATAACTTAAAGAATATGAGAGGAATTATCCTACTCATGATCTAGAGTTGGCAGCAGTCGTTTTCGCGCTAAAGATCTGGAGGCACTATTTATATGGAGAGAAAGTGGAGATATATTCAGACCATAAAAGCCTCAAATATTTCTTCACCCAAAAGGAACTCAACATGCGACAACGACATGACTCGAGCTGTTAAAAGATTATGACCACACCATTCAATACCATCCTGGAAAAGCAAACGTGGTAGCTGACACGTTGAGTTGAAGATCATATGCAGGAATGAGTGCGATGATGTCAAGTATATGCATAGAACCAACTTTAATTGATGAAGTTAAAGTTGCTCAAGCCACAGACCCGGAGCTGATGCGTATGAAGAAGAAAGTACAAGAGGGTGCTATTCCAAAAGCAAGAATTGATGAAGAAGGAATACTTCGAGTCCACTCCAGACTTTGTGTTCTTAACGATTCTGATTTAAAGAACAAGATCATGATGGAGGCACACAATACACCATTTGTAATCCATCCTAGAAGTACCAAAATGTATCGTGATCTTCGACATACATTTTGGTGGAACAATATGAAGAGAGAGATCGCGAAGTTTATCTCGAGGTGTTTAACTTGTCAACGTGTAAAGGCGGAGCATCAAGTGCCTAAGGGTCCTTTGCAACCACTTGAGATTCCGAAATGGAAGTGGGAACACATTACCATGGATTTCATTATGGGTCTTCCCACGGTTTCTCAAGGCATAAATGCTATTTGGGTTATTGTTGATAGATTAACCAAGTGCGCTTCATTTCTTTTCGTCGACACGGAGACTTATTCCCTTGAATGTCTTACTCATATGTATATAAATGAGATTGTGAGATTGCATGGCATGCCAGTATCCATAGTTTCAGATCGTGACCCAAGATTCACTTCACGAATTTGGGTTAGCTTGCAAAAAGCTATGGGCACGGATTTACGATTCAGTTCGGCATACCATCCTCAAACGGACGAACAATCAGAGAGGACTATTCAAACTCTTGAAGATCTATTAAGACTCTGTGTCTTAGATTTCAAAGGGAGTTGGGATAAGTATTTACCATCGGTGGAATTCTCCTACAATAACAGATTATCGTGCAAGTATAGGTGTGGCTCCATTCAAGCATTGTATGGGCCGAAAGTGTCGCTCTCAATATGTTGGGATGAGGTGGGTGAAGCAACATTGTTGGGACAGAGAGTTGATACGTATGACTACGAAAAAGATCCAAATGATTCGACAACGTATACAAACAGCTCAAGATCGACAAAAGAGTTATGAGGATCTTCATCGAAAGGACGTGGAATTTAGTATTGGGGATCATGTATTGTTGCGTGTTGCCCCATGGAAGGGAGTTACAAGATTCGGGAAGAGAGGAAAGCCTAATCCATGATTTATTGGTCCATTTCAGATTCTTGACCGAGTAGAAAATGTAGCCTATAGACTTGCGTTACCTCCAAGTATGTCTCGTGTTCATAATGTTTTTCATATATCTGTGCTTCGTAAATATGTGAAAGACCCGAACCACGTTATTGAGTTAGAACCAGATGAGATAGCCGAAGACTTAACGTACGAGGAGGTACCTGTCAAGATCTTGGATAGGAAGGAGCATGTCTTACGTACAAAGTTCATACCACAAGTTAAAGTTTTGTGGAGAAACCATGCTATTGAGGAAATGACCTGGGAGTTGTAAACTAAAATAAAAGCGAGGTATCCTCATCTTTTTGAAACACCAGGTACGTACGTCAATTTCGAGGATGAAATTTTATAAGGAGGGGAGGTTGTAAGACCCCAACTTATTATAAATAAAATCACATTTCCTCTATTTATTATTTTGAAATAGTAAGGGTTGATTTGATTAATGTGGTTAGTTATGGGTAAAATGCGCAAATATTTCAAATATGCAAGTAGTTATAAAATATTCATTTTTATCGGAGAATATTCGTTTGGTCGTGGAATATTCTTATTGTTTGAGAATATTAAATGACGATAGTGCGACCTTGTGTGGGCCCCATAATGGAAAGCGATTGGATGAAGAAAATGACAAGTATAAGTTGTTTATAAATAATTGGCGTAGTTATTATTCACAAGATTATCTTGTTGGAATACCCGGTGGTTAAAAACACGAATATTTGCGGTATTACATAGATTATTTATTCTTACGTAGGAAGGCATTGCTCAATAATTGTTACAGTAGTTACTGTTCAATATTTTATTTTATTGATTCAATAATTGCTACATTAATATTTTATATTATTGTTGTTTCAATAATTGTCAATACACAATATTTTCATTATCAGATCAATAATTCATATTATTTGAATAATATTATTAGATAACATTATTGGCAATATCTAGAAAGTTCTGTCTAAGGAGAGGTTTGGTCACCTAATTGCGCGCCAGTAAGGAGAAATCCTTATTGGAAAGCCACCTCTTTCCCGGGAACGGCCTGGTTGCCAGTATTGTGATTCTGTAATATTATTTGTATTGATATGATAAGAAAAATATTCATTTTATATGGATATAGATGGAGAAAATTTTAAAGTGAAAATTGTTGAAAAATTGATATTTTATCTTTTTTGATAAATAATTCATTTAAATATATTATTATATTTTAATAATATAATAATGGTGATATTTTTATAATGAATGTGGGATATATGAGTATATGAGGAGGAGGAGTATTTTTGTTACTAAAAATATTTAAAACATGTTAAACATGTTTGTGGACCCCATTTCTTGACTGAAATTTGATTATAGCCTGTAAAATCGCCTATTTATGGATTTCGGTCAATTTTTGTTTGGAATTTGAAAAAACTTCTTCTGCAAAGTTGTAGATAATGGAATTTCCTATGGAAAAGACATAAGGTTTGAATTTTTCTGACAAAAGGGCTATTTATTATGAATTATTGAAGTTCTGAAGTTTCGAAATAATTGATTTTTGGAAGTTTTAATTATTTATTTTATGAAAAACATTTTTCTTACTTTTTCTAGAAGGTGGGCATGTGGGAAATCTGATTTCAAAGGATGCGTATGAATTTTGTTATTAATAATAATATTTTATTAAATTTTCTGCTTTGGTGTACTAAGCATTTTCCTATAAATAGGGTGCTTAGGTTAGAATTGAAAATCACACCAGAAACTGAAATTTTCTCTCTTTATATTATCGAGCGTATTCTTGTGAGTATTTTGAGATTTTGAGTGTTACTATACGATGCAAGTTCCCTTCAACACTATATCCGGTATTCCAGCTAGATGTACAGTCTTTTCAAGGTAAGGGATATTATTTTTTTTAAAATGATATTATTTCTTCTAATATCATTATACCGGATTATTGGTAAGATTTTTCTTGTGAAATTCTTGTCTTTTAGTGTCGGGGTTACTATTCACGTATACGACACTATTCACGTATACGACACTATTCACGAATACGGCACTATTCACAGGAAAATTAAATTTTTATTTTTTGTCCAAAATATCTATTATGGATACTAGCTTTGATTGTATCCATGTTTTGATCATTCTTGAATTTTACTTCACTATGATTATTAATGAAGTATTTTTGAACTTGGACTGTTTAAAGTACGAATCCTTAATATTTGCTCTTTTGTTTCACTGGATTCGTTTTCTTTAAAATATTTTTCATCATCCTCAGTCCTAAATGATGGTATTCTTCGATTATCTTTGCTTTTGTAGTGCAAGGATGAATGAATTTTGATGAATATCTTTGGCACTTTAGTAGTGCAAAGATGTACAGTGTTGAGATGAACATGACCGATGATGAATATCTTTGGGCCTGTAGTGCAAAGATGAATATTTGATTCAAGATGAATATTGATTGATGTTACAGGGATAAAATATTGATGATGGACTTTTAAATTCATAGATAATAGTAGATTTCATTCTCTACGTAACTCATTTATGAATTATTATTTTCGCTGCGAATATTGATCTGAAACTTGTTGTCTATTGTATTTTATCAGATTTTTCCCTGTTGAAGACTAACGATAATTTGTTCTATGTTATCTTAGTCATAATATTCTTTACTAGGCTAGTTGAGCTCACCCTTTTCCTTTTTGTTCCATTTTTCTTCTCAGGAGGCGAGAATGTAGCGAGTACTAGTCGGGGTATGGAATGAAGGTTCTGGAAAGTCATTTTAGTAGTCCTCACCATTTTTGTAAAATAATGTACCAATAATTGTAATGAGGACTTATTTGGGTGTGAATATTGTCTAGATGACAATATTTGTATTTAAACTCATAATTTATGTGTTGTATTAATAAAGTTGTAGTTGTTTCTGTACCATGTTATTGACGACTCAGAATGGGTGATGTATACCTATTTTGGGGGCGTCACAGTAAACAGGAGATGGGCAAATAATGAAGGCCTACTTTTATAGCTTAGATCGAAGTTAAAGGGGTCAATCCTTAAACACAAGTCAAAGGGAAGGTTAGAGTTCCATATTCTTTAAATCAAGGAGCTTAAATGATCCTATCTTTTATTCAAAAAGACAAATTGTTATTTGGTGGTGGAAGTACAGTATGATGGTCTTGCTAGTCAAACTAACCTACTTTGAAGTTCTAAATCAACAAGTGGAACCAACATTGAGGTATATTATATGTAATTTATAATATATATATATATATATATCTATAATATAAAATAGAGCAGAGAGAGAAAACATAAGTGTCCTATCCAAGTCCACGTCAGCTGCTCTCTCTCATTCCTCCGTATTCAAATTTCAAAACCCCCCCTCTCTCTGTTCTTACACAAACAGAGCTGTTATCTTTGTACCCAGCCAACTCGATCCCTCTCTAAATCTCTTATCTCTCATACCCAGCCTTAATTCCAGCCCCAAATCTCTCATACCCATCCCCTAATTTAAGATCCAGAGCATAGAGAAAGTACCTATAATCAAATTGGGTTCACGGAGAGCTTGTTTTGTGCAAGAGAAGATGACGAGAGAGAATCAAAGCATCTCTAAGCCCTAGAGAAAGGAACAGACGAAAAATTGCGTCTTCGTCTCTTCCAAATCGATCTCCTCGAGTACGACTCCATTGTCGTCGCCGTTAATGGCACCACCGATGTCCTTGATCCTGAGGTCCTCCGTCCTTTTCTCTCCTCTACATATATGTATATAGTTTTTAGTCATTTTGGATTTGGTCATTTTGGATTGGTGGAGCAGTTTTGGGGGAGTCTGGGTGGGAATTTGGGAAGTGGGTCAATGTTGAATTCGCACACTTTGGTGTTGGATGAGGAGAAAGGGGAGCTCATGAAGGCTCCTGGGGGAGTGGAGAAGAAAGATGGGGTTTTGGAGGTGAAAGATGTGGCAGCTTTGAAGAGCCATAGTGAGGCTGAGAGGAGGAGGAGAGAGAGGATCAATGCTCATCCGGATACGCCCGTGGTCTTATGCCATGTCTTTGGAAAGATTATCTATATTTTTATATGATCAATTATTTTGGTAAATAAAAGGCGATATTAGTACTATATATATGCTTAGATGATTTGAGAGTTGTTTAACTTCATGATCTCAAGTAATAATTTGTGAATGATTGACTTGTTTCTTTGAATTCTTATAAATATTAGTTTCTTTTCTCGTTATCCTGCAATCGAAGTTTTAAACAAGAAGTGACATTAGTTGGTTTTGAAAGTCCGAATTGAAGTTGTTCTTTGCGGTTTCAATAGTTAGTATTATAAACTACTTATTTAATTATAAGTATTACTTAAACAAGAAGTATTATTTCAAAATTTTAAATAAA
This sequence comes from Panax ginseng, assembly GCA_020205605.1. Lineage (NCBI taxonomy): Eukaryota > Viridiplantae > Streptophyta > Magnoliopsida > Apiales > Araliaceae > Panax > Panax ginseng. Next base: position 161,627,051 of record CM035128.1, read on the forward strand.
TTTCTCAATGTCACTTTGATCAAACTCAAAGGTGACTCTTTTATCGGAATGGAAAGAGTATTGTGTAGATATATTATATATATGCTCTATGTTTAATAATCAGTGTTTCTGAATGATTTATTATTCCCATTTATTCATCGCCGGAGGACGTTGTTAAGAGTGAGGATTCTTTGGACGATGTGGAATAATCGTAAAGCGCGAGCGAGGTGAGGCACCATCTCTTCTTTATTGAGTTCAGATAATGTTGTATAATTTATTGTGTTTTTAAGGAATAATGAATGTAATTAACAGTACCAAACATCTAATTAACTAGATAACAAATAAATAGTTCCCTAACATACTCTCAATATTGTTATGTAAAGAAATATATTGATTGGTACTACAAGAATCACTTCAATTTTGAGCTCTAATAATTCATAGCTCTATTTTTCATTATATGTTAGTTATGGTATCCGAATTTCTAAGACACTAAGTGAGAATCTTTGCTGGGAATTTGCTAAGGAAAAAGGTTTGGATGTGGTTGTGGTGAATCTTGGAACTGTGATGGGTCTTGTTCTTCCTCCAACTATTAATGCAAGCATGTTAATGATCCTTCGACTTCTCCAGGGTAACTTCTAGAATCTAGAAAAACTTACTTGCATAATTTTTACTGAATTATATTCATATGTAAAGCCTTGTTGATTTGAGTACATCTATATTAGTATCAAAGAGACCACAGGTAGCATAACTATATATTTGTAGCGTTATCTTCTCTACAGCTGCTTCCTGGTGCGTACCTAAAACCATAGGAGTAGTAAAAGGTGAGTTGGGAGGGGAAGAGTGTACAGAACCTATTAAATTATAACAATGATTAAATTAGTTCAACTAATTCCTGTGAGTGTTTTTAATGTTCACAAAAGATCCAATAGATCTATGTGACTGATATAATTTTAATGACAGGGTTAGGCCATACAAACCTCTTCATTGGGAAGTTGTCAAAACAATTTTGTGTCATTATTTGTAACACAATAAGATTGTTTATTTATTCTTCTCTCAAACGGGTCTATAATCCAAATTCTCGCTATGTGAATAAGGCCCAATAGAATATGAATTAGACCTAAAGCTTAGGTTCTCTTTACATTAAAACTTCATCATCCAACGGTTAGTAATATATCTCTCACCCCCCCCCCCCCAATTCAACTTATCGGGCATACTTGCAATTGTTCAGTAAAATTAGAGTTTGATTTACATCATGATATTCACATCATGAATTATCCTTTCCTTAACATGGATGTTAAGCAGGTAAATTAACATTTTCACATGATTGATGGCTACATTGTGAAGATTTTATAAATGTAGCAGCATTTCGTGTTTGATAATATGATCTAATTAAAGAAGAGTAGAGATGCTATTGACTCTAAAGAGAGGAATTTTTTTCTGGCTCCAAACTAGATTAATCTAGTATAATTTCAAAGTTGATCTCGTATCGCACATCCGAATGAATATTTCTCAAATGAATTTCGGTTTTTTCAAAGATTATGTTTTCAACAGCAATACATCCAATTCGCACAATGAATCAACCTTAAATAATTTCACTGGTGCACAACATTAGATCAGTGTTCAGGTCATATCTCTTACATTTTCCTCCGGCTTCTACTTTAAACCAAGTGTTTTATTAGATCTTATTTACTCAAAGATCATTTCATCTTTGTCTTTAGTTAAGAAAATTTATCATGACAAAGTAAAATAATGTCGTGCTTTCATCCGGCTTTACAAACAAAATTCAAATGAATGTCATTATAATGCTTCTCAACCACATTCGAGTGCACGCCCACCCAAACCACGTAAAAAAGTATCAATAAAAAGAGCATATGCCTCTGACCGTGTAAGTGTGTCATATACGACATATACTTAATATGGTATGAATATAACTTTCAAGTTTTGCGATCTCATAATATTTGTTGTAGAATGATTGTCATGCAATGCTAATAGTGTTCAAAATCTGGACTTATTTCAATTTGATTTCATCACTCCCTTATTTCATCACTCCCTTGCCTGGATTCTTTTAGTTTTAACTGGCTGCTTATTTCTTTAGCTTCGCAGACTGAGGATTTTTGAAAGGCTTAATGCATTGCAGGAATTGCTTCCGCAATCGAAAGAGGTGACATACCCTTTCTATTTTTAAATTACAACTCGACAAGATAGAGGTAACATGCATGTGAAGTGTATATCTCATCCTTACTCCAGTAGACATGTAATTTTTTGTTGCACATATAAATTAGCGGATTCAACATTGGAATAATCTCTGCTGGTGACATAGCCTTCAGCTAATGTCACTAGGAAAAATGGAGATATACCAAGTTTAGCTAAGAAAATGTTTTAAACTTTTGAGTAGTGTTGTGTCTCATTAAAAGAAAAAAAAAACTTTTTTCAGTAATATAGTGGCTCAAGGTATAGATTCTATAACAAAGTAAATCGTAATCACGATTGTAGATACGACAATGTACTCATAAAAAGAGTAAAAAGAAAAAGATAACGCATTGTACAACTGGTTGTTCCTTTTTTAAATGTCACAAACTTTGGCTAATGCATAACAGGTACTCATTTTATTTTTCTAAGATCATCTTGTTAATTGCTAAATCCCAGTTCTAACATCCAGACAAAATTGTTACATCGGAACCTTTGTCTTAAGGTATATAGTTCTTAGAAACAAAAAATAATCAGTTTTGGTTTGAATGACCATGCCATGGTTTTTCTTAGAAATTGATTGCTAAATTCCAGTTCTAACATCCAGACAACGATGTTACATCGGAACCTCTGTCTTATGGTATATAGTTCTTAGAGGCAAAAAATAATCAGTTTTGGTTTGAATGACCATGCCATGGTTTTTCTTGAATTATTTATGACATACTGAGTTTACTAAACTTGATATTTGTATGTAAAAAAATCTGCATGATACCAAACTTTTTTTCTTTCTGATATCTTTGATTAGAATATCAAAATGTTGGATCTCTGCAGGGTGATAAATTAACTGTATTAGATAATATAATTGATCTTATAAAGTACCTTCAGGCGCAAATTAAGGTAGGCTTTCATCATAATGTTATTTGTTACATGATACCCATTATAGAAATTGATAAAGATTTCTCAACTAACAAATGCTTTTGATCCTTTTTAACTTATTGGATTTGGGTCTTCCTGTAGTGGAACTTGTGATATACTTCTTCGGTTGTGTGAAAGCTTCTCAGTAAATGTTATAGCAATTCCTTTATTAGATCTATTTTGATTCTATGTTTATATGTCCATCACATCATAGTTTAATTAGTTATCCAGCACTCTATTCATGTCTCTAAATCCTATCTACTAAGTTTAAGCAAAATTATACCATGTAGGATTTAAGTTGAAATAGATTAGGTGGTGAACCAACTTCTGATCCTTTCACAGTTATCGTGGAATGGAACAACATCAGATTTATTGTACTAATTATATCAAGAACATATCTCGGTTGCAAGATATAGGATCTATTTCGACTCTTTGAAGTCAACATTAAGAAATTATTGAAATTGATATGAATGCATTTAATCTTGGATGATAAAATTAAGATAATTTCAAACTAATTGTTTTTTATTGTTTTCAAGAATTAAATGAATCTCATAATATTTGAATTTGAAAATTTCTCAAAAATTGCCTTTGAAAAGTTAAACATCTATAAAACTTCATCATCCAACGGTTAGTAATATATCTTTCATCCCCCCCCCCCAAATCAACACATCGGGCATGCTTGCAATTGTTCAGCAAAATTAGAGTTTGAGGAGAGAGAGAGAGAGAGGAACCTTGAAAGGAGAAGTAAGGCTACGGAAGAAACTAAGGACAACAATAACCATCTTCAGCTCTCTCATCTCTCAGTTCCCTCTTCTCCACCCGTTCCATTTTCCTTTCTTCATTAACTGTTAAGCTCTAACACACCCGAAAGGGTTACTAAACTTCATCAATTTTGGTAAAAGCTCAACAATTTCAGTAAAGAAGAAATGTAATGCTCAACAACATCAACAGTAAATCTAAGCTTTAAAGGTAAGTTAAGTGTTGTAATTAGATGTGTTTTAATTGAGAGTGAGTATGAATGGGATGTTGTGATTGTTGTGTGGAGTAATAAGGGTAGTAAAATCTGGGCTAAACCATAACTAAATACTTATGAGTTTTGTCCTAAAAAGAAATGCACATGTTATGTTCGATAAATTGCCTCTAAAAGGCTGTCATGTATAAAAAGGGAGAGTTGGTCAAGATTGTAAAGGGAGAAGTCTTCATATATGTTAGATGATGTACATGGAGTAATTTATGTAAGCCCAATGAGGGTTGGAACCTGTTTTGGAAGAAATGATATGTTAAGGTACTGTTGAAAAAAACTACCTTGACAAGTGGGTTGTAAACTAACCTGTACCAAGCTAAAGCTAAATTTTCATAGAAATTGAGTACGTGATATATTATCTTTTGCTATATGATTTCTTTTGTTTGCAATTGGGTAAATTTATTATCTTGGTAATACTTTGTTGCTTTACTCGCAAAGTGCCTGGTCCTCAAATTAAAGAATTATATTCATTGACAATCTTTACTAATATATCAGTTATTCCAACCCACAATTACGATTTACAGTAAATAAACTAAATTGTATATGATTATATATGTTGATTGTTGTTTTGCTATGCAAAATTACATAGTTGCAATGGTCGGATGAAACGGAATGTAACAGTTGCACACAGTGAAAGTATGCTAATTCGTCTGCATAGTGTACTATAAATTATCCTTGATAAGGTTAGATCCACTGCTTCATTGATGTAATTTTGGCCCTAGGGTGAAGCCATGTTTATTATAAGTTTTGGCGTGTGATATATTTCCACTCTCATTATAAGTTTTCATCAATCAAACTCTGTAAGCTGTATGATCATATATTTTCAGGTATTTTCATGTATACATTGAAGGATACTTGGTGTAAGCTGTAAAGAATACGAAGTTGTTTCTCTATTTTCCGCGTGTGTATATTTTTTGTGTTCCGTCTTTTGTAAAGTTAACTAATTATACATGGTTATGATGATTTTGGGTATGGAATGATGATTGTTTTGGTGGTTTGAATATGTATACCTGAAGATGATGATTTTGAATATTATGATTTTGGGTATGGAATGATGATTGTAAGTTTGTAGACATGTTTAGATTTTTCTGGATATCTATTTTTAGAGGAAACTCTATCGAAATTTATTGAAATTAGTAGCGACTAGCTTGGTGTTTTGGTGGTTGGATATGTGTTGATGATTGAGTATGTATTAATTATTGTGGTTGTATGGTGAATTATGATAATCTTTATGTCTGATTGTAAGTTATTATAAGTTGCAAAGAGTCTTTAGGTAATGTATTACTTTTTGAATTTTAATCTAATTTTTCGTTTCGTCGTGCCTTCAAGCACGGGCAATCTTACAATCTGTTACATTAACAAGTTATAAAATTGACTATATAACTTAACCATTAGTCATTCATCACTTTATTTGTTTGACCTCTCCCTCTTTTATTTGTCTTGGTTCTTTATTTTTAAAGTTCGTTGCTGAGCTAATCATAAATTTATATAACGACCTGCAATCGTTTTTTATATCAAGTTAAGGGTCTGCGAAACTTTATACCCATCTACGTGCGACAAAAAAAAGGAGTTGTTATAACAAGCAAACAATAATTTTTACTTGTCAAGTTACTATTTAAAAAGTTACAATCAATTAAAAAGGCTTATAAATAATAAAAAATAAATCTTGAAATGTAGTTAAACTTAATTTAAATTTATGAGAATTTGACTATTAAAGTTGGACATTCTTTATTTATTCATTGAAATTTGTCTTCATAATAATTTTCATTTAAATGCTTTGTGGAGTATCAGGTGCAAGTGTGGGTGTGTTAAGAATTAATTTAGGCTTTTAGTTTAGTGTGTGTTCATATTCAGTGCTTCATTTTTTTGTATTCATAATTTTTTTTTTGAATTATACAGTGCTTTCAGGCACGGGTTATCGCTAGTATATATATATAACAAAAGATGCATGGCTACAAAATGATATATCTGAGCATCTGATGACCTACTAGTACTTGCAAAGTGGAAGTATTTGGGAGATTACTCTCAAGCAAATTACTCGGGTAGTCTTTAAGATAACATGATCAGGTGTGTAGTTAGAAGAATTTGGATGTTGTCTTTGAAGAGAGAGGCAAGTCAAGATTATCCACTAAGCTCGAATCATTTTATCATATAATTAGTTGGGAGAACTTATTTGTTGTTTAAATACCCTTAGTTTTTGAAAGATGAGTTAAATGACCAACCTGAGACATGCGAGGCCTTGAATGAGGATCCCGTCGAATGCACGAGGAAGCACAATGTACCATGCTATAGATTTCTTGCTCTGAATAGGAATTTCTTAAGCATGGATCAATCAGTTCTCCAATTGCATTATCTTCCAATAAAGGGCGTGCCTGATCTAAATTACTCTGTTCTCTCATCTTTCGTTTATATATAAGGAGGGTAATTAAGTCTTTATCCAACTTAAGTAACAGAGTTATGACAAAAAGCAGTTATTCACTTTAACTCAAAAAGTCGGGAGTTTAAATGTAGCTTTACTGACTACAGGTGGTTATGTAGGAAAGCGCCAAAATCCCAGGTGGTCATCTGAACCTATTATTTATTAAACTACACCCATAAAGAAACAGGTAAATTAGTGGAGGACAATTTGATTGCAATTCTGAATGAAAAGATGTTTCTCTACCTCCCTGTGTGGAATACAAACTAATCTGAACTGAAATAATATTTCATCAATCCCACTTTAGATGTCACCATTGGCTTGTAGTGTGCCTGGATGCTTGTTGTGTGCCTGGCATTTGATCAGCTTATGCATGAAGTTGAGAACATGCAAGTATATTATTATAACCAATCCCCTCATTACTCAATGATAAAAAAACTACTCATAAGTCTTGGGTGCATGAGGTCTTGGGATTCATTCTTGTCGAAGGCAAAAATGTTAAATTTCAGTCGAATATAGCCAAAAAAAAAACTATTTGATTCACTGCACATGCTTTATATTGGTCTTTTTTGATCAATTATAGCTTTATTAAAGAAGTTTCTCAAAAATAAATGCAGTCAAATGCTTTGTGTTAGGTGATTTTGTAATACCCAGTAAAATAAATAAATATTAAATAATAAAAAAATTATTTTGTTTTAAAAACATATTAATTGGACTTTGTCATTTATTTTGGGTCAAACTAATTATTGAATTTGTGTGGGCTAATAAATATTAATAAGAGATGAGTAAATTAATTTAGTACAATTTGGGCCTTAAAATTAATTGGGTTTAATTTAATTAAATATGGGTAATATTAACTTTATTATAATTAGAAGAATTAATAAGATAAATAATAAATAAATAAGTGCAAAACCTAATCATATGAGCACGTCTGATACGAATTGAAAAGAAAAAAAAAGGAGAAAGCTAACGGCGGCGTGCATCAGATTACTGGGTTGTAGCTTGTGATTGCAGGTAAGGTACAGCAGTATCACCTATACATATATGATTCATATAATATATATGGTGTACTCAGATCATTCTATATATATATATATATATGTGGAGATCACGTGAGAGTTGGGAGTTGACCATTTGGTGTTTTGTTGTGGGAGGCGTATGGGTCGACCCTAGTTTTCTATTCTGTTCTATTCTGCGGATTGGAGATGTTTGTGCAAAATACACCTTCCGATTTTCCATATTAATGCTCAATTGGCTACCTTGGTGAATCAGGCGGTGAACCAAGCTTTACCTCAGTTGGTGGCACAGGTTGTATAGGCAATGCAGCAGCCACCACCAGAAATTCCTGAACAGGAGAACCCGGGAAATAATGATCCACAAGCAAATGAAGTGGAAGGGAATGCGGATGGTCATGATCAGCAGGCGGTTGCAATGTATGTATGGTTGGAGAGGTTCCAGAAGCAGAAACCACAGTCATTTAGTTCTGCTCCGACTCCAATTGATGTAGAGAATTGGATTGCCCATTTGGAGAAGATTTTTGATGTGTTGGGGTGCTCAGATAATCAGAGAGTGCTACTTGCTGCTTACAAGCTGGAGGGGATGCACAGAGGTGGCGGAAGGCGACAAAAGTAACAAAAGGTGATGGTTATGCCGAGCTGGGCAGAGTTTTGTGAGGTCTTTTATCAGCAGTATTTTCCAGCTGCTGATAAAGAGGCCTATACTAGAGATTATCTGTCTATTCGGCAGAAAGATGATGAGTCCATCATGGATTTCATGACGAGGTTCACTAGGTTGGCCGACTTTGCGGGAATTTTAGCAGGGACCGCAGTAGAACAGGCAGAGAAATTCAAGTGGAGGATCCATTACAAGTATCGGCAACATCTCATTAACACCAAGTTTGCAGATGTGTCAGCAGTGGCCAATGCTGCCAAGAATATTGAGATGGAGAGACATGACTTTCGGTCTTCTAAACCGGAAGGGAGTCGAAAGAGGGACAGAGATGACCAGTAGGGTCAAACTTCGGGTCAGCACGGGAAGAATTAGGGTGGTCATTGGAACAAGAACCGTGATGGCCAGCAGGGGCAGTGGCGTGACCAGAATCAGAACAGGGGTTATCAGCAGATGCCTTAGCAAGGGTAAAATCATCAACTTCAGCTACCTTGGCATGGTCAGAATCGTCAGCAGGGGCAAAATCAGGGTCGTTATCCGGGACCAGCTGGTGGGGGTAACCCAAATCTCATTCCGATAGCTCCTTGTGCTACTTGTGGGGTAAATCATCCGGGGAGGTAGTGCCACAGACTCACCGGTGCATGCTTCTTGTGTGGACAGATGGGTCATATGGCTAGAGATTGTACCGGGCCACGTGGAAATAGTGGAGGTGGCGATAATGGTGGTAATGGAGGTCAGCGTTAAGGTGGTCGAGTGTTTACCTTGACGTATAACCAGACAACATGTGCACCAGGTACTGTTTCTGGCACTCTTTTAGTTGGCAATCGTGAGGTGTCTATTTTACTTGATACGGGTTCTACTCATTCCGTTGTTGCTCAGTCTTTTGTTTGGCACCTAAGTGTGCCATCTCAGTCTTTAGATTATGTTATGTCTATTACTACCCCGATGGGGACTTCAGTTGTTATTTTTGATTTGTATCGAGGGTGTCCGATCAGTTTTGGGGATAAGATTCATAGGGCTAATCTTCTTTCGATGAGTATGCACGATTTTGATGTCATTCTTGGGATGAACTGGTTGGATAAGCACCAGGCCACTATCGATTGTCAGGCGAAGAAGGTTATATTTGGAGATGTGAAGTCTCTAGAGTTCGTGTTTCAGGGCTCACAGCCGAGTAGAGTGGTGAAATTAATTTCAACTTTGAAGGCTGAAAAGTTGGTGGCAAAGGGTTGTGAGGGGTATTTGGCGTTTGTGAAGGATACCTCTAAGGGTGAGTCTCATATTAAGGATGTTCCAATTGTTCGTGACTTTTCAGATGTGTTTCCTGAGGAGCTGTTCGGGTTGCCACTGCAGCGGGAAGTAGAGTTTGCTATTGAGCTTGTTCCTGGTGCGGAGCCTATCTCTAAGGTGCCATATCGGATGGCACCATTGGAATTACAGGAGTTGAAGGAGCAGTTGCAGGAACTGTTAGATTGTGGTGTGATTCGGCCGAGTGTTTCGTCATGGGGTGCTCCAGTTTTGTTTGTGAAAAAGAAGGATGGGTCTATGAGGCTGTGTGTAGACTACAGAGAGTTGAACAAGATCACCATCAGGAATCGGTATCCATTGCCGAGGATTGATGATTTGTTTGACCAACTTCAGGGGGCAAAGTATTTTTTGAAGATAGACTTGAGATCGGGCTATCATCGGTTGAGGGTGAGGATGAGGATATCCTAAAGATGATTTTTCGCTTTTCGATATGGGCATTACAAGTTTCTGGTGATGCCATTCGGGTTGACTAACGCTCCGGTGGTGTTTATGGATTTGATGAATCGGGTGTTCAGGGAGTACTTGGACCAATTTGTTATTGTATTTATTGATGACATTTTGGTTTACTCCAAGTCTAAAAAAGAGCATGAGGAGCATCTTTGCACAGTGTTGGGGATTTTGCAGAAAGAGAAATTATATGCTAAATTCTCTAAATGCGAGTTTTGGTTGGAGCAGGTCACATTTTTGGGACATGTTGTTTCTGTTGAAGGCATTAAGGTGGATCCTGCGAAGGTTGAGGCTATCACTAAATGGCCGAGACCTACTACGGTGACAGAGATTAGGAGTTTCTTGGGTTTGGCAGGGTACTATAGACGATTTGTGGAAGGATTTTCCTTGCTTGCCTTACCATTGACTCAGTTGATGAGAAAGGGCGCGAAGTTTGTGTGGAATGAGGAGCGCGAGAAAAGTTTTGAGGAGTTGAAGAAACGACTTGTGACATCTCCAATACTTACATTGCCGTCGGGGACAGGAGGTTTACCATATTTATAGTGATGCTTCTAAGAAGTGCTTGGGGTGTGTTTTGATGCAACACGGTAAGGTGATTGCTTAGGCTTCTAGGCAGCTTAAACCTTACGAGGTGAATTACCCCACACATGATTTGGAGTTGGCAGCGGTGATCTTTGTAAGACCCCAACTTATTATTAATGAAATTGAATTTCCTCTATTTATTATTTTGAAAATAGTAAGGGTTGATTTGATTAATGTGGTTAGTTATGGGTAAAATGCGCAAATATTTCAAATAAGCAAGTGGTTATAAAATATTCATTATTTTCGGGGAATATTCATTTGGTCGTAGAATATTCTTACTATCGGGGAATATTCGTACGACGGCGCAGCCTTGTGTGGGCCCCATAACGGAAAACGATTGGATGAAGAAAATGACAAGTATAAGTTGTTTATAAATAACTGCCAGAAGTTATTCAATTAATATCGTTGGAACACCGGTGGTTAAAACACAATAGAACACTTAGATTGCATCAATTATTGATTCTTACATAAGAAGACGCTTACTCAATAATTGTTACGATAAGAATTATCTGTTCAATATTTTATTTTATTGATTCAATAATTGCTGCGTTGATATTTTATATTATTGTTGTTTCAATAATTGTCATTACACAATATTTTCCTTTATCGAATTAATAATTCATATTATTTGAATAATATTATTAGATAGCATTATTGGCAATGTCTAGAAAGTTCTGTCTAAGGAGATGTTTGGTCACCTAATTGCGCGCCAGTAAGGAGAAATCCTTATTGGAAAGCCCTCTCTTTCCTGGGAATGGCCTGGTTTTCAGTATTGTGATTCTGTAATATTATTTATGGATAATTAATTATTGATTTACATGATAAGGAAAATATTCATTTTATGTGGATATAGATGGAGAAAAATTTTAATGTGACAATTGTTGAAAATTGATATTTTATCTTTTTTGATAAAATAATTCATTTAAATATATTATTATATTTTAATAATATAATAATAGTGATATTTTTACAATGAATGTGGGATATATGAATAAATGAGGAGGAAGAGTAATTTTGTTACTAAAAATATTTAAAACATGTTTTTCATGTTTTGTTAACCCCATTCTCGATTTGAAATTTGATTATAGCTTTTGTAAAATCGTCCAGTATGAGGATTTCGGTCAATTTCTGCTTGGAATTTGAAAAAACTTAAACTTACAAAGTTGTAGAGAATTGAATTTCCTATGAAATGGACATAAGATTTGAATTTTTCTGATAAAAGGGCTATTTATTGTGAATTATTGAAGTTCCGGTATATCGGGTCTGAATCGATTTTTGGAGTTTTAAATATTTTTATTTAGAAAAACATTTTTGGTGATTTTGTCACTTGTATGGCTGATGTCTTGACCAAAAAAGTGGGCTAAGGAAAATTTTTATAAATATATTAATATTTTATTAAATTTTTTGCTTTGGTGTTCTAAGCATTTTTCTATAAATAGGGTGCTTAGGTTAGAATTGAAAATCACACTAGAAACAAGTTTTCTCTCTCTTTCTCTATCTATATTGTCGAGCGTATTCTTATGAGTATTTTGATACATTGAGTGTTGCTATACGGTGCAAGATCCCTTCAGCACTATATCCAGTATTTCAGTCAGAAGTATTGTCTTTTCGAGGTAAGGGATGTTATTTTTTTAAAAAATGATATTATTTCTTGTAATATCATTATGCCGGAATATTGGTAAGATTTTTCTTGTGAAATTCTTGTCTTTTAGTGTCGGGGTTACTATTCACGTATACGGTACTATTCATGTATACGACACTATTCACGAATCTGAAGACTATTCACGAGTAAAAAAATTAAATTTTCGTTTTTTATCCAAAATATCTATTATGGATACTAGCTTTGATTGTATCCATGTTTTGATCATTCTTGAATTTTACTTCACTATGGTTATTTATGAAGTATTTTTGAACTTAGACTGTTTAAAGTATGAATCCTTATTATTTGTTCTTTTGTTTCACTGGATTCATTTTCTTTAATATATTTTTCATCATCCTCAGTCCTAAATGATGATATTACTGAATATCTTAGGTGTAAAATCCCAAGTTTTACGAATAAAGATTTAAATTTCTCGATATTTTTTTTAATATTATGGTGTGAATTTAATATAATGTTATAGTTGTGGGTAATATTTATAAATTTTGCAAAGTATGCAAGTTGTTATATAATATTCGATTGGTCAGGGAATATTCGTTTTAACAGGGAATATTCGTACGACGTCACAATCATTGGTGGACCCCACAACAGAATTATTGTCGGATTAAGAAAATGACAAAAAAATATTTTATGAAAATAATGGCGGAAGTTTTACTATTAACTGTTGAAACACCCAGCGTTAAAAGTACAGGAATACGCGTGGTTGCATAGTAGCACACGGTGTTGATTATTGATGCTTACATGAGAAGTCATTTAGTTTTATTCAATTATTGTCGATATTTTATATATTATTAAATCAATAATTGAGATGACAGAGTTATTAATATTATTATTTGCATTATTAACGATGTCTAGAAGTTCTGCCAAGGAGAGGTTTGGTCACCTAATTGCGCGCTAATAGGGAGAAATCCTTATTGGAAAGCCCTCTTTCCAGGAACGAATTTGGTCGATTATTAATAGTGTGAATAATAATAATGATGATGAAGTTTTGTTTTATCAAGATTATTAATGTAATAAAACAGAAAAAGCTTTTTTATATAAAAATGTAATACTTTTATAAAGTTATTCGTTTTATTAGGCTAATAGTAAAATCTTTTTATATAAAACATAATACTTTTATAAAGTTATCTATTTTATTAGACAATAATTAGAATATATTATATTTTATTATGCATAGTATTTACATAGTGTCTCGCATAGTGTTTGTATAGTAAAATCTTTTAAAAGTTATTCGTTTTATTAGATTATAAATAGAATATATTATATTTTATTGTAAACCAATACGGACCGTCTGCTTAAAGTAAATCGATCTGGATCGTTCATGGATTAGTTACTTATTAGGTCCATTCTTCTATAAATAGAAGCTCATTCCTTCATTATTTCTTATTTAATTCATTGAAACTCTAGAGAGAAACTGTAGAGAGAATTATTCTTCTATCTTGAGTGTATTTCTTTAGCGTTTAAGAAAGCTTTGAGCGTAGTGCAAGTTTCTTCAAGTATATCCCCGCACCACCGTCGGAGTACTCTTCTTTATAAGGTAAGGGGTATTATTTCTTTTGTATTCATGAAGAGAACTTCTGTTATTCCATTCTATATTATTTTATTGGAATAACCTGTATACGCGGTCTACCCTATACTTGGTAAAATTCTTTCGTTATTCCATTCTTTATTATTTCATTGGAATATCACATGCATGCGTTTCTTTACGGACCGGTTAAAATCTTTATTATTCTCGTTGAAATATCTTGTCTGCATGCATTTTACATGGGACCGGTTCGTTATTTATTATTCTATTGGAATAACACGCTCTATGCAAGTAATCGCATGCATGGTGATTTCGTTGTTATTCCATTCTTTATTATTCTCGTTGAATATCCTCGCTTGGGTGCGCATACGCCTTACCTAGTTCCGTTATTTATTTTTCGTTGGAATAACTTTGTCATGCTGGCAATCGCATGCATGGTGATTTCTTTTGTTATTTTATTCTTTATTATATTCAGTTGATTAAAGTTTTGATTTCTATACTTCATGAAATTAGTCGAATATCCTTGATATTTGCGCTTCATCCAGTATTTTTTCATGGAAACATTCTTCTGAGCTTTCTTGAATTTTACTCTACAAAGAAGTATCATGTTGATAATTTGGACGTTATTTGTTCCTGGATAAATTAATTTTTGAACTTGTTTTTATTGAATTCTTATATCATTGTCATCATCCACATGTTTATATTATATTGAAAGTCATCTGTGGCCTGTAGTGCATAGATGGACTTGGTATGATTACGACCAGGGATTTATTCTTCAGATAATCATGACTGTAATGTTACAAATGATGTGGTAAAAGTCCTCATTGGCCCGTAGTGCATTGATGGACAGTTGTTGGCATGATCATGACCATTAATGAATACACAAATATCCTTGGCCTGTAGTGCGTGGATAAATTGTGGTTGTGATACTAATGAATATCCTTGGCCGTAGTGAAAGGATGATGTGGATTATGTATTAAGTTGAGTCCCAGCGATAAAAGTGATGAAAACCTTTTAAATCATAAAAGATAATAGATTTTACTCTACTTAACTCTTTTAATGGATTGCATGTTCCGCTGCAGTTAAACTTGATGTCTATTGTATTTTATCAGTTTAACATTGTTGAAGACTAATAATAATTTATTCTGCATTATCTTAGTCATAATATTTCTTATTGGGCTAGTTGAGCTCACCTTTCTTTCCTTTGTTCTCTTCAGAAATGAGAACGTAATGGACTAGTCGGGGAATGGAGTGACGGTCCAAATGATAGTATTAGTAGTCCTCACTATTACATTAAATAGTGTGACAATAAATGTAATAAGGACTTATTCTCGAGAGTGGATATTGTCTCTAAGACAATGTTTGTATTAAAACTCATGCCTTTCTTGTTGTATATTAAAGATTGTATTTGTATTCGTACCATGTATTTGGCGACTCGGAATAGGTGATGTATACCTATTTTGGGGGCGCCACGATTTAGTATCAAAGCTTAGGATATGATCCTGGCTAAGATGTGAGACAAGAACTAGGAGGGAGAGACGGGAATTCCTTCGCTAGTATGACCTACCTAAGTTTATTTGGTATTTAATTGGTCATGGAGTATAGGGATAATATGTGATATGTTAATTAACCCTTGTTTTGTGGCGAGATTTGAATATGGCATCCGAGAATGTTGAAAACATCAATGGAGCATGTGAGACCCGTTGAGTCTCCACAGATCAATAATCAGGATAATGTGCATCAGAAAGGCGACAATCCTAATGCAAACAACAACACTGACCAAATGATGAACGATGGATTGTTCCGAGGCTTCATGCAATTCATGCAACATCAAGCGAGAAGCGGCTCTCATCAAAAATGCAGGTGGAAACACTGGCAACTCTCGGACGGTCACCGCCAAATAGTTTAAGGAGCTAGGACCACCGGAGTTTTTTGGAGAGCCAAAACCACTTAAGGCGGAGACGTGGATAAAGAAAATCAACAAGATATTTGATGTCTTGGGATGCTCCGAGGAGCAAAAGGTTCCCTTCGCCACCTTCATGTTGCGCGCAGAGGCAGACATGGTGGGAATCAGAAGCGACTCAACTCCGCCGTGATGAAGATGTCTTGGGAGAAGTTCCAAGAACTGTTCAACGACAAGTACTTTCTCGAAAGTATTCATCACATGAAAGAGGTAGAGTTCATTAAACTGGAACAAAGCAACATGACCGTGTCGCAGTACGAAGCCAAGTTTGTCGAGTTGTCCTGATTTGCATCCCATTTGGTCGATAATGAGGAGCGAATGACGCGAATGTTTCTAAGAGGTTTGAAACCCAATATACGTCAATACCTCATTTCTCACAAACTTTGTTTATATTCAGATGTTGTGAATAAGGCTCAGTTATTGGAGCGCGATAATGAGTCAGCACAACCAAAAAGGCAATGACCAACAACACGATAATAATCGTACCGGTGGCAATGGTCATCGGAGCAATGATAACCATCGTGGGGGAAATTATCATGCCATGAAGGGTAACCACTTCGGTTGTAATCATGGCCAAGATAATAGAAGTTGAAATTTCAAGAAGAGAAGGTTCAATAATGATGGAAAGACAGCAGCATCAGCACCCGTTTCAAAGGAAGAAGAACGACCACCGATCGTATGTTTCAAATGCGGACAGGAGGGACACATCCGTCCAAACTGTACGCAACAATCCAAAGCGTGTTTTAATTGCGGAAGAGAAGGTCACCTAGCTCGATTTTGTTGTATGGTGAAGTCAAGTGCAGCTGGGATGGTGATGCCAAAGGATGTCCCAGACAAGCCAAAGCCAGTAGTTTAAGAGAGTGTTTTTTTTTCTTGACGAGGATCCTGAATAAAATTATCACGGGTAAGTTAATCATAAACTCTTGCAAAGTCTATACCGTGTTAGATACCGGTTCTACTCACTCTTTCATTCCACTTAGTTGTGTTCAATGTTTGAATTTAACTCTGGAGAAGTTAGACTTTGATTTATCTGTTAAAACTCAGTTGAGAAAAACCTTCGTTACCTCCACTATTTATAAATCTTGTTTGATTCAAACCAACACTTTCATGTTACCTGTCGATCTTATCTCTTTGATGTGATTTTAGGAATCGATTGGTTAACTACTCATCATGCTTTTAATAAGGTTATTAGCTTTCATATTCCTAACCAACCTATTATACGAATTCAAGCAACCAAACCACTAAAGTCAATCATTGTCATATCAAGCCATAAGTAAAGAGCCCCGGTCCTTTCGTTGTTGACTTCCTTGTGTGGAATGCACCGAAGCCAGACTTTCTATAGGTGATATTGTTAATAACGATGGCAAGTTGATAGGTATTTATGTGACGTGTTATCCAAGTCTTGGATGAGAGTTAAAGTTGTGAATGATATTTCTATTGTTAATAAATTTCTTGACGTATTTTTGAAGACTTCTTGACCTACCCCAGAGCGTGAAATCGAATTTTGTAATCGAATTTCAAAGACAAAACCCCATTTCTAAAACCCTTAAATATTTCTTCAACTAAAACGAACGTAACATGCGCCAAAAGACGTTGACTCGAAAGTCGTTGAAGATTACGATCGTATTCATTCAATACCATCGTGGGAAAAGCGAACGTGGTAATGACGCGTTGAGTGGAAGGAAGATCGTATCGTTTATGATTTATGAGTGTGAATATACGAACCTACGTGAAGATAACGAATATACGAGTAGAATCGACTTTAATCGATAAAGTTAAAGCCGCTCAAGCTAAATACTCAGAGATGATAAATGTGAAAAAGAAGGTTCAATAGGGCGTTATTCTAGAAGCAAGAATCGATGAAGAGAGGAAATATCAACCCTCAATTTTATTGACTCATTTGAAATCCTTGATCGAGTAGGAACTGTGGCCTATAGACTCGTTTTACCGCCAAGTATGTCGCGTGTTCATAACATTTTTCACATATCGATGTTACGTAAATATGTGGACGACCCGAACCACATTATTGATTTAGAACCGGACAAGAAAACGGATAATTTAACGTATGAAGATATAACTGTTAAAATCCTGGAATGTATTCAACACTCAAAGGTTATACCTCAAGAGTTAGAATCGGACGAAGTGTCCTCATCCGTTTCTAAGATACCTGTGTACGCATATAAATTTCGAGGGCTTAAATTTCATAAGGAGGGAGATTGTAAAATCCCAAGTTTTACGAATAAAGATTTAAATTTCTCGAATTTTTTTTTAATATTATGTTGTGAATTTAATATAATGTTATAGTTGTGGGTAATATTTATAAATTTTGCAAAGTATGCAAGTTGTTATATAATATTCGATTGGTCAGGGAATATTCGTTTTAACAGGGGAATATTTCAGACGACGTCACAATCATCAGTGGACCCCACAAATGTAATTATTGTCTTGATTAAGAAAATGATAAAAAATATTTTATGAAAATAATGGCGGAAGTTTTACTATTAACCTGTTGAAACACCCAAAGGTTAAAAGTACAGGAATACGCGTGGTTGCATAGTAGTACACAGTATTGATTATTGATGCTTACGTGAGAAGTCATTCAGCTTTTATTCAATTATTATTGTCGATATTTTATATATTATTAAATCAATAATTGAGATGACAGAGAGTTATTAATATTATTATTTGCATTATTAACGATGTCTAGAAGTTCTCGCCAAGGAGAGGTTTGGTCACCTAATTATGCTGTTAATCAGGAGAAATCCTTATTCGAAAGCCCCTCTTTCCTCAGAACGACCGGGTCGATTAATAGTGTGAATAATAATAATGATGATGAAGTTTTGTTTTATTAGTATTATTAATATAATAAAATGTAAAAGTTTTTTATATAAAAATGTAATACTTTTATAAAGTTATACATTTTATTAGACAATAATTAGAATATATTATATTTTATTATGTATAGTGTTTCAGATAGTGTATCAGATAGTGTTTGCATAGTAAAATCTTTTTAAAAGTTATTCGTTTTATTAGATTATAAATAGAATATATTATATTTTATTGTAAACCAAACTGGACCGTCTGTTTAAAGTAAATCGATCCGGACGCTCATGGATTGATTAATATTCATCCATTCTTCTATAAATAGAAGCTCATTTCTTCATTATTTCATTTAATTCCTTTGAAAATCTAGAGAGAGAAACTGTAGAGAGAATTATTCTTCTATCTTGAGTGTATTTCTTTAGCGTTTAAGAAAGCTTTGAGCGTAGTGTAAGTTTCTTCAAGTATATTCCCGCCCTACCGTCGGAGTACTCTTCTTTATAAGGTAAGGGGTATTATTTCTTTTGTATTCATGAAGAGAACTTCTGTTATTCTATTCTTTATTATTCTGTTGGAATAACTTGTATACGCGGTCTACCCTATACTTGGTAAAATTCTTCTGTTATTCCATTCTTTATTATTATTCGTTGTAATATCACGTCATGCGTTTTATCTGGGACTCGGTTTCGCCTTTATTATTCTATTGAATATCCCACATGCATGCGCTTTTACGCCGGACACGGTTCCGTTGTTTATTATTCTGTTGGAATAACCTGTCTTTGCGAAGTACCACATGCATGGTGATTTCTGTTGTTATTCCATTCTTTATTATTCTGTTGGAATATCCCGTCGGTGCGTGTTACGCCTGACCTGGTTCCGTTATTTATTATTATGTTGGAATAACCGTCTATGCGAAGTACCGCATGCATGGTGATTTCTTTGTTATTTTATTCTTTATTATATTCAGTTGATTAAAGTTTTGATTTCTATACTCCATGAAATTAGTGGAATATCCTTGATATTTGCGCTTCATCCAGTATTTTTTCATGGAAACATTCTTCTGAACTTTCTTGAATTTTACTCTACAAAGAAGTATCATGTTGATAATTTGGACGTTATTTGTTCCTGGATGAATTAATTTTTGAACTTGTTTTTATTGAATTCTTATATCATTGTCATCATCCACATGTTTATATTATGTTGAAAGTCATCTATGGCCTGTAGTGCATAGATGGACTTGGTATGATTACGACCAGGGATTTATTCGGTATAATCATGACTGTAATATTACAAATGATGTGGTAAAAGTCCTCATTGGCCCGTAGTGCATTGATGGACAGTTGTTGGCATGATCATGACCATTAATGAACACACAAATATCCTTGGCCTGTAGTGCATGGATAAATTGTGGTTGTGATACTAATGAATATCCTCGGCAGTAAAGCGAGGATGATGTGGATTATGTATTGTCGAGTCCCAAATTGATAAAAGTGATGAAAACCTTTTAAATCATAAAAGATAGTAGATTTTATTCTCTACTTGACTCGTTTAATGGATTACATGTTCTGCTGCAATTAAACTTGATGTCTATTGTATTTTATCAGTT
Source organism: Panax ginseng (assembly GCA_020205605.1). Taxonomy (NCBI): domain Eukaryota; kingdom Viridiplantae; phylum Streptophyta; class Magnoliopsida; order Apiales; family Araliaceae; genus Panax; species Panax ginseng. The sequence continues at coordinate 161,647,145 of CM035128.1, forward strand.
TAACATTGTTGAAGACTAATGATAATTTATTCTGCATTATCTTAGTCATAATATTTCTTACTGGGCTAGTTGAGCTCACCCTTTCTTTCACTGTTCTCTTCAGGAAATGAGAACGTAGCCGGGACTAGTCGAGGAACGGAGTGACGGTCTAGATGATAGTATTAGTAGTCCTCACTATTCTATTAAATAGTGTGACAATAAATGTAATGAAGACTTATTCTGAGAGTGGATATTGTCTAGAAGACAATGTTTGTATTAAAACTCACAACTTTCTTGTTGTATATTAAAGATTGTATTTGTATTCTGTACCATGTATTTGGCGACTCAGAATAAGTGATGTATACCTATTTTGGGGGCGTCACATTTGGCCTGTAGTGCAAAGATGGTTGATTTTCTTATGAATATCTTTGGCCGTAATGCAAAGATGTACAGGTGTTGAGATGAACATGACCAATTGATGAATATCTTTGGCCTGTAGTGCAAAGATGAATATTTGATCTATGATATATATTAATTGATGTTACAAGGATAAAATATTGATGATGGACTTTTAAATTCATAGATAATAGTAGATTTCATTCTCTACGTAACTCTTCTATGAATTATTATTTCCGCTGCGAATATTGATCTGAAACTTGTTGTCTATTATATTTTATCAGATTTTTCCCTGTTGAAGACTAACGATAATTTGTTCTATGTTATCTTAGTCATAATATTCTTTACTGGGCTAGTTGAGCTCACCCTTTTCCTTTTTTTTCCATTTTTCTTCTTAGGAGGCGAGAATGTAGCGAGTACTAGTCGGGGTATGGAATGAAGGTTCTAGAATGTCATTTTAGTAGTCCTCACTATTTTGTAAAATAGTGTATCAATAATTGTAATGAGGAATTATTTGAGTGTTGATATTGTCTAGAAGACAATATTTGTTTTTAAACACTCAGTTTATGTGTTGTCGTATTTTTCATGACAATTGTATTATTAAAGTTGTAGTTGTTTTTGTACCATGTATTTGGCGACTCAGAATGGGTGTTGTATACCTATTTTGGGGGCGTCACAATCTTTACCCTAAAGATTTGGAGGCATTATTTGTATGGAGAGACTTGTGATATCTTCACTGATCATAAAAGTCTTAAATACATTTTTACTAAGAAGGAGCTCAATATGAGGCAGAGGCGTTGGTTGGAGCTTCTAAAAGACTATGATGCTAGGATTCAGTATCACCCGAGGAAGGTAAATGTGGTTGCAGATGCTCTTAGCCGAAAGAGTTTAGGGAGTGTAGCAGCCCTTATTACACAACCTCAACTTATTTTGGATATGGAGCGGCTAGAGTTGGAATTGTATGTATGAGGTTCAGATGGGCATTTTGCAGGTATGAGAGTGGAGCCCTCTCTTATCTCAGGAGTCAAGGAAGCTCAAAAAGAAGATGGAGAGTATTGAAGCATGACGCAGAATCTAGAGGAGGGCAAGCAGCCCGAGTTTCGTATTGATGACCATGGTGTGATTTGGTTGGGTGAGCGGTTGTGTGTACCGTCAGATCCAATCATTTGGGAGGCTGTGCTGGTTGAGGCTCATAGTTCGCCATTTTCTATTCATCCAGGTTCTACGAAGATGTATAGGGATTTGAAGAAGAATTTTTGGTGGAATGGGATGAAACTAGACGTGGCTGAATATGTTGGGAAGTGCCTCACTTGTCAACAAGTGAATATAGAACATCAACGAGCTAGTGGGTTGCTGCAATAGTTAGACATTCCAGTGTGGAAGTGGGAGGATATCACGATGGACTTTGTGACTGGTTTGCCAAAGACTTTCAAGAAGAATGATGCCATTTGGGTAGTGGTGGACCGACTGACCAAATCGGCACACTTTTTGGCTATCCATGAGAGTTACTCGGTGGATAAGTTGGCACATATATTTCAGCAGGAGATTGTTAGACTTCATGGTACTCTGGTGTCTATTGTTTCAGATCGGGACCCACGGTTCACTTCAAGTGTACGTCAGCTGCTCTCTTTTATTCCTCCGTATTCAAATTTCAAAACCCCCCTCTCTCTCTGTTCTTACATAAATAGAGCTGCTATCTTTGTACCCAGCCAACTCAATCCCTCTCAAAATCTCTTATCTCTCATACCCAACCTTAATTCCAGCCCCAAATCTCTCATACCAGCCCCTAATGTATGATCCAGAGCATAGAGAAAGTACCTATAATCAAATTGGCTTCACGGAGAGCTTGTTTTGTGCAAGAGAAGATGACGAGAGAGAAACAAAACATCTCCAAGCCCTAGAGCAAGGAACAGACGAACAATCACGTCTTCGTCTTTTCCAAATCGATCTCCTCGAGTACGACTCCATTGTCGTCGTCGTTAATGGCACCACCGGTGTCCTTGATCCCGAGGTCCTCCGTCCTTTTCTCTCCTCTACATATATGTATATAGTTTTTAGTCATTTTGGATTTGGTAATTTTGGATTGGTGGAGCATTTTTGGGGGAGTTTGGGTGGGAATTTGGGAAGTGGGTCAATGTTGAATTCGCACACTTTGGTGTTGGATGAGGAGAAAAGGGGGCTCATGAAGGCTCCTGGGGGAGTGGAGAAGAAAGATGGGGTTTTGGAGGTGAAAGATGTGGCAGCTTTGAAGAGCCATAGTGAGGCTGAGAGGAGGAGGAGAGAGAGGATCAATGCTCATCTGGATGCGCTTCGTGGTCTTATGCCATGTGCTGGAAAGGTTATCTATATTTTTATATGATCAATTGTTTTGGTAAATAAAAGCTGCTATTAGTACTATATATATGCTTAGATGATATCAGTAGTTGTTTAACTTCATGATCTCAAGTAATAATTTGTGAATGATTGACTTGTTTGCTGAATTCTTATAAATATTAGTTGCTTTCTGTTATCCTGCAACTGAGTTTTAAACAAGAAGTGACATTAGTTGGTTTTGAAACTCTAAATTGAAGTTGTTGCTACAGTTTCAATAGTTAGTATTATAAACTACTTATTTAATTATAAGTATTACTTAAACATGAGGTATTATTTCAAAATTTTAAATAAATTTCTCAATGTCACTTTGATCAAACTCAAAGGTGACTCTTTTATCGGAATGGAAAGAGTATTGTGTAGATATATTATATATATGCTCTATGTTTAATAATCAGTGTTTCTGAATGATCTATTATTCCCAATTTACATCGGGTTGCAGGACGTTAAGAGTGAGGATTCACGGACAGATGTGGAATCTCGTAAGTTAGAACGAGGTGAGGCACCATCTCTTCTTTATTGAGTTCAGATAATGTTGCCTAATTTATTGTGTTTTTAAGGAATAATGAATGTAATTAACAGTACCAAACATCTAATTAACTAGATAACAAATAAACAGTTCCCTAACATACTTTCAATATTGTAATGTAAAGAAATATATTGATTGGTACTACAAGAATCACTTCAATTTTGAGCTCTAATAATTCATAGCTCTATTTTTCATTATATGTTAGTTATGGTATCCAATTTTCTAAGACACTAATTTGAGAATCTTTGCCTGGGAATTTGCTAAGGAAAAAGGTTTGGATGTTTTTGTGGTGAATCTTGGAACTGTGATGGGTCCTGTTCTTCCTCCAACTATTAATGCAAGCATGTTAATGATCCTTCGACTTCTCCAGGGTAACTTCTAGAATCTAGAAAAACTTACTTGCATAATTTTTACTGAATTACATTCATATGTAAAGCCTTGTTGATTTGGGTACATCTATATTAGTATCAAAGAGACAACAGTAGCATAGCTATATATATGTGTAGCGTTATCTTCTACTGACTTACGCAAAGTGCGCACCTAAAACCATAGGAGTAGTAAAAGGTGAGTTGGGAGGGGAAGAGTGTACAGAACCTATTAAATTATAACAATGATTAAATTAGTTCAACTAATTCCTGTGAGTGTTTTTAATGTTCACAAAAGATCCAATAGATCTATGTGACTGATATAATTTCAGTGACAGGGTTAGGCCATACAAACCTCTTCATTGGGAAGTTGTCTAAACAATTTTGTGTCATTATTTGTAACACAATAAGATAGTTTATTTATTCTTCTCTCAAACTGGTCTATAATCCAAATTCTCGCTATGTGAATGAGGCCCAATAGAATATGAATTAGACCTAAAGCTTATGTTCTCTTTACATTGAAACTTCATCATCCAACGGTTAGTAATATATCTCTCATCCCCCCCCCCCCAATTCAACCTATCGGGCATGCTTGCAATTGTTCAGTAAAATTTGAGTTTGATTTACACCATGATATTCACATCATAAATTATCTTTTCCTTGACATGGATGTTAAGCAGGTAAAGTAACATTTCCACATGATTGATGGCTACATTGTGAAGATTTTATAAATGTAGCAGCATTTCGTGTTTTATAATATTATCTAATTAAAGAAGAGTAGAGATGCTATTGACTCTAAAGAGAGGAATTTTTTTCTGGCTCCAAACTAGATTAATACTATATAATTTCAGTGATCCTAGACTGCACATCTGAATTAATATTTCTCAAATGAATTCTGGGGTTTTTCAGCATTATGTTTTCAACAGGCAATACATCCAAGGCTGCACAATGAATCACCCTTAAACAATTTCACTGGTGCACAACATCAGATTAGTGTTCAGGTCATATCTCTTACATTTTCCTTTGGCTTCTACTTTAAACCAAGTGTTTTTTAGATCTTATTTACTCAAAGATCATTTCATCTTCGTCTTTAGTTAAGAAAATTTATCATGACCAAGTAAAATAATGTCGTGCTTTCATCTGGCTTTACAGACAAAATTCAAATGAAGGTCATTGTAATGCTTCTCAACCACATTCGAGTGCACGCCCACCCAAACCACGTAAAAAAGTATCAATAAAAAGAGCATATGCCTCTGACCGTGTAAGTGTGTCATATACGACATATACTTAATATGGTATGAATATAACTTTCAAGTTTTGCGATCTCATAATATTTGTTGTAGAATGATTGTCATGCAATGCTAATAGTGTTCAAAATCTGGACTTATTTCAATTTGATTTCATCACTCCCTTATTTCATCATTCCCTTGCCTGGATTCTTTTAGTTTTAACTGGCTGCTTGTTTCTTTAGCTTCGCAAACTGAGGATTTTTGAAAGGCTTAATGCATTGCAGGAATTGCTTCCGTAATCAAAAGAGGTGACACACACTTTCTATTTTTAAATTACAACTCGATAAGATAGAGGTAACATGCATGTGAAGTGTATATCTCATCCTTACTCCAGTAGACATGTAATTTTTTGTTACACATTTAAATTAGCGGATTCAACATTAGAATAATCTCTGCTGGTGACTTAGCCTTCAGCTAATGTCACTAGGAAAAATGGAGATATACCAAGTTTAGCTAAGAAAATGCTTTAAACTTTTGAGTAGTGTTGTGTCTCATTAAAAGGAAAAAAAAACTTTTTTCAGTAATATAGTGGCTCAAGGTATAGATTCTTTAACAGCAGAAACTGTAATCCTGATTGTAGATACGACAATGTACTCATCAGAAAAAGAGTAAAAAAGAAAAAGATAACGCATTGTACAACTGGTTGTACCTTTTTTAAATGTCACAAACTTTGGCTAATGCATAACAGGTACTCATTTTATTTTTCTAAGATCATCTTGTTGATTGCTAAATCCCAGTTCTAACATCCAGACAACGATGTTACATCGGAACCTCTGTCTTAAGGTATATAGTTCTTAGGAAAAAAAAATCAGTTTTGGTTTGAATGACCATGCTATGGTTTTTCTTAGAAATTGATTGCTAAATCCCAGTTCTAACATCCAGACAATGATGTTACATCAGAACCTCTGTCTTATGGTATATAGTTCTTAGAAGCAAAAAATAATCAGTTTTTGTTTGAATGACCATGCCATGGTTTTTCTTGAATTATTTATGACATACTGAGTTTACTAAACTTGATATCTGTATGTACAAAAATCTGCATGATACCAAACTTTTTTTCTTTCTGATGTCTTTGATTAGAATATCAAAATGTTGGATCTCTACAAGGTGATAAATTAACTGTATTAGTTGATATAATTGATCTTATAAAGTACCTACAGGCGCAAATTAAGGTAGGCTTTCATCATAATGTTATTTGTTACATGATACTCATTATAGAAATTGATAAAGATTTCTCAACTAACAAATGCTTTTGATCCTTTTTAACTTATTGGATTTGGGTCTTCCTGTAGTGGAACTTGTGATATACTTCTTCGGTTGTGTGAAAGCTTCTCAGTAAATGTTATAATAATTCCTTTATTAGATCTATTTTGATTCTATGTTTATATGTCCATCACATCATAGTTTAATTAGTTATCCAGCACTTTATTCATGTCTCTAAATCCCATCTACTAAGTTTAAGCAAAATTATACCCTGTAGGATTTAAGTTAAAATAGATTGGGTGGTGAACCAATTTCTGATCCTTTCACAGTTATCGTGGAATGGAACAACATCAGATTTATTGTACTAATTATATCAAGAACATATCTCGGTTGGAAGATATAGGATCGATTTTGACTCTTTGAAGTCAACTTTAAGATATTATTGAAATTGATATGAATGCATTTAATCTTGGATGATAAAATTAAGATAATTTCAAATTAATTGTTTTTTATTGTTTTCAAGAATTAAATGAATCTTATAATATTTGAATTTGAAAATTTCTCAAAAATTTCCTTTGAAAAGTTAAACATCTATAAAACTTCATCATCCAACGGTTAGTAATATATCTTTCATCCCCCCCCCCCCAAAAAAAAAAATCAACACATCGGGCATGCTTGCAATTGTTCAGCAAAATTAGAATTTGAGGAGAGAGAGAGAGAGGAACCTTGAAAGGAGAAGTAAGGCTACGGAAGAAACTAAGGACAACAATAACCATCTTCAGCTCTCTCATCTCTCAGTTCCCTCTTCTCCACCCGTTCCATTTTCCTTTCTTCATTAACTATTAAGCTCTAACACACCCGAAAGGGTTACTAAACTTCATCAATTTCGGTAAAAGCTCAACAATTTCGGCAAAGAAGAAATGTAATGCTCAACAACATCAACAGTAAATCTAAGCTTTAAAGGTAAGTTAAGTGTTGTAATTAGATGTGTTTTAATTGAAAGTGAGTATAAAGGGGATGTTGTGATTGTTGTGTGCAGTAATAAGGGTAGTAAAATCTGGGCTAAACCATAACTAAATACTTATGAGTTCTGTCCTAAAAAGAAATGAACATGTTATGTTCGATAAATTGCCTCTAAAAGGCTGTCAAGTATAAAAAGGGAGAGTTGGTCAAGATTGTAAAGGGAGAAGTCTTCATATATGCTAGATGATGTACATGGAGTAATTTATGTAAGCCCAATGAGGGTTGGAACCTGTTTTGGAAGAAATGATATGTTAAGGTACTGTAGAAAAAAACTGCCTTGACAAGTGGGTTGTAAACTAACTTGTACCAAGCTAAAGCTAAATTTTCATAGAAATTGAGTACTTGATATATTATCTTTTGCTATATGATTTCTTTTGTTTGCAATTGGGTAAATTTATTATCTTGGTAATACTTTGTTGCTTTACTCGCAAAGTGCCTGGTCCTCAAATTAAAGAATTATATTCATTGACAATCTTTACTAATATATCAGTTATTCCAACCCACAATTACGATTTGCAGTAAATAAACTAAATTGTATATGATTATATATGTTGATTGTTGTTTTGCTATGCAAAATTACATAGTTGCAATGGTCGGATGAAACGGAATACAACAGTTGCACACAATGAAAGTATGCTAATTCATCTGCATAGTGTACTATAAATTATCCTTGATAAGGTTAGATCCACTGCTTCATTGATGTAATTTTGGCCCTAGGGTGAAGCCATGTTTATTATATGTTTTGGCGTGTGATATATTTCCACTCTCATTATAAGTTTTCATCAATCAAACTCTGTAAGCTGTATGATCATATATTTGCAGGTATTTTCATGTATACATTGAAGCATACTTGGTGTAAGGTGTAAAAAATACGAAGTTGTTTCTCTATTTTCCGCGTGTGTATATTTTTTGTGTTCCGTCTTTTGTAAAGTTAACTAATTATACATGGTTATGATGATTTTGGGTATGGAATGATGGTTGTTTTGGTGGTTTGAATATGTATACCTGAAGATGATGATTTTGAATATTATGATTTTGGGTATGGAATGATGATTGTAAGTTTGTAGACATGTTTAGATTTTTCTGGATATCTATTTTTAGAGGAAACTCTGTCGAAATTTATTGAAATTAGTAGCGACTAGCTTGATGTTTTGGTGGTTGGATATGTGTTGATGATTGAGTATGTATTAATTATTGTAGTTGTATGGTGAATTATGATAATTTTTATGTCTGATTGTAAGTTATTATAAGTTGCAAAGAGTCTTTAGGTAATGTATTACTTTTTGAATTTTAATCTAATTTTTCGTTTCGTCGTGCCTTCAAGCACGAGCAATCCTACAATCTGTTACATTAGCAAGTTGTAAAATTGACTATATAACTTAACCATTAGTCATTCGTCACTTTATTTGTTTGACCTCTCCCTCTTTTATTTGTCTTGGTTCTTCATTTTTAAAGTTCGTTGTTGAGCTAATCCTAAATTTATATAACGACCTGCAATCGTTTTTTATATCAAGTTAAGGTTCTGCGAAACTGTATACCCATCTACGTGCGACAAAAAAAAGGAGTTGTTATAACAAACAAACAATAATTTTTACTTGTCAAGTTACTATTTAAAAAGTTACAATCAATTAAAAAGGCTTATAAATAATAAAAATTAAATCTTGAAATGTAGTTAAACTTAATTTAAATTTATGAGATTTTGACTATTAAAGTTGGACATTCTTTATTTATTCTTGAAATTTGTCTTCATAATAATTTTCATTTAAATGCTTTGTGGAGTATCAGGTGCAAGTGTGGGTGTGTTAAGAATTAATTTAGGCTTTTAGTTTAGTGTGTGTTCATATTCAGTGCTTCATTTTTTTGTATTCATAATGTTTTTTTGAATTATACAGTGCTTTCAGGCACGGGTTATCGCTAGTATATATATATAACAAAAGATGCATGGCTACGAAAATGATATACAGGCATACAGCAGCCTATTAGTACTTGCAAAGTGGAAGTATTTGGGAGATTACTCTCAAGCAGTACTCGGGTAGTCTTTAAGATAACATGATCAGGTGTGTAGTTACAAGAATTTGGATGTTGTCTTTGAAGAGAGAGGCAAGTCAAGATTATCCACTAAGCTCGAATCATTTTATCATATAATTAGTTGGGAGAACTTATTTGTTGTTTAAATACCCTTAGTTTTTGAAAGATGAGTTAAATGACCAACTTGAGACATGCGGGGCCTTGAATGAGGATCCCGTCGAATGCACGAGGAAGCATAATGTACCATGCTATAGATTTCTTGCTCTGAATAGGAATTTCTCAAGCATGGATCAATCAGTTCTCCAATTGCATTATCTTCCAATAAAGGGCGTGCCTGATCCAAATTACTATGTTCTCTCATCTGTCGTTTATATATAAGGAGGGTAATTAAGTCTTTATCCAACTTAAGTAACAGAGTTATGACAGAAAGCAGTTATTCACTTTAACTCAAAAAGTCGGGAGTTTAAATGTAGCTTTCCGACTAGGTGTAGTTGTGGGAAAGCCAAAAAACCCTGTGTGGTCATCTGAACTTATTATTTATTAAACTACACCTATAAAGAAACAGGTAAATTAGTGGAGGACAATTTGATTGCAATTCTAAATGAAAAGATGTTTCTCTACCTCCCTGTGTGGAATACAAACTAATCTGAACTGAAATAATATTTCATCAATCCCACTTTAGATGTCACCATTGGCTTATAGTGTGCCTGGATGCTTGTTGTGTGCCTGGCATTTGATCAGCTTATGCATGAAGTTGAGAACATGCAAGTATATTATTATAACCAAGTCCCTCATGGTTCAATGATAAAAAAACTACTCATAAGTCTTGGGTGCATGAGGTCTTGGGATTCATTCTTGTCGAAGGCAAAAATGTTAAATTTCAGTCGAATATAGCAAAAAAAATAGAAAAGAACTATTTGATTCACTGTACAACTTTATATTGGTCTTTTTTGATCGATTATAGCTTTATTAAAAAAGTTTCTCAAAAATAAATGCAGTCAAATGATTTGTGTTAGGTGATTTAATTGTTTGCCTTAGACTACAAGATGAAGTCCTTATATGTTAACCAGAACACCACACATAATTTCACTTAATATGCACACAAAGGTATCATATCACTAATATCTTTTAAGACTTATCAAGAACATAATATAAAAGCTTAAATGTGGTCCAATTGTTTGCGTCAGGCATCAAGTTATTGATGACAATTATTCTGATGACCATCTCGCGAGGCATGAGAATTACGACCTTATAATATAGTCCATATTAAACATAAAAAGTGTATTTATTTATCAATACATATAGAGTGCATACTAAACATCGAATTTGAATTTAACAAGTAATATATAAACATTTTAAAGAAGGAAATAGACAAATAGAATGGTTTACTAATGGTTCAAAATCATGAGTGAGGAGAATATTGTTTGGCCGCATATCACGATGGACCATTGTTGGTCGATTTCGCAATCAATGAATATGTGCAAGTATACACAGTCAACAAATAATAAAGTGAAAGTAGAGTATCGTTCCCACGAGGAATTATTTAATAAAAATCACCAAGTACTAATTCTTAACCAAACTAATTTTATTTAAACAATCTCAAATCGTGATTTTTCTAATTAAGAAAACTAAATTAACTAATTAAACTGAATTGCTTTATAAATGAATTCAAATAAATAAATGTTAAGACTACAATATCCTCAATTATGAACTATAAACCAATTATCCACTTATCCCAATTATTATGCCTACTGAATTATTAACAGAAATTCTCAAATGCCAAAAGTCCTTTTCCAAGTGATCAATTGACTTCTATCTAATCTAGATTAATCTTGCTATATTCCTATTCAAAACAATTGAATTAAACTCCTTCAATTCCAATTCCTTATGTGTTACATGCGGTGAAAAGATATTTCCATTCAATTCACAAACCTAATTATTCACCATGCAAATAACTAAGTCACATGTTATCATGCCCAATTCTAACTCTAGATCTCCTCTTTCAATTCCTTCTAGAGTAACAAGGTAATTACTGATCAAATAATTAGTCAATGAGCATAAGGCAAGATAAACAATTCACCTTGACACAAATAATTGGAATAAATTGAATAACTAATTTATAGACATAAAAGATTCAATTGGTAGTCTTAATAAAAGAGTTAGTTCATAATTAATGAATTAAACCAAGAATCCACAACTGAATAGACATTAAAAGATAAAAGTGTGATAAGAGAAGAGAATAGAATCTGTTGTCAAAGAAATCGATACTCCCTCTCTTGCTCTTCGCTCTCGATCTTCAAAGTTGTTCTTCAATTTGCTTCAATCTCCAATGGCTAATTAAGAACTAGGGTTTATATTCTAATCTAATGGAGTGTTTTATCTAGTCTAATCTATGTGTCTGCATTTTTATTTTATGCCTTATATCATGTATTTATAGGTTACAAGTCCAATTTTTAGCTTAGAACAAACCCAATCCAATTTGGAGTTAAAAAGGTGTCAAAATTCGCTTCAAAAACGCGCCCAAGCCTCACTCAGACTCTTCTCATGCCTTCAAATACTGGGCATGGACTCAAGAAGATCGCTCCCCTGACTCCTGGCTGGGCATAGGCTGAAATGGGTGCCGGTCTTTGGCCACTTTCTGGAAATTTTCTGCTCTGACTTCCTTTGTGAAAATGGCCATAACTTCTTCGTCCGAACTCCGATTTCGATGATTCAAGATGTTCCGAAAATAGGAGACGTAGATCTACAACTTTCATTCTTTAAGTTTTTCGAAATAAGGTCAGGAGTAATATTAAAATTGGATCTGAAGTGACTGATGTGTAAATGACAAGCCGAAAACGCAAATCTAGCCACCCCGAACGTCGATCCAAGTGACTTTTGTCCCAATTCCTACAAAACAACGTAAAACATGCATGAATAGACACAAACACTTCAAATCAACCAAAAGATTAAGCTCAAATGCACTCAATTATGAGTATAAAACTCACTCATCAACCATACATCCCACTCTACATTCTTCATGAACACCTTAAAAGCTAGCTATTAAAGTTGGAAAGCCCAAAGTTTATAAATATCCCACATCAAAGTCCCATACCATCGATGTGGGACACAAGTCCCATACCTTACAATTAGGATCATAACATTCCACCATGCTCCGTAGTCCCGGCGCCCACGCGGGCTGGCATTGCGCTAGACGATTCTAGCCCCGGGCGAACACTGCAATACCGACGTCACCACCTTCGCCGCACGATTGCAATCGGGAGGTAGTGGGGGCGAACACTGCAATACCAATGTCACCACCCTCGCCGCACGATTTCAACCGGGAGGTAGTGGACGGCTCTGATACCAATTATTACAAACAATGGGAGAGCCACACCTTAAAAGCTAGCTATTAAAGTTGGAGAGCCCAAAGTTTATAAATATCCCACATCAAAGTCCCATACCATCGATGTAGGACACAAGTCCCATACCTTGAAATTAGGATCATAACATTCCATGTTGTGATAACAGATCTCAAACTAAGATAAAAGTGGATTTTTAGAATAAAAATAGAAAAAGAAGGAATGATTGACTCAGAAAATGGTAAGAACAAGAATTGGGTATATTGATATCTAAAAGATTACAGAGTTGTTCATATTACAAAAGATGATCCCTCTTCTAATTTTCCTTTCTCTATTTATACAATGTAATCACTCTTGCTAACAATTATAGCTGTCCATCTAACAACCTAACTGATTTTCCCTCTTAAACTCTGTTTTGCTCCAGCTAAGACAGATACTTCAATTATTTTCTCCCTTTGTATTGCTTCTTGATGCTTCTTGCCACTTGTGTGTAGTTAATGACCACTTTGCCCTGCTATTCACAACATTACCCCGCCCTTCAGAATGTCCTTGTCCTCAAGGACTAAAATTGAAATCTGGAAATTGATTTACCATTTGTTGAGCATCTTCCCAAGAAGCATCCTCAAGACTACTGTTAGCCCAATGAATTAGATATTCAACTTTTGGTCGATTTTGGAATTTAACTACTCTCCTATCTAACACATCAAGTGGAATAATTTTTGGCCTACCATCTGTAGCCAATGGAGGTAATGTAGGGGATACTCTTGCTTGGAAACCAATCTATTTTTTTAGTAAAGATACATAAAAAACATTATGGATTTGGGCATGGCTGGGAAGTTCTAGTTTATAAGCTACAGGTCCAACCTTTGCAAGTACCTTATAAGGACCATAAAACCTTGGGGTTAATTTGAAAGAAGATCGTTGAGCTAGAGTAGATTGCTTGTAGGGCTGTAGTTTAAGGAAGACAGAATCCCCAATCTCAAAGCTTCTCTTAGTTCGGTGCTGTTCAGTGTAATTTTTCATGTGTACTTGAGCTTGTAACAAATTACTCCTTAAATCAACCAAAACTCCACATCTTTCACAGATAAAAGTATCCACAGCTGGAATTTGAGAATTTTCAATTTGGTGGAAGTTAAGATGGGGAGGAGGAAGTCCAAATAAAGCCTGAAAAGGAGTACACTTCAAAGCTGTGTGGTAATTAGTGTTATATCACCATTAAGCCAAACTCAACCAATTCCACCATTTCTTTGGATGGTCACTACACATACATCTCAAATAGCACTCTAAACACCTATTTAATCGCTCGGTTTGACCATCAGACTGAGGGTGATAGGCACAATTTAACTCCCAATTGCTGAAACAAGGTCTGCCAGAATATGCTTAAAAAAATCTTATCCCTATCAAATGACTATAGTCCTGTGGTAATCCATGGAGGCCATATATGTGATCAATGAATACTCGTGATATTGTGCGAGCAATATAGGGATGGTGTAACCCAATGAAGTGAACAAATTTGGAAAATCTGTCAATTATAATTAATATAACTGACCTGTCCTCTGATGTAGGTAATCCCTCAATGAAATCCATGGAAATGTCAGTCCAAGGTTTATGAGGTAGCTCCAATGATTGTAATAAGCCTGGGTAAGACACACTTTCCGTCTTATGTCTTTGATAAACTTCACATTCTTGAACCTACAGTTTAATGTCTGAAGTAAGAGTATCCCAAACAAAGTAAGCTCCTAGTTTTTTTATGGTTGCTTGTATTCCAGAGTGTCCCCCTATTGAACTCTCATGAAAGACTGAAAAAATAGTTTTTCTGAGATTTGTGTGTGAACCAATGTAAATCAATCCTTTGTACCTTAAAATCTCCTTGAAAAAGTGTAATGAGGCACACTTTCGTTTAGAATACTGATTTATTGTATAATGGACTGAATTCTGGTATCTCCTTCATAAGACTTAAAAATTTCATGTACCCAAGTAGGAACTACACAGTGAGGGCCATTGAATTAGCAGATTGTTCCTCCTAAGTTCTTCGAGAAAGGGCATCTGCTACAACATTGTCTACCCCTTTCTTATAGGTTATCTCATAATCATAATCCAACATCTTGCTTAACCATTTCTGCTGTAAGAAGGTGGACAACCTTTGCTCCATAAAAAATTTAAGACTTTGATGGTCAGTCTTTATAATAAAATGAGCCCCAATTAAGTAGGACCCCCACTTGGTGATAGCATGTAAAATAGTTAGGAGTTCCTTTTCATAAACAGATAAGCCCAAGTGTTTGTGAGCCAAAAATTTACTTAGGAATGCCAACGACATGCCTCCTTGCATTAGGACAACCCCAATCCCTTTAGAACTAGCATCAATTTCAATGACAAGGTTGAGTGAAATCAGGTAGGGCTAATACCACAGTTGAACCCATAGCCTCCTTGAGTTTGGTAAAGGTTACAGTTGCTTCAGAGTTCCACTGAAACTGATCCTTTTGCAAGAGTTTAGTTAAGGGTCTTGCCATGTCCCCATTATTCCTTATGAATCTTCTATAGTAACCAATCAAACCAAGGAAACCTCTAAGGTCCTTAATTGTCCATGGCTCTGGCCATTGAAGCATGCAAGAAATCTTATTTGGATTTGCAGATGCCCCTTCTACAGTGATTACATGTCCCAAATATTCCACTTTAGGTTAAGAAAATGAACACTTAGATAACTTGGCAAATAAGGTGTTCTTTCTCAGCAATGCTAATGTCAACTCCAAATGTTTTACATGGGACGATAAATCTGTACTGTACACTAATATATCATGAAAGAAAACTAAAATAAATTTTTTTAAATGTTCACAGAAAACTTGATTCATGAGAGCCTGGAAGGATGCTGGTGCATTAGTGAGTCCGATGGGCATGACCAAGAACTCATAGTGGCCTATGTGTGTGCGAAAGACTGTCTTAGAAACATCAGGTGAATGCATCCTTATTTGATAATATCCAGCCCTTAAATCCAATTTAGGTAAATTCTGGATCCCTTGAGTTCATCCAATAATTCTTCAATTATAGGAATAGGGAATTTGTCCTTGACCGTGATCTTATTTAATTCCCTGAAGTCCACATAAAATCTCCAAGAACCATCCTTCTTCTTTACTAGCAAAACTGGTGAAGCAAAAGGACTCTGAATGGGTTGTATGATTCTAGTTGCTAGAACCTCTTTAACAATTTTTTCAATCTCAGTCTTTTGGATATGGGGATACCTGTATGGTCTGATTGTAAAGGGTTCTGAATCAGTTTTTAATGGAATTTTATGATCAAAGTTCCTTTGAGGAGGCAGTGTCTTTGGTTCTTGGAACACATCTTCAAAAGATTGAAGTACTTGTTGAATTTCTGGTGGATATGTTTGTGATTGAATTTCTGTAACCTGTAATGAACATACATATGCTAACAGAGATAGTTGATCTTTTCTCCAAGCTTCTTGAAGGCTAACTGCAGTTATCATAGATATAGAACTAGGTTGTCCATCACTAGTTCCTTTCAACATAATCTGTCCTTTTCCCTCAGAAAAACTCAAGGTCAAAGTGTTAAAGTTGAACATGCAATCTCCTAAAGTTTTTAACCATTGAACCCCTAACACAACATCACAACCTTTCAGAGGAATTAATCTCATGTCGGTACAAAATTTATGACCCTGTGCTACCCATTCAAACCTCTTACATCTTTCAGTGCATAGCATCTTATACCCATCTGCCACACATACTTGCATGGGTCAACTTCCACTTTTGTGCACTGTAATTTCTCAGCTGTGCTACTATTCAAAAAATTATGGGTACTACCAGTGTCAATAAGAATAGTAATTTCTTTTCCCCTTACAGAAGCTTTAATCCTTAGTGTGGTCTCTGAAGTATTACCATTCAAGGCATGTATAGATATAGCCATTGCTGTCTCTATCAGTTGTTCTTTAGTGTCTAACTTTTCTTTAATATCACTTGCATTACTAGCTTCTTCTTCCCACTCTTCATCTCCTATTATCAGATAAAGTTGCTTAAACTTGCATCTATGTCCTTGTGTAAACTTTTCATCACAGTTGAAGCATAATCCCTTCTCCCTTCTTGCTTGCATCTAACCATATGTGAAGTTCTTAACATGACTTCCCAAACTTCCCTTAGAACCACCACCTGTTGTATTAAAAGCCCTCACATGAAACTAGTTTTCCCCACTTTGAAATTGGTTAACACCCTGAAATTTGGGTTTAATGGCTCTGTTGTTGAACCCCATTGAATTACTGTTCCCATTGCTACACAAAGGTTTATGAAAATTTGAATTTGAAATGGGTTTGTTTCTTTTGTAAATGGCTTCAACAGTCATTTCTTATACCCTGGCAGCTGCTATAGCCTCAATTAACTTCTGAGGTTTAAGGAGACCAATAAATCCCCCCATTCTTCCTTTAATCCCCCCACAAACACTTGACGAAGTATAGTTCATCCAATCCTGGATTTTTAGCTTGAACCGAGGCCCTGAGGAATTCAAACTTCTTTATACTGACTGACTGTGTTAGTTTGTTATAGCCTATTAAATTCACACAACGCATTGCTAGAAATACTATCTCCAAATCTGGTCTCAATATCCTCAATGAATTGTTTCCAAGATACGTTTGGGTTACTTTTGAAATAGGCTAAAAACCAAGATCCTGCATCTCCTTTAAGATGCAGTGCTACACTTCTCAATTTTAACAGATCATTCATAGGATGGAATTAGAAGTAGTATTCACACTTCATCACCCAATTTTTAATATCCATTCCATTAAACACTGGAAAAACAAAACGAGGTTGGAAATTCTTTTGAACTACATTTCCTTCATTTCTTACAGTATTCTGAGTAAGATCTACAAAAGGTTCGGTAGGGATTTCTGGAATTGAATCCTTACCTTTGATTGAGCGTTGAAATTCTGACATCATTAATTCCATGGTGCTTTGCATATTCTTGAATCAATTTCCAATTTCTTCCATTGTTTGTTGCAGTTGATGATGGCTGTTCATGAGTTCTTGCACCCGGAATTCAGTGTTTCTAAGACCCACCTCCAAAGTATCCTTTGACCTAGTTCCCACTGCCTTAACTGTGTATTTTAATATGTATAAGCCAAGGATTGATAGCTCTGATACCAAATGTTGTGATAACAGATCTCAAACTAAGATAGAAGTGGATTTTTAGAATAAAAATAGAAAAAGAAGGAATGATAGACTCAGAAAAGGGTAAGAACAAGAATTGGGTATATTGATATCTAAAAGATTACAGAGTTGTTCATATTGCAAAAGATGATCCCTCTTCTAACTGCCCTTTCTCTATTTATACAATGTAATCACTATTGCTAACAATTACAGCTGTCCATCTAACAACCTAACTGATTTTCCCTCTTAAACTCTGTTTTGCTCCAGCTCAGATAGATACTTCAGTTATTTTCTCCCTTTGTATTGCTTCTTGATGCTTATTGCCACTTGTGTGTAGTTAATGACCACTTTGCCCTACTATTCACAATAGTGTCTCAATCCTCGAAAGCAAATAGCTATTGCAATTTTTGTCTCATGAGACCATTCTAGTGCATCCTTATTACGCCCCGCAATTCCGAGATATAAACAGAGGTCGATCAACCACGAAGGTCTAGCATCAAAATTTTAGAATATTTTTGATAAGTAAGTCCGCCCCAAGTATGGAGATTGGTTTTGAGAGACCTTGAGTTTATTCCTCAAGGCATTGACATTTCTCCCACCCTAGAGTTATTAACTTACTATAACATCATCAATACTAAAATATTAATTTATAAACTATAATAGATAAAAGAACTTTATATAAGTTCTATGACAGCACTTATCCTCAACAAGTTTTGAAATTATTAGTATTCATTTATAACAAGTTAAAAATGACAGGGCTCAGATAAATAAAATGGAAGAGCAATTCATAGCGTAGCCAATACCAAAATCAGGGAAGAATTTGGAAATTATGGATGATGAAACCGAACCCAAAATAAAATGACATAATCCCTTTGTCTGGAAAGAAGAATTTATAATCCCTTTACTACTCTTTCCTCTGTGAGGAATGCTCGAAAACAAGCTTCTTTAATCCTCGAAAACACAGAAGATCATGAATTCCATGGTCATGATGAAGATTAGCATTTATCCCCCCATAAACTCAACTAAATCTCTCACCTCGGACCACATTACACTCACAATCAGTTCCTCTAACCTTGGAAATGAAACCTGCAATACTAATGCAATTCGTAAGTATAATTAATTAATTATAAAAACTATAACGATTCATTCGAAAAGAAGACGAAGAGCCTGTTTGTTGAAGCTATATATATAGCGGTGAGATTACATACTGCGTTAAGAATCTACATACATTTCTAACACTAGTTAGATGTACGTACCTTTTGTAATATGGAGGGTTGGCGTTGGTTAGTATTAGATCCCATGGATGTAGTGCACCAGAAGTTATTGAGCTCTGACACATTCCCGAGTTTTAGACTTTTTAGAACAGGGAAGACGATCTCGCTACCGAAACCTTCTTGATCTTTTGTCGTTGTTGTTTTTGCTCCATTAACAATACATTTTAGTGAACTGCAGTCTTGTACTCTGAGGGTTTCCATATTCTGTAACCTTCGAAGCATGGCGAAGGGAATCATATTCTCCAACTTATCGCAGAAGCTCACCTCCAAGATCTTTAATTGAGAAAATGAATTCTCTGTGCGACATTGTGGTTCCCATATCTCTATTACATTTCCTACACCAAACATTATCAATTCCTCTAGGACGGGGAATGAAACTTGCAACATCCAATTAAAGTAAACTTTTTTGTTAGCAACGTACATTTTCATTGAAGTGATTCATAAAGCTACTATTACTAGTGGAATCCGCTATTATTATTACAAAAATATATTTTGCTACAATATCCTCCCTATAATTATTGTTATCTACTAATAATACTAGTGAGTGTCGCTTAATATAAATATATATTATTTGTCTTCTAATTTATTTTTTAATTTCATCTCTCCAACTATAAAATTCTCCCATATTTCAAAGCCACGCATCTCTTCGTTACATATTATATACTCCCTCTTTTACAAATTATAAGACAAATATACACTTTTTAAAAGTTAATTTGTGATATTTGCAAATTCAAAATTGACATAATTCTTTAAAGTTTTGAAAACAATAAAAACTTATAACTAGTAGTATTTTTTAGGTAGTTTATGATATTCATAATTGTATTAACATAAACTAAATGAATTCATTCATGCAAATTTTGAGTTTGACATTTTTTTGAAATTGACTTTTAAAAAGTCAATATTGGTCCGGGGGTATATTTCACAAGTTTTTTTAATTTTGTTTCCTATTTTTAATTTAATAGCTTGAAAAATAAAAAGTTGTGCAAATTAAAGGAAAAAAAAGAGAAATTAGAAATTTAAAAAGTTGAAGAAGCATACCATGGAATTAAAGAGAGATTGGGCGGGGAATGTAGAGGTGTTCTGATCCGACCACATATTTATTATCTTTTTGCAATAGAAGAAGCTTTTGAGGCTCGACAGATCTGCAAGATTCATATATTTTAAGTTGGGAAATTCTATGATATCCTCTTCTTCTAAGTCTTCTTCTTCTTCTTTTTCCTGCTCCCTTGGGCGTATAATTTCTTCTATTAGCAGACAATTATCTATCCAGAGCTTCCGAAGTTGCACAAGGTGTCTTGCACTTGAAGGGCGAAAGAGGTATTTAAACCTGAAGTTCTCAATTCGTAATTTAGTTAATTTAGAGAAAGACCTCATCCTCATTGGTTGAAGTTGCGGAAGCCTGCTAATTCCTAGATGCTCCAAGTCATCACATCCCCAAATTGATAGCTTAGCCAAGTTTGCAAAGGCTTCTCTTTTTCCAACTCCAACTAGCTCCATGGTTGAAATATGTCTGGAAACCATTCATCATCACCAACTCCATGTATTCAACACTTTCTAATAGGATTTCTAAAAGACGACGACCTGCCCCCCTGCATAGCCACTTCGGATAGACGTAATGCTCTTTTAGCATCTGCTGAACCACGCTTCACATGCGGAGATATATAAATAACATATCTAAGTAACTTCTGGCATATCTTTTCATTTGGTAAAAATATGATATCTGGTAAAAGAATATGTAAAGTCGTCAACTTAGTCAATTTACTTAGCTCATCATGGATGGGATTGGGGTCTTCTTCTTCTTCTTCTTGGGGTCCATCCCTCGGAATGAACCCTCTTGGAATATACAATTCCTCTAGATTGGATAGACTTGGTAGAAGATGTTGCGGCATTATCATGTTGCAGCAATCATTTCTACTCATATCCAATAGTCGAAGACGTTTCAATTCTCTCAACTCAAGTGACAGCTCTTTAATATCATCATCAAGGACGATAAGCATTTCTAGATTTTTTAATTCCTTGATCAACGACATGTTCAAATCCGCATTGTGTAAAGATAACATATGGAAGTTGGTTAGGCTTTGAAGAGATGGCGGCAAGTGAGAGTTAGACCGGACATTGAGAACCAATACTCTGAGCTAGAAGATTTTCCTTCACTAACTATAAATTGAAAATATTTCTTCAATGAGAGTTTCATATATATATATATATATATATATATATATATATATATATATAAATGCAATACATGGATAATATGTTGCATTACAAAATGCTTAGTATGAAGTGTATGTCTTTAAATATAATGCGGAACATGATTGTTACGTGAAGTATAAATGTGTAAACTGTTAGATTTGTTGAGCCGTCGTGCTCATTCTTACAAATATTTTATTTGCAGATTAATAGAAGAATTATCAGATGATCGTGACCGTTAAGAATTGAAGCGTTAAATAAATGAAAGTATATCCTTTCTTTTAAGGAATATGATTTATGTCAAACAGTGCGTTGTGTTGCAAGTATAATAAGTTACATAAATTCTAAGCTAGGTTATTGAATAAAAGTTATTTATTTTAGAATTGATTGTAAACTATACATTTATTATCGTAAGTTAAATGGAATATTGGCAAGGGGCGGAAAACGATATTTTATTACTTTTATAGATGATGCTAGTAGATATTGTTATGTGTATTTGTTAAGAATAAAAGATGAGACATTTAACTCATTTAAAAAATACAAATTAGAAGTAAAAAAATCAACTTGAGAAGAATTAAGATTAAAATTTTACATTCTGATAGAGGTATGGAATTTTGTTTGAATGCTTTTGATGCATTTTGAAAAGAAAATGACATTATACATCAAACAAGTGCATCATATACACCACAACAAAATGGTTTAGTAGAAAGAAAAAATCATGTATTTCATGATATGATTAATTGTATGTTAAATCATGCTTGTTTGCCAAATAATTTATGGGGTCACTCTTAATTACTTGTCATATTTTAAATATGATTCCTAGTACTGTAATTAAAACTAGTCCTTATGAAATATAGAAAGGCAGGAGACCTAACATAAATTATTTTAAAGTGTGGGGTGTATAGCTTATTTTGAGTTCTTAATCCTAAAAGGACTAAGTTTGGAGCTAGAGCTATTAGAAGTATATTCGTTGGATATGCTAAAAAAAAAGTAAAGAATACATACTTCTTGATTTAGAGTCTAATGTTATAACTGAGTCAAGGGATGTTGAATTTTTTGAAAATAAATCCTCAAAATATATTAAGAATGTGGATATATGCCTAAACTTGATGAGGCTAGAGGTCCTATAAGGTCTAATGGTGAGATTGAAGAACCCAATGTTCTAATTCAATCAAGTGGACCTAGAAGGAGTACTAGAGCTAGAAAAGATAAAGACTTAAATTATGATTTTATTTCTTCTCAGTCTTTATTATTTACATGTTGTAATTTAATGTGTTATATATAGATTAATATACAAGGATGGTTAGAGTTCGAATGAGGTAAACCGACGACTGAGGTTAAGTGTGAAAGATGTTCAATGAGTGTATAGCGATTAACGCAAATAGAGGCAAGTTCTTTCAATAATGTTGAGATTTTGTTGCTATGTGAACTATGTGTGATAATGTAATATTGAAATTGCTAATATGTGTTAGTAACGAGATTTGATGCTTTGTACGAACTTGGTAAACTAATTATATGCGATTTATATATTAGATGTATAGATAAAACGTAAGATATGCAAATTAAGAAAATGTGCATATGATGCTCAACATGAGATATAGGATGCATATATGTAAATGCAATGTATGAATAATATGTTGCATTAAAAAATGCTTAGTATGAAATGTATGTCATTAAATATAATGCGGAACATGATTGTTACGTGAAGTATGAAATGTGTAAACTGTTATACTTGTTGAGCCGTCGTGCTCATTCTTGCAAATATTTTATTTGCAGATTAATAGAAGAATCATCAGATGATCCTGACCGTTAAGAATTGAAGCGTTAAAAAAATGAAAGTATATCCTTTCTTTTAAGGAATAGGATTTATGTCAAATAGTGCGTTGTGTTGCAAATATAACAAGTTGAATAAATTCTAAGGTTATTGAATAAAAGTTATTTATTTTAGAATTGATTGTAAACTAAACATTTATTATCGTAAGTACAATCAAATGAAGAATGTACGTATTATGAGAAATGATTTGTGTATATTTAAAATTGAGTTTTATATACTCTTATTTTAACGTATTGAAATGAATCATTGCATGTTCATATGATTTTGAAAAGTAAGACGGAATGAATCATTCAACCTACTTTTATAATTGATAAACATCATGGAATACATCCCAATTAAGCTGTTGTTATTGAAGTTCATCCATCATACATGTCTTCAGTCTATCTGTCACTAATTTTCAGCATCATCTTCTATATTGTCTTGATTACCATCACTATTTTTTGCCATTTCCAATTCTAGAAAAATGTCATAATGAGTTTTAATTTTTTATTTGATATATATCTAATCATATGGTTTTAAAATTATTTTATTTAATCTCACCTTATTATATGTGTATATATTTTAATAATACTAATATATTAATATTAGGTGAATTGACCTTACAGTTTTATAGAATATCTTACTGTTTACTAAATTATAATTTAATCGAAATAAGTAGCTCAATTTATAAAAGGACAAAGGTCCAAAAATACCCCTGATATTTACCCCGATATCCCACTTACACCTTAAACTACTTTTTTTTCAAAAGTACCCTTAACGTTACAAATTTAAGGTCAATTATACCCCTCCCATTAATTGACATGCCACCTTGACAAATGGAGCTGACACCTGGATATTTTTTGCTGACGAGGCAATGCATACATGGAAAATAACTAACAATTCAAATCAAACATATTTGTCCCAATACATGTGTCCATTGTCAATATAACTTCCTCATCTTATTATTATTAATATTATTGTTATTATTTATTATTATTATTATTATTATTTATTATTATTATTATTATTATTATTATTATTATTATTATTTTGTCCTTTTCATTTCGAAATATAAAATTAGTGTTAAATTCAATTTAAATATTTTAACAAAAAATAATGTAATTAATGATACTTTTTATATAATTTATAATTAATATAATTTACTATATAAAATTAGTCCAAATTTATTTTTAAAATACCTTAAATAATAATAATACTATTCTCTGAATCCCCCTCTCTCTCCCAAATTCATCAAATTGGGAAGAATGGTTGTGTTTGGAAATAATGTTATCCTCTCTCTCTCATCCTTGCCGGATGAACAAATCACGAGGATCGCCTGAAATGGGTTTGTGAAATGGGTTTTTGTTGCCGGTTTGAAGGATCATCAAATATATACATCAGATCTGAAAAAAGGATCTTCAAGCATCAAATTAATTAATACTTTCGTATGCCTCACGATCAAATACATCAGATCTGAAAAAGGAGCTGTGTGTGTATACATACAAAAAACATACATCAGATCTATAGCATATTAGCATATGTGACGAGGGAGGTATACTCCACTGCTAAACTGACTAATTCATTAGTAAGTTGCCTTTTTCCTAAAAAATTAATAAAGAATAAGTGCGAGTTACTGAGAGACAAAAAAACAGAGGAAGAGATACAAGATTTGGACTTATGTCTGTATTTGTAATTTTCTTTACCATGCATCGAATTCCGAAAGGAGCAAAGAAACTTTTGAGAGGGTAAGATCCAATAAAAGCCCGCCCAGTTTGGTTTCCCATCTGCCACTCAATCTCTCTCTTTCTCTCATAATTTGTTATATGGATCTACTTGAAAAAGGAGTTGTGTGTATGTATACATAATACATACATCAAATTCAGATCTAAAACTTTCTCTCGTTATATGTTATCTGAATTTAAAGCTTTCCCTCTCATAATATATTTATAACATTTAAAATAACAAATTTTTGAGAACCCAGGTGAAAATACATACCTAGTCAGCAAAAAAATACCCAGTGTGTCGGCCTGTTTGTCAAGGTGGCATGTCGCTTAACTTAGGGTATAATTGACCTTAAATTTTTAACGTTAAGAGCACTTTTGGAAAAAAAATAGTTTAGGGTGTAAGTGGGATATCGGGATAAACATCAGGGGTATTTTTGGACCTTTTCCCATTTATAAAATAAACTTGATAAGTAAGTGAATTTTAAAAAATCGTCAACATATATAGACATAATAAATAGACATAGTTGTGACGCCCCCAAAACAGGTATTCATCACCCATCTTAAGTCGCCAGATACATGGTACAAAATACAAATAAAAACTTAATTATACAACTGTCGTGTAAAATACGACAAAAAATATGCTATGAGTTTTAATACAAATATTGTCATCTAGACAATTTGACGCCCCCAAAATAGGTATACATCACCTATCTTGAGTCGCCAAATATATGGTACAAAATTCAAATACAACTTAATTATACAACAGTCGTGTAAAATATGACAAAACATATGCTGTGAGTTTTAATAGAAATAGTGTCATCTAGACAATATCCACACTCAAATGAGTCCTCATTACATTTATTATCACACTATTTAACAGAATAATGAGGACTACTAATGCTATTATCTGGACCGTCACTCCGTTCCTCGACTAGTCCCTGTTATGTTCTCATTTCATTAAGAGAACAATAAAAGTAAAAGGGTGAGCTCAACTAGTCCAGTAAGAAATATTATGACTAAGATAATACAGAATAAATTATCGTTAGCCTTCAACATGTTGTTAAACCGATACAATATAACAAACATCAAGTTTAAGCTCTAGCAATGAACAAGCAATCCATTAAAAGAGTCAAGTAGAGAATAAAATCTACTATCTTTTATGATTTAAAATGTTTTTCATCACTTTTATCATTTGGGACTCAAATTTTAATAAATAATCCACATCATCCCCTGCACTACTACCAATGATATTCATTAGTATCACAACCACAAATTATCCTAAAGACTACGGGCCAAGGATATTCGATGCATTCATCAATGGTCATGATCATGTTAATCGTGACGCCCCCAAAATAGGTATACAACACCCATTCGAGTCGCCAAAATACATGGTATGTAAAGCAAACTACAACTTTGACAATACGTATGTCGTAGAATACTTACAACACTGTTGTGAGTTTGAATACAAATATTGTCTTCTGATAATATACACACCCAAATAAGTCCTCATTAATTATTCATACACTATTTTACGTAAATAGTGAGGACAAATTTAAAACATCTTCCTAGAACCATCACTCCATACCCCGACTCGATCCTCGCTATGTTCTCACCTCCCGAGAAGAAAAATGGAACAAAAAGGAAAAGGGTGAGCTCAACTAGCCCAAAGAAAGAATATTATGACTAATATAATATACAACAAATTATCGTTAGTCTTCAACAGGAAAAATCTAACGAATACAATAGACAACAAGTTTTAGATCAACAAACGCAATGGAAGCTTAAAGAATCCATTTAGAAGAGTCACGTAGTGAAAGAATTCTACCGTCTTCTAAGGTTTAAAAGTCCATCATCAATAGTTTATCCTCAGTAATAACAATCAATATACATCTTTAATCATCTTTGCACTACTGTGCCAAAGATATTCATTCAGTATCTTGGGTTGGTCATGTTCATCTCAACACTGCTCATCTTTGCACTACTGTGCCAAAGATATTCATTTATATCACCATTTAGGACCGAGGATGATGAAAACATTTTTAAAGAAACGAATCGGTGAAACAAAATGACAAGGATTAAGGATTAAGGATTCGTACTTTGTTTTACCCAAGTCCAAAAATACTTGAAAATAATCATATTGGTGTAAAATTCAAGAATGATCAAAACATGGATACAATCAAAGCTAGTATCCGAATAGATATTTTGGACAAAAAGAAAAAAATTTATTTTTCTAATTGAATAAAGGTCGTGATTCGTGAATAAGTGTCGATACGTGAATAGTCCGATATCGTGAATAGTAACCCCGACACAACAAGTTCCAAATTTGATAAAAAGTTCACCAATACTTTAAGATAATGATATTGAAGAAAAATATCATTTAAGAAGAAAATAATACCCTTACCTCAAAATAACCGCATTTCCGATTGAATTTCAGGTATAGGTCGATGTAAACCCGCATCAGTATAGCAACACTCAAAGTATACTCACAAGAATACACTCGATAATTTAGAGAGAGAAAGTGAGAAAACTTAGTTTCTGGTGTGATTTTCAATTCTAACTTAGCCCTCTATTTATAGGAAAATGTTAGAACGTCAAAGGAGACTAAATTAATAAATTATTATTATTTACCAAATATTCAAGCCAACCACCAAGGAATCTGATTTTAGCCACCAACCACATGTTAAAGATGCTCACCAACCTTTGAAAAACGTTTTTCTTGAAAATAATAATTAAAATTTCCAAAAATCAATTATTTCGGAACTCCGAAACATCAATAATTCACAATAAATATCCCTTTTATCAGAAAATTCAAATCTCGCGACTTTTTATAGGAATTTCAATTCTCTACAACTTTGCAGAAGAAAATTTTTCCAAATTCCAAACAGAAATTATCCAAAATCCACAAACGGGCAATTTTACAGTCTATAATAAATTTTCGGTCAAGAATTGTGTCCACCGACACACAAAACATATGTTAAACATTTAATGCCACAAAATACTCTACCTCCTCATATACTCATATATCCCACATTCATTATAAAAATATCACCGTTAATATATTATTAAAATAATATATTTAAATGAATTATTTTATCAGAAAAAGATAAAATATTAATTTTCAACAATTGTCACATTAAAAATTTTCTCCATATATATCCACATAAAATAAATATTTTCTTTATCATAATAATCAATAATTAATTATTCAAAATAATATTACGTAATCACAAGATCGACAACCGTGTAGCTCCTCAGAAAGAGGGCTTTCCAATAAGGATTTCTCCTTCTTGCCAAGCAATTAGGTGACCAAACCTCTCCTTAGATGTAACTTTCTAGACATTGCCAATAATGTTATCTCGATAATATTATTCAAATAATATGAATTATTGATTTGATAATGGAAAATTGTGTAATGACAATTATTGAAACAACAAAGAATACAAAATATCAACACAAAGAATTATTGAATCAATAAAATATAATATCAAGCGAAGAATTCACCGTAATAATTATTGAGTAGTGCCTTCTTTACGTAAGGATCAATAATTCAATAATATCTGTAATACTGGTGCTTCTTTGTATAAACCACGCCAGACATCAGTATTTTAACCACCGTGTAACCCAACGATTGTTAATTCGGTAACAATTTACGTCGTTATTTATAAAACTCAATCTTTGTCGTTTTTCTTCATCCAACCGTTTTCCGTTATGGGCCCACCAATGGCTTGCTGGCCAGTAAGACGGAGATTCCAAACAAAAATAATATTCCACGACCAAACGAATATTCCCCGACAATAATGAATATTTTATAACCACTTGCTTATTTTGTAAACTTTGCACATTTCACCCATAACCAAAGAATTATATCAAATGAACCCTTATTAATTAAGAATAATGAATAAAGGAAAATTCAATTTTATTTATAATAAGTTGGGGTCTTACACCAACAACTGTCCATCAATGCACTACGGGCCAATGAGGACTTTTACCACATCATTTGTAACATTATGGTCATGATTATACCGACTAATCTTTGGTCATAATCATACCAAGTCCATCTATGCACTACAGGTATACATCACCCATCTTGACTCGCCAAATACATGGTACATAAATTCAAATACAACTTAATTATACAACAATCATGTAAAATACGACAAAACATAGCCGAGAGTTTAAACAAGAATATTGTCATCTAGACAATATCCACACTCAATGGAGTCCTCATTATAATTATTATCACACTATTCTATAGAATAGTGAGGACTACTAATGCTATCATCTGGATCGTCAATCCGTTCCCCGACTCGTCCCAACTATATTCTCATTTCCTGAAGAGAACAGTGAAAGAAATGGTGAGCTCAACTAGCCCAGTAACAAATATAATGACTAAGATAATGCCGAATAAATTATCATTAGCCTTCAACAATGTTAAACTGATAAAATACAATAGACATCAAGTTTAACTGCAGCGGAATAAGCAATTCATTAGAAGAGTCAAGTAGAGCATGATATCTACTTTCTTCTATGTTTTAAAATATTTTCATCAATTTTTATCGTTGAGACTCAACTTAATAAATAAACCACATCATCGAATCATCCCTGCACTATGGGCCAAGGATATTCATTAAATCATCAATGGTCATGACTATACCGAATAATCCTCGGTCATAATCATACCAAAATTGTCCATCAATGCACTTCTGTGCCACCGAGGACTTTTATCACATCATTTATAACATTATTGTGTCATGATTATAATTGAATGATCCTCGGTCATAATCATACCAAGTCTATCTATGCACGTAAGCCAAAGATGGCGTTCATCACAATATAAGTATGATGATGATGATGACAATGATATAAGCATTAATCAAACGAAAACAAGGATAAATATTAAAGACTTTAAATTTATCCAAATATTATCAATCACTTAATAAACTCATCATCCAATATTATTAATATTATAACAATATTTTAATCACTTTTTAAACTTATAAATAATTTATTTCAATTGTTTACACTTTACCAAATAATGCATTTAATCATTCAAAAATGCCATACTCATAAGATTTCATCACCAATGATCAAATCCCTCATCAAAAATATGCATATACCCTATATAGGATTCCCAAGTCATAAAAACCTATTTTCCAATTTTTTACTTCACATAACATATTTAATTTATTTACTCATAATTAGTTCATTTTCATGAAAAATACTAAATCAGTCCCAAAAATATTTCTTTTTCGGGATTTAGCAGAATATAGTCCCATATTGAACATATATTTTTCTCAGAATTTTTAAAATTCATTTACTATTTTTTATATGGCCAAAACTGCCGAATATTTAGACATTTATCATAAATTGTACTTTTGTCTAAAAATTCTGAAATTTACAGAGTATACTCCTGTTATATACATGTACTCTCAATAAAAATTTCACCAATTTTGGAGTTAACCACAAAGAGTTATAAGGGTTTCCTTTTAAAATAGTCTTTTCCCATAAAATTCATAACTCTTAATCTATACATCCAAAAATCGTCATTTTTGGACACAATCTAGAAAACTCATCAAATTATCATTTCAAAATTTTCCAGAATTTTTGAGGGTCAGAAAAATTACGAAACTACCCCTGGCAGAAACCCCTTTTGAATGAAAATATTATTCATATTAATACAAAGGATCATTCACCATGCATGCGGTAATCTATATAGACAGGTTATTCCAACAGAATAATAAAGAATGGAATAACAGAAGAATTCACCATGCATACGGTAGTCCGCGTGAGACGAGTTATTCCAATGTAATAATAAAGAATGGAATAATGTAAGAATTGATTTGATACGCGATAGATCGCATGCATGTGTTATTCCAATGAATAATAAATAATGGAACCAGTCATGCGTAATTCACACGCACGAGGATATTCCAAATGTAATAATAAAGAATGGAACTGTGTCATGCGTAATTCGCATGCATATGATATTCCAACAAAATAATAAAGAATGGAACCGAAGTCATTCGTAATACGCATGCACGAGGATATTCCAAATGTAATAATAAAGAATGGAATGACAGAAGAATTTCACCATGTATACGGTAGTCCGCGTATACAGGTTATTCCAACAAAATAATAAGGAATGGAATAACAATAGCTCTCTTCATGAATACGAAAGAAATAATATCCCTTACCTTAGAAGAAACTGGATATTAGAATAGTGAGGTAGCAGACTTCTCTTCTTCTTTCTCTCTATAATAATTGCTCTAAAGCTTTAGTGAATTGGTAAGAAATGAAGGAAGAATGAGCTTCTATTTATAGAAAAATATAGTTTTGATAATTGCACATTTTGGGGCTCGAAATATTACAGTACAATACCTCCAACTTTTCTTTCATTTTTAATTTAGTCCTGCAAGTATTATCAAACTTGCACCACCTCCCCTAATAGTAAATAATGTGAATCAATAGTTCAATCATGTGAATCAATAGTTATAATCATGTGAAAATATAAATTACAGTATAGTACCTCCATCTATACCTCCATTTTTAATTTAGTCATGCAAGTATTATCAATCTTGCACCAACTCCCCTAATAGTACAAGAATGTGATTCAATAGTACACACATGTGAATAAATAGTTATATAAGCATGTGAATTAGTAGCAATTAATTGCTCATTTATCTGATTAATTACCCGATTTATCAATATAACCCCCAGACATCAATTATCATCGGAATAGATGTCGATTTCCACTAACACTAATAATCCCACCACAATGGAACTATCAAATTCATCTTTAATCAACACGAACTTATTCATCATTAATATTATAACTCACAATATTTAACAACCAGGTCGTTCCCAGGAAAGAGGGGGCTTTCGGATTAGAATTTCTCCTTATTGGCGCGCAATTAGATGACCAAACCTCTCCGTGACAGAACTTCTAGACATTATAAATATTACAATTTAATAATATGAATAACTTTGTCGTCTCAATTATTAATTTAATAATATATAAAATATTATGCAGATGATACTATGACAATAATTGAATCAATAATATGAGAGATATGATGCAGAAATTACTGTAGCAATAATTGAGTATAATTGAGTGACTTCTTACGTAAGCATCAATAATCAATACCGTGTGCTAGTATGCAACCACGAGTATTCTTGTGCATTTTTACTACTAGAAAGTAGTTCAACAGTTTTAACGGTAACACTTTCGCCGTTATTTTTATAAAATGATAATTCTGTCATTTTCTAACTATGACAATACTTCTGTTGTGGGATCCACCAATGATTGTGCCATCGTACGGATATTTCCGGACAAAAAAAATATTCCCCGACCAAACGAATATTTTATAACAACTTGCATACTTTGCAAAATTTATAAATATTACTCACAACTATAACATTATATCAAATCCACACCATAATATTCAAAAAAAATATTTTGAGAAATTTAAATCTTTATTCATAAAATTTGGGGTCTCACAATTGTCGTCATTTTCCTTTGGAGATTAAAATTAATATATAGTCAAAAGAGTTCTAGGAATGTTTGTTAGTTACATTATATACCTCCTTCTGGTCAGTCCACAAGTAATGTTTGCAAGTATTTGTTGAGGTCCGTACATCCTATAACCTTCCAATTGTTACCATGTATTGTCAACTTTGGCGTGGTTAATTGTCGGCAAGTGAAATTTATCATCAAGGGACACTTTTTAAAACAACCTGGGTCAAATCTCGAGTCGGGAACAAATCTCGGGTCAAATCTCAAGTCCGAATCGAATCAAATCCATCCAAATAAAACCTTAAACCACTGGCCCAATAGTATTTTCTTAGGTCATCTTAAAATACCACAAGCTCACCCACAAGGTTATGACTTGAAGATACTATTGGTAATAACTTAATTCTTTAAGTATCATACACACTGTCCATAGATCTTTGCCTCTCTAGCCATTATGGGATAATACCGGCTGGCTTCGTGTCCCTACCGCCGGACCTCCATCTCTCCATTGTGGCCCAATAATCTCAATCACATGTTTGTTAGTTACATTACATACCTCCTTCCGGTCAGTCCATGAGTAATGTTTGCAAGTATTTGTTGATGTCTGTACATTCTGTAACCTTTCAATTGTTACCATGTATTGTCAACTTTGGCATGGTTAATTGTTGGCAAGTGAAATTTATCATCACGGGACACTTTCATAGTACAACTTCTTCTAACGATGGCATATTAAATGTATATCTCGCATTGCCGCAAAAACTTTTGAGCACTAGTAAATTCAAAAGATGAATTCTCTTCAGCAGAGGAAAATCACAAGACAAAATCTCATCAGCATCATCAGCATGTTCATTTGTTCCGATTACAACCATTTTCTCATCGCTCACAATTTCTTCCATCTTCTCACACGAATGTACTCTCAACTCTTCGAGCTATTGGAGATTAGTTTTAGCCAGAGAACATGTGAAAAGAGTCAAGAGCTTACAATATCGAACAACGAGCTTCTTTAATCCTCGAAAACACAGAAGATCATGAATTCCATGGTCATGATGAAGATTAGCATTTATCCCCCCTATAAGCTCAACTAAATCGCTCACCTCGGACCAAATTACACTCACAATCAGTTCCTCTAACCTTGGAAATGAAACCTGGAATAATAATGCAATCCGTAAGTATAATTAATTAATTATAAAAACTACAAAGATTCATTTGTAAAGAAGACGAACAACATGTTTGTTGAAAGCTAGCGGTGAGATTACTGCGCGTAAGCCAGTATATGTATGTACTTGACATGCTGCCAATATTATGGTTTGGCTTCCTAATAACTTGGTCTTAAACATTCAATTCAAAATAATTTGACAATGACAGTCATCTCTGAGGGTATATAGTGAATGAATCTTAAGGCTTAGATTGCCTAATGTGAGATTATACAGTGGCTCCAAGTTATACATTTCTAACACTAGTTAGATGTTAGTATACGTAGATTGCAAAAAATTACTTCGTTGCGGTCATTTAACATATATAGTCATATATATGTGTCAATTAAAGATAAAGTGTGTGATTTGAATCTTGATTATCTGAAAAGTGTAGAAACTTTTCCCCAGTTGTCTAGATTAGAACCGAGTAAGTACTTTGATCAAGGAGGATAAAAAAAACAAAAGAAGAGGTATAGGTGCAACCCTGAAAAAGCCATAAAAATAGCTTGGCAAGTTTAGATTAAGGTGGATTTCAAATACGCAATAAATAAACAAGCTGCAAAGTAAATTCTATTTTCAAAGGTCAGATGCATAAAGAGCATCATGATTGCAACTAGTTGGTTTTGGGCAGCCTTACAAAAATGAATTGTAATTGTATAGCTAGAGAGTGAATACTTGTATAACAAGAAGTCACCAAAATATAACTCTCTAGCTATATCAATGAAACTAATTCGTATAGGACTATCTAAATGGACTGTCCAGAACCAACTGCGTGGAATCCAAATCCACAGAAAGACTTTGTGTCGAGTAATTTTAAATGATAGTTTGGAAGCAAAATAGTTAAAACAATAATTCCCTTCATGTACGTACGTACCTTTTTGTAATAAGGAGGGTTGGTGTTGGTTAGTATTAGTTCCCATGGATCTAGTGTACCAAAAGTTATTGAGCTTTGGCACATTCATGAATGTTAGAGTTTTTAGAACAGGGAAGACGATCTCGCTGCCGGAACCTTCTTGATCTTCTGTCGTTGTTGTTTTTGCTCCATTGACAATACATTTTAGTGAACTGCAGTCTTGTACGTTGAGGGTTTCCATATTCTGTGACCTTCGAAGCATGGCGAAGGGAATCACATTCTCCAACTTATTGCACAAGCTCACATCCAATATCTTTAATTGAGAAAATGAATTCTTTGTGTGACATTTTGGTTCCCATATCTCTATTACGTTTTTTACACGAAACACTTTCAATTCCTTTAGGACGGGGAATGAAACCTGCAACATCCAGTGAAAGTAGACTTATTTTATTATCAATGTACATTTTCATTGAAGTGATTCATAAAGTTTACTACTATTACTAGTGGAATCCGCTACTATTATTAGAAAAATATCATTTTGCTACAATATTCTCCCTATATTGTCATCTACTAATAATACTAGTGAGCCATGTCGCTAAATATTATTTGTGTTCTAATTTATTTTTTAACTTCATCTCTCCAACTATAAACTTATATATAACCAGTAGTATTTTTTAGGTAGTTTATTATTCATAATTGTATCGACATAAACTAAATGAATTCATGCAAATTTTGAGTTTTTGACATTTTTTTAAATTCATGTCAATATTGGTCTTATAATTTGGAACGGGGTATATTTCACAAGTTTTTTGTTGTTGTTTGTTAATTTTGTTTCCTATTTTTAATTTAATAATAGTTTGAAAAATAAAAAGGTTGTGCAAATTAAAGGAAAAACAAAAGAAAGAAATTAAAAATTTAAAAGCTGAAAAAGCATATATACCATGCCATTAAAGAGAGAGTGGACGGGGAATGTAGAGGTATTCTGATCGGACCACATATTTATTATCTTTTTGCAATAGAAGAAGCTTTTGAGGCTCGGCAGATCTACAAGATGCATATCTTTTAAGTTGGGAAATTCTATGATATCCTCTTCTTCTAAGTCTTCTTCTTCTTCTTTTTCCTGCTCCCTTGGGCGTATAATTTCTTCTATTAGCAGACAATTATCTATCCAGAGCTTCCGAAGTTGCACAAGGTGTCTTGCACTTGAAGGGCGAAAGAGGTATTTAAACCCGAAGTTCTCAATTCGTAATTCAGTTAATTTAGAGAAAGACCTCATCCTCGTTGGTTGGTAATTCTGCGGAAGCCTGCTAATCCCTAGATGCTCCAAGTCATCACATCCCGAAATTGATAGCTTCGCCAAGTTTAAAAAGCCTTTTCCTTCTCCAACTCCATGGTTGAAATATGTCTGGAAACCATTCACCCTCTCCATCACCATGTATTCAACACTTTCTAACACCATTTCTAACGAAGACGACCTGCCCCCTTGCATACCCACTTTGTATAGACGTAACTCTCTTTTTGCATCTGTTGGATGGGATTGGAGTCCCCTCATGTATACCCACTGTTTATAGACCCCAAGTTCAACAGGAGTTATATCTATAACATATCTAAGCAGCTTATGGCATATCTTCTCATTTCGTAAAAACATGACATCTGGTAAAATAATATGTAAAGTCGTCAACTTAGTCAATTTACTTAGCTCATCATGGATGGGATTGGGGTCTTCTTCTTTTTCTTGGGGACCCCTCTTCGGACGTCTGAACCCATATGGAATATACAATTCCTCTAGATTGGATAGACTTGATAGAAGATGTTGCGGCATTATCATGTTTTTGCAATCATTTCTACTCATATCCAATAGTCGAAGACGTTTCAACTCTCTCAACTCCAGGGGCAGCTCTTCAATATCACGATCAAGGATGATAAGCATTTCCAGATTTTTTAATTCCTTTATCAACGACATGTTTAAGTCAACATTGTATAAAGATAACATACGGAGGTTGGTTAGGCTTTGAAGAGACCACCACAAGTGATCATGATAGAGAAACCTAACATTGAGAACCAATACTCTGAGTTTTGGAAACCCATTGAAAAATCTATTTGGAAATTGTTGATCTTCCCAATAGGTTCCCAAATTCAGCACTAGTGTGTGGAGTTCTAGACACGCGAGATCATCTTCCGGAGGAAAATAATTGATACCGTCCAAACTTAATGAGATCAATTTCCGATCCTTATTGTGACGCCTCCAAAATAGGTATACATCACCCATCTTGAGTCGCCAAATACATGGTACAAAATTCAAATACAACTTAATTATACAACAGTCGGGTAAAATACGACAAAACATAATCTAAGAGTTTTAATAAGAATATTGTCATCTAGACAATATCCACGCTCAATGGAGTCTTCATTACATTTATTGTCACACTATTTAATGAGAATAGTGAGGACTACTAATCTTATCATCTCGACCGTCACTCCGGATTTCGATCGTTGGCCATTTCGTTCTCATTTCCTCAAGAGAAAAAAGTGAAAGAAAGGGTGGACTCAACTAGCCTAATAAGAAATATTATGACTAAGATAATGCAGAATAAATTATCATTAGTCTTCAACAATGTTAAATTGATAAAATACAATAGACATCAAGTTTAAGCTGCGGCAGGAATAAATAATCCATTAGAAGAGTCAAGTAGAGCATGATATCTCATATCTCTATGATTTAAAATGTTTTCATCACTTTTTATCATTTGAGACTCATTTCGACAATAAATAAACCACATCATCGAGTCATCCCTCGCATTCTACGGGCCAAGGATATTCATTAAATCATCAATGGTCGTGACTATACCAAATAATCCACGGTCATAATCACACAAACAATCGTCCATCAATGAACTACGTGCCAATGAGGACTTTTACCACATCATTCGTCACATTACGGTCATGATTATACCGAATAATCCCTGATCATAATCATACCAAGTCCATCTATGCACGTAATCCAAAGATGACTTTCATCACAATATAAGCATAAGGATGATGACAATGACATAATAATTCAATAAAACAAGTTCAAGGATAAATTTAAAAGATTTATAATTTAATTTATCCAGAAATCAATAACGTCCAAATTGTCAACATGATACTGCTTTGTAGAGTAAAATTCAAGAATAATATTCATGTACCAAAAATAATTTGGACAGAAAAGAAATATATTTTTCGGGTAAATAGTACCCCGTGAAAAGTACCATGTGAATAGTACTTCGGGAATAGTACCTCGTGAATAGTACCCCGACATGAAAAGTACCCTAAATATCCGAGTGAATAATATTCGGGTGAATAGTAATTTGGGTGAATAGTAACCCGTGAATAGTAACTCGTGAATAGTACTTTGACACGAAAAGTGCCCCGAATACTAGGAGTGAATAATACTAGAGTGAATAGTAATAACGTGAATAATGGCTCGCATAAAAAAAATACCAAAGAAAATGATATTAGTGGCATTTGAGTATAATAGAATATATGAAACTGCAAATGGATATAATTAGAAATATCATCATTTTTTTGCCTGTAGAAACTTAGTTGCTGGACTTCCACATTTAGAATTTGATGTCAATTCTACCATACAAGCTAGTGAAGCTGCAACTAAATCTTCAGCCTGCAAGAAATTTTAAATCAATGCTGATCATTGTGGTCATATGCAATGTAGGCAACTAACGGATTAATTGGGATATTTGGTGTAAATATCCACCTCCTTGTAACCTATTGACAGCCGCTTTGCATAATCATTTGCCACATGCTGTTGCTCCGTACCACTAACGGCATCATGATGTTGAGCGATTGCCAAAGCATCAGCTAAACTGTCAGTTTTAGGCCCTGCTTTAGTTCTTCCCTTAAAAAACTCCAACTGCCTTGCTGCGTATTATATATCAGAATTTGAGATTCAAAGGTTCAGAATTCTGCTAACAGAAGAAATTTACTTATTAAATAAATCAAATTGTTGCATCACCTACCAAATAGTAGCCACTCATCAGTCTAACATAGCCTTTGAGGGCAGGCCTACTTGTAAAATATCCTGTCCAGTACGCATTTACACGATCTGCATATCTGATATTGTGTGTATCCTTAAATATAAAGTCAAGTAAAAACAGCCTAATATTATTGTTCCAATTTGAAAATTGTTGAATTTTGAACTCACGGGAAGAAGTCATCTGTTTTGAGTGGCCATGATGTGTTTACCGCATATTTTGCGTCAGTGTAAAAAGATGGGGTTGAATATAAAGCATTGACACAGCCATCCTACATGCATGTACAACAAATGCTACGATTAACAGGAAAGCATACTATTTATCAGAAATATCAAATATGTCCCTGGCCACATAAGCACCATATGATGTTTGAAACTACTAATCCAGCTATTAATTACATATTATATCTTTACCGTAATGAAATATTATCTACTACAGAATTATCAAACAACAAAAGAATGTGATTTATGTCAATATGTGTATTTGACACGTTATCAAGTAACTGGGAATCATATTTATCCGTACCAAGTGCATAAAAAAAGGGAAAGGATGGCAATAGAAGAATTTCCTAATTTAGGCACCAAAAAAATCACTACAATTATGAAGAATCTAACTTGATTGACATAATGAATATAATAGAATATATGAAGAAATGATATCTCAGACGAGTATAATAGAATATATGAAACTGCAAATGGATTTTCATCCGCCATGCTGTAATCCACGTAGACAGATCATTTCCACAATTTAATAAGGAATGAATACAAAGGATCATTCACTATGAATGCGGTAATCCACATAGACATGTTATTCCAACAGAATAATAAAGAATGGAATAACAGAAGAATTCACCATGCATGCGATAGACCGCATGACATGTTATTCCCAATGAATAATAAAGAATGGAACTGTGTCATGCCAGTAATCCGCACATCTGAGGATATAAGAATGGAACGTGTCATGCGTAATCCGCATGCATGAGGATATTCCAACGAATAATAAAGAATGGAATAATAACAGAATTCACCGGGTGCGATGCGATAGGCGCATGTACATGTTATTCTAACGGAATAATAAAGAATGGAATAATGTAAGAATTTCACCATATATGCGGTACTTTGCATAGGCGAGTTATTCAACATAATAATAAAGAATGGAATAATGAAGAATTTCACCATGTATGCGGACTTGGCGTATAAAAGTTATTCTAACATAATAATAAAGAATGGAATACTAGAAGAATTTCACCATGTATACTAGAGAGTGACAGCGTTTCTGAGTTATTCCAATGTAATAATAAGAAATGGAATAACAATAGCTCTCTTCATGAATACGAAAGAAATAATACACCTTACCTCAAAAGAAGACTGGATACTGGAATAGTGAGGTAACAGGCTTCTCTTCTCCTTTCTCTCTATAATTTCTCTTTATAATAATTGCTCTATAGCTTTAGTGAATTGGTGAGAAATGAAGGAAGAATGAGCTTCTATTTATAAGAAAATATAGTTTCAATAATTGCACGTTTTGGGGCTCGAAATATTACAGTATAATACCTTCCTCTTTTTTTTTTTTTTTAATTTAGTCCTGCAAGTATTATCAAACTTGCACCACCTCCCTTAATAGTAAATCATGTGAATAAATAGTAAATCATGTGAATCAATAGTTCTAGACATGTGAAAATATGAATTACAGTATAGTACCTCCATCTATACCTCCATTTT
This sequence comes from Panax ginseng, assembly GCA_020205605.1. Taxonomy (NCBI): domain Eukaryota; kingdom Viridiplantae; phylum Streptophyta; class Magnoliopsida; order Apiales; family Araliaceae; genus Panax; species Panax ginseng. The sequence continues at coordinate 161,687,118 of CM035128.1, forward strand.
TAACTTAGTCATGCAAGTATTATCAATCTTGCTCCAACTCTCCTAATAGTAAATGAATGTGAATCAATAGTACACACATGTGAACAAATAGTTATAATCATGTGAATCAATAGCAATTAATTACTCATTTATCCGGTTAATTACCCGATTAGTCAATATAACCTCTAGACATTAATTATTATCGAAATAAATGTCGATTTCCACTAACACTAATAATTCCTATACAATGGAACTATCAATTTCATCCTTAATCAACACGAACTTATTCATCATTAATATTATAATTCACAATATTTAACAACCAGTTCGTTCCCAGGAAAGAGGGGGCTTTTCGATAAGGATTTCTCCTTATTGGCGCACAATTAGATGACCAAACCTCTCATTGACAGAACTTCTAGACATTGTCAATATTGAAAATAATAATATGAATAACTTTACCGTCTCAATTATTGATTTAATAATATAACATATTATACAGATGATACTTTGACAATAATTGAATCAATAATATAAGCGATATGATGAAGCAATTACTGTAGCAATAATTGAGTATAACTGAGTGACTTCTTACGTAAGCATCAATAATCAATACTGGTATTGCTACTATGCAACCACGCCAGACATCTTTGTTTTTTACTACCGAGTAGTTCAACAGTTTTAACGGTAACACTTTCGCCGTTATTTTTATAAAAAGATAATTTTGTCGTTTTCTTACTACGACAATACTTTCGTTGTGGGGTCCACCAATGATTGTGCCATCGCAAGATATTCCCCGATAAAAAGAATATTCCCTGACCAAACGAATATTTTATAACAACTTGCATACTTTGTAAAATTTATAAATATTACCCACAACTATAATATTATATCAAATCCACACCATAATATTCAAAAAGAATATTTCGAGAAATTTAAATCTTTATTCATAAAATTTGGGGTCTTACAATCTCCCCTCCTTATGAAATTTTTCCCTCGAAATTTATGTACGTACCTGGTATGCCAAAGTGGTGAGGATACCTTGACTTTATTTCATATTCTAACTCTTGAGGTATAACCTTTGAGTGTCGAATATAATCCTTCTTATCCAAGATTTTAACACATATCTTCTTATACGTTAAATCTTATGCTATCTCATCTAGTTCTAATTCAATAATGTGGTTCGAGTCATCCACATATTTACGTAACATCGATACGTGAAAAACGTTATGAACACGCAACATACTTGGCAGTAAAATGAGTCTATAGGCCACAGTTCCTACTCGATCGAGGATTTCAAATGGACCAATTAAATCGAGAGTTGAGATAACGCCTTCTTGAATCTTCTTCTTCATATTCATCAGCTCCAGGTGTATAGTTTGAGCGACTTTAACTTTATCGATTAAAGTCAATTCTAATCGTATATTTGTTATCTTCACGTGGGTCCCTAGAGTCTTTAACTCTATCTTCATCATTTGTAAGTTATACAAAATGGGTTTTTGTGTTAACAACATCGCACTCATAAACGCATATGATCTTCTTACTCAACGCGCGTCACTACCACGTTAGCTCTTCCACAATGATATCGAAGCGGTATAGTCGTAATCTTCAATGTATTTGAGCCAACGTCCTTGGCACATTATAACGTTCTTTTGGTTGAAGAAATATTTAAGGGTTTTAGAAATGGGTTTTGTCTTTGGTCAATACAAAATTCGATTTCACGCCTAGGGTAGGCAAGAAGTCTTGAGAGAATACGTCGGAAATTTATTAACAATAGAAATATCATTCAAAGCTGTGACTCTCATTCAAGACTTGGATAGTACGCCACATTGATACCTATCAACTTGCCATCGTCATTCACACCGTCGCCTACGGAAAGTCTGGCTTCGGTGCATCCCAAGACTTGGAAGTGCGAAAGGCTCGTGGCTCTTTACTTATGGCTTGATACGACAATGATTGACATTAGTGGTTTGGTTGCTTGAATTCGTATAATAGGTTGGTTAGGAATATGAAAGCTAACAACCTTACGAAAAGCTTGATGAGTAGTTAACCAATTGATTCCTAAAATCACATCAAAGGCAAGTATTTTCAAAGAGATAAGATCGACAGGTAACGTGAAAGTGTCGATTTGAATCAAACAAGATTTATAAACAGTGGAGGTAACGAAGGTTTTTGCTAACGAAGTTTCAATCCATAAGTCAAAGTCTAACTTCTCTAGAGTTAATTTAAACGTTGAGCGCAAGCAAGAGAGATAAAAGAATGGGTAGAACCGGTATCTAATAAGGTATAGACTTCAAGAAGAATTTATAATTAACTAACTTGCGTGCTAACTTCGCTCGTGTCACTTTTTTGAGAAGTCACGAAAAATGCTCTTCCTGAAACCACCGACTTTATTTTGTCTGTATCCGCCTTTGGTGCCACCGTCCCAGTTGGACTTGATTTTACTACAGGACAAAATCGAGCTATGTGACCATCTTTTCCATAAATAAAACATACCTTGGAAGGCTGTGAACAGTTTGGACTTATGGGTCCCTCCTCTCCGCATCTATAACATCTAACTGGAGGTCGTTCTCCTCCCCTAGAATTTGTTGCTGCTGTCGACGTCTTCCCATCATCGTTAACTCTTCTATTTATAGTCTTTCCATCATCGTTAAATCTATGTAAACACTATGCATAATAAAATATAATATATTCTATTTATAGTCTAATAAAATAAATAACTTTATAAAAGTATTCTGTTTTATATAAAAAGATTTTACTATGCAAAATACTATGCATAATAGAATATAATATATTCTATTTATAGTCTAATAAAATGAATAACTTTATAAAAGTATTACATTTTTATATAAAAAGTTTTTGTTTTATTACATTAATAATACTAATAAAACAAAACTTCATCATCATTATTATAATTCACACTATTAATCGACCGGTCATTCCTGGAAAGAGGGGCTTTCAATAAGGATTTCTCCTATATGGCGCACAATTAGATGACCAAACCTCTCCTTAGAAGAACTTCTAGACATCGTTAATATTGCAAATAATAATATTAATAACCCGTCGTCTCAATTATTGATTTAATAATATATAAAATATCGACAATAATTGAATCAATTAACGTGAGATACTATGCAACAATTCCTGAAGCAATAATTGAACAAAACTGAGTGACTTCTCATGTAAGCATCAATAATCAATACCGTGTGCTACTATGCAACCACGCGTATTCTTGTACTTTTAACACCGGGTGTTTCAAAAGTTATCGATAAAACTTCCGCTGTTATTTTCATAAAATATTTTTGTCATTTTCTCAATCTGAAAATAATTCCGTTATGGGGTCCACCAATGATTGTGCCATTGTACAAATATTCCCTGTTAAACGAATATTCCCCGACCAATCAAATATTATATAACAACTTGCGTACTTTGAAAAATTTATAACTATTACCCACAACTATAATATTATATCAAATTCATTGCATAATATTCAAAAATGATAATTATAGAAAATTCATCTTTATTCATAAAAGTTGGGGTCTTACAATCTCCCATTCTTATGAAATTTTGCCCTCGAAATTAGGGTACATACCTGGTATGTCGAAGAGTAAGGATACCTTGATTTCATTTCAGATTCTAACTCCCAGGTCATTTCCTCAACATCGTGGTTCCTCCATAAAACTTTGACTTGAGGTATAACCTTGGAGCGTAGAGTATGTTCCTTCTTATCCATGATTTGAACAGGAACCTCTTCATACGTTAAATCTTTCGCTATTTCGTCCGGTTCTAACTCAATAATGTAGTTTGGGTCTTTCACATGTTTACGTAACATGGATATATGAAAAACGTTATGAACACAAGACATACTTGGCGGTAAAGCGAGTCTATAGGCTACAGTCCCTACTCGATCGAGGATTAAAAATGGGCCAATGAATCGAGGATTGAGCTTTCCTCTCTTTCCAAATCTCGTAACTCCTTTCCATGGAGCAACACGTAACAACACATGATCTCCTATATCGAATTTTACGTCCTTTCGATGAAGATCAGCATAACTCTTTTGTCGATCTTGTGAGGTTTTTATACGTTGTCGGATCGTTTGAATCTTTTTCAGTAGTCATACGTATCAACTCCGGTCCCAACAACGTTGCTTCACCCACCTCATCCCAAATCTTGGAGAATGACACTTTCTTCCATACTAGCGCCTCGAATGGAGCCATGCCAATGCTTGCTTGATAACTGTTGTTGTAGAAAAACTCCACCAATGGTAAGAACTTTTCCCAACTTCCCTTGAAGTCAAGGACACAGAGTCTTAATAAATCTTCCAGATTTTGAATAGTCCTCTCTGATTGTCCATCCGTTTGAGGATGATATGCCAAACTAAATCGTAAATCCGTGCCCATAGCTTTTTGCAAACTAACCCAAAATTGTGAAGTGAATCTTGGGTCTCGATCAGAAACTATGGATACTGGCATACCATGCAGTCTTACAATCTCGTTTATATACATACGAGCAAGACGTTCAAGTGTATAAGTTTCTCGTATTGGTAAGAAGTGAGCAAACTTGGTCAATCTATCAACAATGACCCAAATTGCATCTATGCCTTGAGAAACCTTTGGGAAGACCGATGCTTGAAATCCATGGTAATGTGCTCCCACTTCCATTCGGAATTTCAAGTGGTTTGCATAGACCTTTTGGTACTTGATGCTCCGCCTTGACTCGTTGACAAGTTAGACACCTTGAGATAAACAACGCTATCTCTCTCTTCATATTGCTCCACCAAAATGTATGACGAAGATCACGATACATTTTGGTACTCCCAGGATGGATTGCAAACGGTGTGTTGTGCACCTCCATCATGATTTTATACTTTAAATCAGGGTTTTTAGGAACACAAAGTCTGGAGTTGACTTGAAGTAATCCTTCTTCATCGATTCTTGCTTCCAGCATAGCACCTTCTTGTACCTTCTTCCTCATATGCATCAGCTGCAGGTTTGTAGCTTGAGCATCTTTAACTTTATCGATTAAAGTTTGTTCTACTCGTATATTCGCCATCATCACGTGGGTCCCTAGAGTCTTTATCTCTATTTCCATCCTTTGCAAGTCATACAAAATGGGCCTCTATGTTGACAATATTGCACTCGTACCCGCATATGATCTTCTACTCAATGCGTCAGCTACCACGTTTGTTTTTCCAGGATGGTATTGGATGGTATGATCATAATCTTTCAACAGTTCAAGCCAACGTCGTTGTCGCATGTTGAGTTCCTTTTGAGTGAAGAAATATTTGAGGCTTTTATGATCCGTAAAGATCTCCACTTTCTCCCCATACAAGTAATGCCTCCAAATTTTAAGTGCGAAGACAACAACTGTCAACTTTAGATCATGAGTAGGATAATTCCTCTCATATTCTTTGAGTCGTCGAGAGGCATAGGCTATGACTTTCCTATGTTGCATGAGAACACATCCTAACCCTTTGCCTGAAGCATCACTGTAGATGATAAATCTCTCTGAGCCAGATGGTATTGTCAGAACAGGTGCTGCAATGAGTCTTATCTTGAGTTCTTGAAAACTCTTCTCACATTCCTCGTTCCAACTGAATTTTGTATCTTTCCGAGTTAGCTGAGTTAAGGGAGTAGCGATTCGAGAAAACCCTTCTACGAATCTCCAATAATAACCAGCTAAGTCGAGAAAGCTACGTACTTCGGTCACTGATTTAGGTTGCTCTCATCTTTGATTAGCTTCAATCTTTGCTGGGTCAACAGATATTCCATGACTTGATTCCACGTGCCCAAGGAATGCTACTTCCTCAAGCCAGAACTCGCATTTCTTCAACTTGGCATAAAGCATATATTCACGACGCTTTTGAAGTATCAGCCTCAAGTGTTACTCATGATCTTCACGACTTTTGGAATAAATAAGGATGTCATCAATAAAAAGGACCACAAAGTGATCCAAATATTCCTTGAATACTCGGTTCATCATATCCATGAAGGCAGTAGGAGCATTAGTCAATCCAAAAGACATAACTAGGAATTCATAATGATTGTACCGAGTTCTGAAAGTCGTCTTTGGAATGTCATCGGTTCTAATCTTCAATTGGTGATATCCGGAACGAAGATCAATCTTTGAAAAAAATTTGGCGCCTTGCAACTGGTCAAATAGGTCATCAATACGAGGCAATGGATATCTATTTTTGATAGTGACATGGTTCAACTCCCGATAATCAATACAAAGTCACATACTCTCATCTTTCTTCTTCACGAATAGAACAGGAGCACCCCAAGGAGACGTACTAGGACGAATGAAATCGATGTCTAACAATTCTTACAGTTGGGTCTTTAACTCCTGAAGTTCAATAGGAGCCATTCGATATGGGGCTTTGGAAATGGGTTTTGTCTAAGGGTTCAAGGTCGATACAAATTCAATTTTTTACGCTGGGGTAGGCCGGGAAGTTCTTGAGGAATACGTCAGAAATTTATTAACAATAGAAATATCATTCAAAACTGACGTATTTTTGTTTAGATCCGTTACATGAGCTAAGAAAGCTTGACATCCATTTTTCAGCTTTATGGCTTGAGATGACAGTGATTGATTTTAATGGTTTGGTTGCTTGAATTCGCATAATAGGTTGGTTAGGAATATGAAAGCTAACAATCTTACAAAAACAATTAATTTTTGCATGATGAGTAGTTAACCAATCAATCCCTAGAATTACGTCAAATGCAAGTATTTTCAATGAAATAAGATCTACCGGTAATGTGAGGGTACCGATTTGAACCAAACAAGACTTATAAACAGTGGATGTAATGAAAGTTTCTCCCAATGGAGCTTCAACAGATAAGTAGTCTAATTTCTCTGGAGTCAAATTTAAACGTTGAGCGCAAGTAGGAGAAATAAAAGAATGGGTAGAACAGATATCAAATAAGGTATAAACTTTGCTAGAGTTTATGATAAGCTTACCCGTGATGACCTCGTTCGGGTTCCTTTCTTTCTAGGAGGTCACGACAAAGCGCGCTCTCCTTGCACACTCTTGGCTTTGACTTTTACGGGGACGCCCTTTGGTGCCTCCATCCTAGTTGAACTTGTCTTTGGTGAATGACAAAATCGGGCTAGGTGACCTTCTCTTCCACAATTATAACATGTTTTGGGCCGGAATCGCTGATTTGGTGATGTGTCCCTCCCCTCGCATTTGAAGCATATGATAGGTGGTCGTTATCCTTCCTTAACAACGGTCTTTGGTCTTTGACGTCTTTCCATCATTGTTGAATCTCTCTTCTTAAAATGTCCATTCTTATTATTTTGCCATGATTACCAATAGAAGTGCTTTACCATTTACGGCATATTGATTCCCTCCACGCTTATTGTCACCGCTCGATGATCGCTATCACTAGTATTATCATTTTTAAATTTCTCTCTTTTGGTTGGGTTGACTCATTATCACGCTCCAATAAGCGAGCCCTATTAACAACATCCGAATACAAACACGGTTTATGAGAGATAAGATATTGGCGTATCTCGGGTTTCAAACCTCTTAGAAACATTCGCGTCATTCTCTCCTCATTATCAACCAAATGGGAATAAAATGGGATAACTCGGCAAACTTGGTTTCGTCCTTGCGACACGGTCATGTTGTTTTGCTCCGCCTTGATGAACTCTACCTCTTTCATGTGATGAATACTTTCGGGAAAGTACTTGCCGTTGAATAATTCTTGGAACTTTCCCAAGTCATCTTTAGTGTGGCAGGTTGAGTACGTTTTACAGATTCCCACCGATGAATGCCGCCTCAGACGTAACATGAAGGTGGCAAAGGGAACCTTTTGCTCCTTGGAGCATCCCAAGACATCAAAAATCTTGCAGATCTGCTTTATCCACGTCTGCGCCTTAAGTGGTTTTGGCTCTCCAAAAAACTCCGGTGGTCCCAGTTCCTTGAAGCGACTTAGCGGTGGCCGTCAAGAGTTGCCAGTGTTTTCACTGCATTTTGGGCGAGAGCCAGCTCTTTGCGATGTTGCATGAATTGTATAAAGCCTCTGAACATTCCATCGTTCATCATCTGGTCAGTGTTGTTGTTTGCTTGAGGATTGTCACCTTCATGACGCACATTATCCTGATTATTGATCTGTGGAGACTCATCGGTCTCCTGTGCTTCATTGCTAATCTCAACATTCTCGGATGCCATTTTCAAATACTACCACAAAACAAGGTTAATTGACATGCAATATATTATCCCTATACTCTGACCGACCAATTACATGCCAAATAAACTTAGATAGGTCATACTAGCGAAGGAATTCCCCGTCTCTCCCCTCCTAGTTCTTGTCTCACATCTCAGCCAGGGATCATATCCCTAAGCTTTGATACCAACTGTGACGCCCCCAAAATAGGTATACACCAACCATCTTGAGTCGCCAAATACATGGTACAAAATTCAAATATAACTTAATTATACAACAGTCGTGTAAAATACGACAAAACATATGCTATGAGTTTTAATACAAATATTGTCATGTAGATTATATCCACACTCAATTGAGTCCCATTACATTTATTATCACACTATTTAACAGAATAGTGAGGACTACTAATGCTATTATCTGGACCATCACTCCGTTCCCCGACTAGTCCCTGCTACGTTCTCATTTCCTGAAGAGAACAATGAAAGTAAGAGGGTGAGCTCAACTAGCCCAATAAGAAATATTATGACTAAGATAATCTGAGAATAAATTATCGTTAGCCTTTAACATTGTTAAAGCGATACAATATAACAAACATCAAGTTTAAGCTGCAATGAACAAGTAATCCATTAAAAAGAGTCAAGTAGAGAATAAAATCTACTATATTTTATGATTTAAAAGGTTTTCATCACTTTTATCGCTGGGACTCGACAATAAATAATCCACATCATCCTTGCACTATCGCTAGGGGTAAAGATTGTGACGCCCCCAAAATAGGTATACAACACCCATTACGAGTCGCCAAATACATGGAATGAAACAACTACAACTTTAATAATACAATTGTCATGCAAAATACGACAACACATAAAGCGAGTGTTTAAAACAAATATTGTCTTACAGACAATATCAACACTCAAATAATTCCTCATTACAATCATTGATACACTATTTTACAAAATAGTGAGGACTACTAAAATGACATTCTAGAACCTTCATTCCATACCCCGACTAGTACTCGCTACATTCTCGCCTCCTGAGAAGAAAAATGGAACAAAAAGGAAAACGGTGAGCTCAACTAGCCCAGTAAAGAATATTATGACTAAGATAACATAGAACAAATTATCGTTAGTCTTCAACGAGGGGAAAAATCGATAGAATATAATAGACAACAAGTTTCGGATCAATATTCGCATGAATGAAATAATAATTCATAGAAGAGTTACGTAGAGAATGAAATCTACTATTATCTATGAATTTAAAAGTCCATCATCAATATTTTATCCTTGTAACATCAATTAATATACATCATAGATCAAATATTCATCTTTGCACTACAGGCCAAAGATATTCATCAATTGGTCATGTTCATCTCAACACCTGTACATCTTTGCATTACGGCCAAAGATATTCATAAGAAAATCAACCATCTTTGCACTACAGGCCAAATGTGATGCCCCCAAAATAGGTATACATCACTTGTTCTGAGTTGCCAAATACATGGTACAGAATACAAATACAATCTTTAATATACAACAAGAAAGTTGTGAGTTTTAATACAAACATTGTCTTCTAGAGAATATCCACCTCGAGAATAAGTCTTCATTACATTTATTGTCACACTATTTAATAGAATAGTGAGGACTACTAATCTATCATCCGGACCGTCACTCGATTCCTCGATTAGTCCCGCCACGTTCTCATTTCCTAAAGAGAACAAATGAAAGAAAAAGGTGAGCTCAACTAGCAAAGTAAGAAGAAATATTATGACTAAGATAATGCGAATAAATTATCATTAGTCTTCAACAATGTTAAACCGATAAAATACAATAGACATCAAGTTTAGCTGGTGAGTTGAACATGTAATCCATTAAAAGAGTCGAATAGAGAATAAAATCTACTATCTTTTATGGTTTAAAAGGTTTTCATCACTTTTATCATTGGGACTCGATTTTAATACATAATCCACATCATCCCCCGCACTACGGCCGAGGATATTCATCTATATTATCAACCACAAATTATCCATGATTATGGGTCGAGGATATTCGTGTATTCATCAATGGTCATGATCATGCCAACAACTCGTCCATCAATGCACTACGGGCCAATGAGGACTTTTACCACATCATTTTAAGTATTATTATTGGTCATGATTATCTGGATTAATCCTCGGTCATAATCATACCAAGTCCATCTATGCCTTCTACAAGCCATGTAGATGACTTTCGATATAATATAAACTTGAGGATGATGACAATGATATAAGAATTGATAAAAACAAGTTCAAGAATTAATTTATCCAGGAACTAATAACGTCCAAATTGTCAACATCATACTTCTTTCAGAGAGTAAAATTCAAGAATGCTCGGAAGAATATTTCCATGAAAAGATCTTTGGATGAAGCGCAAATATCAAACATATTCCACTAATTTTATGGAGTATAGAAGTCAAAACTTTAACCAACCGAGTATAATAAAGAATGGAATAACAAAAGAAATCACCGGGCATGCGATAGGCCGCATGCAGATGAGGTTATTCCAATGAACAATAAATAACGGAACCCGGTCGTGCGTACAGAACGCAGACGGGATATTCAGCGAGAATAATAAATGGCGGAACGAGTCGAGGTAAAATTTGCACCAAGCGGGATGTTCCAATGAGAATACTAAATAATGGAACCGGTCGTGCGTAAAAGCACGCAGACGAGGATGTTCCAACGTAATAATAAAGAATGCGATAATGAGAAGAATTTCACCGTGTATGCAGTCTTACATGAGATAGGTTATTCCAACATAATGATAAAGAATGGAATAAATGAAGAATTTCACCATGTATAGTGTAGATAGCGTATACAAAAGTTATTCTACAGAATAAAAAAATTGAATAATGAAGTTCTCTTCATGAATCTGAAATAAATAATACCCCTTACCTGAAACAAACTGGATATAGGAGTAGTGAAGTAGTAGAATACTTTTTTCTTTTCTCTATAGTTTCTCTCTCAGAGTTTGAAGAAATTCGTAAAGAAATAATGAAGGAAGAATGAGCTTCTATTTATAGGAGAATGGGTGAATAAGAACTAATTCTGAGCTATTGAGATTGATTTACTTTTAAGCGGATGGTCCAGATTGGTTTCTTTATAAAATATTCTAATAAAATAAAATCTTTTAAATAAAATATAATATATTCTATTTATAATCCAATAAAACGAATAACTTTATAAAAGTATTTTATTTTATATAAAAAGATTTTACTCTGAAACACTATGCGTAATAAAATATAATATATTCTATTTATAGTCTAATAAAGCGAATAACTTTATAAAAGTATTACATTTTTATATAAAAAGATTTTCTTATACGAAAAATTACTATCGCATAATAGAATATAATATATTCTATTTATAGTCTAATAAAATGAATAATTTTATAAAAGTATTACATTTAATATAAAAAGTTTTTCTGTTTTATTACATTAATAATACTAATAAAACAAAACTTCATCATCATTATTATAATTCACACTATTAATCGACTGAGAATTCGTTCTCGGAAGAGGGCTTTTCAATTAGGATTTCTCCTATTGGTAAATGATTAGGTGACCAAACCTCTCGTTGACAAAACTTCAGACATCATTAATATTGCGAATAATAATATTAATAACTTCGTCGTCTCAATTATTGATTTAATAATATATAAAATATAAATGATAATTGAATCGATTAACGTGAGATATCTTGTCAACAATTCATTGAAGCGATAATTGAACAAAACTTAAGTGATTTTCACGAAGATCAATAATCAATACGATTGTCTTCTTAACTAGCAGATTCTCAGATTTCTTTTAACACCGGTGTTTCAAAAGTTAACGATGAAACTTCCATTGTTATTTTTATAAAATATTTTTGTCTTTTTCTCAATCAAATAATAATTAGTTGTAGAATTAATGATTGTCTGAAGCATACGAATATTCTCTCGTTAAAACGAATATTAAACCAATCGAATATTATATAACAACTTACTTACTTTGCAAAATTTATAACTATTACCCACAACTATAACATTATATCAAATTCATTCCATAATATTCAAAAATGATAATTATAGAAAATTCATCTTTATTCATAAAAGTTGGGGTCTTACAATATTTAAAAAAAAATATTTCGAGAAATTTAAATCTTTATTCATAAAATTTGGGGTCTCACACTTATAGTCCACGTTTGGCCACTCTGTGCCACTTTTTTTTTTTCTTCCAAAAACGCGTATTCTGGGTTTTTTGCTGCTACAATTTTTTTAACGTCTCTAATAATATCGTGAAGTTTTACTTTAGTATCGTGGTGGTGGTGGTCGTCGTCGTATGGCAACAACAAAGAAGAATTTTTGAGAGCTACGACCATGGACCTCACCCTATCCCTTTCTTTTTCTAGTGTATCCAAATCCTCAATCAACCTATTTCCTTTCACAAGTCTCGCCAATTCTTCAATTGAAATAGCAGCATCTTCAGGGAACACAGAACAAAGAAAAAGGCATGACTTTGCATCTTTTTGTAAATGGTTGAAACTTAACTCCAGGCCTATATACACTTTTGGATCAATACCATCAATGTTTTCGAGTTTGGAATCTTGGAGTTGGTCAAGTGCATCCTTCCACGAATCATGCGGTCTGCCTTTGAGTGCTTTTCCAACAGCAACAATCACGAGTGGTAAACATGCACATTCCTTGCACACTTTTTTTTGCCAAAGATTCATCATTTAAAGAGTTAATAGTAGAACTACCCACATTTTTCATGAACAGATCAATACCTTCCTCTTCTTTCAAGACCTTAATCTCAATAGGACCTTCGCTTTTATTTTTAAAGCATACATCTCATTTTTGAGACGTCAAGGATCTTATAACCCTTGCTTCTACCGTTTGCAAAAGGAACTCCTATTTTGTTTAAAGGAAGTTCCTCCCAGACGTCATCAAATAACACAATGATCTTGTTCCCTTTCGTAGTCAATCTATTAGCCAATAGAGAAGCTCTCATCTCCTCATTCTCTTCTGATAGTAGGTGCAAATTTAAACAACTTGCGAGCTGCCCTTGCAATTCTCACATCCAACTTTTCACTGCTAACGTCTGCTCGTGCAACCTCATCAAAAATTCGATCCCTCCTAGCTTGCTTCCAGGCTTATTCCATCATTCTCGTCTTTCCGGCACCTGCCATTCCGTATACACCAACAATGAAACCAGCATCTTTGTTGTTAAGCGCCTCCAAGATCTTCTTGTAAGCATCTTCTCTTGATTCAAAGCGCTCATAGTCGTTGTCAAATGATGTTGTACTAGGTAAGTCAGTATAAACCAAGCGTGGACGATAAGAAATTTCACCATCGATAAACTCTTTACCGGGAACAGTTAGTCCATTCACCTTCTCAGTCTTCTTTACTGCCTCCCTACCCGTTCGAAAACGAGAGTAGAGATTAGGAAAATGCAGCACTTTATGGCACCTCTAGGATCTTTTGCTCTCGTACATTTTGAGAAATTCTTCCACTTCGTCTTTGATTTGTTGCACGTCCAGCTGCCACTTCAAGACACGATCCTCAATTATCTTTCCATCGTCGTCATCACTTTCAACTTTTCTTTTGATTTTCTCCTCTTGGACTCCAAGCTCATCCATTTTGGCTTTGAGAGTGTTTACATTGTCCTTGTATTTGTACATATACAGAAACTCATGCTTGACTCCCTCAATTGTAGCACTCGAAATCTCTTCTTCCACTTTTTCGACAATCGGAATATCAGAAAGACCAGGCATGATTTCTTTTGAACTTGTATTTTTCTCTCTCTCTTTCAATTTGGGGGAACTAATAAGTAAAGATCATGTAGACTAAGAATACACAAATATATATAAAGATAGTAGCCCTGAAAAAAGAAATGAAAATAACAAAGTAGGTCTGGTTGAGAAAGCCAAGAGATCAATTAGTAGGATTATATAAGTAGTAATCTTTCAAACTGAAGAAGGGAAGAATGAATGAGAAAAATACCCTTAGTTGCTTTTATGTAGATATGATGGTGGACTGGATCAGTAGGAGTAATATATATGTGGTCCTCCAATTATGTCAATTTTTTACACAATATTAAATGCAAAAGTGGTCCTGAAATATATATTATATATTCGTTGGGTAGCCATATGATTTTATATGGATTCATTCATTTCATATAATGGGGTCCTGTCCTCTAAACCAATTTTTTCCACAGCTAGCTGATAAAGAATGCATTTGGTTTTGAAAGGGATGTCTGCTTAAATAATTGATCGTAGGTCCACTGTTTTGTAGCTTTAATAATTGAGAATCACTTAAAGGTTGGTTAAAGTGATGTTTGTATTGTAAAGTGATTCCCTCATGAGGAGGGTAATCATTTTTCTATCCTTCAGTTGCTCTCCCGTGCTCTCTCCCTCTCATTCTTTCCTCCCCGTGACTCCTTCAGCTTGCCTATATAAGGCAGTGGTATACTGAATAAAAATAGAGAATTCCTCTGAAGGTTTCTCTCTCTTTTTCTCTTACTTATTCTCTCTAAATTTATGTTGCAATTATAAGAGTATCTTTCTATACTTTGTTAAAGTATTATAACGTATTATCAATGACGGCTAAACCAACCGGAGGCGGTAAAATTAAATTCTTGCAATTTATTATTATATTCCGGTTTGCTATGCCACCAATAATATAATTTTATTCTTATAATTGCTTTTAAATTTGCAATTTATTATTATCTTCTAGGTTTGGCTATATGCCACCAACAAATATAATATTATTCTTACATGCAATTGGCCTAACTTTTGCGCTTTATTATATTCTTTAACTTTGTCAAGTTATATTTATGTTTTATTGTCCATTTTAAATTATGTTATTTCTGATGCAATCTATCTTGGTTGATCTTACAAGACTTGGTGGGAACCTTTTTTGCCATTAAATTACATTATTTACAATGGTACCATCTATCCTTGTTGATCTTATAAAACTTGGTGGGGAACCTTTTACCGCTTTATTAATTTGTGGGAATAACTTTGTATATCTGATTTCTGCATGATACAGTGAATATCCTTTGTATTCATTTCTTATTAATTTGTGGGAATAACTTGTATACTCTGATTCTTCTGCATACACCGGTGAATATCCTTTGTATTCATTTCTTATTAAATTGTGGGAATAACTTTGTATATGCGGAATCCGCATACCAGTGGAATACATTGTTATTCCATTCTTTATTATTACATTGGAATATCGTATGCATCTACGGATTACGCGTGGCTGGTTAAGATTCTTTATTATTACATTGGAATATCACATGCATGCGGATTACGCGTGACACAGTTCCATTCTTTATTATTACATTGGAATAATCTGTTTTGTGTGTTATCGCATCTCTAGGGTGAAGATCCATTTTGTAGTTTTATATATATATATATATATATATATATATATATATATATATATATATATATTTGTAATTGTATATATACATTAACGATTTCATATTCTTTTTACTAAGATAATATGTTAATAACATAAATATAAGAATATTTATATTATTTATATTTGCACTTTTATCACCACTTGAAGTCGTGATTTAGTTTATTTATTTTTATATATATCATACATGCAATTATTTATTATTTTAATAAATAATAATTGTGTTTTAACCCATAATAGATGGCAAACTTGGAAAAAATAGATTTTTCTATTTTGAAAATCTCTGGAGACAACTATTTGGCTTGGGCACTTGATGCAGAATTGCACCTTAGTGCAAATGAGTTAGAAAAGACCATTAAATCAGGAAATACAGCAACTTCGGCACAAAATGCAAAAGCCATAATTTTTCTTCATCACCATATTGATGAAAGATTAAAGACTGAGTATTTAACAGTCAAAGATCATTTGTCTTTATGGACACTGTTGAAGGAAAGATTTGACCACCAAAAATTGGTTGTTCTCACAATGCCAAATTTGAGTGGCTTAATTTAAGGCTACAAGATAACAAATCAATTAAGGAATATAGTTCCAATGTTTATAGAATAACCTCTACTTTGGCTTTGTGCGGAGATCCAGTTTCTGAAACCTAGATGTTAGAAAAAACGCTCTCAACTTTTCATCCCACCAACATGATTACATCACAACAATATAGGCAGAATAAGTTCACAAAATTCGATGACTTATTATGTCATCCTCCTTGTTGTGAAAAGAATAATGAATTGTTATTGAAAAACCAAAAAATACCAATGACAGGTCTTTACCCCATTATCGAGATATTAATAGACGTCATTCTAGCGGAATAAGCGTGACAATAGATGGTCATATAATAAGAAGCCTTGGGGAAGAAAGAATAAGCGAGGCCATCGTAACAACAAATTCGAATCTGCGACAATTCGGGGCCACGGAAGTGGCGAGTGTGCAGGTCGGGTAAAAATAAAGAAAATGCAAGACTAATAAAGAACAAACCGGATGTTTGTTTTAGGTGTGGGATGAATGGGCATTGGTGGCGCGTGCACAGCAAATGCGTCGAGGCATCTGGTTGATTTATTCTAGGAGTCTCAAAATAACAAAGTAATGGAGGCAGAAACAAACTTTGTTAATCATCAATTAAATATTGTTGATGTTCCACCAATAACCAACAATGAGGAAAAGGGTATTGATATTACTGGACCTTCTGAAAGTATCTTTTGGGATAACGTTTAATTTTTGTTTTAATTAAACACCCTGCATGTATAATATTATTAGTTTTTATGCCATACGTGGAATGTGTTTATCATGAATAAAATTATATATGAAATGTAGCTTTTCTTATTTATGTTTTTACATGTGTCAGACCATCTTTAATAAATATCTTCTCATCACTTCAACTATTTCTGAAAAATAGAATATCCTAGAAAAACTTCATTCAATTTCTTATGGATTATATACTATGAAAATTAGAGCAATTGAGTCTCATACTGTTATGATTCCAAAAATCATAGATCCCAAATCCTTTATGCTTTGGTATAAAAGACTCGGTCATCCAGGTACTTCTATGATGCGTCGTATTATTGAAAATTCTATTGGTCATCCTCTCAAAAATAAGAAGGTTTTTTCCAGTAGTGAATTTTCTTGTGCTGCGTGTTCTTGAGGAAAATTAATTGTTCGACCATCACCAATAAAAGTTTATAAAGAAGCCCCAAAATTCCTAGAGAGAATTTAAGGAGACATTTGTGGACCTATTCACCCATTGTCTGGCCTATTTTGATATTTCATGATTTTAATAGATGCTTCAACTAAATGGTCTCATGTTTTTTTTTCTCTTCTCGAAATTTTGCCTTCTCAAAACTTCTTGCTCAAATAATCAAGTTACGAGCTCAGTTCTCGGGTAATCCAATCAAGTCAATTCGACTTGATAACGTAGCTAAATTTTCATCAATGACTTTTAATGATTTTTTGTATGACTATTGGGATCTCCATTGAGCCTTTAATTGGAGATGTTTTTACTGCATGTTATGTAGATTGTCATTTTGATGAATTAGTATTTCTACCATTAGGAGGAGGGAAAGTTTTAAATAAAAAACCCTCTGACATATCATGGAATGCATCATAATTAAATTCACTTGATCCTCGTACAGGATAATGTGAAATTGAAGTTCAAAGAATTATTTATTTACAAAATATTACAAATCAAATGCCAGATGCATTTAATGATGCTAGAAAAATGATAAAGTCATATACACCTGCAGTGAATTGTGAGACCCCAAATTTTATGAATAAATATTTAAATTTCTCGAAATATTTTTTTGAATATTATTGTGTGGATTTGATGTAATGTTATAGTTGTGGGTAATATTTACAAATTTTGCAAAGTAAGCAAGTGGTTATATAATATTCGATTGGTCGGGGAATATTCTTTTTGTCGGGGAATATCAAATGCGACGACCTGATCATTAGTGGACCCCCATACGGAAGTATTATCGTATTTAGAAAATGATATAATTATCTTTTTATAAAAATAACTACGAAAGTATTCTTTTATTAAAGCTGTTGAACTACCATTAGTAAAAAAGTCTACGATGTCTGACGGTTGCGTAATGTAGCACATGATATTGATTATTGATCTTACGTGAAGTCACTCGAGTTATACTCGATTATTGCTACGATAATTCTTTGCATCATATCTCTCATATTATTGATTCGATTATTGTCGCGATTATCATCTGCTTAATATTTTATATATTATTAAATCAATAATTGAGATGACAAAGTTATTCATATTATTAAATTACAATATTTCTGATATGCAGAAGTTACATCGAGGAGATTTGGTCATTACAATTGCTGGCGCGATAAGGAAAAATCCTTATCGGAAAGCCCCCTCTTTCACAGGAGCGACACGGTTGTTAAATATTGTGAGTTATAATATTAATGATGAATAAGTTCGTGTTGATTAAAGATGAATTTGATAGTTCCATTGTGTTGGGATTATTAGTGTTAGTGGAAATCGACATCTATTAGTTGATAATTGATGTGGGGTTTATATTGATAAATCGGGTAATTAATCGGATAAATGAGTAATTAATTGCTACTAATTCACATGCTTATATAACTATTTGTTCACATGTGTGTCTTATTGAATCACATTCTTGTCTTATTAGGGGAGTTAGTGCGAGATTGATAATACTTGCGTGACTAAGTTAAAAATAGAGGTATAGATGGAGAGTCTTATCTTTGTAATTCATATTTTCACATGATTATAACTATTGATTCACATGATTGAACTATTGATTCACATTATTTACTATTAGGGGGAGGTGGTGCAAGTTTGATAATACTTGCGAGGACTAAATTAAACATGAAAGAAAAGTTGAAGGTATTGTCTTTGTAATATTTGAGCCCCAAAGCGTGCGATTATCGAAACTATATTTTTTATAAATAGAAGCTCATTCTTCCTTCATTTCTCACCAATTCACTAAATCTTTAAAGCAATTATTATAGAGAGAAATTATAGAGAGAAAAGAAGAAAGAAGTCATTGACTATCTCATTATTCTAATACCCAGGTTTCTTACTAAGGTAAGGGTATTATTTCTTTCATATTCATGAAGAAGCTATTGTTATTCCATTCCTTATTATTATGTTGGAATAACTTTGTCTATACAAGCAATCTGCATACGTGGTGAAATTCTTCTATTATTCCATTCTTTATTATTACATTGGAATAACTTTATGCATCTTGATCTATCGCATTCCTGGAGAATTCATTATTATTCCATTCTTTATTATTTTGTTGGAATATCACATACATACGGTTTCACTGCTTGTGACTGGTTCAATTCTTTATTATTTTGTTGGAATATCGTATGCATGCGGTTTACGTATGACTGGTTCCATTCTTTATTATTACATTGGAATATCACATGCATGCGGTTTCTGCGTGACCTAGATTCCATTCTTTATTATTACATTGAGAATAACTTTATCTGTGCGGTCTATCGCATGCATGGTGAATTCTTTTGTTATTCCATTCTTTATTATTCTGTTAGAATAACCTGTCTATGTGAATTACCACATGCATGGTGAATGATCCTTTATATTCATATGAATAGTATTTTCATTCAAAAGGGGTTTCTTCCAGGGGCAGTTTCATAATTTTTCTGACCCTCAAAAATTCTGGAAAAATTTGAAATGATAATTAATTTGATGAGTTTTCTAGATTGTGTCCAAAAATGACGATTTTTGGATGTATAGATTAAGAGTTATGGATTTTATGGGAAACGACTATTTTAAAAGTAATCTCTTATAACTCTTTGTGGTTAACTCCAAAATTGGTGAAATTTGTATTGGAAGTACATGTATATAACAGGAGTATACCCTGTAAATTTCAGAATTTTTGGACAAAAGTATAATTTATGATAAATGTCTAAATATTTAAGCGATTTTGGCCGTATATGAAAAATAGTAAATGAATTTTAAAAATTAGAAAAAAATATATATTCAATATGGGACTATATTACGCTAAATCGGAAAAGAAATATTTTTGGGATTTGATTTGTTATTTTTCATGAAAATGAACTAGTTATGAGTAAATGAATTAAATATGTTATGTGAAGTAACAAAATTGGAAAATAGAATTTTATGGCTTGGGAATCTATATATAAGCGTATGTCTGATTTTTTATGAGGGATTTGATCATTGGTGATGAAATCTTATGAGTATGACATTTTTGAATGATTAAATGCATTATTTGGTAAAGTGTAAACAATTGAAATAAATGGTTTATAAGTTTATGAAGTGATTAAAATATTATTATAATATTAATAATATTAGATGATGAGTTTATTAAGTGATTGATAATATTTGGATAAATTTAAAGTCTTTAATATTCATCCTTATTTTCGTTTGATTAATGCTTATATCATTGTCATCATTCTCATGCTTATATTGTGATGAAAGTCATCTTTGGCTTACGTGCATAGATGAACTTGGTATGATTATGACTGAGGATTATTCGGTATAATCATGGTAGAAATGTGACGAATGATGTGGTGAAAGTCCTCGGTGCTTTGAAGTGCATTGATGGATGAGTTTTGGTATGATGATTATTGTGACGCCCCCAAAACAGGTATACATCACCCATCTTGAGTCGCCAAATACACGGTACATATATTCAAATACAACTTAATTATACAACAGTCGTGTAAAATATGACAAAACATAACTGAGAGTTTAAACAAGAATATTTTCATCTAGACAATATCCACACTCAATGGAGTCCTCATTAGAATTATTATCATACTATTCCACAGAATAGTGAGAACAACTAATGCTATCATCTGGACCATCAATCCGTTCCCCGACTCGTCCCAACTATATTCTCATATCCTGAAGAGAATAGTGAAAGAAAGGGTGAGCTCAACTAGCCCAGTAAGAAATGTTATGACTAAGATAATGCAGAATAAATTATCATTAGCCTTCAACAATATTAAACTAATAAAATACAATAGACATCAAGTTTAACTGCAGCAGAATAAGCAATCCATTAGAAGAGTCAAGTAGAGCATGATATCTACTATCTTCTATGTTTTAAAATGTTTTCATCAATTTTTATCATTTGAGACTCGAACTTTTAATAAACAAACCACATCATTGAATCAACCTTGTACTACAAATTTAAGGATATTCATTAAATCATCAATGGTCATGACTATCTTAGAATAATCCTAGTCATAATCATACCATAAATTGTCCATCGATGCACTACTGAGCCACCGAGGACTTTTACCACATCATTTATAACATTACACTGGTCATGATTATACCGAATGATCCACAAGTCATAATCATACCAAGTCCATCTATGCACGTAAGCCAAAGATGACTTTCATCACAATATAAGCATGAGGATGATGACAATGATATAAGCATTAATCAAATGAAAACAAGGAAAAATATTAAAGACTTTAAATTTATCAAAATATTATCAATCACATAATAAACTCATAATCTAATATTATTAATATTATAACAATATTTTAATCACTTCTTAAACTTATAAACAATTTATTTCAATTATTTACACTTTACCAAATAATGCATTTAATCATTCAAAAATGCCATACTCATAAGATTTCATCACCAAGGATCAAATCTCTCATCAAAAATCTGCATATACCCTATATAGGATTCCCAAGACATAAAATCATATTTTCCAATTTTGTTACTTCATATAACATATTTAATTCATTAACTCATAACTAGTTCATTTCATGAAAAATACCAAATCAGTCCCAAAATATATCTTTTCTGGGATTTAGCAGAATATAGTCCCATATTGAACATATATTTTTCTCAGAATTTTTAAAATTCAATTACTATTTTTCATATGACCAAAACTGCCGAATATTTAGACATAAATTGTACTTTTGTCCAAAAATTTCGAAATTTACCGGGTATACTCCTGTTTATACATGTACTCCTAATAAAAATTTTACCAATTTTGGAGTTAACCACAAAGAGTTATAAGGGTTTACTTTTAAAATAGTCTTTTCCCATAAAATCCATAACTCTTAATCTATACATCCAAAAATCGCTATTTTTGGACACAATCTAGAAAACTCATCAAATTATCATTTAAAAATTTTCGCGAATTTTTGAGGGTTAGAAAAATTACGAAACTGCCCCGTGCAGAAACCTCTTTTGAATGAAAATATTATTTATATGAATACAAAGGATCATTCACCATGCATGCGGTATTCCACATAGACAGGTTATTCCAATAGAATAATAAAGAATGGAATAACAGAAGAATTCACCATGCATGCGATAGATCGCACAGACAGGTTATTCTCAACAGAATAATAAAGAATGGAACCAGGTCATACGTAAACCACACAGACAAGATATTCCAACAGAATAATAAAGAATGGAACCAGGTCATACATAAACCGCAAAGACAAGATATTCCAACAAAATAATAAAGAATAGAACCAGGTCATGCGTAAACCGGACAGACATGATATTCTAACAGAATAATAAATAATGGAATAATAGAAGAATTCACCATGCATGTGATAGGCCTTGCAGACGGAGTTATTCCAATGTAATAATAAAGAATGGAACCAGTCTATCGTAATCGCTTACAGATAGGATATTCCAACAGAATAATAAAGAATGGAATAACTGAAGAATTCACCATGCATGCGATAGACCGCACAGACATGTTATTCCAACAAAATAATAAAGAATGGAACCAGTGTCTAGCGTAATCCGCACTTACAGATGAGGATATTCACGAATAATAAAGAATGGAATAATGAAGAATTTCACCATGTATGTGGTACTCAGCATGATTGCGAGTTATTCCAACATAATAATAAGGAATGGAATAACAATAGCTCTCTTCATGAATACGAAACAAATAATACCCCTTACCTTAGAAAGAAACTGGATATTGGAGTAGAGAGGTAGCAGACTTCTCTTCTTCTTTCTCTCTATAATTTTTGTCTATAATAATTGCTATATAGCTTTAGTGAATTGGTGAGAAATAAAGGAAGAATGAGCTTCTATTTATAGAAAAATATAGTTTCGATAATTGCACGTTTTGGGGCTCGAAATATTATAGTACAATACCTCCAATTTTTTTTTTCATTTTTAATCTAGTTCTGCAAGTATTATCAAACTTGCACCACCTCTCCTAATAGTAAATAATGTGAATCAATAGTTCAATCATGTGAATCAATAGTTATAATCATGTGAAAATACGAATTACAGTATAGTACCTCCATCTATACCTCTATTTTTAACTTAGTCATGCAAGTATTATCAATCTTGCACCAACTCCCCTAATAGTACAAGAATGTGAATTAATAGTACACACATGTGAACAAATAGTTATATAAGCATGTGAATTAGTAGCAATTAATTGCTCATTATTCCGATTAATTACCCGATTTATCAATATAACCCCCAGACATCAATTATCATCGGAATAGATATCGATTTTCACTAACACTAATAATCCTAACACAATGGAACTATCAAATTTATCTTTAATCAACGTGAACTTATTCATCATTAATATTATAACTCACAATAATTAACAACCAGGTCGTTCCCAGGAAAGAGGGGGCTTTCCTATAAGGATTTCTCCTTATTGGTGTGCAATTAGATGACCAAACCTCTCTTTGACAGAACTTATAAATATTGTAAATATTGCAATTTAATAATATGAATAGCTTTGTCGTCTCAATTATTGATTTAATAATATATCATATTATACAAATGATACTGTGACAATAATCGAATCAATAATATGAGAGATATGATGCAGTAATTACTGTAGCAATAATTGAGTATAACTGAGTGATTTCTTACGTAAGCATCAATAATCAATACCGTGTGCTACTATGCAATCACGCGTATTACTATACTTTTACTACCGGGTTGTTCAACAGTTTTAAAGGTAACACTTTCGCCGTTATTTTTATAAAAAGATAATTCTGTCGTTTTCTAAATATGACAATACTTCCGTTGTGGGGTCCACCAATGATTGTGCCGTCGTACGGATATTCCCTAACTAAAAGAATATTCCCCGACCAACTTGCATACTTTGCAAAATTATAAATATTACCCACAACTATAACATTATATCAAATCCACACCATAATATTCAAAAAAATATTTTGAGAAATTTAAATCTTTATTCATAAAATTTGGGGTCTCATAATTATGACCAGGGATTATTCGGTATAGTCATGACCATTGATGATTTAATGAATATCCTTGACCCATAGTGCAGGGATGACTCAATGATGTGGTTTATTTATTAAGATGAGTCTCAGCAATAAAAATTAATAAAAATATTTTAAATCATAGAAGATAGTAGATATCATGCTCTACTTGACTCTTCTAATGGATAGCTTATTCCGCTATAGTTAAACTTGATATCTATTGTATTTTATCGGTTTAACATTGTTGAAGACTAATGATAATTTATTACGCATTATCTTAGTCATAATATTTCTTCTTGGGCTAGTTGAGCTCACCCTTTCTTTTTCTTTATTCTATTAGGAAATGAGAATATAAATTTGAGACGAGTCGGGGAACGGAGTGATGGTCCAGATGATAGCATTAGTAGTCCTCATTATTCTGTTAAATAGTGTGATAATAAATGTAATGAGGACTCCATTGAGTGTGGATATTGTCTAGATGACAATATTTGTATTAAAACTCATAGCATATCTTTTGTCGTATATTACACGACGTTTGTATAATTAAGTTTGTATTTGTATTTTGTACCATGTATTTGGTGACTCAAGATGGGTGATGTATACCTATTTTGGGGGCATCACATGAATACTCCAGCAGAGATAGAAATACCTATTGAAAAATTAATTCCTGAAGAATTAACAAATAAGGTAATAGAAGAATCTAAATAATGCCAAAAGCGTGGAAGACCGATTGGTGCAAAAGACACTGTACCACAAAAATTAAAAGCAAATAAGGGAATCCCAGAAGGAATACCCACTCCAGAAGTAGCACTTATTCTAAGAATGGGAATAGCCCCAGAAGAGGTACAAACTGCTCCAGAAGTAGCACTTATTCCAAGAGTGGGAATAACACCAGAAGAGGTTCAAAATCTTAGTAAAGGGATAAGAGATAAACACTAAGAGATCTTAATAAATTATGTACATGATGAGAAAATATGAGATTGAAGAAAAGTTATGATTGATGATATATTTGCTTTCTCTATAGCATCAGATATTACTTTGATTCCTGACACGGATCCTGAACCACAAAACGTGGAAGAATGTTAGAAAAGAAAAGATTGGCCAAAATGGAAAGATGCTATTCAAACTGAGCTATAATCTCTATTGAAAAGAGAAGTATTTGGACCAGTAGTTCAAACACAGCTGGGTGTAATCCTGGTTGGAAACAAAATCTCTATTGAAAAGAGAAGTATTTGGACCAGTAGTCCAAACACCGCTGGGTGTAATCCCGTTTGGAAATAAATGGGTATTTGTACGAAAGCGAAATGAGAAAAATGAAATTGTGAGATACAAAGCCCGACTTGTAGCTCAAGGGTTTTCACAAAAACCTGGTATTGATTATTAGGATACAGACTCTCCAGTACGTAATGGATGGAGTCACTTTTCGCTGTCTAATAGGTATGGCGACCATGGAAGGTTTGGAAACACGTCTAATGGATGTGGTAATAGCATACCTATATGGCTCACTTGACAGTGAGATTTACATAAGAATCTCTGAAGGATTAAAAATGGCTGAATCATTAAGGCCCTGTCACATATATTCAATCAAGTTACGACGCTTATTGTATGGGTTGAAACAGTCTGGTCGTATGTGGTATAATCGACTTAGTGATTATTTAATAAAAGATGGATATATAAATGATCATGTATGTCCATGTGTTTTTATTAAGAAATCACAAAGTGGATTTTCTATCATTGTTGTATATGTGGATGATTTGAATTTTGTAGGTACTCCTGAAGAACTCACAAGAACTGCTACTTATTTAAAAGATGAATTTGAAATGAAAGATATTGGAAAGACAAAATTCTGTTTGGGAATACAAGTGGAGCATTTAGCATCTGGAATTTTCTTTCATCAATCCACATATGCTGAAAAGATTCTCAGTCATTTTCATATGGATAAAGATCATCCTTTGACTACCCCGATGATTGTTCGATCTTTAGAAGTTGATAAAGATCCATTTCGGCCTCTAGAAAGTGGGGAAGAAGTTCTTGGACCTGAAGTTCCATACTTAAGTGCAATGGAAGAAGTTCTTGGACCTGAAGTTCTATACCTAAGTGCAATAGGTGCTCTTATATATCTTGCAAATTGTACACGACCTGATATTACTTTTGCTGTCAACTTGTTAGCAAGATACAGTTCTTCTCCGACTAAGAGACATTGGGATGGGATTAAACACATTTTGAGATACCTCCGTGGATGTATTGATCTTGGGTTATTTTATCCAAGAGATTCAACATCACGATTAGTTGGATATGTCGATGCAGGATATTTATCAGATCCACACAATGGAAGATCACAAACAGGTTATGTATTTATATATTGTGACACAGTTATATCCTGGAAATCCACAAAGCAAACCATGACAGCTACATCTTCAAATCACTCAGAGATTCTCTCTATATATGAAGCAAACAGAGAATGCGTTTGGTTGAGATCAATTATTCAGCATATTCAAAAATCATGTGGATTACCATCAATCAAAGACATTCCTATAATTCTGTATGAGGATAACGCTGCATGTATTGCTCAACTTAGAGGAGGGTACATCAAGGGAGATAAAACAAAGCACATTTCACCTAAATTCTTCTTCACACATGAGCAACAAAAGAAGGGTGATATAGATGTGCATCAAATTCGATCATGTGATAATCTAGCCGACTTATTCACAAAGTCGCTACCAAATGCAACGTTTGCAAAACTTCGGAAAAGGATTGGAATGTGTCGACTGAAAGATTTATGACAATATTTCATCAAGGAGTAATGAATTCCTTTTGAGGGGAAGACTGTACTCTTTTTCCTTAGTCACGATTTTTATCCCAATGGGTTTTTCCTGACAAGGTTTTAACGAGAGAGTCAATTAAGATATTTATGTAAAAGATATGTACTCTTTTTCCCTTCGTTAAGTTTTTCCTATTGGGTTTTCTTAACAAGGTTTTTAATGAGACATAATCTTCTATCGTAGGGAATCAGGGGATGTATTTTAAAGTGATTCCTTCATGAGGAGGGTAATCATTTTTCTTTCCTTCAGTTGCTCTCCCGTGCTCTCTCCCTCTCCTTCTTTCCTCCCCGTGACTCCTTCAGCTTGCCTATATAAGGCAGTGGTATACTGAATGAAAATAGAGAATTCCTCTGAAGGTTTCTCTCTCTTTTTCTCTTACTTATTCTCTCTAAATTTATGCAGCAATTATAAGAGTATCTTTCTATACTTTGTTAAAGTTTTATAACAGTTTGCTTAAAATATGTCCCTTTTTTGTTTACATTTTCTTAACCTCTTGTATATGAGATTACTCCTTAGAAATCGAATGCCAAGTTGTTGTTTATGGAACCCATTTAAGTTTCAAATTCAAGTTTATTAATTAATTTTAAATATATATACTTTATTATTTTAAGTGATATATAAATTTGAAATGAAAGGTGTATTTATAGGGCCTCTCTTGATAGGACTAGAACTAGGACTAGGACCATGAAATGAAGATCCATTTATTTTAGGGGATCATATATCCATCTTTTTCTTTATTGACCCAGTCTCACATATATATCCTCTTAATTAGTTAAAGAAAAAGCACTGAATCGATCAGATAAATAGAAGAAAAACATGATTGCGAAGAATCAAAACTTATCATCCGAAAAACTGAGATACAAATTTCTTGGGAGGAGACGCCTACAAGCATATTAAACCCAAAACTGAGCTGAGGTACAAAGTGAATATATATACATACATATAAGGGAAAAGGGAATTTGTCATGATTACTCAAATGGAATGTGTCTCATAAGCTATATATATAATAGTAATTGCTCATGCCTAAAGGCACGTTGTAACGAAAAATTAGATTAAATTTCAAAAAATATTACATTATTTAAAGACACATACCACCACAACAATTAATACATACTCAATCATCAACACATATCCAACCACCAAAACATCGAGCTAGTCGGTACTAATTTCAAGAAATTTTGGTAGATTTTCTTTTAAAAATAGATATCTAGAAAATTCTAAACCTGTCTACAAAACTTACAATCATCAATACATATCCAAATCACCAAAAAAAAAACCATTATTCCATACCCAAAAATCATCATAACCATGTATAATTAGTTAACTTTACAAAAGACGGAACACAAAAAATAAAAACATGCAGAAAATAGAGAAACAACATGACATGTTGAGCATCAGACCCATTACTTTACAGCTTACACCAAGTATTCTTTACAGATTACACCAAGTATCCTTCAATGTAAACCTGAAAATATTTGAAATATAAAATTATCGAAATATGTGAGTTAAAATAAAACAACTGTAAATCCGAAACATAAGAACCCTTACTTTATCCTGAATTATCTAAAAAACAAATGAGCACACACATTTGTATGTAGTGGGGGGGGGGGATGATTTAGATTGATATAAGTAAGAATTTAGAGAGATTGTAACAAATTATCAATTTATTTAAGAAAAGATATGGATGAATGTAGACTTAAAATCAAATAAAATACACTTACTACCATTTCAACAAACGGTTCATTTGCTTAATGATTTAACTCATAAATCTGTATTGGTGGCAGTATAATGGTGTGAGTTTGATTTGTGAGTGTTTGATTGGTTACAATTATGTGTGTTTTTGCATGTATTGTGTGTGTTGTGTCTGCATGAGAAGTAGAGAAATATAGAGTTTTAGTCAGAGAGACTTTCACACCTATACAATTGTTTGGTCAGTGATTGGTTAGTCATCATCAAAGGTGGACATGACGGTACTGGATTGCATATCATTTTACTCTCTTAAATGTCTTCTTCATACCTTCAAACCTTCTCTGCATCACTATCCTTAATGTCCTCGTATCAATACAAATGCCCAATGAGGATAATGCACAACCACCTAAATTATTCACATAAATAATAAATTTAACACTAATTATATTATAGGAATAGTAAAGTTATTTTAATGCAGTGATATAAAAGTAGATTTACTTGATTACGTCGGCTCCATCCACAAAGGTCTATTGTATATACTCTATCATTCTCGTTGACAAATTCACTCCAATCCTACAAAGAATGAACCTCATTGTAAAATTAAAAGTTGAAATGTTGAAAAGATTACATAATTCAGTAGAAATAACATTGTTTAAACTCTACCATTTACTTGTCGTAAAAATATTATAACAAAACTTCTAGGTAAACAATATTTGTGGTGCAATTCAACCCATCTTCCGGAAGGAGGACAGTAATACGATCCGAAGATGTGCATCTAGATAGTGCCACATAAAGGTGTCCATGACTAAAAACATGTGTCCGCAATTTTAAAAATAAAAACAGTCAAATTAAAAGACACCCAATTTTAAAAAAAAAATTAACATTCGTGTGCAAATGTGTGTATGTTTTGTGTGTGTGTGTTACTGCTGTGAAAGAGAGAGATAAAGTGAGAACACAAATCCTAAGGGTCAAAATCATTAAATAAAACTGTGTTATAAATACATGTGAATGAGGTAATTAAAAAAAGAGTAAGACTGCCTGATCCAAAACTATTAATAAGGCTTAGTCAAAATGTTAAAGAGTCAAAAATATATCCTGCAACCTGAGACAAATTATTACATAGAAGATAGTATTGATATATATTAAATCAAATTCTACCACTCTTTAAACAATAACCCCAAATTATTTCATCTTAAATTCACTTTACCTTAGATGCAACCTACATGAAATTTTCAAATCACGTGTTTTTCTCTTCCTCTAGAAGAGTTTTACAACAAAATATATGATCTGGGTTTTAATTCAATCGCATGTTTTTCCCTTCTTTTCCTCCAAATCAATTTTCTATTGTATTCTTTGATTCTAGTTTTCTAGAAAACATAGTAAACAATTTGGATAATATATCCTCTTTCTATTTTTAGGTTATAACTGAAAATAGTTATTTTGAAAATGATAGTCAACAAAAAGAACAAAAAACTAAAATTGGAGAACAACAAAAAGAGCATAGATCTGTTCAATTTCCCACTAGTAAAATAAACTTTAATAGAATCAATTTCCTAGAACCAATTTTCAAATCACATCTTATTTCCGAAAGTAAAAGCAAAGTTTTAATTGGATCATTGCATTTGACACATATGATCCAAGTTACCCTTGAGCTCCTCAGTAAGCAAACTACAAAAAACTCTAACTATATAATCCAAACAGACAACTTATGGTAAGAATCAAATGTCATCATTTGAACCTCAGCCACTTAGCAAGAGTCTGTTTCAAATAAATCATTAAGCATTTAACATAATATAGGTCTCCACATTTGATAAGGCATCCAAAAAAACTTGGTGAACTGTATGTACTACTAATAAATAAGCAAATGTCTAGAAGTAAGGTGGAAGGCTGGAAACTCACTTGATGGAAGCAAAAGGGTTGTCACTGAGTCGGAAGAAAGTTGAGGTTTTGCTAGAACACGTGCTTCTCATAAAGTAGTCAGTTTACAAATATGGTTCTGATCCTTCGCCTGCAAATTTAGATTATTTTATTAATTTTGTCCCACAAATTCTCTTTGCTTTCCTGTATTGTTAAGTTCTTAAACAAAAATGAGATGTACAATTGTCTTCAATCGGATAAACTAAAATGAAGTACGATTTTAGCATGTTTACTACTCTTGAAACAGAATCTAACATCTATTTTGGTTGTCTTTATTTTTTCATGTATTGGTCAATCATGGTTATTTGAGTTTTAGCACGATAGTGAACGATCCAATTCTATCCAGGGGATCCCAAATATAGGTGGTTGTTGCAGACTGATGTTCAAAGGATTAACACCTACTGCTTAGCTAATATGAACCAAAATGGTTAGCTAATATGAGCTTATGTTTTTAGAGGAATTTCTAACCAAAATGGAAAATTATCATGGTTAAAGTCTGCTTTAGACTAAGTATGAAATTTGTTTTTCCCTCCCATTTTTACTCTATTCAAGTAGCATAGTGAAATTCTTGATTAGGATCTAATTAATCAAAATTTGACATAGTTCACATTGTTTTATTAGTATAAGGAAAAAAAGTGATTCATTCTCTGAGATGCTACCCAACCCCAATATACAGATGGCCTTGAGTGGGCACTAACTATTTCAAAATTAGTAATGTAGTAGCAAAGCCCCGATAGGAATCATCAACATTGAATAAACATGAGACGGGGATAAAACAACAGACAAAAGGAAAGGCCATGGTTACAAAGATTTTAGAAACCAAATATAAATTCAAAAAAACATAATTCTTGAAATAAAATAATAGAGAATCAAGGGAATCCAAAAAATGCATCCAAACTTCCGGCTTATTCGTTAGATTAAATCCCAGCCACATAAATAAAAATATAAGAAATCTCAAGGAAACTACAGTTTTCAAAAAAATATTCCTTGCGTTACATCATTATCAGTCTAAAATTTAATTAAAAATATACTATTAACTATTATTATCAGTAATGTAGCATTTGTTAGGGGGGGTGGAATTGTAAGACCCTTTATACAATAGAAACTTCCTTGCAACATAGAAACTCCTAACATTAAGAACATTTATATGTATTTGAATTAAGATTTGATTATCAAAATCCTAACACGATCTATGGTCTATTTAACATGGCTATAAAACATTTCCTGTCATATTTGTAGAAATGCCTCTTAGAGACCCAATAAAAGAATTTCAAAAAAGAATCAATGCTTTTATGAGTTCTGACCTTGAGGGCCATTGAGACTGGCTTAAGATGTGACAAATCCATGTACTACATCATTGATCCTGAAGGTGATATTACACATACCACCGAAGAATAATGTCAACGTCTATCACTAAAAGGTCCTCTTCTATCCATGTTACAAAGTTTGTCTTCAGTTTTTTTAGCAAGGTCTTGATATAGCAACTCTTTTTATTAAAAGATTCACTTTTTTTTAAATCACTTTTATCCTGAATCACTTTAAATCATTTTGAGTCACTTTAAATCACTTATTGTCTGTTCAAAGTAAAGTTTAATTCATAAAAGTAAAGTTTGAAATTTAAAATCACCTTATAGTGACCAAACGCACTAAACATTACAGTAGCAAATACTATAAACACTATAACTAAACATACCCTAAAATGGTTCCTTAATTGCAATGTAGATTATGAATACAAAATATAGTGAGGCCAATTGGAAATAAGCCAATCATTTCCCCTTCAAGATCTAATTTTGTTTAGTGAAATGTTTTTTGCTTTAATGCCTCTTTTTCTTTTACCAAAATTCTCGAGTAGTATTGAAAGGTGTGCATATAGACCAACACAACTCAAATTTCTTTAAACTAAATTAATATAAATATTAAAACTTCATTTCTAGCTGCCTCACTTGATTAAGAGAAGCAACTCTAATTAAGAAGAACAATTTTTTTTTAATCCATAACCCCAAAAATAAGTCATGTCCATGCTCAAAGAACACATGCATGGAATCCAAATGTTTGTCTATTAACCTTTTTGAAACTATCAATCATACATGACTCGATCACAATCAACACTGGCCTAATTTAGCCGACTAAATTGAAACGAACAAGAACACCAATATCACCCTTCAACCAGTTGTATATTCCATAGGATTAGTTTATCTATCTTCAAAGGTATACAATTATCACCACAGTTTCAAGCTTTCAGCTTTATATTAGTTCTAATTTTAATCATTTTATTTTCGTCTATGAAAATATTTAAATTTTAAGTTATTGCTCCAAAAAAAAAACTTTTAAATTTTGCACCATTTGTGATGTGCTGGTAGAACTGAGTTGTTGTAGCAGTGGAACTGTTTACGTTAGTTATGGTACTGGTTTTGGAGGTGACCAACCATATGCAGCTCTCAAATTACTTTAAAGAGTCAAAGAGTTAAATTATCTTGTACTCGAATGCCTAGCGAATGAAGTTTGGTGGCAATGGTTTTGATCCTCGTAGTATGTGTTTCTGTTCATGTCTAATTAATGCTTTATCATTATGTTGGTTATTGATTTACACATTGGTGTGCAGTTATTCAGAGAATGCTATGGGCAAAATGTTAATAGATCTCTAAATTTCAAATTTGGCGCGCTTCTGTGGTGCTCAAGATGGAGAAGTTTATCTGGTCCGCCCGAGTAACTAATACTTAATCTAGCTCAAATGTCCTAACTATTTATGTATTCTTTCACTGAGTAAACTGAAAGACTTTACATAGTATCTTTAGATATCATTTCTTCTATAGTGTTATTTTTTTACTTGACTATCACTTGCATTAAGTTTCAAGTCCTCCTCTTTGCAATTTTATTTAATGTTTTGTTTATGCTTGTCAATAATTTTTGCAGTTTCTGAGTGGATGCATTTGCTCCTACCTATGACTGTGGAAAGAGGGGTTTGCATAATCACCAACATAGGTGCAAGTAAGAAGCTAAAGATTTTAAATTACTGGCCATTAAGTTTTGCTTTAAACTTTTAAGCAATGACCCTCCTTTCTAGGCTTGTCTATGTAATTCGTTTATTTCTTTACAGCGAATACATTTGCTGCACAAAAAAAGGTTTTAGATTTAGCGACCACACTTGGCATTAATGACTTATCAAGTGGAGGTCACTAAAGCATGTATTAATTCATATGGAAAGATTTTTTTAAATTTATGGTTTATTAATTTCAGTGTTATAATACAGCTCATCCGTAGTTATGGTTTATACTTTCTGTGCAATTTTTCTTTTTCTTTCTAATAAGAAGGAATAGATGTAAGACTCCAACTTTTATGAATAAAGAATAATTTTCTCGAAATATATTTTTGAATATTATGGTGTGGATTTGATATAATGTTATAGTTGTGGGTAATATTTATAAATTTTGCAATGTAAGCAAGTGGTTATATAATATTCGATTGGTCGGGGAATATTCATTTAACAGGAAATATTAAATGCGATGAAGATAATCATTAGTAGACCCCTAACGGAAGTATTATCGCATGATTAGAAAAGCAGCGTAATTATCTTTTATAAAAATAAAGGTGGAAGTTTTTCCGTTAAACCATTGAACTACCCGGTAGTAAAAGTACTGAATCTGGCGTGGTTGCGTAGTAGTAGCTACGGTATTGATTATTGATGCTTACGTGAGAAGTCACTCGATTCTGATCAATTATTGCTACGATAATTCTTTCGCATCATATCTCTCATATTATTGATTCGATTATTATCACGGTATCATCTGCATAATATGATATATTATTAAATCAATAATTGAGGCGACAAAGTTATTCATATAATTAAATTATAATATTTACAATGTCTAGAAGTTACATCGAGGAGAGGTTTGGTCATACTAATTGCGGCGATAAGGAGAAATCCTTATCGGATAGCCCTCTTTCTTGGGAATGACTCGGTACATTAAATATTGTGAGTTATAATATTAATGATGAATAAGTTTGTGTTGATTAAAGATGAATTGATAGTTCCATTGTGTTGGAATTATTAGTGTTAGTGGAAATCGACATTTATTTTGATATTAATTGATGTGTGGAAGTTATACTGACCAGTCGGTTATTTAACCGGATAAATAAGCAATTAATTGCTATTAATTCACATGATTATAACTATTTGTTCACATGTGTGTACTATTAATTCACATTCTTGTACTATTAGGGGAGTTGGTGCAAGATTGATAATACTTGCATGACTAAGTTAAAAATGGAGGTATAGATGGAGGTACTATACTGTAATTCATATTTTCACATGATTATAACTATTGATTCACATGATTGAACTATTGATTCACATTATTTACTATTAGGGGAACTGGTGCAAGTTTGATAATACTTGCAGGACTAAATTAAAAATGAAAGAAAAGTTGAAGGTATTGTACTGTAATATTTCGAGCTCCAAAACGTGCAATTATCGGAACTATATTTTCCTATAAATAGAAGCTAATTCTTCCTTCATTTCTCACTAATTCACTAAAGCTATAGAGCAATTATTATAGAGAGAAATTATAGAGAGAAAGAAGAAGAGAAGTCTGCTACCTCTACTCAAAGAGTGATTTCTTTCTAAGGTAAGGGGTATTATTTCTTTCGTATTGATGAAGAGAGCTATTGTTATTCCATTCATTATTATTATGTTGGAATAACCTATCTATGTGAAGTACCGCATACATGGTGAAATTCTTTTGTTATTCCATTCTTTATTATTCTGTTGGAATAACTCGTCTGTCTGCGATCTATCGCATGCATGGTGAATTTTGTTGTTATTCCATTCTTTATTATTACATTTGGAATATCACATGCATGCGGTTTACGCATGACTGGTTTCATTCTTTATTATTCATTGGAATATCACATGCATGTATGGTTTATGCA
The DNA here is from genome assembly GCA_020205605.1 of Panax ginseng. Lineage (NCBI taxonomy): Eukaryota > Viridiplantae > Streptophyta > Magnoliopsida > Apiales > Araliaceae > Panax > Panax ginseng. The sequence goes on from CM035128.1 coordinate 161,722,836, forward strand.
TGAATTGTTTCCATTCTTTATTATTACATTGAGAATAACTTTGTTTGTCTTGATCTATCGCATGCATGGTGAATTCTTACATTATTCCATTCTTTATTATTACATTGGAATAACCTCATCTATGTGGATTACGCATGCATGGTGAATGATCCTTTGTATTCATTCCTTATTAAATTGTGGAAATGATCATACATACGGATTACCGCATGACGAAATGAAAAATCCATTTGCAGTTTCATATATTCTATTTTACTCAGTTGGTTAAAGTTTTGGCTTCTATACTCCATGAAATTAGTAGAATATCCTGGATATTTGCGCTTCATCCAGTATCTTTTCATGAAAATATTCTTCTGAGTATTCTTGAATTTTACTCCACAAAGCAGTATCATGTTGACAATTTAGACGTAATTGATTTCAAGATAAATTAACTTATAAATCTTTAAAATTTATTCTTGAACTTGTTTTATTGAATTATTATGTCATTGTCATCATTCTCATGCTTATATTGTGATGAAAGTCATCTTTGGCTTACGTGCATAGATAGACTTGGTGACCAGAGATTATTCGGTATAATCATGACCTGTAATGTTATAAATGATGTGGTAAAAGTCCTCAGTGGCCTATAGTGCATTCATGAATATATGTTGTTCGTCGCTAAAAGCTAAGACGACGGTTCTACATACAGTGACGGACCGAATCATCGCCTAGTCCGTCGCTAAAAGGGGTGAGCAAGGTGAGCTAGATAAGGGTGAGCTTAAGATCCAGGAATAGTATATATATATATATATATATATATATATATATATATATATATATATATATATATATATATATATATATATTGTAAGACCCAAACTTTTATGAATAAAGATTAATTTCTCTCGAAATATATTTTTGAATATTATGGTGTGGATATAATATAATGTTATAGTTGTGGGTAATATTTACAAATTTTGCAAAGTAAGAAAGTGGTTATATAATATTCGATTGGTCGAGAAATATTCATTTTAGCAGGAAATATTCGTACGATGGCACAATCATTGGTGGACCCCACAACGGAAGTATTGTCGTAGTTAGAAAATGACATAATTATCTTTTTATAAAAATAACGGCGAAAGTTTTACCGTTAAACTGTTGAACTACCCGGTAGTAAAAAGTCACGATGAATGGCGTGGTTGCATAGTAGCATACGGTATTGATTATTGATGCTTACGTGAGAAGTCACTCAGTTATACTCAATTATTGCTACAATAATTATTGCATCATATCTCTCATATTATTGATTTAGTTATTGTCACAGTATCATCTGTATAATATGTTATATTATTAAATCAATAGTTGAGACGAAAAAGTTATTCATATTATTAAATTGTAATATTTACAACCGCTCTACAGAAGTTACATCGAGGAGAGGTTTGGTCATCTAATTGTGCGCCGATAAGGAGAAATCCTTATCGGAAAGCCCCATCTTTCCCTGGAACGACACGGGTTGTTAAATATTGTGAGTTATAATATTAATGCATTTAATAAGTTCGTGTTGATTAAAGATGAAATTGATAGTTCCATTGTGTTGGAATTATATATGGTATATATACCATATATTATTATTCATTATTTTTCATTGCAATATAATATATATATATATATATATATATATATATATATATATATATATATATATATATATATACACTTAGAAAGTATAAAGTATTAAAAAAAATTGTCTCGGGGGCGCTACCCCTGAATTCCCACCAATTTTTTTTATAATTTAGTAATAATGTTGACCTCACTGCTAAAAACTTCTGGCTTCGCCACTGGTCAACTCAACCAAGAGAGAGAACCCGGCAAGTCGATAATACCAGTGGTAGCAGTCATCGAAGCGGTGACAACAAACGTGGAGGGAATCAACATGCCAGAAATGGTAATCACTTCGGTGGTAATCATGGCCATGACAATAAGAGTGGACATTTCAAGAAGAGGAGATTCAATAATGATGGAAAGACATCAGCACCAACACCTATTGTTAAGGAAGGAGAATGACCACCTGTCGTATGTTACAAATGTGGAGGGGAAGGACACATAAGTCCAAACTGCACGATGCAATCCAAAGCATGTTATAATTGTGGAAAAGAAGGTCACCTAGCTCGATTTTGTCGTGTACCAAAGTCAAGTCCAGCTGGGATGGAGGCATCAAAGGGTGTCCCAGACAAGACAAAGCTGGTAGTTCAAGGGAGAGCGTTTGTCGTAACCTCCCAAAAAGCGAGGAATCCGAACGAGGTGATCACGGGTAAGCTAATCATAAACTCTAGCGAAGTTTATACTTTATTTGATACCGGTTCTACCCATTCCTTTATTTCTCCTACTTGCGCTCAACGTTTAAATTTGACTCCGGAGAAATTAGACTTTAACTTATTTGTTGAAACTCCGTTGGGAGAAACCTTCATTACATCCACAGTTTATAAGTCTTGTTTGATTCAAATTCCAGAATCAGACGTTACTGTCGATCTTATTTCCTTGAAAATACTTGCATTTGATGTGATTTTAGGGATTGATTGGTTAACTACTCATCATGCTAAAATCGATTATTTTCGTAAGGTTGTTAGCTTTCATATTCCTAACCAACCTATTATGCGAATTCAAGCAACCAAACCACTAAAACCAATCACTGTCATATCAAGTCATAAAGCTATTCGTTTATTGAAAAACGGATGTCAAGCTTTCTTAGCCCATGTCATGGATTTAAATAAAAATACGTCAGATTTGAATGATATTGTTAATAAATTTCCTGACGTATTCCTTGAAGAACTTCCTGGCCTACCCCCAGAGCGTAAAATTGAATTTTGTATCTACCTTGAATCCGGTACAAAACTTATTTCCAAAGCCCCATATCGAATGGTTCCTATTAAACTTCAGGAGTTAAAAACCCAACTACAGGAATTGTTAGACATCGGTTTCATTTCATCCTAAGTACGTCTCCTTCGGGGTGCTCCTATTCTATTCGTGAAGAAGAAAGATGGAAGTATGCGACTTTATATTGATTATCGGGGAGTTGAATCATGTCACCATCAAAAAAAAAACCCATTGCCTCGCATTGATGACTGTTTGACCCCATTGCCAAGGAGCCAAATTCTTTTCAAAGATTGATCTTCGTTACGGATATCATCAGTTGAAGATTAAAACTGATGACATTCTAAAGGCGACTTTCGAACTTCGAAGACGGGCATTATGAATTCCTAGTTATGTCTTTTGGATTGACTAATGCTCCTGCTGCCTTCATGGACATGATGAGCCGAGTATTCAAGGAATATTTGGATCACTTTGTGGTTGTCTTTATTGATGACATCCTCATATACTCCAAAACCCGTGAAGACCATGAGCAACACTTGAGGCTGATACTCCAAAAGCTTCGTGAAAATAAGCTATATGCCAAGTTGAAGAAATATGAGTTCTGGCTTGAAGAAGTTGCATTCCTTAGGCACGTGATATCAAATCATGGAATATCTATTGACCTGGCAAAGATTGAAGCAATTCAAAGCTGGAAGCAACCTAAGTCAGTGACCAAAGTACGTAGCTTTCTCAGCTTAGCTGGTTATTATCGGAGATTCGTAGAAGGGTTTTCTCGAATCGCTACTCCATTAACTCGGTGACTCGAAAAGATACAAAATTCGGTTGGAGCGAGGAATGTGAAAAGAGTTTTCAAGAACTCAAGAGGAGACTCATTTCAGCACCTGTTCTGACAATACCATCTGGCTTGGAGGGATTTGTCATCTACAATGATGCTTCACGCAAAGGGTTAGGATGTGTTCTCATTCAACATGGGAAAGTCATAGCCTATGCCTCGCAACAACTAAAAGAATATGAGAGGAATTATCATACTCATGATCTAGAGTTGGCAGCAGTCATTTTTGCGCTTAATATTTGGAGGCATTACCTGTATGGAGAGAAGGTAGAGATCTATACGGATCATAAAAGCCTCAAATATTTCTTCACTCAAAAGGAACTCAACATGCGGCAACGATGATGGCTTGAGTTGTTGAAAGATTATAATCATACCATCCAATACCATCCTGGAAAAGCGAACGTAGTAGCTGGCGCATTAAGTAGAAGATCATATGCAGGTACGAGTGCAATATTATCAACGCAAAGGCCCATTTTGTATGACTTGGAAAGGATGGAAGTAGAGTTAAAGAATCAAGGGACCCATGTAATGATGGCGAATATATGAGTGGAACTGACTTTAATCAATAAAGTTAAAGCTGCTCAAGCTACAGACCTGGAGCTGATGCGTATGAGGAAAAAAGTGCAAGAAGGTGCTATTTCAGAAGCAAGAATCAATGAAGAAGGAATACTTCAAGTCAACTCCAGACTTTGTGTTCCTAACGATTCTGACTTGAAGTATAAAATCATAATGGAGGCGCATAACACACCGTTTGTAATCCATCCTGGGAGTACCAAAATGTATCGTGATCTTTGACATACATTTTGGTGGAGCAATATGAAGAGAGAGATAGTAAGGTTTATCTCAAGGTGTCTAACTTGTCAACGAGTCAAGGCGGAGCATCAAGTGCCAAAAGGTCCATTGCAACCACTTGAAATTCTAGAATGGAAGTGGGAGCACATTACCATAGATTTTGTTACTGGTCTTCCCAAGGTTTCTCAAGGCATAAATGCGATTTGGATCATTGTTGATAGATTGACCAAGTCTGCTCATTTATTACCGATACAAGAAACTTATACACTTGAACGTCTTGCTAGTATGTACATAAATAAGATTGTAAGATTGTATGGTATGCCAGTATCCATAGTTTCTGATCGAGACCCAAGATTCACTTCAAGATTTTGGGTTAGTTTGCAAAAAGCTATGGGCACGGATTTACGATTTTGTTCGGCATATCATCCTCAAACGGATGGGCAGTCGGAAAGGACTATTCAAACTCTTGAAGATTTATTAAGACTCTGTGTCCTTGACTTCAAGGGAAGTTAGGACAAGTTCTTACCATTGGTGGAGTTTTCCTACAACAATAGTTATCAATCAAGTATTGGCATGGCTCCATTTGAGGCGTTGTATGGAAGAAAGTGTCGTTCTCAAGTATGCTGGGATGAGGTGGGTGAAGCAACGTTATTGGGACCGGATTTGGTACGTATGACTACAGAAAAGATTCTAATGATCCGAGAACGTATAAAATTTTCACAAGATCGACAAAAGAGTTATGCTGGTCTTCATCGAAAAGACGTGGAATTCAATATTAGAGATCATGTGTTGCTACGTGTTGCTCCATGGAAAGGAGTTACGAGATTTGGAAAGAGAGGAAAGCTCAATCCTCGATTCATTGGCCCGTTTATAATCCTCGAACGAGTAGGAACTATGGCCTATAGACTCGCCTTACCGCCAAGTATGTCTTGTGTTCATAACGTTTTCCACATATTTATGTTACGTAAATATGTGAAAGACCCGAACCACATTATTAAATTAGAACCAGACGAGATAGAGGAAGATTTAACGTATGAAGAATTACCTGTTAAAATCTTGGATAAAAAGGATCATATTCTACGCTCCAAGGTTATACCTCAAGTCAAAGTTTTGTAGAGAAACCACGATGTGGAAGAAATGACCTGGGAGTTAGAATCTGAGATGAAGTCAAAATATCATCACCTCTTCGGTATACCAGGTACGTACCCTAATTTCGAGGACGAAATTTCATAAGAAGGGGAGGTTGTAAGACCCCAACTTTTATGAATAAAGATTAATTTCTCTCAAAATATATTTTTGAATATTATGGTGTGGATATAATATAATGTTATAGTTGTGGGTAATATTTACAAATTTTGCAAAGTAAAAAAGTGGTTATATAATATTTGATTGGTCGAGAAATATTCGTTTTAGCAGGGAATATTCGTACGATGGCACAATCATTGGTGGACCCCACAACGGAAGTATTGTCGTAGTTAGAAAATGACATAATTATCTTTTTATAAAAATAACGACAGAAGTTTTACCGTTAAACTGTTGAACTATCCTAAGTGAGTTACAATACTGAGAATACGCTATGGGTCGCATAGTAACAATACGGTATTGATTATTGATGCTTACGTGAGAAGTCACTCAGTTATACTTAATTATTACTTTCGATAATTGTTGCATCATATCTCTCATATTATTGATTCAATTATTGTCACAGTATCATCTGTATAATATGTTATATTATTAAATCAATAGTTGAGACAAAAAAAGTTATTCATATTATTAAATTGCAATATTTACAATGTCTAGAAGTTCATCAAGGAGAGGTTTGGTCATCTAATTGCTGCCAATAAGGAGAAATCCTTATCGTAAAGCCCCATCTTTCACAGGAGCGACACGGTTGTTAAATATTGTGAGTTATAATATTAATGACGAATAAGTTAAATGTTGATTAAAGATGAAATTGATAGTTCCATTGTGTTGGAATTATTAGTGTTAGTGGAAATCGACATTTATTTCGATATTAATTGATGTCGAAAGTTATCTTGACCGATTCGGGTAATTAATCGGATAAATGAGCAATTAATTGCTATTAATTCACATGATTATAACTATTTGTTCACATGTGTGTACGATTGATTCACATTCTTGTACTATTAGGGGGAGTTGGTGCAAGATTGATAATACTTGCATGACTAAGTTAAAATGGAGGTATAGATGGAGGTACTATCTTTGTAATTCAGTATTTTCACATGATTATAACTATTGATTCACATGATTGAACTATTGATTCACATTATTTACTATTAGGGGAGGTGGTACAAATTTGATAATACTTGCAGGACTAAATTAAAAATGAAGAAAAAGAGGAAGGTATTATACTGTAATATTTCGAGCCCCTAAATGTGCAATTATCGAAACTATATTTTCCTATAAATAGAAGCTCATTCTTCCTTCATTTCTCACCAATTCACTAAAGCTTTAGAGCAATTATTATAGAGACAAATTATAGAAAGAAAGAAGAAGAGAAGTCTGCTACATAACTATTCCAATATCCAGTTTCTTCTAAGGTAAGGGGTATTATTCTTTTGTATTCATGAAGAGAATTATTTTCTTTTAATACTCGTAAGAGCTGTTATTCCATTCTTTATTATTACGTTGGAATAACCTATCTATGCGAAGTACCGCATACATTATGAAATTCTTCTGTTATTCCATTCTTTATTATTACATTAGAATAACTTTTTACATGCATCTTGATCTATCGCATCTTTGGTGAATTCTGTTGTTATTCCATTCTTTATTATTCTGTTGGAATATCTTGTCTGTGCGGATTACGCATGACCTGGTTCCATTCTTTAGTATTCTGTTGGAATATCCTGTCTGTGTGGATTACGCATGACCTGGTTCCATTCTTTATTATTTTGTTGGAATATCCTGTCTGTGTGGATTATGCATGACCTGGTTCCATTCTTTATTATTCTATTGAGAATAACCTGTCTGTGCGGTCTATCGCATGACTGTTGAATTCTTCTGTTATTCCATTCTTTATTATTCTGTTAGAATAACCTGTCTATGTGGATTACTGCATGCATGGTGAATGATCCTTCGTATTCATTCCTTATTAAATTATGGAAATGATCTGTCTATGTGGATTACCGCATGGCTGACGAAAATCTATTTGCAGTTTCATCTATTCTATTATACTCAGTTGATTAAAGTTTTTGCTTCTGTACTCCATGAAATTAGTAGAATATCTTGGATATTTGCGCTTCATCCAGTATCTTTTCATGGAAATATTCTTCTGAGCAATCTTGAATTTTACTCCACAAAACAGTATCATGGTGATAATTTGGACGTAATTGATTTCATGATAAATTAACTTATAAATCTTTAAAATTTATTTTTGAACTTGTTTTATTGAATTATTATGTCATTGTCATCATCCTCATGCTTATATTGTGAAGAAAGTCATCTTTGGCTTACGTGCATAGATGGACTTGGTATGATTACATCCGAGGATCATTCGGTATAATCATGACATTGTAATGTTATAAATGATGTGGTAAAAGTCCTCAGTGGCCTGTAGTGCATTGATGGACAGTTTTTGGTATGATTATGACCAGGGATTATTCGGTATAGTCATGACCATTAATGATTTAATGAATATCCTTGGCCCATAGTTCAGGGATGACTTGATGATGTGGTTTATTTATTAAGATGAGTCTTAGCGATAAAAATTGATGAAAATGTTTCAAATCATAGAAGATAGTAGATATTATGCTCTACTTGACTCTTCTAATGGATTGCTTATTCCGCTGCAGTTAAACTTGATGTCTATTGTATTTTATCAGTTTAACATTGTTGAAGGCTAATGATAATTTATTCAGCATTATCTTAGTCATAATATTTCTTACTGGGCTAGTTGAGCTCACCCTTTCTTTCATTGTTCTCTTCAGGAAATAAGAACGTAGTCGGGACTAGTTGGGGGACGGAGTGACGGTCCAGATGATAGCATTAGTAGTCCTCACTATTCTGTTAAATAGTGTGATAATAAATGTAATGAGGACTCTATTTGAGAGTGGATATTGTCTAGAAGGCAATATTCCTGTTTAAACTCTCAGCTATGTTTTGTCGTATATTACACGACGTTTGTATAATTAAGTTTGTATTTGATTTATGTACCATGTATCTGACGACTCAAGATGAGTGATGTATACCTGTTTTGGGGGCGTCACATATATAGTCGAAGACTTGTAGGAATGAATGTTAACTACATTTACATACCTCCTTCTGGTCGATCCACAAGTAATGTTTGCAAGTATTTGTTGAGGTCCTTACATTCTATAGTTTTCCTATCAAATTAACGTTCCCAAGTGATGACATAAAATATTTTGAACTTGGGGGGCGTGGTTAAATTTTTGGCAAGTGAAATTTATCATCAGGGGACACTTTATTATCATCAGTGTGTATTTCAGATCCTTTGATGATGGCTCTCTAGTATTGTTGACGTTATATGTCGATGACATGTTGATAGCAGCAAAGAGGAAGTCAGATATTCTTTAGCTGAAGAATTTGTTAAGCAGTAAATTTGATATAAAGGATCTTGGGTCAGCCAAGAAGTTCCTAGGTATGGAAATTCACAGGGATCGTCAGACAGGAAAGTTGTGGCTAACTCAGAAAGGATATGTGCAGAAGGTCTTGGAGAGGTTTAACATGAACAATGCTAAATCAGTTAGCACTCTGTTTGCAGCACATTTTAGGTTATCTTCACAGTTAATCCCACAGACAGAGGATGATGTGGAATATATGTCCAAAATACCATATATGAATGTGGTGGGTTGTCTCATGTACGTCATGGTATGTACAAGGCCAGATATCTTACATGCAATCAGTGCGGTTAGCATGTATATGGCAAATCCAGGGAAAGAGTATTGGAATGTTGTTAAATGGATTTTTCGTTATCTAGCAGGTACAACTAATTATGGTCTTATGTTTGATCATGATACCCCAAGAAGTGAGGTTACAGAGTTTGTTAATTCGGATTATGCTGGAGATCTAAATGCAAGAAGATCTACAACAGGGTTTGTATACACCTTTTGTGGAGTATGTATATGCTGGAGGTCAGTATTGCAGTCTACGGTAGCATTAGCAACAACAGAGGCTGAGTATATGGCATTGACAGAGGCAAGCAAGGAGGCTTTGTGGCTTAAGGGACTAGTTGAAGAACTAGGTTTCAAGCAAGGCAGTATCCAGATTCAGTGTGATAGTCAAAGTACTGCAATTAATTTAGCAAAGTATCAGGCGTTTCATGCCATGACCAAACATATAGATGTTCGGTATCACAAAATTCGTGAGTGGCTGAACAATGGTGACATTGTAATTCTCAAAGTTCACACAAAGGAGAATGCCGCAGATATGCTCACAAAGTCAGTTACAGCAGAAAAGTTCAAGCACTGATTGGAGTTAATTCACTTCGTCGAATGTTGAGTTCGTGGTGGAGTATCCAGGGAGACTGATACATCCACAGATACGATGAATTTCAAAATATTTGAAAAATGAAAGTTAAGATGGAGATTGTTGAAAGTTGTCTTGCATTAGCTTTCCCCAAATTATCTTCCCCTTAGATCTTGGAATTTAGCCTTCCCCAAATTCTCTTCCTCTCAGACTTTGGAATTTAGCCTTCCCCATTTCTTGTTCTCTTCTCCAGATTTCTCCAATAAAAGGGAGCTTTGGCTCCTCATTTCAATAAACCACAACAACAAGAAGCTTAGAGAAGCAAAGAGAGTTAGAGAGTGAGAAGCTAATTTAGAGCATTCTAAGAGAGAGAGTGTATAGTTTATTTCTCATTAGAGAGTTTGTAATCTCCATATTATTTTCATACTCTGAGCTAGAAGATTTTCCTTCACTAACTATAAATTGAGAATATTTCTTCAATGAGAGTTTCATATATTTATGTAAATGCAATGCATGGATAATATGTTACGTTACAAAATGCTTAGTATGAAGTGTATGTCATTAAATATAATGCGGAACATGATTGTTATGTGAAATATGAAATGTGTAAACTGTTAGATTTGCTGAGCCGTCGTGCTCATTCTTACAAATATTTTATTTGCAGATTAATAGAAGAATCATCAGATGATCGTGACTGTTAAGAATTGAAGCGTTAAAAAAATAAAAGTATATCCTTTCTTTTAAGGAATAGGATTTATGTCAAACAGTGCGTTGTTGCAAGTATAATAAGTTACATAAATTCTAAGCTAGGTTATTGAATAAAAGTTATTTATTTTAGAATTGATTGTAAACTATAAATTTATTATCGTAAGTTAAATGGAATATTGACAAGGGGCGGAAAATGATATTTCATTACTTTTATAGATGATGCTAATAGATATTGTTATGTGTATTTGTTAAGAACAAAAGATGAGACATTTAACTCATTTAAAAAATACAAATTAGAAGTAAAAAAATCAACTTGAGAAGAATTAAGATTAAAATTTTACATTCTGATAGAGGTATGGAATTTTGTTTGAATGCTCTTGATGCATTTTGAAAAAAAAAATGACATTATACATCAAACAAGTGCATCATATACACCACAACAAATGGTTTAGTAGAAAGAAAAAATCATGTATTTCATGATATAATTAATTGTATGTTAAATCATGTTTGTTTGCCAAATAATTTATGGGGTCACTCTTAACTACTTGTCATATTTTAAATATGATTCCTAGTACTGTAATTAAAACTAGTCCTTATGAAATATAGAAAGGCAGGAGACCTAACATAAATTATTTCAAAGTGTGGGGTGTATAGCTTATTTTCGAGTTCCTAATCCTAAAAGGACTAAGTTAGGAGCTAGAGCTATTAGAAGTATATTTGTTAGATATGCTAAAAAAAGTAAAGAATACATACTTCTTTATTTAGAGTCTAATGTTATAACTGAGTCAAGGGATGTTGAATTTTTTGAAAATAAATTCTCAAAAGATATTGAGAATGTGGATATATGCCTAAACTTGATGAGCCTAGAGGTCCTATAAGGTCTAATGGTGAGATTGGAGAACCTAGTATTCTAATTCAATCAAGTGGACCTAGAAGGAGTACTAGAGCTAGAAAAGATAAAGACTTAAATGATGATTTTATTTCTTCTCAGTCTTTATTATTTACATGTTGTAATTTAATGTGTTATATATAGATTAATATACAAGGATTGTTAGAGTTCGAATGAGGTAAACTGACGAATGAGGTTATGTGAAAGATGTTCGATGAGCGTATAGCGATTAACGCAAACAGAGGCAAGTTCTTTCAATAATGTTGAGATTTTGTTGGTATATGAACTGTGTGATAATGTAATATTGAAATTGTTAATGTGTTAGTAACGAGATTTGATGCTTTGTGCGAACTTGTTAAACTAATTATATGCGATTTATGTGAGATCCCAAATTTTATGAAATGAAAGTATTTAATTTTCTTATATTTATTATTTTATTTAGTAAATGGTTAAATTGAGAAAGGGTTAAAGTTAAAGGTGATATTTGAAAATTTTACAAAGTAAGCAAGTTGATATAAAATATTTGTTGTGTCGGGGAATATTCATTTTAACCGGGAATATTCATACGACGGCACAATCATTGGTGGACCCCACAACGGAAGCATTGTCGTAGTTAGAAAACGACAGAATTATCTTTTTATAAAAATAACGGCGAAAGTTTTACCGTTAAACTGTTGAACTACCCGGTGGTAAAAATACGATGTCTGGCGTGGTTGCATAGTAGCACACGGTATTGATTATTGATGCTTACGTGAGAAGCCACTCAGTTATACTCAATTATTACTACAGTAATTGCTGCATAGTATCTCACATTATTTGATTCAATTATTGTCACAGTATTAATATTTTATATTATTAAATCAATAATTGAGGCGACAAAGTTATTCATATTATTATTTGCAATATTGACGATGTCTAGAAAGTTTTGTCGAGGAGAGGTTTGGTCACCTAATCGCCAATAGGGAGAAATCCTTATCGGAAAGCCCCCTTTTTCCTGGGAATGATCTGGTTGTTAAATATTGTGAGTTATAATATTAATGATGAATAAGTTCGTGTTGATTAAAGATGAAATTGATATTTCCATTGTGTTGGGATTATTAGTGTTAGTGGAAATCAACATCTATTCCGATAATAATTGATGTCTGGAGGTTATATTGACCAATCGGGTAATTAATCAGATAAATGAGCAATTAATTCACGTGCTTATAACTATTTGTTCACATGTGTGTACTATTGATTCACATGCATGTACTATTAGGGGAGGTGGTTCAAGATTGATAATACTCGCATGACTAAATTAAAAATAGAGGTATAGATGAAGGTACTATAATATAATTATTTTTTTCACATGTATAGAACTACTAAGTCACATGATTGTACTATTGATTCACATGATGTACTATTACGGGAGGTGGTGCAAGTTTGATAATACTTGCAGGACTAAATTAAAAATGAAGGAAAAGATGAAGGTATTATACTGTAATATTTTGAGCTCCAAAATGTGCAATTATCGAAACTATATTTTCCTATAAATAGAAGCTTATTTTTCCTTCATTCTCACCAATTCACTAAGACTCACAAGAGCAATTATAGAGAGAGAAGCTATAGACAGAAAAAAGAAGAGAAGTCTGCTACTTCATTATTCCAATATCTAGTCTTCTTCTGAGGTAAGGGGTATTATTTATTTAATATTCTGAAGAGATATTATTTTTTGTATTCGTATGAATATTATTTTCGTTTAATATTCGTAAGGAATATCATCTTCGTTCAATATTCGGAGGAATATTATTTTCATTCAACAGTCGTAAGAGATATTATTTTGTTCGATATTCATAGGAATAATATTTTCTTCCATATTCTATAGTATGTGAGTAATATTATTTCGTTTCGTATTCCTAGTTCTACACTTATTTTATTTAAGTATTGCTTGTATATTCCATAAAATTAGTAGAATATCCTTGATATTTGCGCTTTAAACAGTATCTTTTCATGGAAATATTATTCTGAGCATTCTTGATAATTATTGATCTTTTCATGCCGGAATACTATTCACGAGTTACTATTCATGGGTTACTATTCACCCGGTTACTATTCACTCAAATATTATTCACTCGGGTATTCGGGGCACTTTTCATGCCGGAGTACTATTCACAGGTTACTATTCACTCAAATAATATTCACTCGGATATTTGGGGCACTTTTTATTCTGAGATACTATTCCCGAGGTACTATTCCCAAAGTACTATTCACAGGGTACTATTCACGGGTTACTATTTACCCAAAAAATATATTTCTTTTCTGTCCAAATTATACATGAATATTATTCTTGAATTTTACTCCACAAACCAGTATTATGTTGACAATTTGGATATTTTTAAACTCTGGATAAATTTAAAGTCTTTAATATTTATCCTTGATTTCGTTTGATTAATGCTTATATCATTGTCATCATCCTCATGCTTATATTGTGATGAAAGTCATCTTTGGCTTACGTGCAAAGATGGATTATTGATTATTGGTTTTACAGTTGTATATCTTTGGCTTACGTGCAAAGATAGACTGTTGATTATTGGTTTTACAGTTGTATATCTGTGGCTTACGTGCAAAGATGGACAGGTGTATGACATGATCATGACCACTGGTGATAATAACGAATATCCTTGGCCCGTAGTGCATGAATAATTCGATGATGTGATTGGCAGGATCATGACCATTAGTTAACATTTGAATGTCTTTGGCCGTAGTGCACTGATAGACAATTGATTGATATGATCATGACCATTTGTTTTATAGTTGAATATCTTTGACCAGTAGTGCAAAGGTAGACAACTGATTGGTGTGATCATTGTTATTACATTTGAATATCTTTAGCCTTTGTGGCAAGAACAAACTGTTGATTTAAATGATTATTGTAAGACCCCAACTTTTATGAATAAAGAATAATTTTTTCGAAATATATTTTTGAATATTATGGTGTGGATTTGATATAATGTTATAGTTGTGGATAATATTTACAAATTTTGTAAAGTAAGCAAGTGGTTATATAATATTCAATTGGTCGGGGAATATTCGTTTTAATAGGGAATATTCGTATGACGGCACAATTATAATAACTCAATATTTTTTTTATACAAATAAATTAGAAATTTTTGCAGATAATTTTTTTTTTATATGGTGTATTATGTCAAACCCTAATTACTGTGGGAAACCCTAATTTTAAACTTGGTGGTGAGTTCATGTCTATTATATAACTATGTTATGATTAACCCTAGGTAGCATAGTACGTGTTAAATTCTTGAAACCTTAATTATTAGGTATAAACCCTAATTGTGAGTTGGTAACCCTAATCGCCAAAACTATAAACCCTAATTTCTAAGTTAGTATGGATAGTATAATTATTATATTATAACCCTAATGTCCATGTATGATTAAAACCCTAATCAAATAAGAAAAACCTAATTATAAATTGGGTACACCAATTATATTTATTTTAAACCCTAACTTGGGTAACATAGATGAATAATTATTGGGCTAGGATTATTAATGGCCCAAAACAATTGGAAGAAGCCCAAAAGAAATCTATTCAAGCCCAACTCTTAGCCCACTTTAACCAAGGGTATTTTAGACCTTTAATTTGCCTAGATTATGCATTAAAATAATAACTAAATAAAGAATTAGAGGTTATAAGCATGGCTGGCCAGAATTTACCTTTTAAGGTAACAAATTTTGTTAATCAAGTTTCCTTATATAGTTAGTAGCTTTACTTTATTTAATTTAGTACAAAAAGTACATTGTTGTCAACCTATCATTTGTGGGAAATCTCATTAAGCATGCTTAGGAACAAGATAAGGAATTTTATTTAATGGACAACATGAGTATGGAGGTTAATAGCTAAATCCCTCATGCATTTCCACTTCTATAAATTGATTAAAGAGAGGGGAATGAGGATTTGCTAGCCCATTTTGTATCAACACTCAACCTAGACTTTTCTCTTAGCAAACCAACAAAATTATTAGCTTATCAGTCCCTACACCAATCCCCACCATTTCCATAAACAAATCAGAAGCTAGGATCAAGAAATCAAAGTTTAAAGGTATAAAACCCTAGCACGATTTATGTCCATGATCTTATGTTAATGTTATGTTTGAATGTTAGAATATGTTGGTTATAGTGTCTGGTGATGATCTGGGTTGATAAATGTTGAATCCATAACATTTAAAAGCTTGGATTTGAAGATCTACAAAATCTGGAAATTTCATTTTCTGTGGTCTGACAACAAATGTCAGGGGCCACAGATCTTTTATAGTTTATCATTTTTGATGTTTGAAGCTTGTAACATATAGCCTACAATGTTGTCTTTAATTACCAAAAAGAATCAGTTCATATCTTAAAAAAAGTTGCAAGAGATTCAAGGTCAAAGTCGCCGACCGCCATTATGACCGCCAACGCTTCGGTAACCCCGAAACCGCTTGAAACTACCGACAACGTATTAAACTAACTAGATCTTGCTTCTGTGGTTGTTTTAGTGTTGTTTGTTATATCAAGGTTATAGTATGATGAAAGTACTACATGTTGAAGCTTTTAGATCTCTTATATCACAATCATAATGGAACTGGGAGTTGGTCAACCAAGCAAGAAGTTTTCACGGATGAACTTTCGGGCAACCCGTAATGTTCATATAAGTGGCTTCTGAAAGGTTTAACCGGTCCAAATTTGATATTCGGTTGATGTTTTACTTATGTTTTGTAATGGATTTGTAGTGTTACATGTGGTCTAGAATCTAGAGGTCATATATCACCACAACAGTTCACGAGGATCGTGTATTGAATGCCCAAAGTGAGCAGGTCGAACTGTTCTTCACTTTCTGGGTAACCCAGAAAATGAAGACAGGTCTGACAGCTTCTTTGAGAGCTTAGATCTTGTTTGTTTGATGCTTTATTGCCATGTTTGATGTTGGGTATTGTAGACGTGCACTAGTACTACAAGATCCAATTCATAGATTGTCCAGAAACAATACACACACTGTTTAACACTTGGTCAAACATGCATGCTTGTTCACTGACTTGCGTTTTTCTGGGTTGGTGAAGAACACCTATAGTGACAAATAACGCCGCTTATAGGCACCTTAAAGCATACGATTTAATTTCTAAATTAATTATTTCTATTTAATAATTACGTAAAATTAGATTTAAATTATTAAAAATACCAAATAAATTATTAAAAATTATTTTAAGTTAGAAAAATATATTTTTATTATTTTGAATATATTTCGTAAATATTTAATATTTTTGGAATATTAGATGTATTTAATTTATTTATTTATAATATTAAATAAATTATTTAAAAATAATTTAAATACATGAAAAATCATTAAAAAAATTATATTATGATATAAGAAAATATTTGAAGTTATTTTTAATAACTTTTGGTATTATGTGATAATTTTCATTAATATTTAATATTAATGATAATTAAGTTATTTATTAAAGGAATTAAATAAGTGAATAAAAAATCATTTTAATATTTTAAAAATCATTTTAAAGTGTTTAAAAATATTTTAAGTTATAAATATAACTTTTAATATTTAAAGGATAATTTCATGAATAATTTAATGTTAATGATAATAAGTTAATATTAATGATATTGAATTTATTTAATAATTATATTAAATAAATAGTTTAAAATGGTTTTATTAATTTAAAAATCATTTAAAAAGGGTATAAGTGAATTAAAAATATTTTAAGTTATAATTAATGACTTTTAATATTTGGATGAATGGTTCATTAATATTTGAATATTAATGGTAATTATTTAAAATGATTTAAAATGCTTTTAAAAATCATTTAAGGGTAATATTAATACTTTTAAAATATTTTGAGTTATTGTAAATAACTTTGGTATTTTGGTAATGATTTCATTAATGGTTTAATGAATTTAATATTAATGATAATAGAGTTGTTTGATATTTAATGATGATTCCGGTATTTGAAATTCATGTTAATGTATAATAAATGTTTAAAAAATTTTATCAAGTCATACGACCGACGTTTACGATATTGAGTAATAGAATAGAGTCTTAAACTCGTTAATTACTCGATAGAGTCGCTTTCAGACAATCAAACATAGTTCAAAATTGTTCTAGACTTAGATATTTTGACCGCACATCGTTTTTCATATGTAATGATAACGCAGATGTGTAATAAACGTGAGTAGGTTATGTTCGATCGTGAAATGCAAGACTATGTGTTATAGTATATTTTTCTAATCGAACGAATGATCTGATTAATGATAGGTGATTACATAAAAGATAAAACTAAGTTTCGTATTGTAAGCAGCGCATCAGGCAAGTATCCTACCTTTGCATTTCCTTTAAGCAATGGACATGAGTAAGAATGTTTCAGAATTATATTATTATCGCATGATTATTAATCTATATTATATATGCCCATTGATTATCAACATGTTAGTATATGGTAATTCAGATATATATTCTCTATTCGTTAATTTCTATAAATGGTTAAACAAGTGTCCCCACTTGGATAATCATTGCAGTTAAACACATGTTGATACACCTTTGATATATACATATATGTTGAATTATAGATTATTGTTGGATAAGATAAAACCTTTTGTTTGGAACCCCGACAAGTATGAACATCCCTAACATGGGAAAATTTTATGCGCTTACTACGGATAAAGGATGAACGATGATATCGTTTCTAGCAATGTAGAGATTGATCAATACAGGTACAACGGCCGATCACCCTCCGTGCTCGTAAGTTATGATGATTTTGCCATGATGAAGTTCGCTTAACCTTTTGAAAATGAAAACAATGTTCATAGTATGTCCCCTAAAACTTATTTATAGTCAGTACGTAGTTTCAAAGATTTGAAAGAGAATTGTTATTATTATTGGTTCAGAATTTCTTCGCAACTATTGATCCGTTGTAGAAGGTTAGTATAAAGAAAGTATTTAAATTCTTTCAAATTTTATATATATAATTGCTATTACTTGTTGGGCACTCAAATGCTCATCCTTCCTCAATTTAAATATTTTCATTTAAGTGTGAACAATTCAAGGCTCTGCTAGAAACAAGGAAAAGGAAAGGTCTTTGAATGATGACAATGTTATACGTGTGATAGTTTAATATTATTAAGACAATGTTATATATTTATGATCATGTGTTGTAAGGAATGACTTAAGGTTACGTACTTGGGAGTTAAACTTTAATATTATGTAAGTTAAGTTTAAATATTTATATTATTGGCATTATTATTAGTATTATTCCGGTTATAGAGATGGTATTGTGAAGCACTGAATTCGGGTTTCAAGTACCCGGATTTGGGGGCGTCACAACAATCATTGGTGGACCCCACAACAGAAGTATCGTCGTAGTTAAAAAATGACATAATTATCATTTTATAAAAATAACGGCGAAAGTGTTACCGTTAAAACTATTGAACTACCCGATAGTAAAAGTACAGTAATATGCGTAGTTGCATAGTAGCACACGGTATTGATTATTGATGCTTACGTGAGAAGTCGCTCAGTTATACTCAATTATTGCTACAGTAATTGCTGCATCATATCTCTCATATTATTGATTCGATTATTCTCACAGTATCATCTACATAATATGTTATATTATTAAATCAATAATTGAGACGACAAAGTTATTCATATTATTAAATTGCAATATTTATAATGTCTAGAAGTTCTGTCAAGTAGATGTTTGGTCATCTAATTGCGCCAATAAGGAGAAATCCTTATCCAAAGCCCCCCACTTTCAGGAGCGACACGGTTGTTAAATATTGTGAGTTATAATATTAATGATGAATAAGTTCCTGTTGATTAAAGATGAAATTGATAGTTCCATTGTGTTGGAATTATTAATGTTAGTGGAAATCGACATTTATTTTGATATTAATTGATGTCTAGAAGTTATACTGACCAGTCGGGTAATTAATCGGATAAATGAGCAATTAATTGTTATTAATTCACATTATTATAACTATTTGTTCACATGTGTGTACTATTGATTCACATTCTTGTACTATTAGGGGAGTTGGTGTCAGATTGATAATACTTGCATGACTAAGTTAAAAATGAAGGTATAGATGGAGGTACTATACTGTAATTTATATTTTCACATGATTTTAACTATTGATTCACATGATTGAACTATTGATTTACATTATTTACTATTAGGCGAGGTGGTGCAAGTTTGATAATACTTGCAGGACTAAATTAAAAATGAAAAAAAAAGAGGAAGGTATTATACTATAATATTTCGAGCCCCAAAACGTGCAATTATCGAAACTATATTTTTCTATAAATAAAAGCTCATTCTTACTTCATTTCTCACCAATTCACTAAAGCTTTAGAGCAATTATTATAGAGAGAAATTATAGAGAGAAAGAAGAAGAGAAGTCTGCTACCTCACTATTCTAATATCCAGTTTCTTCTAAGGTAAGGGGTATTATTCTTTCATATTCATGAAGAGAGTTATTTTCTTTCAATACTCGTAAGAGTTGTTATTCTATTCTTTATTATTATGTTGGAATAACCTGTCTATGCAAAGTACCGCATACATGGTGAAATTCTTCTGTTATTCCATTCTTTATTATTCTATTGGAATAACACATGCATCTTGATCTATCGCATACTGGTGAATTCTGTTGTTATTCCATTATTTATTATTACATTTGGAACATCACATGCATGCGTAATTACGCATGACCTGGTTCCATTTTTTATTATTATGTTGGAACATCATGTCTGTGCGGATTACGCATGACCTGGTTCCATTCTTTATTATTTTGTTGGAATATCATGTCTATGCAGATTACGAATGACCTGGTTCCATTATTTATTATTCTGTTGGGAATAACTTGTCTGTGCGGTCTATCTCATGCCTGGTGAATTCTTCTGTTATTCCATTCTTTATTATTCTGTTGGAATAACCTGTCTATGTGGATTACCGCATGCATGGTGAATGATCCTTCGTATTCATTCCTTATTAAATTGTGGAAATGATCTATTTACGTGGATTACTGCATTGTGACGCCCCCAAAATAGGTATACAACACCCATTCTGAGTCGCCAAATACATGGTACAAAAATAACTACAACTTTATTAATACAATTGTCGTGTAAAATATGACAACACATAAACTGTGAATTTAAAAACAAATATTGTCTTCTAGACAATATCAACACTCAAATAAGTCCTCATTACAATTATTGATACACTATTTTACAAAATAGTGAGGACTACTAAAACGACTTTCTAGAACCTTCATTCCATACCCCGACTAGTACTGCTTTACATTCTCGCCTCCCCGAGAAAAAAAAAAAATGGAACAAAAAGAAAAAGGGTGAGCTCAACTAGCCCAGTAAAGAATATTATGACTAAGATAACATAGAACAAATTATTGTTAGTCCTCAACAGGAAAAATCTGATAGAATACAATAGACAACAAGTTTTAAATCAACATTCACAGCGAAAATAATAATTCATTAGAAGAGTTACGTAGATAATGAAATCTACCTTCTTCTATGAATTTAAA
The DNA here is from genome assembly GCA_020205605.1 of Panax ginseng. NCBI lineage: Eukaryota > Viridiplantae > Streptophyta > Magnoliopsida > Apiales > Araliaceae > Panax > Panax ginseng. Next base: position 161,743,922 of record CM035128.1, read on the forward strand.
AGTTTATCATCAATATTTTATCCCAGTAACATCAATCAATATACATCTTGAATCAAATATTCATTTTTGCACTACAGGCCAAAGATATTCATCAGTTGGTCATGTTCATCTCAACACCTGTACACCTTTGCACTACGGGCCAAAGATATTCATAAGAAAATCAACCATCTTTGCACTACAGGCCAAAGATATTCAATAATATCATCATTTAGGACTGAGGATGATGAAAAATATTTTAAAGAAAACGAATTCAGTGAAACAAAAGAATAAATAATAAGGATTCGTACTTTAAATAGTCCAAATTCAAAAATACTTCATAAATAACCATAGTGAAGTAAAATTCAAGAATGATCAAAACATGGATACAATCAAAGCTAGTATCCATAATAGATATTTTGGACAAAAAATGAAAATTTAATTTTTTACGTGAATAGGCCGTATTCGTGAATAAAGTGTCAGATATCGTAAATAAGTGTCGTATACGTGAATAGTAACCCGACACCAAAAAGACAAGAATTTCACAAGAAAAATATTACCAATATTCCGGCATAATGATATTGAAAGAAATAATATCATTTTAAAAAAAATAATATCCCTTACCTCGAAAAGGCAGTACTTCTGACTGGAATACTGGATATAGTGCTGAAGGAAACTTGTACTATATAGCAACACTCAAAGTCTCAAAATCCTCACAAGAATACGGTCGATAATATAGAGAGAGAAGATTTCAGTTTCTGGTGTGATTTTCAATTCTAACCTAAGCACCCTATTTATAGGAAAATGCTTAGAACACCAAAACAGAAAATTTAATAAAATATTAATATATTTATATAACTTTTCCTTAGTCCACTTTTTTTGGTCAAGACATCAGCCATACAAGTGACAAAATCACCAAAAATGTTTTTCTAAACAAAAATATTTAAAACTCCAAAAATCAATTATTTTGGAATTTCGGAACTTCAATAATTCATAATAAATAGCCATTTTATCAGAAAATTTTGAATCTTATGTCCATTCCATAGGAAATTCCATTCTCTACAACTTTGTAAGTTTAAGATATTCCAAATTCCAAGTAGAAATTGGCCGAAATCCACATACGGACGATTTTACAGGCTATAATCAAATTTCAGTCAAGAAATGGGGTCCACAAACATGAAAAATATGTTTTAAATATTTTTAGTAACAAAAATACTCTTCCTCCTCATTTATTCATATATCCCACATTCATTGCAAAAATATAAAGAAGATGGATGGAACCATGAGATTATGTATCGATTATAGAGAGTTAAATAAGTTAACCATAAAAAATAAATATCCTTTACCAAGAATTGATGATTTGTTTGACTAGTTGAAAAGGGTCGAACACTTTTCGAAGATCAACCTACGGTCAGGTTATCATCAGTTAAAGGTAATTAAAGAAGATGTGCCGAAGACAGCGTTTAGGACACGCTACGAATAGTATGAGTTCTTGTAATGTCCTTTGGATTGACAAATGCACCGTAAACATTTATGGACATGATGAACCGAGTGTTTAAACTATGCTTAGGAAAATTTGTTATAGTGTTTATCGATGATATTTTGATATATTCAAAAACACGGGAAGAATATACTGAACATTTGAGAAGTGTATTGGAGATATTACGCACGGAACAACTTTACGCAAAGTTTTCCAAGTGTGAATTCTGGTTAGAAAGCATAAGGCTAATGGGTGCATGGCGTGAGGATCTAGTGGAGCAAGGAAACCAAGCATGAAAGGAATGAGCAGCAGAGAAAATCAGTGGCAGCAGCAATATTGCAGAACCAGAATTAGAAGCAAAACCAGAATGCAGACTGCAGAAGTCGCGCGGCTATACAGGCTTGAGGACGCGCGCCTGCGCGAACAACCGGATGGACCGAATTTTGAAGGCGTGGCATGCCGAGGATTACAAAGGAGGGCGCGCGACACGCGCGATTTGATGTTCTTGAGTTGTTTTTTTAATTTTTAATTTTAAGGGTTGTAATTAATTAAAAATGATTCTGACTGGTGTCAGACACATCATTCAGTTTTTTTGGACGTATTTTCATATTAGGAACTAGGATTTACATTCTGAGAGAGATTCCAACGTAGAACGAAGCCAAAACTCCATCTTTTCTACTTCTTCTTGGGATTTTCTATCATTATGGATAACTATTAGTATTTTGCTGGATTTATATGAGGATTTGAACGTCACTAGTGGATTATAATCAGCAATTGGGTTTGATCATTTCTATCCTTTCTCTTTCAATTGTTTTCTTATTGTCTATGTATTGCTTTGATCCCATAATGGCTTTTGGTTCAGTCATGAACTAAACTCCATTATGGGATTCTAATAGATTTTAATATGTAGTTTAATTACGTGCTTGATAGCTGGACTGTTTTACATATCATAAGGAATTTCTATCATGGTTGTTTTGCATGCATGAATGCTTGATCACCATTCGTTTTAAGTGCTTGTATGGAATTGAAAATGAACATGCGAGTATGGATTGTAATCATGATAGCGTACGTATATGGGGCTATTTTGCATGGCTTATGTATTTCGTGAACCAGATAGACATATATTGTTTCACCGTATGAGTTAAAATAAGGGCTTGCACTTAAATTCAATATGGTTGCAATTTCACATAGACATATAATGATTTTGGTTATATTGATGATTACATAGTGTCTATCGCATGTGGATGCTATGTAAGTAGGTCATAGTACATTGAAAAATGGCTATGTTTATATTAGTGCTCTTGGCTACTTTCCTGTGATATGTGAACTTTCTTGCATGATGGTGGTAATTAGATGAAGTATTAAATGAAGTTAGGATCCCATTATTTCCAGACTTGATTTATTCCATTATTATTCTTGTTTTAGTTATTATTTGCATTTAGAGTAATTCACAATTATAATATTTATTTTAAGCATATAAAAATAGTGATTCAGTTAATGCATTATGGTTTGAATTAAACAACTTTCTCTGTGGGATCGATACTCTACTTACTCTGTATTACTTGTTGACACATGTATGCTTGCATAAGTTAAAGCTCATTTGTTAGAACTAAAAAAAAGAGGCAACAAGTTTTTGGCGCCGTTGCCGGGGAAAGGCGTTTAAATTTAAATAGTTATCATCAATTTCAAGATATATTGTATGACTTAGACAAATCTAATCTTATCTTATTTCTATTTTTGTTTTTGTTTTGGTTTCAGGTAATTGTAGATTTTTATGCACACGCGATCATCCAACTCAGAATTAACACGGGCGAGCAGGATAACATTAGCTAAGTGGTTGAAAAGCAAGTGTGCGGAGAAATTTGCAAGCTCAGTTAGAGAGTACTACAACTAGTATGGCAGAAGATCAGTGAATTGAGCAAAGAGAAGAGCACCGGGCTCTAAGAGACTACTCCATGCCGAATATTAACGGACTTCAGTCTAGCATAGTCAGACCGGCGATAGCAGCCAATACTTTCGAGATTAAATTGGGCACTATTCACATGGTGCAGAATTCGGTACAGTTTGGGGGTGCTACTACGGATGATCCGAATGAACACCTGTTGAGTTTCATTGAGATTTGTGATACATTCAGATACAATGGGGTGACGGAGGATGCTATTAGATTGAGGTTGTTCCCATTCTCTTTGAGGGATAAAGCAAGGAGTTGGTTATATTCTTTGCCTGCTGGATCAATTACTACGGGAGGACTTAGCACAAAAGTTCTTAGCCAAATTTTTTCCAATGGCTAAGACGGCGAATATGAGGATAACTATCTCTCAATTCGAACAACAACAGGGTGAATCCTTATACAAGGCTTAGGAGAGATACAAAGAGATGCTACGGAAGTGTCTGCACCATGGTATGTCAGATTAGATGGTGCTCAACATGTTTTACAATGGATTGGGATGGCAGTCGAGGCCTATTATAGATGCAGCCGCAGGAGGGGCATTATAGGCAAAGAGATATGACGAGGCCTATACACTTATTGAGACTATGGCTGCAAATGATTTTCAAAATCCTACATCTCGGATGCCACAGCCCAAGGTTGCAGGTGTGTTGGAGGTAGATGCTATTACTCAGTTGTCGGCATAGATGGCAGCGATGGCAAAGAAAATAGATACCTTTGGCGAGAGAGTAAAGTGAAAGCAGTTGTTTCGTTTGTGAGATTTGTGCGGGGTCACACTCGACAGATCAATGTGCTATCAGCTCGGAGTCGGTACAATATGTGGGAAATTACAGGAAAGACCAAGGACAGTTTCAGAACACATACCACCCCAACAACCGCAATCAGCCAAACTTTAGTTGGTCTAATAACCAAGGGAATCAACAGAATCAGTTTTAGCCGAATCAACAATTTTAATCACAGCCATCTCAGCCACATTTTACACCAAAACCATTGTTTCCGCCGGGATTTTCTCAACAACAACAACATCACACTCCAGCTACTCCTCAGCAAGAGAAGAAATCAGAAATGGAGGAGATGATGTTGAAGTATATGGCAAACACGGAAGTTATGATCAAAAGCCAAGCAGTGGCTATTAAGAATTTGGAGACTCAGATGGGGAAAATGGCAAGCATGCTTAATAACAGGCCCCAAGGTTCATTTCCAAGTAATACAGAGACAAATCCACGAAGAGACGGGAAGGAACAGTGCCAAGCGATCATATTGAGGTCTAAGAAAAATATTACAGACAATGACAGTCGCGCGCCGACGCCCAATGGTACTAAGGAAACCGCGCGGCCGTGCGAGGCAGAGCAGTTGACTGATAAGAAAGAAAATTTGGAAAATTCTGAGGTCCAGCATGAAGAGAAAGATAAATCAAGTTCAGAGGAGAAGCTTAAGAGTGCAGTATTACCAATTCACCCTCAGGTTCCGTATCCACAGAGATTAAATAAGCAGAGGGAAGATAAGCAATTCAGCAAGTTTCTGGAGGTATTTAAAAAGCTGCAAATCAACATACCTTTCGCCAAGGCATTGTAACAAATGCCAAGCTATGCAAAGTTCATGAAGGGTATATTGTCAAGGAAGAGGAGATTAGATGAGTTTGAGGTGATAGCCTTGACAGAGGAATGCGATGCAAGTGCTTCAAAGAGAAATTACCTCAGAAATTTGAAGGATCAAAGGCGACTTCACAATTGCGCACAATCGGGAAGGTGAGCTTCAGTAAATGTTTATGTGATCTCGGATCAAGTATAAATTTGATGCCCTTGTCAATATTCAACCAATTGGGATTGCCGGCTCCAAGGCCGACACACATTTCTTTGCAGCTAGCTGACAGATCCATCACGTATCCACGGGGAATTGTTGAAGATGTGTTGGTAAAGGTGGACAAATTTATCTTTCCGGCTGACTTCATCATTTTGGATTACGAGGAAGATAAAAATATACCAATCATACTGGGGAGACCATTCTTAGCCACAAGAAAGACTTTGATAGATGTGCAGAAAGGGGAACTCACTATGCGTGTTCATGATCAAGAGGTCACTTTTAATGTCTTCAAAACCATGAAGTTCCTAACAGATGACGAAGAATGTTTCTGGGTTGATTTGGTGGATCGGGTCTTACATGATGAGGTGCAGAATTTGGTGAATTATGAACCGTGGAAGAAAGTAATTGCTGAAAATTCAAATTTGGAGGATGAGGAATTCGGCGAACTTGTGCAATATCTGGACACTACTCCACAATTCAGAAAATTCAGGACACCTGTTGAGCCATTGACAAAAGCGGGAGAATCATCGGTAAAATTAAAGCCATCTCTTAAATCACCTCCAGAGCTTGAATTAAAACCACTTCCAGAACATCTCAGGTACGCATTTTTAAGTAAAGATTCAAAGCTACCTGTGATTATTTCTTCTGCACTAACATCTTTTTAGGAAGAAAAATTGCTACGAGTGCTTAGAGAGTTCAAATCAGCTATTGGATGGACCATAACAGATATCAAAGGGATCAGCCCTTCATTTTGTATGCATAAGATCTTGCTGGAAGATGCTAGTAAGCCGTCTGTTGAATAACAAAGAAGACTTAATCCGATAATGAAAGAAGTGGTCAAAAAAGAGGTACTAAAATGGCTGGATGCAGGCATAATTTATCCGATCTCTCATGACGACTCATGGGTGAGCCCGGTCAAAGTGTGTCAAGAAGAAGGGTGGTATGACAGTCGTGACTAATGAGAATAATGAGTTGATTCCAACAAGAACAGTGACAGGGTGGAGAGTCTGCATGGACTACCGCAGGCTTAACAAAGCTACAAGGAAAGATCATTTTCCACTCCCATTCATTGATCAGATGTTGGACAGATTAGCGGGTCATGAGTATTATTGCCTTCTGGATGGGTATTTAGGCTACAATTAGATTATGATAGCTCTAGAAGACCAGGAAAAGACTACCTTCACATGTCCATACGGCATTTTTTCTTTTAGAAGGATGTCTTTCGGATTGTGCAATGCCCCAGCCACCTTTCGGAGATGCATAATGGCTATATTTTCAGACATGGTGGAGCAAAATGTGGAGGTGTTTATGGATGACTTCTCAGTCTTTGGAGACTCATTTGATTTATGCCTTGAGAATCTAGTTATGGTTTTGAAGAGATGTGTTGAAACGAACTTAGTGCTGAACTGGGAAAAGTGCCATTTCATGGTACAAGAAGGAATCATATTGGGACACAAGGTTTCGAAGAAGGGACTTGAGGTGGATATAGCAAAGCTGGAAACTATTGAGAACTTTCCACCACCTACTTTAGTAAAAGGTGTTCGCAGTTTTCTGGGACATGCAGGTTTTTACCGCAGATTTATTAAGGACTTCTCTAAGATAACTAAACCACTATGCAGTCTGTTGGAGAAAGATGCACAGTTTAATTTTGATGAGGCTTGCGTGTTTGCATTTGAGCATTTAAAGAGGAATCTAACTTCAGCACCAGTGATTACTGCACCAGATTGGGAATTGCCATTTGAGCTGATGTGTGATGCCAGTGATTATGTCGTAGGGGATGTTTTCAGGCAACGAAAGGAAAAGATATTTCATGTGATCTATTATGCCAGCAAGACCCTCATGGATGCACAGTTGAACTACACCACCACAGAGAAAGAGCTATTGGCAGTGGTGTACGCCTTTGATAAATTTCGAGCATATCTGATTGGCACAAAGGTGATAGTGTATACGGATCACACGGTAATTCGACATTTAATGGCAAAGAATGATGCAAAACCCCGGTTGATCAGATGGATTTTATTACTGCAGGAATTTAATTTGGAGATCAAGGACAGAAAGGGCACAGAAAACAAAGTGGCGGACCACTTATCGCGACTAGAGAATCCGGAAAGGAAGGCAGACGATAACGTTTTGATCAATGAGTCCTTTCCAGATGAGCAGTTGTTTGTGGTGAAAGGGGAAGTGCCATGGTTTGCTAATTACGCGAATTATTTGGTGAGTAAGATGGTACCCTCTAACTTAGTGGGTTATCAAAAGAAGAAATTTCTGCATGATGTTAAATGGTATATATTGGATGAGCCTTACTTATTTAAACAGTATTCTGATCAAATGATAAGGAGGTGTATTTCGTTTAGCGAGACCGAGGGGATTTTGCAGGATTATCATTCTTCGGTGTATGGAGGTCACTATGGGGGAGAAAGAACAGCGGCTAGAGTACTACAAGCAGGATTTTATTGGCCGACAATTTTCAAGGATGCACACAGTTTTGTCCAGCGATGTGATAGATGTCAGCGAGTGGGGAACATCTCGAAAAGAAATGAAATGCCCCTGAATACGATCCTCAAAGTAGAAATTTTTGATGTGTGGGGGATTGATTTCATAGGACCTTTTGTTTCTTCCTGCAGAAATCTCTATATCATGCTCGCAGTGGATTATGTCTCGAAATGGGTAGAAGTGGCAGCTCTTCCGACAAATGATGTCAAGGTTGTCCTAAGGTTTTTACACAGAAGTATCTTCACGAGATTTGGGACTCCAAGGGCATCATCGATTTGAAGGTAGTCATTTCGCAATGCAGCGGTTCTGACTTTGTTGGCTAAGTATGGGGTGAACCATCGCATTGTTACAGCTTATCACCCATAAACAAATGGCCAAGCTGAAGTGTCAAATCGAGAAGTCAAGAGAATCCTTGAAAAATTTGTGAATCCCACACGGAAGGACTGGTCGTTAAAATTGGATGATGCGGTATGGGCTTATAGGACTGCATACAAGACTCCGTTGGGTATGTCACCTTTTTAGCTCATGTATGGAAAAGCCTGTCAGCTTCCTATGGAGCTAGAGCATAAGGCATATTGGGCAATTCGAAAGCTCAATTTTGATTTGAAAGCTGCAGGGGAGAAACAACTACTCCAACTCATTGAGTTGGATGAATTCAGATTACAGGCATATGATAATTTGAAGCTGTATAAGGAGAAGGTGAAGAAATGGCATGACCGAAAGATCATTGTGAGAGCTTTCGAACCGGGACAAAGGGTTTTCCTTTATAACTCCAGACTTAAACTTTTTTCCGGGAAGCTGAAATCGAGATGGTCAGGGCCATTTACAGTGAAGACCATTTTTCCGCATGGTGCAATTGAAGTATTTGTATTCTATCAGATTTTTCCTTGTTGAAGACTAACGATAATTTGTTCTATATTATCTTAGTCATAATATTCTTTACTGGGCTAGTTGAGCTCACCCTTTTCCTTTTTGTTCCATTTTTCTTCTAAGGAGGCGAGAATGTAGTGAGTACTAGTCGGGGTACGGAATGAAGATTCTAGGAAGTTATTTTAGTAGTCCTCACCATTTTTGTAAAGTATTGTATCAATAATTGTAATGAGGACTTAGTTGGGTATGTATATTGTCTAGATGACAATATTTGTATTTAAACTCACAGTTTATGGGTTGTATTAATAAAGTTATAGTTGTTTCTGTACCATGTTATTGACGACTCAGAATGGGTGATGTATACCTATTTTGGGGGCATCACAAAGACAGGTGATGAGAGTTCTTTTTGTCTTGGGAATAATAAAGAAATTTTGATGAGTATTACAGGAATGAAATATTAACGATGGACTTTTTATCTAGAGGAGATAGTAGACATTATGTTCTACTTGACTCTTCTAATGCATTGCTTATTCCACTGCAGTTGTTGATCTAAAACTTGTTGTCTATTATATTCTATCAGTTGTTATATTGTTGAAGGCTAAGAATAATTTATTCTGCATTATCTTAGTCATAATATTTCTTACTAGGCTAGTTGAGCTCACCCTTTTCTTCCATTGTTCTCTTCAGGAAATGAGAATATAGCTGGGACGAGTCGGGGAATGAAGTGATGGTCCAGGATAAGTGGCTTTAGTAGTCCTCACTATTCTGTGAAATAGTGTGATAATAATTGTAATGAGAACTTCATTGAGTGTGGATATTGTCTAGAAGACAATATTCGTTTAAAAACTCAGCTATGTTTTGTCGTATTTTTACACGACAGTTGTATTAAAGAAGTTTGTATTTGTATTCAGTACCATGTATTTGGCGACCCAAGATGAGTGATGTATACCTATTTTGGGGGCATCACATTTGGTATCAAAGCCATAGAAAAGAGCCCCGAGCCTTTATCTGGTGACTTCCAAGTCTTGGGATGCACCAAAGCCAGACTTTTCGTAGGGGACGCCATGAGTAACGGTGGCAAGTTGATAGGTATCATTGTGAGGTGCTATCCAAGTCTTGGATGCGGGTCATAGTTTGTAAGACCCCAACTTATTATAAATAAAATTAAATCTTCCTCTATTCATTATTCTAAATTAATAAGGGTTAATTTGATATAATGTTTTGGTTATGGGTGAAATGTACAAATTTTACAAAATAAGCAAGTAGTTATAAAATATTCCTTTTGCTAGGGAATATTCGTTTGGTCGTGGAATATTCTTTTTGTCGGGAATATCCGTACGATAGCGCAGTCAATTGTGGGCCCCATAACAGAAAACGGTTGGATGAAGGAAAACGACAAAGTTTGAGTTTTATAAATAACGGCGTAATTGTTACCGTTAACACTGTTGGAATACCTGGTGGTTAAAATACAGTAATATGCATAGTTACAAGAATGACATGCAGTATTTACGGTATAGTTGAATTATTGATTCTTACCTAAGAAGGCACTACTCAATAATTGTTACAGTAATCACTGTTCAATATTTTATTTTATTGATTCAATAATTGCTACGTTGATATTTTATATTATTGTTGTTTCAATAATTGTCAATGCACAGTATTCCCCATTAGCAGATCAATAATTCATATTATTTGAATAATATTATTAGATAGCATTATTGGCAATGTCTAGAAAGTTCTATCAAGGAGAGGTTTGGTCACCTAATTACGCACCAGTAAGGAAAAATCCTTATTGGAAAGCCCCCTCTTTCCTGGAAACTGCCTGGTTGTCATAATTGCAATTCTGTAATATTATTTATGAATAATTAATTATTTATTTATATGATAAGGAAATATTTATTTGATGTGGATATAAATGATGGATCTATTTATGTGGTTATAAATGAAGGAATTAATGCTGAGGTGTTTTATCAGTATTTTGTCAGAATAGATGTATTAAAAATCACCCGTTTATTGATTTCGGATATTTTCTATTTGGAATTTGGAAAAACTCAAAACTACAAAGTTGTAGAGAATTCGATTTGTGTGGAATAGACATAAAATTCGTATTTTTCGGATAAACGGACTATTTTCTATGAATTACTGAAGTTTCAGAAAATAAAATGATTTTTATTAAATTATGGGTGGGACACACTTTTGTTGTAACACATGTGGGCTGCTGATTTTTGTTCAAAGATGGCTGGTCTTGAGTCCTGATTAGCATGCGTAGAAGAAAAGTAATGATTTAATAATATTTTATTATTTTAGTCTCCTATGGTGTTCTAGCATTTTCCTATAAATAGACGCTTAGGTTAGAATTGAAAATCACACCAGAAATAAGTTTTCTTTCTCTCTATATTGTCGAGCTTATTTTTGTGAGTATTTAGATACTTTGAGAGTTCTTTGTCGGCATAAGTTTCCTTGGCTTTTATCCTCGATATTCCGATCGGAAATCACAGTTATTTTGAGGTAAGGGATGTTATTTTCTTCTTAAATGATATTATTTTCTTCAATATCATTATGTCGAAATATTGGTCAACTTTTTAATCAAATTTAAAACTTTTTGTGTCGGGGTTACTATTCACGTATACGACACTATTCACCGAAAAATAAAAAAATTTCTTTTTGTCCAAGATGTCTATTTTGGCTATTATCTTTGATTGTATCCATGTTTTGATCGTTATTTTTTAATTCTGCTTCACAATTGGTTATTATGAAGTATTATTGATCTTGGATAAACTGTTATACGAATCCCTAATATTTGTCCTTCTATCTCACTGGATTCATTTTCTTTAAAATATCTTTCATCATCCTCAGTCTTAAATGATGATATTACTGAATATCTTTGGCTTGTAGTGCAAAGATGAATGATTAACTGATGAATATCTTTGGCCCGTAGTGCAAAGATGAACGGGTGTTGAGATGAACATGACCGACTGGTAATATAAATGAATATCTTTGGCCTATAGTACAAAGATGAATATTTGATTAAAAAATGTTTATTGATTGATGTTACAGGGATAAAATATTGATGATAGACTTTTAAATCTTAGAAGATAGTAGAATTCATTCTCTACGTGACTCTTCTAATGGATTGCTATTTCCGCTGCATTTGTTGATCTAAAACTTGTTGTCTATTATATTCTATCAGATTTTTTTCTGTTGACGACTAATGATAATTTGTTGTATATTATCTTAGTCATAATATTCTTTACTGGGCTAGTTGAGCTCACCCTTTTCCTTTTTGTTCCATTTTTCTTCTCAGGAGGTGAGAACATAGCAGGATCGAGTTGGGGTATGGAGTGATGGTTCTAGAAAGATGTTTTAGCAGTCCTCACTATTTCTGTAAAATAGTGTATGAATAATTATAATGAGGACTTATTTGAGTGTTGATATTGTCTAGAAGACAATTTTTGTATTTAAACTCACAGTATGTGTTGTCGTATTTTACACGACATTTGTATTATTGAAGTTATAGTTTGCTTTCTGTACCATGTATTTGGCGACTCAGAATGGGTGTTGTATACCTATTTTGGGGGCATCACAGTTGGTATCAAAGCTTAGGGATATGGTCTCTGGCGGAGATCGGGGAATAGAACTAGGAGGAGAGAGATGAGTAAATCCTTCGCTAGTGTGTCATATCTAAGCTTATTTGTTGGTCAGTCATAATATAGGGATATTATGTGATATGTTAATTTGTTTAATTAACCCTTGTTTTATGGCAGTATTTAAGAATGGCTGTTGAGAACGTTAACAATGGAGTGTCTCGAGACCTGTAGAACAACCTTTAGTCACAAAACCAGAGAACGCAACAGAAGAAGGCAATATTCCTCCCGTAAACAACACTACCGAGCAAACGATGAATGATGGAATGTTTAGGAGCTTTTTGCAGTTCATGCAAAATCATTTAGGAGGAGACTCGTGTACAAAATATGAGTGGAAATGATGGCAATGCGCGATATCTGTCACACCCAAGCGGTTCAAGGAGTTGGGACCACAGATTTCTGGGGAAAGCCTGATCCGATTAAGGTAGAAACATGGGTCAAGCAAATCACCAAGATATTCGATGTCTTAGGATGCACAGAGGAATAGAAGGTTCCATTCGCCACCTTTATGTTCCGTGGTGAAGCGAATTACTGGTGGGAATATGTGAAGCGTACCCAGCCAGCTGCACTCAACATGTCTTGGGAAAGATTTCAGAAACTTTTCAATGACAAGTACTTTCCTGAAAGTATTCATCATATGAAGGAGGTAGAGTTTATTAGACTGGAATAGAACAACATGACGGTGTCTCAGTACGAGACGAAGTTCGCGGAGTTATCCAGGTTTGCACCTCATTTGGTAGAAAATGAGGAACGTATGACGCGGATGTTTCTGAGAGGTCTAAAACCCGAGATTCGTCAATACCTTATCTCTCATAAATTTTTTTGTATTCAGATGTTGTCAACAGGTCTCAATTATTAGAGAGATATAATGAGTATACTCAACCGAGGGACCACAACCAGGGTCATACCGGTGACAGCAGTCATCAGAACGATGATAACTAGCGAGGAGGGAAAAATACGGACAAAGGAGGTAACCACTCGGGTGGTAATCGTGGCCATGATAATAGGAGAGGTGAGTCAAGTGGAAATTTCAGAAAGAGGAGATTCAACAACGACGGGAAGACATCAGCAGCAGCACCAGCATCAACAACAAATTCTAGGGGAGGAGAACGACCGCCTGTTAGATGTTACAAATGCGGGAAAGAGGGACATATTAGCCCAAACTGCCCACAACAATCCAAGGTATGTTATAATTGTGGAAAGGAAGGACATATCGCTCGAGATTGTACTGTAGCGAAACCAAGTTCAGCGGGGATGGTGACTCCAAGGGCTGCACTGGATAAGTCAAAATCAGCGGTTCCTGAAAGAGCGTTTGTCGTGACTAGCCAAAATGTGAGGAACCCAAACGAGGTGATCACGGGTAAGCTAATCTTGAACTCTTGCGAAGTTTATACCTTACTAGATACCAGTTCTACCCATTCTTTTATCTCTCCTGCTTGTGCTCAACGTTTAAACTTAACTCCCAGGAGAAATTGGACTTTGACTTTTTTCGTTGAAACTCATTGGGTGAAACCTTCGTTACATCTACAGTTTATAAATCTTGCATGATCCAAGTTGGCACTATCACATTACCTGTTGATCTTATCTCTTTAAAGATATTTGCTTTTGATGTGATTTTAGGAATTGATTGGTTAACCACTCATCATACCAAAATTAATTATTTTCGTAAGGTTGTTAGTTTTCATATTCCTAACCAACCTGTTATGCGAATTCAAGCAACTAAACCACTAAAATCAGTCACTGTCATATCAAGCCACAAAGCTATTCGTTTATTAAAAAATGGATGTCAAGCTTTCTTAGCCCATGTTATGGATTTGAATAAAGACAAGTCAGATTTGAATAATATTTCTATTGTTAGAGAATTTCCTGATGTATTTCCTGAAGAACTTCCCGGTCTACCCCCAAAATGTAATGTTGAATTCTTTATTGACCTTGAACCGGGTACAAGACCCATTTCTAAAACCCCATATCAAATGGCTCCTATTGAACTTCAGGAGTTAAAAGTCCAACTATAGGAATTATTAGACATCGGTTTCATTCGTCCTAGTACATCTCCTTGGGGTGCTCCTATTTTATTCGAAAAGAAGAAAGACGGGAGTATGCGACTTTGTATTGACTACCGAGAATTAAACCATGTCACCATCAAGAATAGGTATCCGCTACCTCGCATTGATGACCTGTTTGACTAGTTACAAGGAGCACAATTCTTTTTAAAAATCGACCTTCGGTCTGGATATCATCAGCTGAAGATTAAAACTGAGGATATTCCAAAGACTGCCTTCAGAACTCGGTACGGGCATTATGAATTCTTAGTCATGTCTTTTGGATTGACTAATGCTCCTGCTTCTTTTATGGATATGATGAACCGTATATTCAAGGAATATTTAGATCAGTTTGTTGTTGTCTTTATTGATGAAATCCTCATCTATTCCAAAAGCCGTGAAGATCATGAGCACCATTTGAAGCTGATACTTGAAAGGCTTCGTGAAAACAAGCTTTATGCCAAGATGAAGAAATGCGAGTTCTGGCTTGAGGAAGTAGCATTCCTTGGGCACGTGGTGTCAAAATATGGAGTATCTCTGATTGACGTGAAGATTGAAGCAATACAAAGTTGGGAGCAACCGAAGTTCGGTGGATCAAGTATGCGACTTTTTCTAGGCTTAATTTGGTTATTATCGGAGATTCGTGGAAGGATTTTCTCGAATCGCTACTTCGCTAACTTTCGGTGACTCGTAAAGATACAAAATTTGTATGGAGCGAAGAATGTGAGAAGAGTTTCCAAGAGCTTAAGAGGAGACTCATTTTGGCACCTGTCCTGGTAATACCATCTGGTACGGATGGATTTGTTATCTACAGCGATACTTCAGGCAAAGGGTTAGGATGTGTTCTCATGCAACATGGGAAAGTCATAGCCTATGCCTCACGAAAACTCAAAGAATATGAGAGGAATTATCCTACTCATGATCTAGAGTTGGCAGCAGTCATTTTCACGTTGAAAATCTGGAGACACTATCTGTATGGGGAGAAAGTGGAGATTTATACGGACCATAAAAGCCTCAAATATTTTTTCACCCAAAAAGAACTCAACATGCGACAACGACGTTGGCTTGAGCTATTGAAAGATTACGATCACACTATTCAAAATCATTTTGGAAAAGCGTAGTAGGTCGGCGCATTGAGTGTAAGATCATACGCGAAAGATACGAAGTGCGATATTTCAAACACAAAGGCCCATTTTGTATGACTTGAAAAGGATGGAGATAGAATTAAAGACTCTAGGGACCACGTGATGATGGCGAATATACGAGTAGGGTGACTTTTAATCGATAAAGTTAAAGTCGCTTAAGCTACGGACCAACATGCGCGTATGAAGAAGAAAGTGCAAGAAACGAGCTATTCCAGAAGCAAGAATCGATGAAGAAGGAATACTTCGAGTCAACTCTAGACTTTGCGTTCCTAACGATTCTGACTTGAAGCATAGAATCATGATGGAGGCACACAACACCCCGTTTGTAATCCATCCTGGGAGTACCAAAATGTATCATGATATTCGACACATATTTTGGTGGAACAATATGAAGAGAGAGATCATGAGTTTATCTCGAGGTGTTTAACTTGTCAACGAGTAAAGGCGAGCATCAAGTGCAAAAGGTCCATTGCAACCACTTGAGATTAGGAATGGAAGTGGGAACACATTACCATGGATTTCAATTCTGGGTCTTCCCAAAGTTTCTCAAGGCATAGATGCAATTTGGGTTATTGTTGATAGATTAACCAAGTCTGCTCATTTCTTGCCTATATGTGAGACTTATTCCCTTGAACGTCTTGCTCGTATGTACGTGAATGAGATTATGAGATTGCATGGCATGCCAGTATCCATAGTTTTGGATCGTAACCCAAGATTCACTTTAAGATTTTGGGTTAGCTTGCAGAAAGCTATGGGCACGGATTTATTGATCTGATTCAAAGATATCATCCTCAAACGGACGGACAATCAGAGAGGACTATTCAAACCCTTGAAGATCTATTAAGACTCTGTGTTCTAGATTTCAAAGGAAGTTGGGATAAGTACTTGCCACTGGTGGAATTCTCCTATAACAACAGTTATCAAGCAAGTATAGGCATGGCTCCATTTGAGGCGTTGTATGGACGAAAGTGTCGTTCTCCAGTATGTTGGAACGAGGTGGGAGAAGCAACGTTGTTGGGACCAGAATTAGTACGCATGACTACAGAAAAGATCCAAATGATTCGACAACGTATTCAAACCTCACAAGATCTACAAAAGAGTTATGCTGATCTTCATATAAAGGACGTGGAGTTTAATATTGGAGATCATGTACTGTTACGTGTTGCTCCATGGAAGGGAGTTACAAGATTTGGAAAGAGAGGAAAGCTCAATCCAAGGTTTGTTGGTCCATTTGAGATTCTTGACCGAATAGAAAATGTGGCCTATAGACTTGCATTACCTCCAAACATGTCTCGTGTTCATAATGTTTTTCACATATCTATGCTTCGTAAATGTGTGAAAGACCCGAATCACATTATTGAGTTAGAACCAGACGAGATAGCCGAAGATTTAACGTACGAGGAGGTACCTGTTAAGATCTTGGATAGAAAAGAGCATGTCCTATGCACCAAGGTTATACCACAAGTTAAGGTTTTATGGAGGAACCATGCTATTGAGGAAATGACCTGGGAGTTGGAATCAGAAATGAAAGCGAGGTACCCTCACCTGTTCGAAACACCAGGTACGTACGTCAATTTCGAGGACAAAATTTTATAAGAAGGGGAGGTTGTAAGGCCCCAACTTATTATAAATAAAATTAAATCTTCCTCTATTCATTATTCTAAATTAATAAGGGTTAATTTGATATAATGCTTTGGTTATGGGTGAAATGTGCAAATTTTACAAAATAAGCAAGTGGTTATAAAATATTCTTTTTGTCGGGGAATATTCGTTTGGTCGTGGAATATTCTTTTTGTCGGGAATATCCGTACGACGGCGCAGACAATTATGGGCCCCATAACAGAAAATGGTTGGATGAAGGAAAATGACAAAGTTTAAGTTTTATAAATAACGGCGTAATTGTTACCGTTAACACTGTTGGAATACCTGGTGGTTAAAATACAGTAATATGCATAGTTGCACAATAGCACACGGTATTGCACAGTATAGTTGAATTATTAATTCTTACGTAAGAAGGCACTACTCAATAATTGTTATAGTAATCACTGTTCAATATTTTATTTTATTGATTCAATAATTGTTGCGTTGATATTTTATATTATTGTTGTTTCAATAATTATCACTGCACAATATTCCCCATTATCAGATCAATAATTCATATTATTTGAAAAATATTATTAGATAGCACTATTGGCAATGTCTAGAAAGTTCTTTCAAGGAGAGGTTTCGTCACCTAATTGCGCGCCAGTAAGGAGAAATCCTTATTGGAAAGCCCCTCTTCCCGGGAACCGTCCGTCATCATAATTATAATTCTGTAATATTATTTATGAATAATTAATTATTGATTTATATGATAAGGAAATATTTATTTGATGTGGATATAAATGATGGATCTATTTATGTGGTTATAAATGAAGAAATTAATGCTGAGGTGTTTTATCAGTATTTTGTCGGAATATAGGTGTTAAAAATCACCTGTTTATTGATTTCGGATATTTTCTATTTGGAATTTGGAAAAACTCAAAGCTACAAAGTTGTAGAGAATTCAATTTCGTGTGGAATGGACATAAAATTCGTATTTTTCTGATAAACGGGCTATTTTCTATGAATTACTGAAGTTTCAGAAAATAAAATAATTTATATTAAATTATGGGTGGGACCCACTTTTGTTGTAAACACATGTGGGTCAACCGATTTTGTTCAAAGATGGTCGGTCTTGAGTCTTGATTAGCATGCATAGAAGAAAAGTAATGATTTAATAATATTTTATTATTTTAGTCTCCTATATGTTTCTAAAGATTTTCCTATAAATAGACACTTAGGTTAGAATTGAAAATCACACTAGAAACAAGTTTTCTTTTTCTCTATATTGTCGAAGCGTATTTTTGTGAGTATTTAGATACTTTGAGAGTTCTTTGTTTCTCGGCATAAGTTTCCTTCGACTTTCTATCCGATATTCGATCGGAAATCTCTAGTTATTTTGAGGTAAGGGATGTTATTTTCTTCTTAAATAATATTATTTTCTTTAATATCATTATGCTTTAGAAATATTGGTGAACTTTTTAATCAAATTTGGAACTTTTTTGTGTGGGGGTTACTATTCACGATATCTTTTAACTATTCACGATATCACGGACTATTCACTTAATCTTTAAGACTATTCATCGAAAAATAAAAATTTTCCTTTTGTCCAAGATGTCTATTTTGGCTACTATCTTTGATTGTATCCATGTTTTGATCATTATTTTTAATTTCGCTTCACAATTGGTTATTATGAAGTATTATTGATCTTCGATAAACCGTTATACTAATCCCTAATATTTGTCCTTCCGTCTCCAATGGATTCGCTTTTCTTTAAAATATCTTTCATCATCCTCAGTCTTAAATGATGATATTATTGAATATCTTTGGCTTGTAGTGCAAAGATGAATGATTAACTGATGAATATCTTTGGCCCGTAGTGCAAAGATGAACAGGTGTTGAGATGAACATGACCAACTGGTAATATAAATGAATATCTTTGGCATGTAGTGCAAAGATTAATATTTGATTAAAGATGTTTATTGATTGATGTTACAGGGATAAAATATTGATGATGGACTTTTAAATCTTAGAAGATAGTAGAATTCATTCTCTACGTGACTCTTCTAATGGATTGCTGTTTTCGCTGCATTTGTTGATCTAAAACTTGTTATCTATTATATTCTATCATATTTTTCCCTGTTGAAGACTAATGATAATTTGTTGTATATTATCTTAGTCATAATATTCTTTACTGGGCTAGTTGAGCTCACCCTTTTTCTTTTTGTTCCATTTTTCTTCTCAGGAGGTGAGAACATAGCAGGATCGAGTTGGAGTATGGAGTGATGGTTCTAGAAAGATGTTTTATCAGTCCTCACTATTTCTGTAAAATAGTGTATAAATAATTGTAATGAGGACTTATTTGAGTGTTGATATTGTCTAGAAGACAATATTTGTATTTAAACTCACAGTATGTGTTATCGTATTTTACACGACATTTGTATTATTGAATTTATAGTTTTCTTTCTGTACCATGTATTTGGCGACTCAGAATGGGTGTTGTATACCTATTTTGGGGGCGTCACACAGTTGGTATCAAAGCTTAGGGATATGATCCCTGGCTAAGATGTGAGGCTAGAACTAAGAGGGGAGAGACGGGTATTTCCTTCGCTAGTATGACCTACCTAAGTTTATTTGTTATTTAATTGGTTGATCATAATATAGAGATAATATGTGGTATGTCAATTAACCTTTGTTTTGAAGATGTATTCCAGAATGATATCTGAGATATAGGAGATGAGCAATGAGAAAATCATGATATAGAGGAAATAACCGGGAAGGTACAATCTGAAAAGAAATCAAGGTATTCTCATCTCTTCGAACTACTGGGTACATAAATTTTGAGGCCGAAATTTTATAAGGAGGGGAGATTGTGAGATTCCGAATTTTATGAAATGAAAGTATTTAATTTTCTTATATTTATTATTTTATTTAGTAAATGGTTAAATTGGGAAATGGTTAAAGTTAAGGGTGATATGTGAAAATTTTATTAAGTAAGCAAGTTGATATAAAATATTTGTTGTGTCGAGGAATATTCGATTGGTCGAAGATTATTCGTTTTAACAGGGAATATTCATACGACGGCACAATCATTGGTGGACCCCACAAAGGAAGTATTGTCGTAGTTAGAAAACAACAGAATTATCTTTTTATAAAAATAACGGCAAAAGTGTTACCGTTAAACTGTTGAACTACCCGGTAGTAAAAGTACAATAATACGCGTGGTTGCATAATAGCACACGGTATTGATTATTGATGCTTATGTGAGAAGACACTCAGTTATACTCAATTATTGCTACAGTAATTGTTGCGTAATATCTCTCATATTATTGATTCAATTATTGTCACAATATCAATATTTTATATTATTAAATTAATAATTGAGACGACAAAGTTATTCAGATTATTATTTGCAATATTGACGATGTCTAGAAAGTTCTATCGAGGAGAGGTTTGGTCACCTAATTGCGCGCCAATAGGGAGAAATCCTTATCGGAAAGCCCCTTCTTTCCTGGGAATGATTTGGTTGTTAAATATTGTGAGTTATAATATTAATGATGAATAAGTTCGTGTTGATTAAAGATGAAATTGATATTTCCATTATGTTGGGATTATTAGTGTTAGTGGAAATAAACATCTATTCCGATAATAATTGATGTTTGGAGGTTATATTGACCAATTGGGTAATTAATCGGATAAATGAGCAATTAATTCACGTGCTTATAACTATTTGTTCACATGTGTGTACTATTGATTCATATGCATGTACTATTAGGGGAGGTGGTGCAAGATTGATAATACTCACATGACTAAATTAAAAATGGAGGTATAGATGAAGGTACTATACTGTAATTATTTTTTTCACATGTATAGAACTATTGAGTTACATGATTGTACTATTGATTCACATGATGTACTATTAGGGGAGGTGGTGCAAGTTTGATAATACTTGCAAGACTAAATTAAAAATGAAGGAAAAGATGAAGGTATTATACTGTAATATTTTGAGCCCCAAAATGTGCAATTATCGAAACTATATTTTCCTATAAATAAAAGCTCATTTTTCTTCATTTCTCACCAATTCACTAAGACTCACAAGAGCAATTATAGAGAGAGAAGCTATAGAGAAAAAGAAGAAGAGAAGTCTGCTACTTCATTATTCTAATATCCAGTCTTCTTCTGAGGTAAGGGGTATTATTTATTTAATATTCTGAAGAGATATTATTTTTCGTATTCGTATGAATATTATTTTCGTTTAATATTCGTAAGGAATATCATCTTCGTTCAATATTCGTAGGAATATTATTTTCATTCAACAGTCGTAAGAGATATTATTTTGTTCGATATTCATAGGAATAATATTTTCTTCCATATTCTATAGTATGTGAGTAATATTATTTCATTTCGTATTCCTAGTTCTACACTCATTTTATTGAAGTATTGCTTCTATATTCCATGAAATTAGTAGAATATCCTTGATATTTGCGCTTCATCCAGTATCTTTTCATGGAAATATTATTTTGAGAATTCTTGATAATTATTGATCTTTTCATGCCGGAATACTATTCACGAGTTACTATTCATAGGTTACTATTCACCCAGTTACTATTCACTCAAATATTATTCACTCGTGTATTCGGGGCACTTTTCATGCCGGAGTACTATTCACGAGATACTATTTACGGGTTACTATTCACCCGATTACTATCCACTCAATTAATATTCACTCGGATATTTATGGCACTTTTCATGTCGGGGTACTATTCACGAGATACTATTCCTGAAGTACTATTCACAGGATACTATTCACGGGTTACTATTTACCCAAAAAATATATTTCTTTTCTGTCCAAATTATTTTTGATACATGAATATTATTCTTGAATTTTACTCCACAAAGCAGTATCATGTTGACAATTTGGATATTTTTAAACTCTGGATAAATTTTAAAGTCATTAATATTTATCCTTGATTTCATTTTATTAATGCTTATATCATTGTCATCATCCTCATGCTTATATTGTGATGAAAGTCATCTTTGGCTTACGTGCAAAGATGGACTGTTGATTATTGGTTTTACAGTTGTATATCTTTGGCTTACGTGCAAAGACGAACTGTTGATTGATAGCTTTGGCTCGTAGTGCAAAGATGGACAGGTGTATGACATGATCATGACCACTGGTGATAATAACGAATATCCTTGGCCCGTAGTGCATGGATAATTTGATGATGTGATTGGCAGGATCATGACCATTAGTTAACAGTTGAATGTCTTTGGTCGTAGTTCACTGACACACAATTGATTGGTATGATCATGACCATTGGTTTATAGTTGAATATCTTTGGCCTGTAGTGCAAAGGTAGACAACTGATTAGTATGATCATTGTTATTACATTTGAATATCTTTAGCCTTTGGGGTAAGGATATTGAGTAAACTTTCTATTAAGCCTTTGTGGTAAGGAGAAACTGTTGATTTACATGATTATAAATATGAATTGTGGATTTAACTATAATCTTTGGTGGTTCAGGTGAAGACAGGTGATGAGAGTTCATTTTGTCTTGGGAATAACAAAGAACTGTTGATGAGTATTACAGGAATGAAATATTAACGATGGACTTTTAATCTAGAGGAGATAGTAGACATTATGTTCTACTTAAATCTTCTAATGGATTGCTTATTCCACTACAGTTGTTGATCTAAAACTTGTTGTCTATTATATTCTATCAGTTGTTATATTGTTGAAGGCTAAGAATAATTTATTCTGCATTATCTAAGTCATAATATTTCTTACTGGGCTAGTTGAGCTCACCCTTTTCTTCCATTGTTCTTTTCAAGAAATGAGAATATAGCTGGGACGAGTCAGGAAATGGAGTGATAGTCCATGATAAGTGTCTTTAGTAGTCCTCACTATTCTGTGAAATAATGTGATAATAATTGCAATGAGGACTTCATTGAGTGTGGATATTGTCTAGAAGACAATATTAGTTTAAAAACTCAACTATGTTTTGTTGTATTTTTACACGACATTTGTATTAAAGAAGTTTGTATTTGTATTCAGTACCATGTATTTGGCGACCCAAGATGGGTGATATATACCTATTTTGGGGGCATCACATTTGGTATCAAAGCCATAGAAAAGAGTCCCGAGCCTTTATCTGGTGACTTCCAAGTCTTGGGATGCACCGAAGCCAGACTTTTCGTAGGGGACGCCATGAGTAACGGTGGAAAGTTGATAGGTGTCATTGTGAGGTGATATCCAAGTCTTGGATGCGGGTCACAGTTGGTATCAAAGTTTAGGGATATGATCCCTGGCTAAGATGTGAGGCTAGAACTAGGAGGGGAGAGACGGGTATTTCTTAGTTAGTATGACCTACCTAAGTTTATTTGTTATTTAATTGGCTCATTATAATATAGAGATAATATGTGGTATGTCAATTAACCTTTGTTTTGAAGATGTATTCCAGAATGATATCTAAAATATAGGATATGAGCAATGGGAAAATCATGATATAGAGGAAATAACCGGGAAGGTACAATCTGAAAAGAAATCAAGGTATTCTCATCTCTTCGAACTACCAGGTACATAAATTTCGAGGGCGAAATTTCATAAGGAGGGGAGATTGTGAGATCTCAAATTTTATAAAATGAAAGTATTTAATTTTCTTATATTTATTATTTTATTTAGTAAATGGTTAAATTGAGAAATGGTTAAAGTTAAGGGTGATATGTGAAAATTTTATAAAGTAAGCAAGTTGATATAAAATATTTGTTGTGTCGGAGAATATTCGATTGGTCGGGGATTATTCGTTTTAACAGGGAATATTCGTATGACGGCCCAATTATTGGTGGACCCCATAAAGGAAGTATTGCCGTAGTTAGAAAACGACAGAATTATCTTTTTATAAAAATAATGGCAAAAGTGTTACCGTTAAACTGTTGAACTACCCGGTAGTAAAAGTACAATAATACGCGTGGTTGCATAGTAGCACACGGTATTGATTATTGATGCTTATGTGAGAAGACACTCAGTTATACTCAATTATTGCTACAGTAATTGCTGGGTAATATCTCTCATATTATTGATTCAATTATTGTCACAATATCAATATTTTATATTATTAAATCAATAATTGAGACGACAAAGTTATTCATATTATTATTTGCAATATTGACGATGTCTAGAAAGTTCTATCGATGAGAGGTTTGGTCACCTAATCATGCATGATATAGGGGAGAAATCCTTATCTGAAAGCCCCTTCTTTCCTGGGAATGATCTGGTTGTTAAATATTGTGAGTTATAATATTAATGATGAATAAGTTCGTGTTAATTAAAGATGAAATTGATATTTCTATTGTGTTGGGATTATTAGTGTTAGTGGAAATCAACATCTATTCTGATAATAATTGATGTCTGGAGGTTATATTGTCCAATCAGGTAATTAATCGAATAAATGAGCAATTAATTGCTATTAATTCACATGCTTATAACTATTTGTTCACATGTGTGTACTATTAATTCACATGCATGTACTATTAGGAGAGGTGGTGCAAGATTGATAATACTCGCATGACTAAATTAAAAATGGAGGTATAGATGAAGGTACTATACTGTAATTATTTTTTTCACATGTATAGAACTATTGAGTCACATGATTGTACTATTGATTCACATGATGTACTATTAGGGGAGGTGGAGAAAGTTTGATAATACTTATTGTTGGGTAAAATCTATATACGCACAACACGCAAGTATACGTGGTCAACAAGTAATACAGTAATGAGTAAAGTATAGTTCCCACATAGACAATTTAGTAAGAAATTTAACCTCACAATTATCAATTTTATATTAATCCTAATTTTATTAAACTATCCATTTCAATGATTAAAATTATAGAAACTAAATTATAAATAAATATATGATCTCAAAACAATCACAAATATCAAAATCTGAAATTTCAAATAATTAATGGAGAATTAGACTTATGATTTCACCCTAAGCTTCACTCTGATTTCTACACCTTTATTCCAATTCAACTCACTATCCCAGTTTATTAATCAAGAACACGAATGTAGCACTAGCCACCTCTCGATGCACTAATACCATATTAACTTAAATCCACAAATTAGATAAAAACAAGTTAAACACCTTAATCAACTAACTCACTATATCTCTATATGAATTAACATTAAAGAAGGTTTAAGATTAAGTTTCCTATCCGATTACATGCGATGTCAAGCATATCTCTACCTTAACATTCATCAAGATTCTGTTATTCACAAAATTCATGAACACACGCTATATTAACTAAGTCTAGATTCGTATATCCTCTCTCGATTCCATACAAATCCACAAAGAATTGTTGATCTGGAAATTCATAAATTCAAGCTCAAATTAATATAGATAAACTGGAAAATAGCTTATTGAACTGGAAATCAAAGTTACAAAATCATTGGTTCACTTAAGGATCCATCATAAGCCTAACAAGTGAATTAGTTCATCATGAATGAAATAATAAATGAATAATTCAAAGATAACATCCTTTTAATTACAAATATAAGACTAAGAAGAAGACTAGCAAAAAAACACCCTTCACGTAGCCTAATTTGCAATCGACATGAAAATCTCCTCAAAGTCTTCCTCCAAAGCTTTCTATGAAAATCTGGAATTTTTCTCTGTAATGTGCCTTGTGTGTTACTAAATTTGTTGTTAGTTGCTCCATATACATCCACCACACATATTTTTGGTCAAATCCCATGTTAAACAGAGTCCATATGCTATCCAATTGCTAATATTCATGTCCCAGCAGAGTTAAAGGCAAGATAGGAGAGTCCAAATTTTCGAGACCCCCGCACCGGCAGGAACAAGTTTATAATCGGCCATTTTCTACGGGCATCCATTCTCAGAACCGATATTGAAGACCCCAGCCCTACGGGGTGTATAAAAAAAGGGCCGCCTTTGGCGGGTAGGTTCTGCTAGTTGATGTTGTTTGCTTCATGTTTGCTTCCATAAATGCTCCAAATGACATCCTTTCTTCGCTACTTGCCACTACAACCACCCTACACATAAAAGAACATAAAACGAGTAAAAACGAACATGAAAACAAGAAAGTAACAATGATTAAGCTTGAAATGAACATCGATTCGTGGGTATAAAATCCACTTATTAAAATCCATCAAACTTAAACCGTGCTAGTCCTCGATCACAAAACAAACTACATGCTATGCAATACAATGCAGTGAGATGTAAAGTATCTAATCTATATGATTACGAATCCAATAGTATCACAGAATCAAAATTATCTCACTGGCCTCAAGGAAAACAAGCGAACTCTACAATATTAATCACCAAAACCAATCAATAATTCCTTATTAGTTCTCAAATCTTAAATCATTATCACTGGTATAGGTATAGTGGTGTGTTAAACATCCATGATAACCGATCACGGACTCAAATTCAATACATAACCAATTTCTTAGAAGGAATCATACAGCGCAAACTTAAAAATTTTAAAAATAGACAAGTTCCAACTAAAACTAAACAATTACCATTTTCAAGGGTTCACACAGGGTACTTATACTTTATTTATATTATTATTATTTTATTTTTTTTACACTGAGGCTTTTTGCTCTTTTCCCGTTTTATTATTTTTTTTATTTTTTTTATAGAGATATACATGAATGTGCAATGTCTCATTCCATTAGGCTAACAGTGCTACCCCTTAGCGAGCTTTCAACCAACGACTCCAAGACCATAAAAGACCTTAGGGCGCTAGGTGTTAAGACACCCCTTCGGGCGTACTTGCTCAAGTAACAAAGGCCCCGAAACAAGACTAGTCATGATATATAATTTCCCCTTTTTTTTATAAAGCTTATGTACCCCACGTATAATCCCCCAAACTTAGGTTCTTGCCTAATTTTCGCCTTTACTACCTATCCTTGTCATTTTCTCATTCACCTTAGCATTATCCTTTAGAAACTCTTTATGTATCAATTTGAACTAACTAGTCGACACAGATGTTGTTACGTGCTTCCCTTTTTATACCAGTTTCAAACAAGCACAAGATTCGATTCATATCACAGTTCTAATAATCAATATTGTAATAGATTGCTTGTTTCGTTGCAGTTAAACTTGATGTTTATTGTATTTTATCAGTTTAACACTATTGAGGGCTAATGATAATTTATTATGCATTATCTTAGTCATAATATTTCTTACTGGGCTAGTTGAGCTCACCCTTTTGCTTTCATTGTTCTCTTCAAAAAATGAGAACGTAGCCGGGACTAGTCGGGAAATGGAGTGATGTTCCGAGATGGTGTTATAGTAGTCTTCACTATTGTGACGCCCCCAAAATAGGTATACATCACCCATTCTGAGTCACCAAATACATGGTACAGAAATAACTACAACTTTATTAATACAATTGTCGTGCAAAATACGACAACACATAAACTGTGAGTTTAAATACAAATATTGTCTTCTAGACAATATTCACACTCAAATAAGTCCTCATTATAATTATTGATACATTATTTTACAAAAATAGTGAGGACTACTAAAACAACTTTCTAGAACCATTATTCTATACCCCGACTAGTACTCGCTACATTCTTGCCTCCTGAGAAGAAAAATGGAACAAAAAAAAGGGTGAGCTCAACTAGCCCAGTAAAGAATATTATGATTAAGATAATATAGAAAAAAAATTATCATTAGTCCTCAACAGGGAAAAATCTGATAGAATATAATAGACAATAAGTTTCAGATTAATATTCGCAGCGGAAATAACAATTCATTAAAAGAGTTAAGTAGATAATGAAATCTACTATCATCTATGAATTTAAAAGTCCATCATCAATATTTTATCTCTATAACATAAATCAATATTCATCTTGAATCAAATATTCATCTTTGCACTACAGGCCAAAGATATTCATCAGTTGGTCATGTTCATCTCAACACCTGTTCATCTTTGCACTACGAGCCAAAGATATTCATCAAGAAATCATTCATCTTTGCACTACAGGCCAAAGATATTCAGTAATATCATCATTTATGACTGAGGATGATGAAAAATATTTTAAAGAAAACGAATCCAGTGAGACAAAAAACAAATATTAAGGATTCATACTTTAGTTTATCCAAGTTCAAAAATACTCCATAATAAACCATTGTGGAGCAAAATCAAGAATGAAGTTCAAAACATGGATACAATCAAAGCTAGTAATCATAATAAACAACTTGGACAAAGAAAAAAAAATTTTAATTTTTCTGTGAATAGTGTCGTATACGTGAATAGTGCCGTATACGTGAATAGTAACCCCGACACAAAAAGATAAGAATTTCACAAGAAAAATTTTACCAATATTCCGGCATAATGATATTGAAAGAAATAATATCATTTGTAAAAAAATAACATTTTTTACCTCAAAAAGACAGTACTTCTGACTGGAATACCAGATATAGTGCTGAAGAGAACTTGTATAGCAACACTCAAAGTATCAAAATACTCACAAGAATACGCTCGATAATATAGAGAGATAAAACTTTCAGTTTCTAGTGTGATTTTGAATTCTAACCTAAGCACCCTATTTATAGGAAAATTCTTAGAACACCAAAGAAGAAAATTTAATAAAATATTATTATTTTTAATAAAATTTTCCTTAGCCCACCACATCAAAATCTCAGCACACCCATCAACAAAAAAAATGTTTTTCATTAAAAAAATATTTTATAACCCAAAAATCAATTCAGACCCACTATTCCGGAACTTCAATAATTCATAATAAATAGTCCTTTTATCAGAAAAATTAAAATCTTATGTCCATTCCATAGGAAATTCAATTTTCTATAACTTTGTAAGTTTAAGTTTTTTCAAATTCCAAGCAGAAATTGACCGAAATCCACATACGGACGATTTTTGCAAAGCTATAATCAAATTTAAATTCACCAAAAATGGGGCCCATAAACATGTTTAACATGTTTTAAACATTTTTTTGTATCAAAAATACTCTTCCTCCTCATATATTCATATATCACACATTCATTGTAAAATATCACCATTATTATATTATTATAATATAATAATATATTTAAATGAATTAATTTATCAGAAAGATAAAATATCAATTTTCAACAATTGTCACATTAAAAAAAATTTCTCCATCTATATCCACATAAAATGAATATTTTTCTTATCATATAAATCAATAATTAATTATTCACAAATAATATTACAGAATCACAATACTAACAACCAGGCCGTTTCCAGGAAAGAGGGGGCTTTCCAATAAGGATTTCTCCTTACTGACGCTCAATTAGGTGACCAAACCTCTCCTTAGACAGAACTTTCTAGACATTGCCAATAATGCTATCTAATAATATTATTCAAATAATATGAATTATTGATCTAATAATGAAAAATTATGTGTAGTGACAATTATTGAAACAACAATAATATAAAATATCAACGTAGCAATTATTGAATCAATAAAATAACATATTGAATAGTAATTATTGTAACAATTATTGAGTAAAAGCCTTTTACGTAAGAATCAATAATTGGTGCAATATCGCATGCCATCGTGTTTAAACCACCGGATATTCCAGCAATTGTTAATTCGTGAATAACTCACGCCATTATTTATAAAAAGCGTGTACTTGTCTTTTCTTCATCCAATCGCTTCCGTTATGGGGTTCCACAATAATAAGGTCAATTACCGCAGCGTAAATCACGAATATTCCCCGATAGTAAGAATATTCCATGACCAAACGAATATTCCCCAACAACAATGAATATTTTATAACCACTTGTTTATTTAAGATATTTGCGCATTTTACCCATAACTAACCACATTAATCAAATTAACCCTTACTATTTCAAAATAATAAATAGAAAAATTCAATTTCATTTATAATAAGTTGGGGTCTTACAACCTCCCCTCCTTATGAAATTTCGTCCTTGAAATTGACGTACGTACCTGGTGTTTCGAAAAGGTGAGGATACCTCACTTTCATTTCTGTTTTCAACTCCCAGGTCATTTTCTCAATAGCATGGTTCCTCCACAAAACTTTGACTTGTGGTATGACCTTTGTACGTAAGACATGTTCCTTCTTATCCAAGATCTTGACAGGTACCTCCTCGTACGTTAAATCTTCGACTATTTCATCTGGTTCTAACTCAATAACGTGGTTCAGGTCTTTCACATATTTATAAAGCACAGATATGTGAAAAACATTATGAACACGAGACATACTTGACGGTAACGCGAGTCTATAGGCCACATTTCCTACTCGATTAAGAATCTGAAATGGACCAATAAATCGTGGATTGAGCTTTCCTCTTTTCCCAAATCGTGTAACTCCCTTTCATGGAGCCACATGCAACAATACATGATCCCCAATACTAAATTCCACGTCCTTTCGATGAAGATCCGCATAACTCTTTTGTCGATCCTATGCCATTTGTATACGTTGTCGAATCATTTGGATATTTTCTGTAGTAATACGTACCAACTCCGGTCCCAATAATGTTGCTTCACCCACCTCATCCCAACATACTGAAGAGCAACACTTTCGTCCATATAATGCTTCAAATGGAGCCACACATATACTTGCCTGGTAACTGTTGTTGTAGGAGAATTCCACCAATGGTAAATACTTATCCCAACTCCCTTTGAAGTCTAGGATGCAGAGTCTTAATAGATTTTCAAGAGTTTTAATAGTCCTCTCTGATTGTCTGTCCGTTTGAGGATGGTATGCCAAAATGAATCGTAAATCCGTGCCCATAGCTTTTTGCAAGCTAACCCAAAATCGTGAAGTGAATCTTGGGTCACGATCCGAAACTATGGATACTGGCATGCCATGAAATCTCATAATCTCATTTACGTAAATATGAGCAAGACGTTCAAGGGAATAAGTCTCCCGTATCGGCAATAAATGAGCAGACTTAGTTAATCTATAAATAATAACCCAAATAGCATCTATACCTTGAGAAACTGTGGGAAGACCCGTAACGAAATCCATGGTAATGTGTTCCCACTTGCATTTTGAAATCTCAAGTGGTTGCAATGGACCCTTTGGTACTTAATGCTCCGCCTTTACACGTTGACAAGTTAAACACCTCGAGATAAACTTCGCGATCTCTCTCTTCATATTATTCCACCAAAATGTATGTTGAAGATCACGATACATTTTGGTACTTCCAGGATGGATTGTAAACGGTGTATTGTGTGCCTTCATCGTGATCTTGTACTTCAAATCAGAGTCGTTAGGAACACAAAGTCTGAGTTGACTCGAAGTATTCCTTCTTCATCGATTCTTGCTTCTGGGATAACACCTTCTTATACTTTCTTCTTCATATGCATTATCTCTGGGTCTGTGGCTTGAACAAATTTAACTTTATCAATTAAAGTTGGTTCTATGCGTATACTTGACATCATCGCATGGGTCCCCGGAGCCTTAAATTCTATTTTCATCTTTTGTAAATCACACAAAATAGGTCTTTGTGTTAACAACATCGCACTCGTTCCTACATATGATCTTCTACTTAATGCGTCAGCTACCACATTCGCTTTTCCAGGAT
This sequence comes from Panax ginseng, assembly GCA_020205605.1. Taxonomy (NCBI): domain Eukaryota; kingdom Viridiplantae; phylum Streptophyta; class Magnoliopsida; order Apiales; family Araliaceae; genus Panax; species Panax ginseng. The sequence continues at coordinate 161,775,484 of CM035128.1, forward strand.
GGTATTGAATAGTGTGGTCGTATTCTTTCAACAGCTCGAGCCAACGTCATTGTCGCATGTTGAGTTCCTTTTGGGTGAAGAAATATTTGAGGCTTTTATGGTCTGAATATATCTCCACTTTCTCCCCATATAAATAGTGCCTCCAGATCTTTAATAGAAAATGACCGCCGCTAACTCTAGATCATGAGTAGGATAATTCCTCTCATATTCTTTAAGTTGTCGCGAGGCATAGGCTATGAATTTCCCATGTTTCATGAAAACACATCCTAACCCTTTGCCTGAAGCATCGTTGTAGATAACAAATCCATCTGAACCAGATGGTATTGTCAAAACAGGTGCCGAAATGAGTCTCCTCTTGAGCTCTTGAAAACTCTTCTCGCATTCCTGGCTCCATACGAATTTTGTATCCTTCCGAGTCAGCTGAGTTAACGGAGTAGCAATTCGAGAAAATCCTTCCACGAATCTCCGATAATAACCAGCTAAGCCCAGAAAGCTACGTACTTTGGTCACCGACTTCGATTGCTCCCAACTTTGTATTGCTTCAATCTTTATCGGGTCAACAGATACTCCATGTTTTGACACCACGTGCCCAAGGAATGCTACTTCCTCAAGCTAGAACTCGTATTTCTTCAACTTGGCATATAGCTTGTTTTTACGAAGCCTTTGGAGTACCAGCTTCAAATGGTGCTCATGATCTTCACGACTTTTGGAATATATGAGGATGTCATCAATAAAGACAATAACGAACTGATCCAAATATTCCTTGAATACTCGGTTCATCATATCCATGAAAGCCGCAGGAGCATTAGTCAATCCAAAAGACATGACTAAGAATTCATAATGCCCGTACCGAGTTCTAAAGGCAGTCTTCGGAATATCCTTAGTTTTAATCTTCAATTGATGATATCCAGAACAAAGATCGATCTTTGAAAAGAATTATGCTCCTTGCAACTGGTCAAATAGGTCATCAATGCGAGGTAGCGGATACTTATTCTTGATGGTGACATGGTTCAATTCTCGGTAGTCAATACAAAGTCGCATACTCCCGTCTTAATTCTTTACAAATAAAATAGGAGCACCCCAAGGAGATGTACTAGGACGAATGAAACCGATGTCCAACAACTCTTGTAGTTGGACCTTTAACTCCTGAAGTTCAATAGGAGCCATTCAATATGGGGTTTTAGAAATGGGCTTTGTACCAGGTTCAAGGTCAATAAAGAATTCAACTTCACGTTCTGGGGGTAGACCGGGAAGTTCTTCATGAAATACATCAGGAAATTCACTAACAACAGAAATATTATTCAAATCTGACGTATTTATTCAAATCCATAACATGGGCTAAGAAAGCTTGACATCCGTTTTTCAATAAACGAATGGCTTTATGGCTTGATATGACAGTGATTGATTTTAGTGGTTTAGTTGCTTGAATTCGCATAACAGGTTGGTTAGGAATATGAAAACTAACAATGTGACGCCCCCAAAATAGGTCCACATGACCCATTCTAAGTCGCTAGATATCACACTATAAAAATCATTTACAAACTTCATTTATACAACTGTTGAACTGTCGTGCAGAATATGACCACAGTTAAACTATGAGTTTTAATACAAATGTATGTAACTCTCATGGTGCCTCGACCACAACCTTACAATGGTACTTTACATAAAAGTACAGTCAATAACTGTTTTAGAAATTAAAATCCTTGGAAAATACTCAAGAAAACCTTCGTACATGGGAGGCCATGCGTCTAGGTTATGATAGATATCATATGTCCACAGAATTATCCTTGGTTGACCCAATAGTCCCCAAAGAAAAAACAAGAAGATTGATATCATCTTCTTTCCAATGGTGAGTCTTCTCTTTACTTATAATTATCTCCATTGTCTCTAATTGAGAATCATATTTCAAACAAACTCCAAGAATATATAGGTAGTGCTCGTAGATATATTCAGCAAGTGGATGTGCACAACCCTGTCTTATGATAACACGAGGTTGTATGTCATTAGACATCTTGTATGATAGTGACAAAACACCCTTCCAAAGTTGGGTTCACCTCACCCTATTCGGTTCACCAAAATTAAATATCAAATGACGTATACAATACGACACACTTATCTAAAGTTCTCAATAAAATTATTTCTATACTATTTAGGGAGAACCTCAACAAATTTATAGACCACCGCTCTATTCTCCTGTTACTCCCCCGCTCGACCCAACTACACTCTTATTACCCGAAAGGAATTGTGAGCAAAGGGTGAAACAACTAGCCCAAGAAAAGAATATCATGACTAAAGATAATTTACATCATCAATAGCCTTCATCAGAAATAAATCAGATATTTAGAACATATGGTAGATAATAAAACTTTTCAACCATAATTGCAGCGAAACAAGCAATCCATTAGAAGAGTCAAATAGACCATCAGATCTATTATCTTCTTCATGTTAAAAGTCCACCAATAATGTTTTATCCCTGTAACATCAATCACCAATTCCTGTCCACAATCATAGGAATAACTCATAATCATAATTGTGATTCTAACTTCCTCTTCACACCCAGGACGAAGATAATTTTTATCACATATCTTTACCTGAAACATCAAAAATTATGGTTATACCAAATCAAAATTCCTGCTCATAATCATACTAATAAATTCATCTTTGCACTACGGCCAAAGATATTCATTAACAATTTATTCTTTGCACTACAGGCCAAAGACATACAACTGTATTTTAGAAGAGTCAAGTAGAGCATGATATCTACTATCTTTTACGAATTAAAAGTGTATAATCAATATTTTATTGCTGAGACTCAGCTTATTAAATAATCCACATCATCGAATCATCCCTGCACTACAGCCAAGAATATTCATGTAATCATCAATGGTCATGATTATACCAAATAATTCCTGGTTATAATCATACCAATAACTGTCCATCAATGCACTACGGGCCAATGATGACTTTTACCACATCATCTATAACATTACGGGTCATGATTATACCGAATGATCCCTGGTCATAATCATACCAATAAACAGTTCATCTATGCATATAAGCCAAAGATACTCATCAATCAATAGTTCATCCTTGCACGTAAGCCAAAGATATACAACTGTAAAACCAATAATCAACAGTTCATCCTTGCACGTAAGCCAAAGATATACAATTGTAAAACCAATAATCAACAGTCCATCTTTGCACGTAAGCCAAAGATATATAATTTTAAAATCAATAATCAACAGTCCATCTTTGCACGTAAGCCAAAGATGACTTTCATCACAATATAAGCATGAGGATGATGACAATGATATAAGCATTAATCAAACGAAAACAAGAATAAATATTAAAGACTTTAAATTTATCCAAATATTATCAATCACTTAATAAACTCGTAATCTAATATTATTAATATTATAAAAATATTTTAATCACTTCTTAAACTTATAAACAATTTATTTCAATTGTTTACACTTTACCAAATAAAGCATTTAATCATTCAAAAATGTCATACTCGTAAGATTTCATCACCAATGATCAAATCCCTTATCAAAAATCTGTATATACCCTATATAGGATTCCCAAGCCATAAAATTTTATTTTCCAATTTTGTTACTTCACATAACGTATTTAATTCGTTTACAAATAACTAGTTCATTTTCATGAAAAATACCAAATCAGTTCCAAAAATATTTCTTTTCTGGGATTTAGCAGAATATAGTCCCATATTGAACATATATTTTTCTCGGAATTTTTAAAATTCATTTACTATTTTTCATGTGGCCAAAACTACCGAATATTTAGACATTTATCATAAATTGTACTTTTGTCCAAAAATTTTGAAATTTACAGGGTATACTCCTGTTATATACATGTACTCTCAATAAAAATTTCACCAATTTTGGAGTTAAACCACAAGGAGTTATAAAGGTTTACTTTTAAAATAGTCTTTTCCCATAAAATTCATAACTCCTAATCTATACATCCAAAAATCGTCATTTTTGGACACAATCTAGAAAACTCAACAAATTATCATTTCAAATTTTTCCAGAATTTTTGAGAGTCAGAAAAATTACAAAACTGCAAATGGATTTTCGTCCGCCATGCGGTAATCCACATAAACAGATCATTTCCATAATTTAATAAGGAATGAATACAAGGGATCATTCACCATACATGCGGTAATCCACATAGGCAAAGTTATTCTAATGAATAATAAAGAATGGAATAATGAAGAATTCACCATGCATGTGATAGGCCGCATGCATAAAAGTTATTCCCAACAAAAATAATGAAGAATGGAACTAGGTCATGTAATCCGCATGCATGGATATTCCAAATGTAATAATAAAGAATGGAACTGGGGTATGCGTAATCCGCATAGATTTGGATATTCCAACATAATAATAAAGAATGGAATAACAACCCAATTCACCGTGCATGTGATAGGCGCATGATAGATAGGTTATTCCAATGTAATAATAAAGAATGGAACCAGTCATGCGTAATCCAAATGCATGTGATATTCCAACAGAATAATAAAGATTGGAACCAGGTCATGCGTAATCCACACAGACTGGATATTCTAACAGAATAATAAAGAATGGAAGAACAACAGAATTCACCAAGCATGCGATAGACCGCACAGATAGGTTATTCCAACAGAATAATAAAGAATGGAACCAGTTCATGCATAATCCGTACAGACGGGATATTCCAATAGAATAATAAAGAATGGAATAACAACAGAATTCACCAGGCATGCGATAGACCGCATAGACAGGTTATTCTAACAGAAAAATAAAGAATGGAATATCAGAAGAATTTCACCATGTATGCGGTACTTCGCATAGACAGGTTATTCCAACATAATAATAAAGAATGGAATAGCAACCCTTACGAGTATTGAAAGAAAATAACTCTCTTCATGAATACGAAAGAATAATACCCCTTACCTTAGAAAAAACTAGATCTTTAGAATAGTGAGGTAGCAGAGATTTCTCTTCTTTCTCTATAATTTCTCTCTATAATAATTGCTCTATAGCTTTAGTGAATTGGTGAGCAATGAAGGAAGAATGAGCTTCTATTTATAGAAAAATATAGTTTCGATAATTGCACGTTTTGGGGCTCGAAATATTACAGTATAAAACCTTCAACTTTTCTTTCATTTTTAATTTAGTCCTGCAAGTATTATCAAACTTGCACCACCTCCCCTAATAGTAAATAATGTGAATTAATAGTTCATTCATGTGACTCAATAGTTATAATCATGTGAAAATACGAATTACAGTATAATACCTCCATCTATACCTCTATTTTTAACTTAGTCATGTAAGTATTATCAATCTTGCACCAACTCCCCTAATAGTACAAGAATGTGAATCAATAGTACATACATGTGAACAAATAGTTATAATCATGTGAATTAATAGCAATTAATTGCTCATTTATTCGATTAATTACCCGATTGGTCAATATAACCTCCAGACATCAATTATTATTGAAATAAATTTCGATTTCCACTAACACTAACAATCCCAACACAATGGAAATATTTTTCTCAAAAATTTCATTTTTGAAATTTCAAAGTTTGACTTTTTCCGAAAAAGTCAACTGTTGAATTTTTTGATCAAAAAGTCAACCCCGACAAATTTTGTGTTTATAGTCTATTTCTACTAATTTCATCGTTTTGGACTCAAATATCATGTCCGCGTCTCCAAATTCAACTCCGAACTCAAATTTGATTTTTTATAACATTCATCATTAATATTATAACTCACAATATTTAACAACTAGGTCGTTCCCAAGAAAGAGGGGGCTTTCCGATAAGGATTTCTCCTTATTGGTGTGCAATTAGGTGAGCAAACCTCTCCTTGACAGAAATTCTAGACATTATCAATATTGTAAACAATAATATGAATAACTTTGTCGTCTCAATTATTGATTCAATAATATATAAAATATTATGCAGATGATACTGTGATAATAACTGAATCAATAATATAAGAGATATGATGCAGGAATTACTGTAACAATAAGTGAGTATAACTGAGTGACTTCTCACGTAAGCATCAATAATCAATACCGTGTGCTACAATGCAATGCAATGTATGCGTCGTATTATTGTACTTTTACTCTTGAGTAGTTCAACAGCTTTTAAACGGTAACACTTTTTTGTTATTTTTATAAAAGATAATTACGTCATTTCCTTACTACAATAATACTTTTCGTTAGGAGTCCACCAAGGATTATGCAGATCCCTACCGGATATTCTCCGACAAAAAGAATATTTTATAACAACTTGCATACTTTGAAAATTTTTCACATACCACCCTTAACTTTAACCTTTTATCAATTTAAATATTTACCAAATAGAATAATTATAAGAAAATTGAATACTTTCATTTCATAAAATTTGGGGTCTCATAAACAACCTTACGGAAACAATCAATTTTGGCATGATGAGTAGTTAACCAATCAATTCCTAAAATCACGTCAAATGCAAGTATCTTTAAAGAGATAAGATTAACATGTAATGTGATGGTGCCAACTTGGATCAAACAAGATTTATAAATAGTGGATGTAATGAAAGTTTCTCCTAACGGAGTCTCCACAGATAAGTCAAAGTCTAATTTCTCCGGAATCAAGTTTAAATGTTGAGCACAAGAAGGAGAGATAAATGTATGGTTAGAACCGGTATCTAGTAAAGTATAAACTTTGCAAGAGTTTATGATTAGCTTACCCGTGATCACCTTGTTCGGGCTCCTCGCATTTTGACTAGTCACGGCAAACGCTCTTCCAGGAACCGTTGACTTTGAATTTGCTGGGATAGCCTTTTAAGTCACCATCCCCGCTGGACTTGGTTTCGCTATCGTACAATCTCGAGCGATATGACCTTCTTTTCCATAATTATAACATACATTAAATAGTTGTGGATAGTTTGGGCTGATGTGTCCCTCTTTTCCATATTTATAGCATACGACCGGTGGTCGTTCTCCTCCCTTAGAATTAGTTAATACTGGTGCTGACGTCTTCACATTGTCATTGTTTAATCTCCTCCTTTTAAAATTTCCACTTGACTCGTCTCTCCTATTATCATGGCCACGATTACCACCAGAGTGGTTACCGCTTTTGTCTGAATTTTTCCCTCCTCGCTGGTTATCGTTATTCCAATGACTGCTGTCACTGGTATGACCCTGGTTACGGTCCCTCGGTTGAACATACTCATTATCTCTCTCTAATAATTGAGCCCTGTTGACAACATCTGAATATAGAGAAAATTTATGAGAAATGAGATATTGACATATATTGGGTTTCAGACCACTCAGAAAACATCCGCGTCATACGTTCCTCATTCTCCACCAAATGAGGTGCAAACCTGGATAACTCCGCGAACTTCATCTCGTACTGGGACACCGTCATGTTGTTTTGTTCCAGTCTAATAAACTCCACCTCCTTCATATGACGAATACTTTCAGGAAAGTACTTGTCATTGAATAGTTTCTGAAATGCCTCCCAAGACATGCTGAGTGCGGCTGGATGGGTACGCTTCACAGATTCCCACCAGTAATCTACCTCATTACGGAACAGAAAGGTGGCGAAAGAAACCTTCTGTTCCTCCGTGCATCCCAAGACATCGAATATCTTGGTAATTTACTTGACCCACGTCTCCGCCTTAATCGGATCTAGCTTTCCCCAGAATTTTGGTGGTCCCAACTCTTTGAATTGCTTGGCTATTACAAACCGTGCATTGCTATCATTTCCACCTGTATTTTGTACACGAGTCTCCTTATTCGATTTTTGCATGAAGCGCAAAAAATAAAATTCAGATAAGGCACACTTAGAAGAAGGGGGGGTTGAATAAGTGTGGATACAAACTATGGCCAATTTAAAAACTTTAAACCAAATTATTGAATATAGCCTACTATATTGATGAATGCAACTTGCTGAATGAATATGGTCTACCGAATTGAATTTTTGTTTAAGAAAATATCTTGGTGTTTTTATAAGTTAAATGGAATATTTAATGTTAACAAAAAATTCTCACAATGAAATAAATAATTAAATTTTGTTTATTTAGCAAATCAATTAACTTGAGTGATATTAAGTTAAAGCAAATAATAAAAATAATGCCAAGATTTTTTACGTGGTTCAGCTATTACCCTCTATAATAATAGCCTAGTCCACGTCCAATACCAACTAGTATTGGAGACTCACTTTTATTTCTTTAAAAGACTCTTGTTACAAATCAGATTCTATAAAATTGAATTACAATAATTCACTTGAGCACTCTTGCTCCTTGTGCACCAATGCACCCCTTAAGCACCTATGTTTCCTTGAAACTGTTTGTAAGCAAACCTTAATCCACCTAGATTAAATTCCTTTAGACAACACTTAGTCTAAAAAATAATTAAGATTACAATAATAGAGGTCTAATGATCAAAGCAAATAAGCAATTTAAAAATGCAAGGCTCAACTAGTGAATGCAATGATCAAGTAATAAAAGATAGATATCACTAATATGAAGCTCATGAAAGTTGACTGAAAATATCAATTGATCAGCAGCTCAAAATTTGCACCAAGAATAGAATAGCTTTCAAAGTATGTGAGTGCAAAATATTAATTCAAGTGTTGTAAGTGTTGTATTTTCATCACCGTTCTTAGTCCCTTTTATAACCAAATAATATATTATCGTTGCTTCATAAATGTTTACGTTGTAAATTAAAATGCAACGTTCCAAAGATATTCTGTTAAAAATAATCATAACAAATCTAATAACCTTCGGATGTTAAATAGTTGTAGGACTCTATCAACAATAATCTAGAAAGAGACCAAGTCAAATAGTACTAGACTTTTCAATACCATAAGAAAATAAAAAAAATTGCCACGCCACTTATATAACAAGTGTTTGAGAGATATCATACTTTTTTAAAAAGAGTGTTAACTTTGTAAATATAAGAAAGTATAACATCACACAACTCTCCGGTGATAATCATTATCTTATATTCCCAAGACTTAGGCATTTAATTCAAAGATAATGACCACATCTTTTTAGTGCCACAAGCTTTTGTGCTTCCAACAAATTACATACATGTTATACGGATTATATAGAATCAAAACTCTCTTATCACATGTATAATAATTTAATTAAGCTAGGACAATGATTCATATTAATTTAATTTTATACATAAATAATAACAACAATAAATCATGTAATAATAATAGTTAGCATAAAATTAAGTATGCACAAAACATTAATTTTTTTAATCAACTTAAATGCACACATAAAATGTCCTAGAGCCTTGAATTGAAAAATTAAATATTTGCAATGACCTTACATATTTTTCTTAAGACTCAAAATCTTCATTCTTCTTGAATAATCCATCAAACAATTCTTGAAACAATTTCACGAAATTCACAATAAAGAATTTAGTACCGATGAACAAGTCATCATCAAAACATTAGGTTATTAGAAGCGTGATATAATCAACATTCTCCCCTTTTGATGATGACAACATAAATAAATGAAAACTCCCCTAAATTCATGCATATAACTTATTTCAGAAAAATTTAAATCGACACCGCATATGTTAGTATCATATCAAATAATAATGTAATTCACACATATCATAATATTAAATTAAATAATCAGTCTTAACATGCAAGCAGTCATGCCTATCAAAAACCAAATAAAACCATAGTCTTTAAAATATAAGATTAAAAAACAGTGAAAGAAGTGAACGATTAACTTTGAAACTAATTCTCCCCCTTTGTCATCAGCCAAAAAGGATAGAAAAAGAATCAAATTCAATCAATGTCTTCAAGATTAGCCCTCTGTTCAGCACGGGTAGTGAAGTAAGGACGATGGCGAATGCGATGAAGACGTTCTTCTAAAAAGTAATCATCTACAAAACCGAGGAGGTCGTGGTATAAAGGTTGTAGGAGGAAATGCCATGTCAAGAAAATCACCCTTGTATTCAGCCATCGAATTGCACATTGGCCATTCTGGGATTGGGGAATACATTGTTGGAACATGGAATCTCTGTCCCACATCATTGAATCTTGTTGCCATGAAATCTGCAAGCTCCCCGAGTTGATAACTAATAAACTTAACCTCTTGACTTAACTGACAGGTGTTCCTATTGAATTTTCTTTGAAGTGATTCAACCATTGCCAGTGTTTGAATCTCAAAACATGCCTGAAGATCAATGAATTCATCTTCAACACGATGATACAGCTTATTAATTTCTGGAGCATCCATCGGTAGTTTTCCTTTCTTGAGAATCACAAGTCGATTTCTTATTTCGACCAAATCAGCTTTCACAGAATTTTGATTTTGCAGAATCTCATTTAGAACATTCATAATGTCAGGCCCATGAGAATTTGGCAGAGAGGATGAAGATGAGTCGTGATTAGGAGAAATAGGAGGAAGATCAGGGAGAAGACGAACAAACTCACCAACATGAAAAGTAATATGAGATTTTGTCATATTAGCAGTATCGATAAGCTCATTACTTGTGACAGAAATTTCATCATCAAAAGATATTTTGAAATGTTGGAAGAGTTTTGTTAAAAACTTGCTATAAGGAAGACACTTCTTGGTTTGACGAATGCAACTTAGCATATGAGACAACATCATTTGAGAAAGATTGAAAGGTTTTCCCTTAAGAATCATAGCCACAACCACTAAATCTTGATAGGTAAAATCTGCTCCACCACCAAGTTGTGGAAACAAATTATACCTAACCAACTTATGTAAACACATAGCGATGGGACACACATTCACAGTTTTGGAAGAAACAGAGTTGTAAGAGAATAATCATTCATAACAATATGAAGCTGTTCTAATGGAGGAAAAGGGATATTAGCAGCACCTTCAAGAGTAAAAGGACAAGGTCCAGCAGAAGATATACCAAGAATGCTACCAAAATCAATACTAGTGAAAAATAATGACTTTCCCTTAACATATGTTGTAAAACAATCCCCATTGCATTCAAGATTAGTGTAAAACTGTTGGACTAATCTAGGATAAGCAATAGTAGGAGGAAGCAGCATAGGAGATATTTCGCAATCAGTGAAGAGTTTTTCCAGGACAGAGTGTTTGAAATAAAATAGATCCAGGGATTTTTCATAAATAAATTGCTTTGTAGCAATTGAATTTTTAAAACGAGTTTCATAACTATATCCTCTGAAGAAATTTTCTTGTATATCAAAGGAAGATGAAAATGGATTTACCAGATTTAAAGGAGACTCTGGCTGTGAAAAGATTTGTTCTTCATCCACTGGCTGCTTCAACTTGCCCCGTTGAGATGGTTCTGCTTCTGAAGCCTTTAAGAAAGAAAAACTTGAATCCGAGTCGTTGGATAATATTGTGGCATCAGACAACACATGCACAGAAGAGTTCTTTTGCACTCGCTTTGATTTCATTTTTGTTCCAATAACGTTCTTCAACGAAGATCCTTCATCGTTTGATTTTCCAGATGATCGCTTGCTAGCTCTGGTTTTCATGGTGTTACAGATTTATAAAAATGAAAAGAAGGGTTTTTGATAAATTATGGATGTGTAAGATCTGAATTAAGAAGAAGAAGGTTGAAAATATAAGAAATAGAAATCAATTAAAACTCTGTCACCGAAAGACGTGCGTCTTTTCAATTTTGAAAATTTGTTCGGCTGTCGTTCCGTATCTCAAGGTATAAACCTTTACGTTTCCCAATTAAATGACATCCGGTAATATTAATAGAAACGTGTATCTAGAACATAGTTTGAACAGATAAGGAATGGCAAACAGATATATTTTATCAGATATGCAGAAAATAAATGATACATATATGCATAAAATATAATCTGCATGTCATAAATTTTAAGTATATAAATCACAATTATACCATGAACATTCCAAGTTCTCTCCTTAGCATACAAAATCTTTCCTCACTCAAGGGTTTAGTAAAAATATCAGCTAATTGTTTTTCTGTAGGAATAAAAACCAATTTAACTAACCCTTTTGAAACATTATCCCTTAAAAAATGATGCCTTACCTCTATATGTTTTGTACGTGAATGCAAAACATGATTCTTTGATATATCAATAGCACTAAAATTATCGCAATATATAGGCACATTATTGCATATTATATCAAAATCACATAGAGTTTGTTTCATCCATAATATTTGAGAGCAACAACTCCTGTGACTAAATATTCACCCTCGATTAGTTGATAAAGCAAGCTGAAGTTTGCTTTTTACTATGCCATAAAACAAGACTTTGTCCCAAAAATGTACAAGCACCACTTGTACTTTTTCTATCAATTTGAAACCTTGCATAGTCAGCATCTGAATAACCCATTAGTTCAAAATGATTACTTATTGGATTAAATAACCCTAAATTTATAGTAGAACTTAAATATTTAAAAATTCTTTTAACTGCTTGAAGTGGGATTCTTTGGGTTTTTCTTGAAATCGAGCACAAAGACATACATTATATATTATATCAGGTCTAGATGCAGTTAGATATAATAAAGAGCCAATCATACCTCGATATTTAGTTACCTCTACATCTATACCTTTATCATCTGATGTGAGCTTTATTGATGTACTCATTGGTGTAGCCTTAGGGTTGGTTCCTTCAAAATCAAATCTTTTAAGTAGCTCTTTTGTGTACTTGGTTTGATGAATATAGATCCCTTCCTTTGTTTGCTTGATTTGAAGTCCCAAAAAGTAATTTAGCTCTCCCATTAAGCTCATATCAAATTCCTTATGCATACACTTTGAAAACCACTCACAAAGAAAATCATTAGTAGCACCAAATATTATATCATCTACATATATTTGAACAATGATTATTTCTTGTTTTTCATGTTTAATAAATAATGTAGAATCTATTTTACCTCTAGTAAAACCACTTGAAATAAGATACTTACTCAACCTCTCGTACCAAGCCCTTGGAGCTTGTTTGAGACCATAGAGAGCTTTCTTTAGCTTAAAAACATGATTTGGATATTTCTCATGTTCGAATCCAGGGAGAAATTTTTGACATAGACTTCTTCATTGATGTATCCATTAAGAAACGCACTCTTTACATCCATTTGATAAATCTTGAATTTCTTATAACAAGTAAATGCTAACAAGATTCGAATAGACTCTAGTCTTGCAACTGGAGCATAAGTTTCTTCGTAGTCGATCCCTTCTTGTTGATTGTAACCTTGAGCCTCTAGCCTTGATTTGTTGCGAGTGATTGTTCCATGCTTATTAAGCTTATTTTTAAACACCCATTTTGTTCTAATAACAGAACTATCTTCAGGAGGAGGCATTAATTCCCAAACTTGAGATCGTTCAAATTGTTGAAGTTCCTCTTGCATTGCCATTAGCCAATTTTCATCAAGTATAGCTTCTTTAGCATTCTTTAGCTCAACTTGTAATAAAAATGCAGAGAACGCGCATTGATTTTGTAGGCTTCTCCGTGTGGTAACTCCTTTGTTTATATCTTAGATGATGTTTACCGGTGGATGATCCCTGAGATATCTTGTTGTCTTTGGCATTTGAATATCCTGAATTACCTCTTCTTGTTGAGGAAAATTTTCTTCAAGATCTTGTGTTGCTTCTTGTTCATTCTCATGCATGCATTATTCAATTCAGCCTGTTGAATTTGTCCATTCGATTCTTTGAATGGTTCTCTTGATTTCTTGAATTTGTGAAAATCTCCAAATTTCCTGCATCCTCTTCTCTTTCTTTTGGAAGATCATTGTTAGTCTCATTAAAAGTTATATGAATTGATTCTTCAACACATAACTTGTAAATATTAAGTACACTATATGCCTTCTTTGTTATGTGAATAACCAATGAAAATACCTTCATAGGATTTAGCATCAAATTTTCCCAAATTATCACTAGTATTTAATATATAACATTTAGATCCAAATACTTTGAAATAACTTATATTAGGAATTTTATTATTTAAAAATTCATAAGGTGTTTTAAAATAATAGGACGAATAAGAACTCTATTTAAAACAAAACATGAAGTATTAACACCTTCTATTTAAAAATTTTTTGGGAGCTTGCTCTCTTGTAAAAAATGTTCTAGCAGTTTCTTGTAATGTTCTATTCTTCCTTTCAACTACTCCATTATGTTGAGGAGTTCTAGGAGCTGAAAACTCATGGCTTATACCTTTTTGATCACAAAATATAATAAAGTCCTTTTGAAATTCGGTACCATGATCACTTCGAATTTTTATAAGTTTGAGACTATACTTAGTCTCTAAATTTCTTATCAATTTCTCAAACTCTTTAAATGCTTCATCTTTGGTTCTTAAAAATAATACCCATGTATATCTAGAAAAATCATCAACTATTACAAATGCATAAAATTTACCATTAATACTAGCATGCCTTTCTGGGCCAAATAAATCAAGATGAAGTAATTGTAAAGGTGAGGAAGTTGATACCATATTCTTTGCACTGAATGATGTTCTTACTTGTTTTCCAAGTTGGCAAGGAACACATACTCCTTTCTTTTCGAACTTTATCTTTGGCAATCCTTTGACGAGGTTTTTAGAGGACAATTTCTTGATTAAATACATGTGAACATGCCCCATCCTTTTGTGCCATAAATTAGCCTCATCTTGTATAGATGCAAGACATAATTCTTCATCCTGTTGCTCAAAATCAATAGTATATATATTTCCTCCTCTTTGTGCAATTAGAGTAACATTGTTAGTACCATGAGAAATAGTGCATTTTTCTTTATCAAACTGACTTGGTGACCATTATCCATTAATTGACTGATACTAATAAGATTAAATTCAAGTCCATCAACAAGGTGTACATTATCAATATTTACCTTACCATTTCCTATTTTACCTTTTCCGATTATCTCATAGGTTCGATTATCTCCAAATGTAACTGTATCAATTTTCTTCTTTATTTTTAGCTTCACGAACTTTGTTTTGTCAACAGTCATGTGACGTGAGCATCCACTATCAAAAATCAACTTTTGAGATGGAACCCTTGCCTTGAGACATACCTGTCAAGAAAAGATAATTCATCCTTTTGGTACCCACATCTTTTGGGTCCTTTAATGTTAGTTGCAAGTAAATCATTCTTTTTAACCCATACCTTTTTAATCTTATTTTTCTTAAAGCAATTTATGTCCAAATGACCTTTAATACCACATTTTTTACATGTTGTGAAAGGAGAACAATAATTTAACTTAAACCGTGATTTTGATTTTAACATTTTTATATTACCCTTTTTGTGCATAGGATCATAACCAATTCCTTGTCTTTCAAAACTAGGTCTTTGTTTACCTAATATGATATTTAAATTTTCTTCACCTTGAACGAATTTATCAAGAGATGATTTTAGTGAATCTATTTCTTTTTGAAGTTTGTAATTAGGAAATGTTTTAATAGGTGATTCGTAACTAAATGCATCAATACATACATCTCTCATTTTCAGTTCATTAGTTAATTTATGGATTTCATTATTCAAAAAATTTACCTTATTAAAAAGTATTTTGTTATAATTATCTAAATAATCAATTTTAGCAAGCAAAACCTTTTCTTCTTTACAAGTAGATTCCTTTTCAATATCTTTCTTTTAATCGATTAAAGAGTCTACTTCACCCATTAATGTATTTACTAAGTCTTTCAAATATGCATTTTTTTTTAATTTAGCATTTTCTTGTTTCAAGGAATTAAAATCAAAATCAGATACCTCGTTTGATTCACCTTCTATTCCCATGAAGCATACTTGAGCTATCTCATCCTTGGCATCGACCTCAACCTCAGATTCTTCTTCATCACTTCAAGTGACTAGTGCCTTGTTTCTCTTATTATCCTTGAAGCCTGTTTTTCCTTTATTCTTAAGTTGAAAACAGTCCTTCTTGAAGTGCCCTGGTCGTCCACATTCAAAATACGTCTCTTCAATTTGTTTTCCTTTGCCTTTATTTGAGTTGAAGATATTCTTTCGTTTATTCTTCCTTTGTAGAAGTCCTTTGAGTCTCCTTGACATCATAGCTATTCGTCATAATCATCATCAAGCTCTTCTTCATTTCCTACATTAAGAGCTAGAACCTTTCTACGAGGAGTTTCCTCCTCATCGTCATACCTCTTTAACTGATGTTCATATTCCTCAAGTTCACCAAAAAGGGTTAGTGTGTCCATAGTAGATATAGTAGAGGAATCTTGAAGGGTAGTAATTTTAGACGCAAACCTCTTGGGCATAGACCGAAGTAACTTATGATTAATCTCACTTTTTGGAATAGATTTGTCCAATAGCTTTAAGGAGTTCAGAAGAACAAGAAACTTTGCTTGAGCCATCTTTATAGTTTCATCTTTCTCGAGTTTGAACATTTCATAATCATGCATGAGCATGCTTAGTTTAATACTCGAACTTTTGATGTTCCTTCATGACTCACCACTAGAGTATCCCTAATTTCCTTAGCTATGTTGCATGAGGATACTTTTTCAATCTCGGATTGCACCATTCTTCTTAGTAGAGTATTCATAGCCCTTGAGTCATAGGAGACCATGAAGGTTTCAGTTGAATCCATCTCTAGCAAAGTCTTTGGAGTACCGTCATCTTTCCTTGGAATAACTGGTCCATTTTCCACAACCCACCATTCCCAAGGATCTCTTTTAAGGTAAATCTTCATTTGGAATTTCCAAAAGTTGTAGTTTTCTGTTCCATGCAGCAGTGGAGGTCTATTGGTTGATTGACCTTCTTGATTGTTGTTTCCGAACTGTGTCATGTCAGAATCTTTCCCTACAAGTCACCTTTAAGACCAAGTAAGTAGAGCCAAGCTCTGATACCAAATGAAATTCAGATAAGGCACACTTAGAAGGAGGGGGGGTTGAATAAGTGTGGATACAAACTATGACCAATTTAAAAACTTTAAACCAAATTATTGAATGTAGCCTACTATATTGATGAATGCAGCTTGTTGAATGAATATGGTCTACCGAATTGAATTTTTGTTTAAGAAAAAATCTTGGTGTTTTTATAAGTTAAATAGAATATTTAATGTTAACAAAAAATTCTCACAATGAAACAAACAATTAAATTTTGTTTATTTAGCAAATCAATTAACTTGAGTGATATTAAGTTAATGCAAATAATAAAAATAACACCAAGATTTTTTATGTGGTTCAGCTATTACCCTCTATAATAATAGCCTAGTCCACGTCCAATACCAACTAGTATTGGAGACTCACTTTTATTTCTTTAAAAGACTCTTGTTACAAATCAGATTCTATAAAATTGAATTACAATAATTCACTTGAGCACTCTTGCTCCTTGTTCACCAATGCACCCCCTTAAGCACCTATGCTTCCTTGAACCTGTTTGTAAACAAACCTTAATCCACCTGGATTAATTCCTTTAGACAACACTTAGTCTAAAAAATAATTAAGATTACAATAATAAAGGTCTAATGATCAAAGCAAATAAGAAATTTAACAATGCAAGACTCAACTAGTGAATGCAATGATCAAGTAATAAAAGATAGATATCACCAATATGAAGCTTATGAAAGTTGACTGAAAATATCAATTGATCAGCAGCTCAAAATTTGCACCAAGAATAGAATAGCTTTCAAAGTATGTGAGTGCAAAATATTAATTCAAGTGTTGTAAGTGTTGTATTTTCATCACCGTTCTTAGTCCCTTTTATAACCAAAAAATATATTACCGTTGCTTCATAAATGTTTACGTTGTAAATTAAAATGCAACGTTCCAAAGATATTCTGTTAAAAACAATCATAACAAATCCAATAACCTTCGGATGTTAAATAGTTGTAAGACTCTATCAACAATAATCTAGAAAGAGACCAAGTCAAATAGTACTAGACTTTTCAATACCTGTAACAAAAAAATTGCCGCCACTTATATAACAAGTGTTTGAGAGATATCATACTTCTTTTCAAAAGAGTGTTAACTTTGTAAATATAAGAAAGTATAACATCACACAACTCTCCAGGATAATCATTATCTTATATTCCCAAGACTTATGCATTTAATTCAACAGATAATGACCACATCTTTACCGCCACAAGCTTTTGTGCTTCCAACAAATTACATACATGTTATACGGATTATATAGAATCAGAACTCTCTTATCACACATATAATTTAATTTAATTAATGGGACAATGATTATCATATTAATTTTACGCATACATAATACATAAATAATAACAACAATAAATCATGTAATAACAGTTAGCATAAAATTAAGTATGTACAAAACAGTAAAATTTTTAATCAATTTAAATGCACACATAAAATGTCCTATAGCCTTGTATTGAAAAATTAAATATTTGCAAAGACCTTACATATTTTTCTTAAGACTCAAATCTTCTTGAATAATCCATCAAACAATTCTTGAGACAATTTCCTGAAATTCACAATAAAGAATTTAGTACCAATGAACAAGTCATCATCAAAACATTAGGTTATTAGAATGTGATATAATCAACACAAATATTGTCTTCTAGACAATATCCACACTCAAATAAGTCCTCATTACAATTATTGATACATTATTTTACAAAAATAGTGAGGACTACTAAAACAACTTTTTAGAACCATTATTCCATACCCCGACTAGTACTCGCTACATTCTCGCCTCCTGAGAAGAAAAATGAAACAAAAAGGAAAAGGGAGAGCTCAACTAGCCCAGTAAAGAATATTATGACTAAGATAATATAGAGAAAAAAATTATCTTTAGTCCTCAACAGGGAAAAATCTGATAGAATATAATAGACAACAAGTTTCAGATTAATATTCGCAATGAAAATAACAATTCATTAGAAGAGTTAAGTAGAGAATGAAATCTACTATCATCTATGAATTTAAAAGTTCATCATCAATATTTTATCCCTATAACATAAATCAATATTCATCTTGAATCAAATATTCATCTTTGTACTACAGGCCAAAGATATTCATCAGTTGGTCATGTTCATCTCAACACATGTTCATCTTTGCATTACGGGCCAAAAATATTCATCAAGAAATCATTCATCTTTGCACTACAGGCCAAAGATATTCAGTAATATCATCATTTAGGACTGAGGATGATGAAAAATATTTTAAAGAAAATGAATCTAGTGAGACAAAAGAACAAATATTATGTATTCGTACTTTAGTTTATCCAAGTTCAAAAATACTCCATCATAAACCATTGTGGAGCAAAATCAAGAATGAAGTTCAAAACATGGATACAATCAAAGCTAGTAATCATAATAAACAACTTGGACAAAGAAAAGAAAATTTTAATTTTTCTGTGAATAATGTTAGATATCGTGAATAGTCAGTACACGTGAATAGTAACGACACACAAAAACATAAGAATTTCACAAGAAAAATTTTACCAATATTATTAAGATAATGATATTGAAAGAAATAATATCATTTGTAAAAAATAACATTTTTACCTCAAAAGACAAGAAGACTTACGATTGGAATACGGATATAGTCTTTCAAGAGAACTTGTATAGCAACACTCAAAGTATCAAAATACTCACAAGAATACGCTCGATAATATAGAGAGAGAAAACTTTCAGTTTCTGGTGTGATTTTGAATTCTAACCTAAGCACCCTATTTATAGGAAAATTCTTAGAACACCAAAGCAGAAAATTTAATAAAATATTATTATTTTTAATAAAATTTTCCTTAGCCCACCACATCAAAATCTCAGCACACCCATCAACAAAAAAAATGTTTTTCATTAAAAAAATATTTTATAACCCAAAAATCAATTCAGACCCACTATTCCGGAACTTCAATAATTCATAATAAATAGTCCTTTTATCAGAAAAATTCAAATCTTATGTCCATTCCATAGGAAATTCAATTTTCTATAACTTTGTAAGTTTAAGTTTTTTCAAATTCCAAGCAGAAATTGACCGAAATCCACATACGGACGATTTTGCAGGCTATAATCAAATTTCAGTCAAAAAATGGGGCCCATAAACATGTTTAACATGTTTTAAACAATTTTTTGTAACAAAAATACTCTTCCTCCTCATATATTCATATATCACACATTCATTGTAAAATATCACCATTATTATATTATTCTTATATAATAATATATTTAAATGAATTATTTTATCAGAAAAGATAAAATATCAATTTTCAATAATTGTCACATTAAAAAAAATTTCTCACTCTATATCCACATAAAATGAATATTTTCCTTATCATATAAATCAATAATTAATTATTCACAAATAATATTAAAGAATCACAATCATCGATAATCGGTAGTTCCAGAAAAGGAGGTTTTCCAATAAGGATTTTTCCTTACTGACGCGCAATTAGGTGATCAAACCTCTTCTTAGACAGAACATTCTAGACATTGCCAATAATGCTATCCAATAATATTATTCAAATAATATGAATTATTGATCTGATAATAGAAAATACTATGTAGTGACAATTATTGAAACAACAATAATATAAAATATCAACGTAGCAATTATTGAATCAATAAAATAACATATTGAACAGTAATTATTATAACAATTATTGAGTAGTGCCTTCTTACGAAAGAATATAAAATTGGTACAATACCGTGTGCTACTGTGTTTAAACCACCGGGTATTCCAATAGTGTTAACGGTAACAACTACGCCGTTATTTATAAAAACTTATACTTGTCATTTTCTTCATCCAATCGCTTTCCGTTATGGGGCCCACACAAGGCTGCACCGTCGTACGAATATTCCCCGACAGTAAGAATATTCCACAACAAAAGGAATATTTCCCGACAACAATGAATATTTTATAACACTTGCTTATTTAAGATATTTGCGCATTTTACCCATAACTAACCACATTAATCAAATCAACCCTTACTATTTCAAAATAATAAATAGAGAAATTCAATTTTATTTATAATAAGTTGGGGTCTTACAACTATTCTATGAAATAGTGTGACAATAAATATAATGAGGACTCCATTTGAGTTTGGATATTGTCTAGAAGACAATATTCATGTAAAAACTCAGCTATGTTTTGTCGTATTTTTACACGACAGTTGTATTAAAGAAGTTTGTATTTGATTTCTGTACCATGTGTGACGCCCCCAAAATAGGTATACATCACCCATCTTGAGTCGCCAAATACATGGTACAAAATTCAAATACAACTTAATTATATAATGATAAAAAAATACGACAAAACATAATCTAAAAAGTTTTAATAAGAATATTGTCATCTAGAAAATATCCACACTCAATGGAGTCCTTATTACATTTATTGTCATACTATTTAATGAGAATAGTGAGGACTACTAATGCTATCATCCGGACCGTCACTCCGTTCCTCTCGACTAGTCGGCCACGTTCTCATTTCTCAAGAGTACAAAGGAAAGAAAAGCGGTGACCTCAACTAGCCCAGTAAGAAATATTATGACTAAGATAATGCAGAATAAATTATCATTAGTCTTGAACAATATTAAACTGATAAAATACAATAGACATCAAGTTTAACTGCAACGGAATAAGCAATTCATTAGAAGAGTCAAGTAGAGCATGATATCGACTATCTTCTATGATTTAAAATGTTTTCATCAATTTTTATCGCTGAGACTCAGTTTAATAAATAAACCACATCATCTAGTCATCCCTGCACTACGGGCCAAGGATATTCATTAAATCATCAATGGTCATGACTATACCGAATAATCCCTGGTCATAATCATACCAAAAACTATCCATCAATGCACTACAGGCTACTGAGGACTTTTACCACATCATTTATAATATTAAAGGTCATGAATATACTGAATAATCCATGGTCATAATCATAATAAGTCCATCTATGCACGTAAGCCAAAGATGACTTTCATCACAATATAAGCTTGAGGATGATGACAACGACATAATAATTCAATAAAACAAATTCAAGAATAAATTTTAAAGATTTATAAGTTAATTTATCCTGAAATCAATTACGTCCAAATTGTCAACATGATACTGCTTTGTGAAGTAAAATTCAAGAATGCTCAGAAGAATATTTCCATGAAAAGATACCGGATGAAGCGTAAATATCCAGGATATTCTACTAATTTCATGGAGTATAGAAGCCAAAACTTTAACCAAATAAGTATCATAGAATATATGAAACTGCAAATGGATTTTCACTCGCCATGCGGTAATCCACGTAGATAGATCATTTCCACAATTTAATAAGGAATGAATACGAAGGATCATGCACCATGAATGTGGTAATCCACATGTAGACGAGTTATTCCAACGAGTAATAATAAAGAATGGAACTGTGTCATGCAGTAACTCCACATGCATGAGGATATTCCAAATGCAGAATAATAAAGAATGGAATAAAAGAAGAATTCACTATGCATGCGATGCGATCAACCGCGCATGAATAAGTTATTCCAATAGAATAATAAAGAATGGAACCAGGTCTAGCCTAATCTGCATGCATGTGATATTCCAATAGAATAAAAAGAATGGAATAATGAAAAATTCACCATGCATGCGATAGATCGCATGCAGAATGAGTTATTCCAATGTAATAATAAAGAATGGAACCAGTCAAGCGTAATCCGCATGCACAGGATATTCCAAATGAATAATAAAGAATTAAATAATGTAAGAATTTCACCGTATATGCGATTACAGATGATGCGAGTTATTCGATATAATAATAAAGAATGGAATAATGAGAAGAATTTCACCATGTATGCGGTAGATTGCATAGACAAAGTTATTCCAACATAACAATAAAGAATGGAATAATGTAAGCTCTCTTCATGAATACTGAAAGAAATAATACCCCTTACCTTAGAAAAGAAAACCGGATACTAGAGTAGAAGTAGCGGACTTCTTCTTCTTCTTTCTCTCTATAATTTCTCTCTATAATAATTGCTCTATAGCTTTAGTGAATTGGTGAGAAATGAAGGAAGAATGAGCTTCTACTTATAGGAAGATATAGTTTCGATAATTGCACGTTTTGGGGCTCAAAATATTACAGTACAATACCATCAATTTTTTTTTTATTTTTAATTTAGTCCTGCAAGTATTATCAAACTTGCACCACCTCCCCTAATAGTAAATAATGTGAATCAATAGTTCAATCATGTGAATCAATAGTTATAATCATGTAAAAATACGAATTACAGTATAGTACCTCCATCTATACCTCCATTTTTAACTTAGTCATGCAAGTATTATCAATCTTGCACCAACTCCCCTAATAGTACAAGAATGTGAATCAATAGTACACACATGTGAACAAATAGTTATAATCATATGAATTACTAGCAATTAATTGCTCATTCATCCTAAGTTAATTCTGGTGGTCAATTATAACTTCCATACATCAATTAATATCGAAATAAATGTCGATTTCCACTAACACTAATAATTCTAACACGATGGAACTATCAATTTCATCTTTAATCAACACTAACTTATTCATCATTAATATTATAACTCATAATATTTAACAACCAGGTCGTTCCCAGGAAAGAGGGGGCTTTCCGATAAGGATTTCTCCTTATTGGCGCGCAATTAGATGACCAAACCTCTCCTTGACAGAAATTCTATGTGACGCCCCCAAAATAGGTATACATCACCCATTCTGAGTCGTCAATAACATGGTACAGAAACAACTACAACTTTATTAATACAACACATAAACTGTGAGTTTAAATACAAATATTGTCATCTAGACAATATTCACACCCAAATAAGTCCTCATTACAATTATTGGTACATTATTTTACAAAAATGGTGAGGACTACTAAAATGACTTTTTAGCACCTTCATTCCATACCCCGACTAGTACTCGCTACATTCTCGCCTCCTGAGAAGAAAAATGGAACAAAAAGGAAAAGGGTGAGCTCAACTGGTCTAGTAAAGAATATTATGACTAAGATAACATAGAACAAATTATCGTTAGTCTTCATCAGGGAAAAATCTGATAAAATACAATAGACAACAAGTTTCAGATCAATATTCGCAGCGGAAATCATAATTCATAGATGAGTTACGTAGAGAATGAAATCTACTATTATCTATGAATTTAAAAGTCCATCATCAATATTTTATCCCTATAACATCAATCAATATTCATCTTGAATCAAATATTCATCTTTGCTTCTTGCAGCCAAAGATATTCATCACGATCATGTTCATCTCAACACTGTACATCTTTGTACTTATATAGCCAAAGATATTCATCAAAATTCATTCATCTTTGCACTACAAAGCCAAAGATATTCGAAGAATACCATCATTTAGGGTGAGGATGATGAAAAATATTTTAAAGAAAACGAATCCAATGAAACAAAAGAGCAAATATTAAGGATTCGTACTTTAAACAATCCAAGTTCAAAAATACTTCATTAATAATCATAGTGAAGTAAAATTCAAGAATGATCAAAATATGGATACAATCAAAACTAGTATCCATAATAGATATTTTGGACAAAAAACGAAAATTTAATTTTCCTGTGAATAGTGTCGTATTCGTGAATAGTGTCGTATACGTGAATAGTAACCCCGACACTAAAAGACAAGAATTTCACAAGAAAAATCTTACCAATAATCCGGTATAATGATATTAAAAGAAATAATATCATTTTAAAAAAAATAATATCCCTTACCTTGAAAAGACTGTACTTCTAGCTGGAATACCGGATATAGTGCTAAAGGAACTTGCACCGTATAGTAACACTCAAAGTCTCAAAATACTCACAAGAATACGCTCGATAATATAGAGAGAAAATTTCAGTTTCTGGTGTGATTTTCAATTCTAACCTAAGCACTCTATTTATAGGAAAATGCTTAGAACACCAAAGCAGAAAATTTAATAAAATATTATTATTAATAACAAAATTCATACGCATCCTTTGAAATCAGATTTCCCACATGCCCACCTTCTAGAAAAAGTAAGAAAAACGTTTTTCATAAAATAAATAATTAAAACTTCCAAAAATCAATTATTTCGGAACTTCGGAACTTCAATAATTCATAATAAATAGCCCTTTTGTCAGAAAAATTCAAACCTTATGTCATTTTCATTGGAAATTTCATTATCTACTACTTTGCAGAAGAAAGTTTTTCCAAATTCTAAACAAAAATTGACCGAAATCCACAAATAGGCGATTTTACATGCTATAATCAAATTTCAGTCAAGAAATGGGGTCCACAAGCATGTTTAACATGTTTTAAATATTTTTTAGTATCAAAAATATTCCTCCTCCTCATATACTCATATATCCCACATTCATTGTAAAAATATCACCACTATTATATTATTAAAATATAATAATATATTTAAATGAATTATTTATCAGAAAAGATAAAATATCAATTTTTCAACAATTGTCACATTAAAATTTTCTCCATCTATATCCACATAAAATGAATATTTTCCTTATCATATAAATCAATAATTAATTATTCACAAATAATATTACGAGAATCACAATACTACTAAGAACCAAAGTGGTTCCCAAGAAAGAGGGGCTTTCCAATAAGAATTTCTCTCATCTTGGCCGCAATTAGGTGACCAAACCTCTCCTTAGACAGAACTTTCTAGACATTGCCAATAATATTATCTAATAATATTATTCAAATAATATGATTTATTGATCTGATAATAAAAATACTGTGTAGTGACAATTATTAAAACAACAATAATATAAAATATCAATGTAGCAATTATTGAATCAATAAAATAAAATATTGAAGCAAGAATTACGTGTAATAATTATTGAGTAATGCCTTCCTACGTAAGAATCAATAATTGATGCAATACCGTATCTTCTTCGTGTTTTAACCACCGTATTCCAACAAAGATTAACTTCAGAATAACTACGCCATTATTTATAAAAACTTATACTTGTCGTTTTTCTTCATCCAATCGTAAATTTTCGTTATGGGGCCCACATAAGGTTCATACGCCGTTGCATTTAATATTCCCAAACAATAAGAATATTTCACGACCAAACGAATATTCTCCGATAAAATAAATATTTTATAACCACTTGCATATTTAAAATATTTCGCATTTTACCCATAACTAATTCAACTACATTAATCAAATCAACCCTTACTATTTCAAAATAATAAATAGAGGAAATTTGATTTTATTTATAATAAGTTGGGGTCTTACATTCTAGACATTGTAAATATTGTAATTTAATAATATGAATAACTTTGTCGTCTCAATTATTGATTTAAAAATATATCATATTATGCAGATGATACTGTGACAATAATCGAATCAATAATATGAGAGATATGATGCAAAGAATTCATCGTAGCAATAATTGAGTATAACCTGAGTGACTTCTCACGTAAAGCATCAATAATCAATACCGTGTGCTACTACGCAATCACGCAGACATCGTATTCTTTTACTTTTTACTCTTAGGGTAGTTCAATAGTTTAATGGTAAAACTTCCGCCGTTATTTTTATAAAAAGATAATTATGTCATTTTCTAACTACGACAATACTTCTATTGTGGGGTCCACCAATGATTGTGCCGTCGTACAAATATTCCATGTTAAAACGAATATTCTCCGACCAATCGAATATTATATAACCACTTGCTTACTTTGCAAAATTTGTAAATATTACCCACAACTATAACATTATAACAAATCCACACCATAATATTCAAAAATATATTTCGAGAAAATTATTCTTTATTCATAAAAGTTGGGGTCTTGCAACCTCCCCTTCTTATGAAATTTTGACCTTGAAATTAGGGTACGTACCTGGTATGTCGAAGAGGTGAGGATACCTTGATTTCATCTCAGATTCTAACTCCCATGTCATTTCCTCCACATCGTGGTTTCTCCACAAAACTTTGACTTGAGGTATAACTTTAGAGCGTAGAATATGATCCTTCTTATCCAAGATTTTAACAGGTAACTCTTCATACGTTAAATCTTCATCTATCTCGTCTGGTTCTAATTTAATAATATGGTTCGGGTCTTTCACATATTTACGTAACATAGATATGTGAAAAATATTATGAACACGAGACATACTTGGCGGTAAGGCGAGTCTATATGTGACGCCCCCAAAATAGGTATACATCACCCATCTTGGGTCGCCACTTACATGGTAAAAAATTAAAATAAAACTTAATTATACAACAGTCGTGTAAAATACAACAAAACATAAACTGAGAGTTTTAATAAGAATATTGTCATCTAGACAATATCCACACTCAATGGAGTCCTCATTACATTTATTATCACACTATTTAATAGAATAGTGAGGACTATTAATGCTATCATCTGGACCGTCACTCCGTTCTCCGACTCGTCCAGCTATATTCTCATTTCCTAAAGAGAACAGTGAAAGAAAGGGTGAGCTCAACTAGCCCAGTAAGAAATATTATGACTAAGATAATGCAGAATAAATTATCCTTAGCCTTCAATAGTATAACAACCGATGTAATATAATAGACAACAAGTTTTAGATCAACAACTACAAATGAATAAGCAATCCATTAGAAGAGTCAAGTGAGAGCATAAAATCTACTATCTTCTATGATTTAAAAGATTTTCATCAACTTTATCATTTGAGACTCGATTTTAATAAATAAACCACATCATCCCGCACTACCTGCCAAGGATATTCATGTAATCATCAATGGTCATGATTATACCGAATAATCCCTGGTCATAATCATACCAACAACTGTCCACCAATGAACTACAGGCCAATGAGGACTTTTACCACATCATTTGTTACATTACGGTCATGATTATACCGAATAATCTCTAGTCATAATCATATCAAGTCCATCTCTGCACGTAAGTCAAAGATGACTTTCATCACAATATAAGCATGAGGATGATGACAATAATATAAGCATTAATCAAACAAAAACAAGGATAAATATTAAAGACTTTAAATTTATCCAAATATTATCCATCACTTAAATAACTCATAATCTAATATTGTTAATATTATAACAATATTTTAATCACTTCTTAAACTTATAAATAATTTAATTTAATTGTTTACACTTTACCAAATAATACATTTAATCATTCAAAATGCCATACTCATAAGATTTTATCACCAATGATCAAATTACTCATCAAAAATCTGCATATACCTTATATAGGATTTTCAAGCCCTAAAATCTTATTTACCAATTCTTCAATTTCACATCACATATTTAACTCATATGTTTGTAACTAAACCATTTTTATGACAAATTACCAAATCAACTTATTATTTTTCTATCCTTTGTCCAGACATATATATATATATATATATATATATATATATATATATATATATATATATTTCATACACAACAAGTATTTTTTTATAATTTTTCAACTCCCTTAAGTATTTTTTTAAAAATCAATTTCTAATTAATTCCTTAAGAAATTAGCTACCTCAAGTTTAACTCCAGAAATTCCCAAATCTTGGCAGGATCTTACACATGTTAACGTGAGCTTCCAGTTTAAATTTCATGGTCATCGGAGTTATAGAACTCCGGTTATAGCGTTTTTCGTCGAAAAAACCTAAATATTGAAATAGTCATAACTTGCTCATTTTAAGTCAGAATAAGCTCATTTTCGGACAAGAGGTACTTTATACCATATATTTCTATGTCCCAAAAGGCCGGAATTTTTCTCACAATTTAAGTGGCCGAAACAGCCCTTACAAAATTGTGGGCAGCAGCTTTTTCTCTTTTTTTCACTTTTTCATGCTTTGTAAAAAAATAGTCCATACAAAAATCTATAACTCCTCTTTCAGTGATTTCACTTGGAGATGTTAGAAAAATTATCATAATATCCTCCCAAATTTTTCTAGAATTTTTGAATGTCCAAAAAATTACGAAACTACAAATGGATTTTAACCCGCCACGCGGTAATCCACGTAAACAGATCATTTTCACAATTTAATAGAGAATAAATACGAAGGATCATTCACCTTGCATGTGGTTCCACATAGACAGGTTATTCCAATAGAATAATAAATAATGGAACCAGGTCAGGCGTAATACGCACTTGTAAACGGGATATTCAATGTAATAATAAAGAATGTAATAACAACAGAAATCACCATGCATGCGATAGATATCGCATGCATAAAAGTTATTCCAATAGAATAATAAATAATGGAACCCGAAAGAAGCGTAATACGACCGATGAGGATATTCCAACAAAATAATAAAGAATGGAATAACAATGTAAATCACCATGCATAACGATAGACCGCATGCAGAAAAGTTATTCGAATGTAATAATAAATAATGGAACAAAGTTAGGCGTAATATTTAATTGCCAAGCGGATATTCCAATGTAATAATAAAGAATGGAATAATGTAAGAATTTCACCATGTATGCGGTACTTTACATAGGCATGAGTTATTCCAAAGAATAATAAGGAATGGAATAACAATAGCTCTCTCTTCATGAATACGAAAGAAATAATACCCCTTACCTCAAAAGAAAACTGGATACTGGAATAGTGAGGTAGCAGACTTCTCTTCTTCTTTCTCTCTATAATTTCTCTCTATAATAATTGCTCTATATGTAACGATCCGAAATTTTAAATTATAATATTACATATTTATTGAGTTATATAAATATTTAATGGATGTGTTTATCATTGAATAAATATTTGTTTAATTGATTTGATTTTATTTGGTTAATTATTTGTTAAATAAATAATTAATGAGTCAAGGAAATTATTATTATGATGATATTTCAATTTGATGGTTAATTATTTCTATTGAGTCGTGTGATTGAATGATTAATTAATTGTTATTTAAATTAATTAAGTTAAATGTGAAAGCTTGATTAAGTAAAGTGTGGCAAATAACTATAGTATAAAGAGTTATTAAAAATAAATTAAAGTAGTTTTAATCTAGTTTTACCCAAATAATGCTTAAGGGTATAAACTCTTTAATTTTAAATGGTTTGCCAAACAAGCCTTATGGCTTTTGAGATTTCTAGTTTTTGAAAATCAAATAAAACAAATAATATGAATAAAATAAATTAAATAATATAATATATTTATAATAGATACGTTTCTTTTAACTGATGTTAATAATTAGGATTATTAAGGTCATCAATTTTTTTTCTTTGCGCTTAAGTGCTACATGACTTGGTATTTGGCCATATTGAGAAAAGAGTTCAGAGAGTTGATAGAACTTGACAGTGAAACTTAGAGAGAGTTGAGAGGAAACTTTAGGATTTCGTAGCGATCATCAGTGTGTTTAGCAAGAATTTCTGTCAAGCAACAAAATGTATGTTCATAAATGTGATAATATATATGTGTATATACATATTTCACGGCAAGAATTTTCTTATATTCTATAAAATCAATTGTTAAATTATGGACATATATAGTTGATAATTGTGGTTATACATGTTTTTATTGCTGGAGTAATGTTCAAACAAGGAAATTGCATGCTAAATTGTTCGACAGTAGAAAAAATATGATGTCAGTGTTTATGTTCTTCATATAGTCTGAGTAAGTATCAATTTTATTAGCCAATTCGTATGTGAAATTATAAATTGAAGTTTATATATGTTAGTTCATTGAGATACGAACATAATATAATTTGAATGAGATGATTTGAGCATGTAATGAAATCACAGTGTTAATTTTTGGATGAATATCAAAAATATTGAGTTTTATATGAAAAACATGAAATTTGAGAAATTACAGTAGTATAATTGCTGGTAAGTTGTTCTATATTGATATATAAGTGAGGAAACAAGTTGTAATGGTGTTGTATTATTTGTATGTGTTAATTTCACTGTTTGATGAGTGAAATTCGTGTTAGTTGGCTTATAAAAAGTGTCGTGGCTATGTTCTCGCTTAATCTGGTTATATGCAAGTTGCATGCAAGTACAAATTTTAGGGCGTTAACATTGTTATCATCGCATACGGCACGTGCATCACCATACAAAACTCACGAGGCCACGCGAGTGGCCATTTTCAGACACTGAAGTCTGTTTATTCTGCAGACTTTGGTGGTTCGTTGTAGCTTAGCTTAAGGTTATGGAATGTGAGAATCATGTAACAACAAGGTGAAATAGAGTCATGTTATGTGGATTATGAATTTAAAATTTTAAAAGTGATTAGTAAATCGAGAATGCGTTATGTGATAATGTGGTATACATAATGAACGTTAGACAAGTATTGCGAAGTAAAACACTTAGAGTTTCTGTAATGTAAATGGTAATGATCATGTTATGGTATGTTAGCATATCTAATAGGTATTGTGGTTCTAAAATTATGTGTAGGTGATCGTGAGTTTAATTTTATAGCTTACGCTCAAGGCAAGTTTTTTAACTCTACATTTACGTTGAGCAAGTTTCTAAACCCTATCTTTTTACATTGAGAAAGTTTTCTAACTCTACTCTTTCGTTGAGTTAGTTCTATTATTACATTGTGTAACTTTATTCTTTTGATTGAGCGAGTTTTGTTATCTTATCTGTGATTGAATAAGTCAATTGTTCCTAAAATTCATTCGAACAAACTTTAACTCTAATGTTATTTGAAATTCTCATTTGATTGATTCATTCTAACTTGTTTATAGTTAAGCAAGTTTCTTAAGTTTTATTCTTGTATAATGAATGTAGTTTTGAATTCTCGTCCTTATTATTGAACTATTTTAATTCTTTGCATGAGTTAATACCTTGTTGGGAAAGTTCTAGTTTTCAGCTTGCTATCAGTTAATGTACGTTCAATAATTTCATTTCTAATATTATAAAACTCTAACCTTAGCTTATTGATTGTTCAAAGCAAAGGTTTACTATTTTACTCATTTTGTTGAATACTTATGCTCTATAGTTATTTCTAGCATGAGTTTAATATGTATAATCAGTTCATTTATGTTTCTCAATCGTTCTGTGTTGTATTAAAACATCTGTTGTGATTATCAAACACTATTAATTCAACTAGTCCTCTAGTTGATGTTCAATAAACTTCAAATTACCCTTGAAAGCTTATCCAAACCAAACTTTCTTTGGGGCGGACTTGTACTCTAAATACTGAGATGAACAACCCTATTATTATTAGGGGATAACTTACGCGTAGAGTTAAATGTTTGTGCATAATACATGGTACGAAGGGATGATCCCCCTAAGTACGAGGAGTCCTTATAGTCTTATAACTATTAAAGTTGGAGTTGAAAGATTACTCATAACTGTGAACATAGTTCATGGTCTTATGACCCTCAGTTAGATATATTCCATATTTTGGATTCCAGTTTTTGATTGTCATCGTTAGAGTACTATTCAATTTTGATGAGCCTTTTGTTGGCAGTTATTATTGTTATTCTCCTGTTGATTCATTATTTTATCCAGAGAGTAATTGTTTTGCTCACTCTTGCATATTTATAAACTCATTGCAGCTAAAGTGGAGAAGGTAGACGAACCTTCAACTAGCAAAGAAAAGGAAAAATTGTACAAGTGATGTTGATTTGTACTTTTATTTATTATGATGATCTTAGATTTTATTTTAATGATGTTATGTAATAATTTAATTTCGCATTTGAATGACGTTTAAAGGTTAGATAACCTGGGATGTTTTGAGTTTAATTATGTAACCTTATTTAAAGGGAGGATTTTATGGTTTAAATATTATTTTATTTGGGTAAATAGTATGAATGTTTGAATAGTGAGCACCAAATCTTGCGGGAATCAAGTACCTAGATTTGGGGGTGTCACACTATAGCTTTAGTAAATTGGTGAGAAATGAAGGAAGAATGAGCTTCTATTTATAAGAAAATATTGTTTCGATAATTGCACGTTTTGGGGCTTGAAATATTACAGTACAATACCTCCAACTTTTTCTTCATTTTTAATTTAGTCCTGCAAGTATTATCAAACTTGCACCACCTCCCCTAATAGTAAATAATGTGAATCAATAGTAAAATCATGTGAATCAATAGTTATAATCATGTGAAAATACGAATTACAATATAGTACCCCCATCTATACCTCCATTTTTAACTTAGTCATGCAAGTATTATCAATCTTGCACCAACTTCCCTAATAGTAAGTGAATGTGACTCAATAGTACACACATGTGAACAAATAGTTATATAAGCATGTGAATTAGTAGCAATTAATTGCTCATTTATCCGATTAATTACCCGATTTATCAATATAACCCCCAGACATCAATTATCATCGAAATAGATGTTGATTTCCACTAACACTAATAATCCCAACATAATGGAACTATCAAATTCATCTTTAATCAACATGAACTTATTCATCATTAATATTATAACTCACAATATTTAACAACCAAGTCGTTCCCAGGAAAGAGGGGGCTTTTCGATAAGAATTTCTCCTTATTGGCGCGTAATTAGGTGACCAAACCTCTCCTTGACAGAACTTCTAGACATTGTCAATATTGAAAATAATAATATGAATAACTTTGCCGTCTCAATTATTGATTTAATAACATATCATATTATGCGGATGATAATCGTGACAATAATTGAATCAATAATACGAGAGATATGACGCAAAGAAATTCATTGAAAGCAATAATTGAGTATAAGCGAAAGTGACTTCTTACGTAGGCATCAATAATCAATACCGTGTGCTACTATGCAACCACGCGTATTATTGTACTTTTACTACCGGGTAGTTCAACAGTTTTAACGGTAACACATTCGCCGTTTATAAAATGATAATTCTGTCATTTTCTAACTATGACAATACTTCCGTTGTGGGGTCCACCAATGATTGTGCCATCATACAGATATTCCCCGACAAAAAGAATATTCCCCGACCAATCGAATATTTTATAACAACTTGCATACTTTGCAAAATTTATAAATATTACCCACAACTATAACATTATATCAAATACACACCATAATATTCAAAAAAATATTTCGAGAATTTTAAATCTTTATTCATAAAATTTGGGTTCTCACACTATAGGCCACAGTTCCTACTCGATCGAGGATTAAAAATGGGCCAATGAATCGAGGATTGAGCTTTCCTCTCTTTCCAAATCTTGTAACTCCTTTCCATGGAGCAACACATAACAACACATGATCTCCAATATTGAATTTCACGTATTTTCGATGAAGATCAACATAACTCTTTTGTCGATCTTGTGAGGTTTTTATACGCTGTCGGATCGTTTAAATCTTTTCCGTAGTCATACGTACCAAATCCGATCCCAAAAATGTTGCTTCACCCACCTCATCCCAGCATACTGGAGAACGACACTTTCTTCCATACAACGCCTCAAATGGAGCCATGCCAATACTTTGATAACTGTTGTTGTAGGAAAACTTCACCAATGGTAAGAACTTGTCCCAACTTCCCTTGAAGTCAAGGACACGGAGTCTTAATAAATCTTCAAGAGTTTGAATAGTCCTTTCCGACTGTCCATCCGTTTGAGGATGATATGCCGAACTAAATCATAAATTTGTGCCCATAGCTTTTTGCAAACTAACCCAAAATCTTGAAGTGAATCTTGAGTCTCGATCAGAAACTATGGATACTGGCATACCATGCAATCTTACAATCTCGTTTATATACATACTAGCAAGACGTTCAAGTGTATAAGTTTCTCGTATCGGTAAGAAATGAGCAAACTTGGTTAATCTATCAACAATGACCCAAATCGCTTCTATGCCTTGAGAAACCTTGGGAAGACCGATGCTTGAAATCCATGGTAATGTGCTCCCACTTCCATTCTAGAATTTCAAGTGGTTGCAATGGACCTTTTTGGCACTTGATGCTCCGCCGACTCGTTGACAAGTTAGACACCTTGAGATAAACCCCGCTATCTCTCTCTTCATATTGCTCCACCAAAATGTATGTCGAAGATCATGATACATTTTAGTACTCCCAGGATGGATTGCAAACGGTGTGTTGTGCGCCTCCATCATGATTTTATACTTCAAGTCAGAATCATTAGGAACACAAAGTCTGGAGTTGACTCAAAGTATTCCTTCTTCATCGATTCTTACTTCCAGAATAGCACCTTCTTGCACTTTCTTCTTCATACACATCAGCTCCAGGTCTGTAGTTTGAGCAGTTTTAAATTTATCGATTAAAGTCGGTTCCACTCGTATATTCGCCATTATCACATGGGTCCCTGGAGTCTTTAACTCTATTTTCATCCTTTCCAAGTCATACAAAATGGGTCTTTGCGTTGACAATATTGCACTCGTACCCGCATATGATCTTCTACTCAATGCGTCAGCTACTATGTTCTCTTTTCCAGGATGGTATTGGATGGTATGATCATAATCTTTCAACAACACAAGCCATCGTCGTTGCCACATGTTGAGTTCCTTTTGAGTGAAGAAATATTTGAGGCTTTTATAATCCGTATAGATCTCCACCTTCTCTCCATACAGGTAATGCCTCCAAATCTTAAGCGCAAAAACGACTGTTGCTAACTCTAGATCATAAGTAGGATAATTCCTATCATATTCTTTGAGTTGTCGAGAGGCATAGGTTATGACTTTCCCATGTTGCATGAGAACACATCATAACCCTTTGCCTGAAGCATCACCGTAGATGACAAATCCCTTCGAGCCAGATGGCATTGTCAGAACAGGTGCTGAAATGAGTCTCCTCTTGAGTTCTTGAAAACTCCTTTCACATTCCTCGCTCCAACCGAATTTTGTATCTTTTTGAGTCAGCTAAGTTAATGGAGTAGCGATTCGAGAAAACCCTTCTACGAGAATCCAATAATAACCAAATTAAGCAAGAAAGCTACGTCTTGATCATCGACTTAGGTTGCTCTCGACTTTGAATTGCTTCAATCTTTGTCGGGTCAACAGATATTCCATGATTTGATATCACGTGCCCAAGGAATGCAACTTCCTCAAGCCAGAACTCGCATTTCTTCAACTTGGCATAAAGCTTGTTTTCACGAAGCTTTTGGAGTATCAGCCTCAAGTGTTGTTCATGGTCTTCGCGGGTTTTGGAGTATATGAGGATGTCATCAATAAAGACGACCACAAAGTGATCCAAATATTCCTTGAATACTCGGTTCATCATATCCATGAAGGCAGTAGGAGCATTAGTCAATCCAAAAGACATGACTAGGAATTCATAATGCCCGTACCGAGTTCTAAAAGCAGTCTTTGGAATGTCATCAATTTTAATCTTCAACAGATGATATCTGGAATGAAGATCAATCTTTGAAAAGAATTTGGCTCCTTGCAACTGATTAAACAGGTCATCAATGCGAGGCAACGGGTACCTATTTTTGATGGTGACATGATTCAACTCCCGATAATCAATACAAAGTCGCATACTTCCATCTTTCTTCTTTACAAATAGAACAGGAGCACCCCAAGGAGACGTACTAGGACGAATGAAACCGATGTTTAACAATTCCTATAGTTGGGTTTCTAACTCCTGAAGTTCAATAGGAGCCATTCGATATAGGGCTTTGGAAATGGGTTTTGTACGGGATTCAAGGTCGATACAAAATTCAATTTCACGCTCTGGGGGTAGGCCAGGAAGTTCTTCAGGGAATACGTCAGGAAATTTATTAACAATAGAAATATCATTCAAATCTGACGTATTTTTATTTAAATCCGTGATATGGGCTAAGAAAGCTTGACATCCATTTTTTAATAAATGAATAGCTTTATGACTTGATATGATAGTGATTGATTTTAGTGGTTTGGTTGCTTGAATTCGCATAATAGGTTGGTTAGGAATATGAAAGCTAACAACCTTACAAAAATAATCGATTTTAGCATGATGAGTAGTTAACCAATCAATCCCTAAAATCACATCAAATACAAGTATTTTCAAGGAAATAAGATCAACAGGTAACATGTAGTTACCGATTTGAATCAAACAAGACTTATAAACCGTGGATGTAATGAAGGTTTCTCCCAACGGAGTTTCAACAGATAAGTCAAAGTCTAATTTTTTCGGAGTCAAATTTAAACGTTGAGCGCAAGTAGTCTAATTCGCATAATAGGTTGGTTAGGAATATGAAAGCTAACAACCTTACAAAAATAATCAATTTTAGCATGATGAGTAGTTAACCAATCAATCCCTAAAATCACATCAAATGCAAGTATTTTCAAGGAAATAAGATCGACAGGTAACGTGTAGTTACCGATTTGAATCAAACAAGACTTATAAACTGTGGATGTAATGAAGGTTTCTCCCAACGGAGTTTCAACAGATAAGTCAAAGTCTAATTTTTTCGGAGTCAAATTTAAACGTTGAGCGCAAGTAGGAGAAATAAAGGAATGGGTAGAACCGGTATCAAATAAAGTATAAAGTGCGCTAGAGTTTATGAATAGCTTACCCGTGATCACCTCGTTTGAATTCCTCGCTTTTTGGGAGGTTACGACAAACGCTCTCCCTTGAACTACCGGTTTTGTCTTATGCAGGATACCTTTGATGCCTCCATCCCAGCTGGACTTGACTTTGGTGCATGACAAAATCGGGCTAGGTGACCTTCTTTTCCACAATTGTAATATGTTTTGGATCGCATCGCATGCGGTTTGGACTTATGTGTCCTTCCCTCCACATTTGTAAATATCTGACCGGTGGTGGTTCTCCTTCCTTAACAACGGTCTTTGGTGTGCGACGCGTCTTTCCATCCTTGTTGAATCTCCTCTTCTTGAAATGTCCACTCTTATTGTCATGGCCATGATTACCACCGAAGTGATTATCATTTTTGGCATATTGATTCCCTCCACGTTTGTTGTCACCGCTTCGATGATTGCTACCACTGGTATTATTGACTTGTCGGTTGCTCTCTCTTGGTTGGGTTGACTCATTATCGCGCTCCAATAACTGAGCCCTATTCACAACATCTGAATACAAACACAGTTTATGAGAAATTAGGTATTGACGTATCTCGGGTTTCAAACCTCTTAGAAACATCCGCGTCATTCTCTCATTATCAACCAAGTGGGACGCAAACTAAGATAACTCGGCAAACTTAGCTTCGTACTGCGCCACGGTCATATTGTTTTGCTCAAGCTTGATGAACTTTACCTCCTTCATGTGACGATTACTTTCAGGAAAGTACTTGTCATTGAACAGCTCTTGGAACTTCTCCCAAGACATTTTGAGTGCGGCAAGTTGAGTACGCTTTACTGATTCCCAGTAAGTAATCCGCCTCCGTCACATAACATGAAGGTGGCAAAGGGAACCTTTTGCTCCTGAGCATCCCAAGACATCAAATATCTTGTTGATACGCTTTATCCACGTCTCCGCCTTAAGTGGTTTTGGCTCTCCAAAAACTCCGGTGGTCCCAGCTCCTTGAAGCGCTTAGCGGTGGACCGGCCCTAGAGTTGTCGGTGTTTCCACTTGCATTTTGGACAGGAACCGCTTTCGCCTGATGTTTCATGAATTTCATAAAGCCTCTGAACATCCCATCGTTCACCATTTCATCGGTGTTATTATTTATATGAGGATTATTGTCTTCCTGTTGCACATTACCCTGGGTATTGATCGTTGGTGACTCAACAGTCTCATGTGATTCATTGCTTATCTCAATATTTTCGGATGCCATTTTCAAATATTGCCACAAAACAAGGGTTAATTAACATATCACATATTATCCCTATACTCTGACAGACCAATTAAATACCAAATAAACTTAAGTAGGTCATACTAGCGAAGAAATTCCCCGTCTCTCCCCTCCTAGTTTTTGTCTCACATCTCAGCCAGGGATCATATCCCTAAGCTTTGATACCAACTGTGACACCCTGAAAATAGGTATACATCACCCATCTTGAGTCACCAGATACATGGTACAAAATTCAAATATAACTTAATTATACAACAGTAGTGTAAAATACGACAAAACATAATCTAAGAGTTTTAATAAGAATATTGTCATCTAGACAATATCCACACTCAATGGAGTCCTCATTACATTTATTGTCACACTATTTAATGTAATATTGAGGACTACTAATGCTATCATCCGGACCGTCACTCCGGTTCCCGACTAGTCCGGTTATGTTCTCATTTCTAAGAGAATAAAGGAAAGAAAAAGCAGTGAGCTCAACTAGCCCAAGAAGAAATATTATGACTAAGATAATGCGAATAAATTATCATTAGTCTTCAACAATGTTAAACTAATAAAATACAATAGACATCAAGTTTAACTCTGCATGGAATAAGCAATTCATTAGAAGAGTCAAGTAGAGCATGATATCTACTATCTTCTATGATTTAAAATATTTTATCAATTTTTATATTTGAGACTCGACTTAATAAATAAACCACATCATCATCCCTGCACTACGGGCCAAGGATATTCATTAAATCATCAATGGTCATGACTATACCAAAAAATCCTCGGTCATAATCATACCAAAAAGCGCCCATCAATGCACTACAAAGCACATCGAGAACTTTTACCACGTCATTTATAACATTACAGGTCATGATTATACCGAATAATCCCTGGTCATAATCATACCAAGTCCATCTATGCACGTAAGCCAAAGATGACTTTCATCACAATATAAGCATGAAGATGATGACAATGACATAATAATTCAATAAAACAAGTTCAAGAATAAATTTTAAAGATTTATAAGTTAATTTATCTTGAAATCAATTACATCCAAATTGTCAACATGATACTGCTTTGTGGAGTAAAATTCAAGAATGCTCAGAAGAATATTTTCATGAAAAGATACTGGATGAAGCGTAAATATCCAGGATATTCTACTAATTTCATGGAGTATAGAAGCCAAAACTTTAACCAAATGAGTATCATAGAATATATGAAACTGCAAATGGATTTTCATCCGTCATGCGGTAATCCACGTAAACAGATCATTTCCACAATTTAATAAGGAATGAATACGAAGGATCATTCACCATGCATGTGATAATCCACATAGACAGGTTATTCCAATAGAATAATAAAGAATGGAATGGAAGTCAGTCCCGTAATTAATTCGCATTGCAGACAAGATATTCCAAATGTAATAATAAAGAATGGAATAATAGAAGAATTCATCATGCATGCGATGTATCGCATACGAGATAGGATATTCCAATGAAAAAATAAAGAATAGAACCGTGTCTAGCCTAATCCGCATGCATGTGATATTCCAATGAGAATAATAAAGAATGGAATAACAGAAGAATTCACCATGCATGCGATAATCAAGATGCAGAAAAGTTATTCTAACGAGAATAATAAAGAATGGAACCAGTCTACAGCGTAATTACATATGAGCAATTATATTCCAAGCAGAATAATAAAGAATGAAATAATAGAAGAAATTCACCATGTATGCGGTGCTTCAGATAGATAGGTTATTCAACATAATAATAAAGAATGGAATAATGTAAGAATTTCACCATGTATGCAGTGCTTAGCATAGACAAAGTTATTCCAACATAATAATAAAGAATGGAATAATGTAAGCTCTCTTCATGCAGTATTTCTCTTCTTCTTCTTTTCTCTCTATAATTTCTCTCTATAATAATTGCTCTATAGCTTTAGTGAATTGGTGAGAAATGAAGGAAGAATGAGCTTTATTTATAGGAAAATATAGTTTCGATAATTGCTTGCGTTTTGGGGCTCGAAATAATACAAAGACAATACCTTTAACTTTTCTTTCTTTTTTAATTTAGTCCCGCAAGTATTATCAAACTTGCACCACCTCCCTAATAGTAAATAATGTGAATCAATAGTTCAATCATGTGAATCAATAGTTATAATCATGTGAAAATACGAATTACAATATAGTACCTCCATCTATACCTCCATTTTTAACTTAGTCATGCAAGTATTATCAATCTTGCACCAACTCCCTTAATAGTACAAGACTGTGAATCAATAGTACACACATGTGAACAAATAGTTATAATCATGTAAATTAATAGCAATTAATTGCTCATTTATCCTAAGGTTAATTCTGAATCGGGTCAAGATAACTTCCAGACATCAATTAATATCAAAATAAATGTCGATTTCAACTAACACTAATAATTCCAACACAATGGAACTATCAATTTCATCTTTAATCAACACGAACTTATTAATCATTAATATTATAACTCACAATATTTAACAACCAGTCGCTCCGTGAAGCGGGGCTTTCAGATAATGATTTCTCCTTATTTGCCATGCAATTAGATGATCAAACCTCTCCTTGATGTAACTTCTAGACATTGTAAATATTGCAATTTAATAATATGAATAACTTTATCGTCTCAATTATTGATTTAATAATATATCATATTATGCAGATGATACTGTGACAATAATCGAATCAATAATATGAGAGATATGATGCAAAGAATTACTATAGTAATAATTGAGTATAACCGAGTGACTTCTCACGTAAGCATCAATAATCAAGACTGTAGTGCTACTATGCAACCACGCGATATTATTTGTACTTTTTACTACCGGGTAGTTCAACGGTTTAACGGTAAAACTTCCGTAGTTATTTTTATAAAAGATAATTATGTCGCTTTTTAACTACGACAATACTTCATTGTGGGGTCCACCAATGATAGTGCCGTCGTACAAATATTCCCTGTTAAAACGAATATTCCCCGACCAATCGAATATTATATAACCACTTGCTTACTTTCCGAAATTTTTAAATATTACCCACAACTATAAAATTATATCAAATCCACACCATAACATTCAAAAATATATTTCGAGAAAATTATTCTTTATTCATAAAAGTTGGGGTCTTACACAATGTATTTGGCGAATCAAGATGGGTGATGTATACCTATTTTGGGGGCGTCATAGTTGGTATCAAAGTTTAAGGATATGATCCTTGGCTGAGATGTGAGACTACAACTAGGAAGGGAGAGACGGGTAATTCCTTCGCTAGTATGACCTACCTAAGCTTATTTGTTATTTAATTGGTCGGTAAGAGTATAGGGATAATATGTGGCATGTCAATTAACCCTTGTTTTGTGGCAGTGTTTGAGAATGGCATCTAAAAATGTTGAGATAAGCAATGAAGCACATGAGACCGTTGAGTCACCAACGATCAATAACCAGGATAATGTGCATCAGGAAGGCAATAATCCTCGTGTAAATAATAACACTGACCAAATGACAAACGATGGTACGTTTAAGAGTTTTCTAGAATTTATGCAAAACCAAACGAGAGAGACTCCTGTTCAAAATGTAGGTGAAAACACTGGCAACTCACGGCTGGTCACCGCTAAGCAGTTCAAGAAGAAGGGACCACCGGAGTTTTTGGGAAAGCCAGAACCACATAAGGTGGAGACGTGGATAAAGCAGATCACCAAGATATTTGATGTCTTGGAATGCTCAGAGGAGCAAAAGGTTCCCTTCGCAACCTTTATGTTCCGTGAAGAGGCAGATTACTGGTGGGAATTTGTAAAACGTACCCAGCCTGACGCACTCAAGATGTCTTGGGAGAAGTTCCAAGAATTTTTCAACAACAAGTACTTTCCCGAAAGTATTCGTCACATGAAAGAGGTAGAGTTTATCAAGATAAACCAAAACAATATGACCATGTCGCAATACGATGCTAAGTTTGCCGAGTTATCCCGGTTTGCATCCCATTTGGTCGATAATGAGGAGCGAATGACGCGAATGTTTCTAAGAGGTTTGAAACCCGAAATACATCAATACCTCATTTATCACAGACTTTGTTTATATTAAGATGTTGTGAATAGAGCTCAGTTATTAGAATGCGATTATGAGTCAGCTCAACCGAAAGGGAATGACCAACAACACGATAATAATCGTACCGGTGGCAACGGCTATCGGAACAACGATAACCATCGTGGAGGAAATTATCAGGCAAGAAATGGTAACCACTTTGGTGGTAATCATGGCCAAGATAATAGGAAAGGTGAACTAAGTGAGAACAATTTCAAGAAGAGAAGGTTCAACAATTATGGAAAGACAGCAGCACCAGCACCCGTTTTCAAGGAAGGAGAACGACCACCGATCGTATGTTTCAAATGCGGACAGGAGGGACACATCTGTCCAAACTGTATACAGCAACCCAAAGCGTGTTTTAATTACGAAAGAGAAGGTCACCTAGCTCAATTTTGTCGTGTAGTGCAGTCAAGTCCAGCTGGGATGGTGACGCCAAAGGATGTCCCAGACAGTAGTTTAAGTGAGAGCGTTTATCGAGGAACCCAAACGAAGTTATCACGGGTAAGTTAATCATAAACTCTTGTAAAATCTATACCTTATTTGATACCGGTTCTACCCATTCTTTTATTTCTCCTACTTGCGCTCAATGTTTAAATTTAACTACGGAGAAATTAGACTTTGATTTATCTTTTGAAACTCCGTTGGGAGAAATCTTCATTACATCCACTGTTTATAAGTCTTGTTTGATTCAAATCTGTAACCGCATGTTACCTGTCGATCTTATCTCTTTGAAAATACTTGCATTTGATGTGATTTTAGGGATTGATTGGTTAACTACTCATCATGTTAAAATTGATTATTTTTATAAGGTTGTTAGCTTTCATATTCCTAACCAACTTATTATGCGAATTCAAGCAACCAAACCACTAAAGTCAATCATTGTCATATCAAGTCATAAAGCTATTCGTTTATTGAAAAAAGGATGTCAAGCTTTCTTAGCCCATGTCACGAATTTAAATAAAAATACTTCAGATTTGAATGATATTTCAATTGTTAATAAATTTACTGACGTATTCCCTGAAGAACTTCCTGGTCTACCCCCAGAGCATGAAATTAAATTTTGTATTGACCTTGAACCCAGTACAAAACCTATTTTTAAAAACCTCAAATATTTCTTCAACTAAAACGAACGTAACATGCGCCAAACACGTTGGCTCGAGCTGTTCAAAGATTACGATCATACCATTCAATACCATCCTAGAAAAGTGAACGTGGTAGCTGACGCGTTGAGTAGAAGATTGTATGCGGTTACGAGTGCGACGTTGTTAACACAAAGACCCATTTCGTATAACTTACAAATGATGGAGATAGAGTTAAAGAATTTAGGGACCCACGTGATGATGTTAAATATATGAGTAGAATCGACGTTAATCGATAAAGTTAAAGTCACTCAAGCTACAGACTCAGAGTTGATGAATGTGAAGAAGAAGGTGCAAGAAGGCGTTATTCTAGAACAAGAATCGACGAAGAAATGAAATCTCAAACCTTAATTTTATTGGTCTATTTGAAATCCTCGATCGAGTAGGAACTGTGGCCTATAGACTCGCTTTACCGCCAAGTATGTCGCGTATGTATAACATTTTTCACGTATCGAGGTTACGTAAATATGTGGACGACTCGAACCACATTATT
The DNA here is from genome assembly GCA_020205605.1 of Panax ginseng. Lineage (NCBI taxonomy): Eukaryota > Viridiplantae > Streptophyta > Magnoliopsida > Apiales > Araliaceae > Panax > Panax ginseng. Next base: position 161,819,749 of record CM035128.1, read on the forward strand.
TAATTAGAACTAGACGAGATAGCAGAAGATTTAACGTATGAGGAGATATCTGTTAAAATGTTCAATAAGAAGGAATATATTTTACGCTCAAAGGTTATACCTCAAGAGTTAGAATCTAAACAAGGTATCATCGCCTCTTCGACATACCAGGTACGTACATAAATTTCGAGGGCGAAATTTCATAAGGAGGGGAGATTGTAAGACCCCGAATTTTATAAAATGAAAGTATTCAATTTTCTTATAATTCTATTTAGTAAATGGTTAAGTTGATAAAAGGATAAAGTTAAGGGTGATATGTGAAAATTTTGCAAAGTAAGCAAGTTGTTATAAAATATTCGATTGGTTGGGGAATATTCATTTTGTAACATTCCAGAATTTTTAATTGTTATATTAAATATTTATTGAAATATTTAAGTATTTAATGGAGGTGTTTATTGTTGAATAAGTAATTATTCAAATTTGATTCGATTTGGTTAATTATTTGTTAAATAAATAATTAAGGAAATTAATTATTATATTCTAATTTAATTTAATTATTAAGTTAGAGAGTTTTGATTAAATAAATTATTATTATTATTATTTATTTGAATTTGTTATTAAAAGGATGTGTTAGTTGATTAAATAAAGTTATAATTATATAGAAAATTATAATTTGGTGGTATTGATTTATGGGTTAAATTAATTTAATAAATTGTTATTAGAATTAATTTAATTAAATAAAAGTGTGACAAATAACCTTTTATAAAGGAGTTTAATTCAGTTTTGCCAAACAAGGCCTAATGCCTATTAAATCTTTAATCTAATTGTGTTTTACCAAATAAGGCATAAGGATTAATTGATTATTTTTTTTAGTGATTAGCCAAACAAGCCTTATGGCTTTTGATTTTTAAATAAAATATAACTGATGTTAGTTAAAGTTAGAATTATATTATATATTTAATACCTATATTATTATACGTTATATTGTTAGTACGTAGTTAGAGTTGGGAAGAAAGAACTCAGTAGAAGAGAAGAAGAGAGTTTACAGAGAGAAAAGAAGAGAGGAAGGAACGCTAGAGCATTTGAGAAAGGAATTGGGGAAAAGAAGCTTGATAATCAAAAGGATAGCCATCATCTTCTACAAACAAGGTATCATCCTACACTTTTAAGTTTTTAAAATTTTAGTTTTCTTCCCTAATTTCTCAGAAAATTCTTGTGAAAGGATAAATTATTTGATTGTATGTGTCTTTATATGATAAACTAGTGTTGTAAAACTATTTTCATAGGTTATATATGAGTATAGTCAATGAATTGATGTTATGTATGTGGTTTATGAAGAAAAACTATTTTATAGAGAGTTTATGTGATATATATATATATATATATGAATATGGTTTAGTTTAAGGTAGAAATTAAGGTTTAACTAGTTGTTTAATTGATAAATTGACTATTGAATTTGAAAGAGTATGTATAAACATTGATAAAGTGCTTTGAATTAACTATTTTGGTTGAAAAACAAAATCACAGTGTTGATATTCATTAAAAACATCAAAAAGTGAGCTTTTATCAAAAAACAGTAAAATTGGATGTTTTAAATTTGTTGTTTATGTTGTTTTATGGGTAGAAACATGTTAAGAGTCTTTGAATTATGCTTATATGAAGTCTCTTTGTGAATTACATGTTAATTAGGTTGTTAGAAAGTAGCTTGAAGGCCAAAATTGGCTTTTGTTCATGTTGTTCTTAGAAGTCGTCTGTATGCCAAGTTCTGCAATTCTGGCATGCCAAGAAGATGGCTTTTGAGAAGACAACTTCGTCGTCATAATACGGCACACCACGCCACAAATGCGACCTCGAGGGTAAATTTTTTATGTCATGAGCGCCACCAACTACCATGCCTTGCACCATGACCCATAGTATAAATCGTGGAAATAAGAGTTATGCGAAGTTAGCGTAATGGTCTCGATGGTGTATTTTTGTACTCAAAATCTGAAGGAATTGTTATGTGTTAATAGTAGGACTGTTAAATTATGATTTCAGTATTTCTATACCATGAATGAGCATGTTATTAACAATTAACTTGTTTGTAACTTGATTATGTGATTGAAAATCAAACCCTATAAGATGAATGTACTTAGTTATGTTTGTAAAGTGGTAGTAACTAACTATGTTATGATGACATATGTATATAGGATATTGTGATTCGAATTGTTCGGTTTAGCCTACGAGCAAGGCATGTTCTCTAATCTTTTATCTTGTTGAGCCAATTATTGTTTCCAATTTGATTACAATATAATGATGCAAGGTTTCTAAACTTTAATTTTTATATTGAGCAAGTTATTCTTGTATTTAACTTGTTGTTTAGCATGTAAATTTATATATACTAATGTTGAACAGTTTTATCGTTCAAATTGTTATTCATGCTTAGTATTCAATTTTAAATAACCTTGGCATATTATTGTTCAAGCAAGGTGTGCTATAGTTATTCAATATGTATGCTATTGATTATTCCTAAAACATGCTTTTAATTTACCATGTCGATTCAGTTATAATTATTCCATAATGCAATCTTATTGATTTTATTCAACTAATCCTTAATTGATGTTCGTCGAATTCCAAATTACCTTGAAATGTATCCAAACTAGAAATACTGAAATCATAATTTAACAGTCCTACTATTAACACATAACAATTCCTTCTTGATTTGAGTACAAAAGTACATTGTCGGACCATTATTCTTGCCAACTCATATTGCTTGAGTGCCATAGTTTATCTGTGGGTCACATTTGCGGTGGTACAGTGATGGTAATGAAATAATGAAAATTTCACGAGGAAGCGTTGCGGCTTCACCGAAGTCAGATGAAGTCATGATCATGCACAATGATCACAGAATTTTAAAACCAAAACTTCAAACAAAGATGAACAAAAAGCCAATTTTGGCCTACAAGCTACTTTCTAACAGCCTAATTAACATGTAATTCACATAGAGACTTCATATAAACATAATTCAAAGACTCTTAACATGTTTCTACCCATAAAATAACATAAACAACGAATTTAAAACATCAAATTTCACTGTTTTTGATAAAAACTCACTTTTTGATGTTTTTAATGAAAATCAACATTGTGATTTTGTTTTTCAACTAAAATAGTTAATTCAAAGCACTTTATCAATGTTTATACATACTCTTTCAAATTCAATAGTCAATTTATCAATTAAACAACTAGTTAAACCTTAATTTCTACCTTAAACTAAATCATATTCATATTATATATATATATATATATATATATATATATATATATATATATATATATATATATATATATATTCACATAAACTCTCTATAAAATAGTTTTTTCTTCATAAACCACATGCATAACATCAATTCATTGACTATACTCAGATATAACCTATGAAAATAGTTTTACAACACTAGTTTATCATATAAAGACACATACAATCAAACAATTTATCCTTTCACAAGAATTTTACAGAGAATTAGGGAAGAGAAAACTAAAATTTTAAAAACTTAAAAGTGTAGGATGATACCTTGTTTGTAGAAGATGATGGCTATCCTTTTGATTATCAAGCTTCTTTTCCCCAATTCCTTTCTCAAATTCTCTAGCGTTCCTTCCTCTCTTCTTTTCTCTCTGTAAACTCTCTTCTTCTCTTCTACTGAGTTCTTTCTTCCCAACTCTAATTACGTACTAACAATATAACGTATAATAATATAGGTATTAAATATATAATATAATTCTAACTTTAACTGACATCAGTTATATTTTATTTGCAAATCAAAAGTCATAAGGCTTGTTTGGCTAACCACTAAAAAAATAATCAATTAATTCTTATGCCTTGTTTGGTAAAACACAATTAGATTAAAGACTTAATAGGCATTAGGCCTTGTTTGGCAAAACTGAATTAAACTCCTTTATAAAAGGTTATTTGTCACACTTTTATTTAATTAAATTAATTCTAATAACAATTTATTAAATTACTTTAACTCATAAATCAATACCACCAAATTATAAGTTTCTATATAATTATAACTTTATTTAATCAACTAACACATCCTTTTAATAACAAATTCAAATAAATAATAATAATAATAATTCATTTAATCAAAACTCTCTAACTTAATAATTAAATTAAATTAGAATATAATAATTAATTTCCTTAATTATTTATTTAACAAATAATTAACCAAATCGAATCAAATTTGAATAATTACTTATTCAACAATAAACACCTCCATTAAATACTTAAATATTTGAATAAATATTTAATATAACAATTAAAAATTCTGGAATGTTACACATTTTAACAAGGCATATTCGTACGACGACACAATCTTTGGTGGACCCCACAACGGAAGTATTGTCGTAGTTAGAAAATGATAGAAATATTTTCTTATAAAAATAAGCGAAAGTTTTACAGTTAAACTGTTGAACTACCCTTAAGTGGTAAAGTACGATGTCTGGCGTGGATGCATAGTAGTAGACACCAGATTAATTATTGATGCTTACGTGAGAAGTCACTCATTTATACTCAATTATTTTTACAGTAATTGCTGCATAATATCTCTCATATTATTGATTCAATTATTATCATAGTATCATCTGCATAATATTTTATATTATTAAATCAATAATTGAGACGACAAATTTATTCATATTATTATTTGCAATATTGACGATGTCTAGAAAGTTCTGTCGAGGAAAGTGGTTTGGTCACCTAATTGCGCGTCAATAGGGAGAAATTCTTATCGGAAAGCCCCCTCTTTCTTGGGAATGATCTGGTTATTAAATATTGTGAGTTATAATATTAATGATGAATAAGTTCGTGTTGATTAAAGATGAAATTAATATTTTTATTGTGTTGGGATCATTAGTGTTAGTGAAAATCGACATCTATTTCGATAATAATTGATGTCTGGAGGTTATATTGACCAATCGGATAATTAAGCGAATAAATGAGCAATTAATTGCTATTAATTCACATGCTTATAACTATTTGTTCACATGTGTGTACTATTGATTCACATGTATATACTATTAGGGGAGGTTGTGCAAGATTGATAATATTTACATGACTAAATTAAAAATAGAGGTATAGATGAAGGTACTATACTGTAACTAGTTTTTCACATGTATAGAACTATTGATTCACATGAATGTACTATTGATTCACATGATGTACTATTAGGAGAGGTGGTGCAAGTTTAATAATACTTGCAGGACTAAATTAAAAATAGAGAAAAAGATGAAGATACTATATTGTAATATTTCGAGCCCCAAAACGTACAATTATCAAAACTATGTTTTTCTATAAATAGAAACTCATTCTTCTTTCATTTTCACCAATTCATTAAGACTCACAAGAGAAATAATAAAGAGAGAAGCTATAGAGAGAAAGAAGACGAAAAGTCTGCTACCTCACTATTCCAGTATCCAATCTTCTTCTGAGGTAAGGGGTATTATTTATTTCATATTCTGAAGAGATATTATTTTTTGTATTCGTATGAATATTATTTTCGTTCAATATTCGTAAGAAATATCATTTTCGTTCAATATTCATTGTCTTCGTTTAATATTCATAAGGAATATTATTTTCGTTCAATATTCGTAAGGGATGTTATTTATTTCTTATTCGTAAGGGGTATTATTTATTTCATATTCTGAAGAGATATTATTTTTCGTATTCGTATGAATATTATTTTCGTTCAATATTCGTAAGGAATATCATTTTCGTTCAATATTCATTGTCTTCGTTTAATATTCGTAAGGAATATTATTTTCGTTCAATATTTGTAAGGGGTATTATTTCTTTCGTATTCGTAAGGGATATTATTTTATTCAGTATTCATAGGAATAATATTTTCTTCCATACTCTGTAGTATGTGAGTAATATTATTTCGTCTCGTATTCCTGATTATACCCTCATTTTATTAAAGTATTGTTTCTATACTCCGTGAAATTAGTAGAATATCTTTAAAATTTGCGCTTCATCTAGTATCGTTTCACAAGGATATTTTCTGCACATTCTTGTTAAATTTTAAGCTTTTCATGTCGGAGTACTGTCCATATGTACTATTCATTTATACGGTACTATTCATAAAGTACTATTTATGGGTACTATTCACAAAGTACTATTCACAGGTACTATTCATAAAGTACTATTCATGGGATATTATTCACCCGGGTTCTATTCACCCGGAATACTATTCATGACAAAAATTGATTTTTTTTTTGTTCAAATCATTTTTGATACAATATCATTTTTGAATTTTACTCCACAAAACAGTATCATGTTGGCAATTTGAACATTATTGAATTCTAGATAAATTAATTTATAAATATTTAAAAATTTATCCTTTACTTTCTTTTAATTGAATTCTTAGATCATTGTCATCATCCTCATGCTTATATTGTGATGAAAGTCATCTTTGGCTTATGTGCATAGATGGACTGTTGATTGGTATGATTATGACAAGGGATCTTTCGGTATAATCATGATCCGTAATATTACAAATGATGTGGTAAAAGTCCTCATTGGCCCGTAGTGCATTGATGGACAATTGTTGGTATGATTATGACCATGGATTATTCGGTATAATCATTACCATTGATGATTACATGAATGTCCTTGGCCCGTAGTGCAAGGATGATTCGATGATGTGGTTTATTTATTAAGCTGAGTCTCAGCGATAAAGTTGATGAAAAACTTTTTAAATCATAGAAGATAGTAGATATCATGCTCTACTTAACTCTTCTAATGGATTGCTTGTTCCGCTGCAATTAAACTTGATATTTATTGTATTTTATCAGTTTAACAGTATTAAGGGCTAATGATAATTTATTCTGCATTATCTTAGTCATAATATTTCTTACTGGGCTAGTTGAGCTCACCCTTTTGCTTTCATTGTTCTCTTCAAGAAATGAGAACGTAGCTGGGACTAGTTGGGGAACGGAGTGATGGTCCGAGATAGTGTTATAGTAGTCCTCACTATTCTATGAAATAGTGTGACAATAAATGTAATGAGGACTCCATTTGAGTTTGGATATTGTGCAGAAGACAATATTCATGTAAAAACTTCGATTATGTTTTTGTCGTATTTTTTACACCAGGTTGTATTAAAGAAGTTTGTATTTGATTTCTGTACCATGTATTTGGCGACTCAAGATGGGTGATGTATACTTATTCTGGGGGCGTCACACGCCTCACAACAAATGCCTATATTTATATCAAAAAGTGAATAAATATTTACCACAAATCATTTATCTTTAATCAACATATTTTTAATCTTTTAACAATTATTCATCATTAATATTATAACTCACAATATTAACAACCAGATTATTCCCAAGAAAGAAGGGGCTTTCCGATAAAGATTTCTCCTTACTGGCGCGCAATTAAATAACTAAACACCTTTCCTCGACAGAACTTTTTAGACATTGTCAATAATGCAATTAATAATATGAATAAATGTGTCGTCTCAATTATTAATTTAATAATATAAAATATTGTGCAGATGATACTGAAAATAATTGAATCAATAATATGAGATACTATGCAGCAACTACTGTAGCAATTATTGAATAAAACTGAGTGACTTCTTACGTAAACATCAATAATCAGAGATAATGTGCAATACCGTAGTGCTTTCTTTATTCAACAACAGCAGACATCGTTTCTTTTATCACCCAGATTTCAAAGATTAACGATAAAAGTTTTGCCGTCATTTTTATAAAAAGGTTATCTCTATCGCTTTCTATATCCGACAGTCATTCCGTTGTGGGGTCCACCAATAATTGTGTCATTGTACGAATATTCCAGACAAAAAGAATATTTCCCGACCAAACGAATATTTTATGACAACATGCTTATTTTGCAAAATTTGTAAATATTACCCACAACTATAACATTATATCAAATCCACACTTTATTATTCAAAATAATATTTAAAGAAAATTAAATCTTTATTCATAAAAATTAGGGTCTTACAAAATACATGATATGGATCATAACCCTATATATATATATATATATATATATATATATAATATTTCAGTGACATCAAATTACTAAATTATACTTATAAAAAATATATTATATTGACCCCGACACTCGTACATGTACATGTAGCCGCAACAGCCTCCTCCTCCCGCATGCACATCCTCCTCCATCGCCGCGGCGGCCCTTAAAACAATTTTTAAAGTTCCCAAGCGCCACTTTTGTGGGCTTCCAAAGTTGAAACCCAAAACGCAACAAGTTGTTCTGTATCCGGTCCAGTTCTTGAATCCAAAGAAGAAGAGGACGAAGACGATGAATTTCTGAAGTTAGGGTTTAAGCAGAACCCCCAATTTTATCAACAAACACTACAACAAATTCTACCATAAAAAAAATTCTTTTTTATCAACAAATAGATCTGTTTATCTGTTCGTAATGAAGTATGTATATAAAAAGTTTTCTTTTTTATTTTTTGTTTGTTCATAATTCAGAATGAAGCTTCGGTTCGGACTCATTTGAATGGAATGCGAACTTCACCACTTCTTTCGTCATTCCTTTACCCATTACACGCTTATTAAAAAGCGCACAAATCTAAACCCTCTGTTTCTTTAAGTTTTTTGTTGTTCATCGTCTTGCACTGCCTCAAGAACTGCTCTTTCGTTGTTCATCGTCTTGCGCTGCCTCAAGAACTGCTGAAATCAATTACCCATTTAATGGTTTCTACGATTTCAAAACCCCTTTGATTCCTGAAGGGTTTAAGAAAACACCCAGAAGATTATATAACCATAACTTGCCCAATTCCATTACTTTTGGAACTAGAATCGGGAGAAGTGGGGTTTTAGATAAAAAACAGTGGCTTAAATGGTTTTCAGAGGTGGTGCTGCATAATTGTGCTTCAGGTCGGTCTATAAGGGAGGGAAAGCAATTCATAGTTAGATTTTCAGAAGTGGGATAGTTTTGGATTCCCATTTATGGGTTTCATTGATTAAATTTTAGGCTTAAATATAATTTACTATTCTAAACTATAGGTCATATTCCACTTTAGTGATACATTTTTTAATTTTGTCAATTTGATGATTTAACTATTAATTTTTTTCAATTTCAACAAATTTAGTCACCCGCGTCAAAAATTGCTGATGTGGCTATCTGGAAGTCAAAAATTACTGACGCGGCTATCAGGGTGGAGTCATAAGAAGCTGATGTGTGTAAAAAAATAGTTTTTTATGAATTAAACAATTCTGATATAATTATGAATTAAACAATTCTGATATAATAAAAGGTAAAATGATCACAACCTATACATTCAGACAAATTAAAAGCTTCAAAACAATAACAATCGAGATCAAAAGCAAACCCCAAAGTGAATCGAAAAAAGCCCCAACTCTGAGAATTTGTTGCTCAACGATTTCGGCGAAGGATTGAGAATCACAATCAATGGTTCAAAGATGTTGATAGTTCGATGAAGTAAGTATTTGATAAAAAATGAATGAATCTGAATCCGAATGAGCTGAATCTGAATCTGAATGAAAAAAATTTGATAATTAACATGTCTGAAACATCTGAATGACAAAATTTTATTATTTTAGCCCTCTGAAAAAATCAAGTGCTGACACGTAGAGAGAAAAATTACCCCGACCTACGTATCGATACTATATTAATTAATTAACAAAAATTAACTTTATACTGACCACTTTCATTTTCTACGCACGAGCCCAATAAAGAAAATGGGATTTTTAGCACACATCATGTGTTTGTAAGTATGGGGGAAAAAATTGAATAAGAGTTGTAATATGAATGACATAAAATTTATAAGAGAAGTTAATGATGCAAAATGAAAGAAAGAAGAGGAAGTCAAGTAGGAGTAGGACTGAGCAAAAAACGGATAAAACCGAATAACCGAACTAAATCGAATTTTTTTAACCGAATTATTTCAATTATTCGATTATTTTTTATAATTCGGTTACCGAATTTATTTTTATTTTTCGGGTTTGGTTTTAATTATTAGTTATTCGGTTAAACCGAATAACCGAAATAAAAAAAATCTACCGTATTTGTTGTTTATTCATAGATATTTAGTCAATTAGTCTACCTGTCTGCTTTGTTATTGCCCGGCCACTGTTTGTCAGTTTTGCATTTAGTGTTAGTCTTGTAATATTAGGCACCAAGCCACCAAGTCCAATAAGAAGACAATGTAAAGTAATTTGGAAAAAAAATAAACTTCTCTCATCTAGCTAGTCAGCTTCTCTAATATTCCTCTGTCTTTCTAGTTTCTTCTCCGGATCTGTGGGCTGTGGCGGTAAACATCTCTGATCTCTCATCTTCTCTAATATTCCACAGATCTGTGGTGGTAAACATCTCGATCTCATCTTCTCTATTATTACAAAATCAGTGGCGGTAAACATCTTTCATCTTCTCTATTATTACAAAATCTGTGGTGGTAAACTTCTCCAGATCTGGAGATCTTCTATATTATTACAAAATCGACAGTATGCTCTTAGAATATTCTCCAGATCTGTATGCTCTCACCAAATCGACAGTCTACTCTTATCTCTCATTTTCTTTCACCAAATCGATCTCTAGAACCATGATCTCAAATTTGTTCTCGATCTTGATTTCTCAGAATACTCAGTTCTTAATTTCGGTTATTACCCGAATAACCGAATATACTATTCGGTAATTCGGTAATTCGGTTATTAGGTAATTCGGTTACTTGTTCGGATATTAAAATTGTACAAATTTCGGTTTTCGGTTATAACTGAATAGACTATTCGGTTCGGTTATAACCGAATGATCAACCCTGAGTAGGAGTATAAGACACGGTTAAAAATTTCAAGAAACGGTTAAATTTTTTCATCTCCTTGATAAAATAAATAAATAAGTAAAGTGAAAATCGAGTGGATGTCAAGGAAGCACGTGGTATTAGACTATTAGTCAACGTTATCTTAGCAGATTAAACTTAAAATAATTCTCACTTACACGTATATATTTGTGGCTCCCTTCTCATGAAGTTCTTTCAACAATTAACCATAATTAACCCAACAATGTCAGATATTCCGGCTGAAGTTCTCGGTGACATACTCTCACGATTGCCGGTGAAGTCTCTTCTCCAGTCCAGGTGCGTATCCAAACCGTTTTGTGCCTTAATTGACAGCCCAGAGTTCATTAAGGTGCAGCTCGATTACTCCACCAAAACCAATTCCAATCTCACCATTATTCTTTCGAGTGGGGGTAATCTCTACTCTATTGACTTCGATTCACTCGAAATCGCCAAAAAACTCGACATCCCAGGCGGCGGTGGAGCTCAATTAGTAGGTTCTTGCAATGGTTTGCTCCTCCTTTTGGATGGAAAGGAACAACTTACCTTGTGGAATCCATCGACTCGTAAGTACCATAAATTACCTGTGATTTCCCCTGTTAAGTTGGCCGAGAAAAGCAACATTTTCGGCCTTGGGTATGATCGTTATAGTGATGATTACAAGGTAGTGAGAGTAGTACAGTTTGAATCGGATGCCAATGGTAATGATGATTCGTTTTATACCGAGGTTTATAGTCTGAAATCGAATTCGTGGCGAAGGGTTCAGGATTTCCCTTATTACATTCGCCATACCCGACTTCATGGTACTTTTGCTAGTGGTGCTTTGCATTGGGTTGTGGAGGATCGAAGAAATTCCGATCATGGTAGCTTGATTGTTGCATTTGATCTTGGAACTGAGGAATATAGGTTGGTGCGATTTTCCGATTTTGAGTATTCGGATCGCGTGTTTAATATGATTGTTGGATCATTGGGAGGTTTGCTTTGGGTTTTCTGTTATTCTCCCATGAGTTCTCCCGGGCAGCGAGTTGACAACACGTTGCGATTTGAGGACACATGGGTTATGAAAGAGTATGGAGTAAAGGAGTCTTGGACTAAGTTAATTTCAGCTACGCAACCAAAGTCTTTCGAGTATGGAAAGCCTCTGACATATTCAAAGTGTGGAGGGAAATTGCTTTTGGACAAATTTCAAAGATTTCTTTGGTATGACCTTGAAACGAAAGCAGTCGAAGATGTCAGAATTGAGTGTACCCCTGAAATCTATCTCACAAATGTTTGTTTTGGAAGCCTTGTTCAACTCGGTGGTGCAGGTGATGATGATAGTAGTGGTAGTGGTGGTGGTGGGTGATGAGAAGAACCAACATAAAAGAGAAATTGAATTGATTGAAGAGGCTAAAAACAACATAGACTAATTTAATAACGGTGATCCTCCTGCTCTACCTTATATCTATAATTACAGTGCTTAGTTATATCGCATGGATTTCTTTAGAATACATAGATGGAATTCTAAATATTTAAATGACCTGACCATTATTACGTGCAACTAGAATCGTCTCACAATTATGTTTATTGCATGAAGTATCACTGATGAATTCCATCTAATGCACCATATAGTTAGTCTTAAGTCCTTTCCTCTTGTTGTCCATGTTTTCAATTGTAACAATGAGGTCTTAGACTGAAGCCTGATGCTTAAAGATTAAGGGTCCTGTACATTTAGGTGTCAGATTCTATTTGAAAGGTAATGTGCGACTTTGGTATTCCTCTTTTATATGAAATTAGTAATTATTGTAAGTTTCTCAAAAACTCTCTTTTTATTGTAACGACCATCTATGGATTACTTGCGTATGATTGACGGATCATTTATGGGAGTGCAAGACTGAGATATATTGAGGATACAACAATCCCATAGAGCTCTATGATGACCAAGTACCTGTTGTTGGCTAGTTCTATGCTGTAAATTGGTACCCAATGTTTGGCCTATAGATCGTTTTGTGCCAGTAATTATTCATGTTGTTGTTGACTCTATTAACTGAATGGAAATCAAGTATTAGCAAACAAGAAGAAGAACCGTTGTGTATTGCTTAGAAATAAAACTATCAGAGAAACAATCTCAAGTTCTAATTATTTTCACCAGGCTAACTATCTAATGTATTTATACAATATGTAACCATGATTAGTCAAGTCTAACCATAGTTCTAACTGAATACAATTGTTCTAATGACTACTCCCATGATCTCATGATACATGTTATATGTACTAATCCCAATGTATTAAGTCCATGCTGGCAATCTATTTAAGTCCTTGTGCTAGTCTGTGTTGGAGCTGAACATGTCTTGGTTGTGCTAGATTGTGTTGCATCTGTTGTTGCTGTTGTGAAAATGTATTGACACTAGCAGCTAATGTAGTACCTGCAATACTCCCACCACAAGTTGGAGGGGCACAAATATTGTGCACTCCCAACTTGGTAAGTAAAAACCAGTGAGGTACCTTTCCAAGAGACTTTGTGAAGATTTCAATCAACTGCAACTTGGATGGAATATATGTAGGATGCATAAAATGTGCTTGAACCTTTTCTATGATAAAATGACAATCAAGCTCAATGTATTTGGTTTTAGAATAATGAACATGATTGGAGGTTATGTCAATGGTAGCAGCATTGTCACATAAAACTGTGATTGGTTGAGAAACTGAAAATTGGAGATCTTTGAGCAATGCAACCAACCAAATTAGTTCACAAGTGACTGTAGCGAAAGCCCTGTATCCAGCTTCAGTTGTGCTTCGAGAAACAACTGATTGTTTCTTGGAATGCCAAGCAATTAAAGAAGAACCTTGAATAACTGAATAGCATGTGACTGATCATTTAGTAATGGGACAAGAACCCCAATCATTGTCACAATAAGCTTGAAGAATCATAGGATTATTTCTGGGGAAAATAACCCTTGTCATGCAGTACCTTTAAGATATTTGAGCACCCTTATAGCAGCATTGAGATGAGGTTCTCTAGGTGTTTGCATAAATTGACTTAATAACTGGATTGCATAACTAATATCAGGCCTGGAAATAGTAAGATAAAGGAGCTTTCCTACAATGCTTTTGTACTGAGAAGGATCAGGAAGCAAGGCACCATCCTTGTCAGTCAGCTTAACATATTGATCAAAAGAAATAACCAATGGTTTAGAATGAAGACGATTATTTTATGTAAGAAGATTCAAGACATATTTTCGGTGCCTCAAGGAAATGCCAGGGGAAGATCTGCATACCTCCAAGCCAAGATAATATTTAATGAGTCCTAGATTTTTAATGGCAAAAGCCTCATCAAGAAACTGTACGAGCTGTAGAATTGTAGGTTTATGATTGTCAACTACCAATATATCATGCACATATATCAAGACTGCAGTAAAAATTGAACCTTGAGATTGAGTAAAGAGAGTAATCTACAGGAGATTGAATGAAACCAACTTGTTTGAGAGAGGTAGTTAATTTCACAAACCACTGCCTACTTGTTTGATTCAAACCATACAAGGATTTATTCAGTTTACAGACAAGATGAGGCTGAGAACAAGTATGACCGGGCGGAAGAACCATATAAACGTCATCGTCAAGATCTCCATGTAAAAAAGCATTGTTAACATCTAGCTGAAGATAAAGACTACCATTATAGGTACTATATTAGCTGCTAGTCTCAATACATTTTCACAACAGCAACAACAGGCTAACTATCTAATGTATTTATGCAATATGTAATTATGATTAGTTAAGTCTAACCATAGTTCTAACTGAATACAACTGTCCTAATTACTACTCCCATGATCTCATGACACGTGTTATATGTATTATTCCCAATGTATTAAGTCCATGCTGGCAATATGTTTAAGTTCTTGTGCTAGTTTGTGCTGGAGCTGAGCATATCTTGGTTGTGCTAGTTTGTACTGTATTGACACTAGAAACTATTGTAGTACATGCAATAGACTCTAACATTTATCTTTTTCTTTATTTTTTGGGTTTTTGGTTGTCAACATGCTTAATTTAATTAAACTAACTCATACAAAATATGTGGTATTATAAGTTTAGTTTATTATTATACTTAATTGACTTAATTAATATTTTTTGTATTTAATGTTTAAATATTTCATGAATTATTATTTTATAAATGTATTAAAAAATTTAATACGATTTATTAAATTAACATTGAATTAATTAGTTGTGTAGTATTTTGATGAGTAATAAATTACGCTTGAAAATAACCCTTCGAGTGAATAATTTAACTAAAATTAGTACAGTAGCATTTTAATAAAAGATCAGTATTAAGAAAGAAAATATAATTAGTAATGTTGAATTCACACTAAACACTCCCAACAAAACTTCGACCCACCCAAAACTTCCATAAAACGTGATGATATTGTTAATCTCGAAACTCCTGTGCGCGAAAAAAAATAAATTAAAATATATTAAGTATTTACATCACACTTTTTTTTAAAAAAAACGAAATACTTGTATCCACATGACATTAAACAACAATCACAAGCCACAAGGTTAAGAGTTTATAACCACATGGCGCCCTTCAAAATCAAAAGTTTACAGTCTTTGAACAAAAGTAGGAGGAATATTAAACAACACCATAACATTTTCATGAACAACATCATTAATTCCTTACACAACAATTAACTAGCTGGTTTGCTTCCGGCTGAATCTGAATCTTAACATTCCAATCCTTCTTGAGAGAGAAGGTTCCTTCCTGCAGAAGATTAGGAAGCAAGGATGGTGAAGACATGGATGCTGACAGGAGTTTAACGACTTCCTTAGCATCCCATTCCAAGAGATGAATAGCCCAAAGTTCTGCCATAAGGATAACTGGATTGTACATGAGTTGTCTAAATTGGTTTATTCTTTTGTTTTTTCTTGTTAAGTACTCCATCCCTTAGGGGTGACCAAATTTTTCGGTTTTTAACCAAATCGAACCAGTTCGAGAGAAATGGTAACCGGTTTGGTAACGGTAGATAGAACCGATATATATCGGATATTCGGGTCCGAAAACGGGAGGGGGTTTGGCTTGTTGGATATATACCGAACCGAGCCGCTTGTACGGTTAAATTAAAAACATTTTGATTTTATTCTAATTCTACAATTCTACAATTCTACTTGACTACTTTCAATTTTCCCAAATAGATCATTAGATTTGCGCTCCCCTTTCTCAGTTTTTGTTTCTCTCCATCTCGAATTCTCTCTGCCTTTTTGAACTCCATCTCGAATTCTCCGATCCATCCTCTCCCACTGGCCAAACCTCCGTTCCTCTCCCATCGGCCACCGATCCATCTTCTCTTACAATTCAGATCTCGTTTTTGTTCAGTCTTCACTCGCCGCACCGCTGCCTCCAACTCCAGATTCCAAGATTTATCTTAGGTAATTTTTCTCTGAGTTTATTTTGAGATTTAGTCAATGGATTTCTCTCTACTTATGTCGATTTGTCTATATGAGTGTTTAGTTTTTTTTTTTTGCTGGTGGTTTGTTTGTTTTGGCTTTGATAATTTTTTAATTGGTGGTGAGCTTGTTTTGTTTTTCTAATAAGGTAGAGTAATTATTGCACAACAGAGTTCAATAATTAATTTTCTGCATTACTTGGGTCTGCTTTGTACTTGAGAAGGAATCTTTTATTAATTTGTAGAGTAGCTGTTTGACAAAATGATTCATGGAATGGACTCGCAGGATTATCTATCATTCATTTTGTACTGATTATTTGAACCAGTTATGTTACTCACAAAATTTTTCTTAATTGATGATCAGTAGTTAGTGGAATTCCTTTTTAACATTTTTTTATCATGCTAGTTTTGGAATATAGTGCTTTTGGGAATTCTCACAAATGATATTAACATTTTTTTATCATGCTAGTTTTTATCATACAATTTAATTTCGTTTTGGGAATATGGTGTTGGTTATTTGTCAAGCAACTGTCACTTCTTACTTCTTAGGCAGTTGATTGTAATTCAGAGCTTTCTGTAAATTTAGGCAAATATAAAGTGTTTTCTAGCTACATGTTCTTCTGCAGTTTCAGCATGTTGTGGACTTTGGTCCTCTTGATGCAAATAACCCATATTTTGTCATGTTCATATTTTGGTACCATAATTCAGTTTTTTGATTCATTTAGTATCTAAAATAATTTGTTTGTGTTTTTATGTACAGTTTGAAGGTAGAGATGGTGGGCATACATGAGAAAAGGCTGCGAAAATGCCTGTCAAAATTGAGAGGTAGCTTTCATCCCTTTGTTCAACAGTATGCGTTAGATTTTGATACACTTCCACACTAGAAACCAAAAAATTGGTTAAACTGATGATTAGCAGAATCACATCTAGGAAGTACAGAACAAATTAGGACACGACACATGATTCATTACTTGAAAACTACAAAACAGAGTTGTTCTATAGAACCTGTCTAGCAAGGATTCAGTTACGTGCCAAATAAAGCAACCAACCATCAGTATATAATGAACTTTTAAAATGTCACTATCACATCTGAATTTGAGTCAAAAATTCGTACATAGTGTTTTTACAATTCCAAATAATGGCAAAATGAGGACAATTACTTATATATGGATCCATCAGATGAATTCTATTCGGTAAATCACAAATACTGCATATCCATTTATAGTTCGTTTTCTTTTGGCCATCTAATTACATATCTATAGCTGAATACTGTCACCATCAAAAATATGGGCTTGACTTGGAACTATTGAATTTCAGACAACATATGTGAATCAAGCAGTAAATTATATGGTAGAGTTTAATATGTGAAAATCACACAAAAAAAAAAATCATGAAAGATCCCTGTCAATATAATCTTGACATTTCCTAGCTTAGCCTTATATGATGTGTGGATGAGGTAATTCTCTTACTGGTTAGATGCTCTTTCAATGCAGAATGATATCATGAAACATTTTTTTATGGATGATTTATGGAGTAGTTGGATAGATATAGTTGCTATGCATTATGATGGGCAGAATCCACTTAATTATGATGCTCTTTCAATGCAGAATGACACTGCTGCTGGCTATTTTGTTGTTGGCCTGCTGGCTGCTGCTGCTGCCGCTGCCGCCTACTGCTACCCTGCTGCTGAGTGCTGGGCTGCTGCCTGTTTCTTGATTATTATCATCTTGCTGTATTGAACTTTATATTGATATCCAGTGATTGGACAAATGTAGCTGCTTTTAATATATGGTTTGGAGACAGGGATGTTCATGTAATTGTACAAAAGTATAATATTATTATTGACTTTTTGAAGTCAATTTTTCAAACTCAAAATTAATACTTTCCTTTAGTTTTAGACATACAATGATAAATATTATAAATTATGTAAAAACTATTATTCATTTTAAGATTTTTTGTAAGTCAATAATGATCTTATAGTTTGTAACCGAAAAAATATATTAAACGGTCGAAGTCATAGGCTATATTTGTCTTGCATGCTTAGTAATATTACATCTGTTCAAAAATTAAAGATACATTTTGACTTTTTAGAGTCAATTTGTAAAATCTTAAAACTCAAAATTGATATAATTTCGTTCAAGTTTCGAAAATAACAAAAATGATAATTAATAGGACTTTATAGTTAGTTTATAATTGTTATATTTATTTGTACTAAAACTAAATAACTTCATATCAATTTTGAATTTTAGAATTTAACAAATTGACTCTAAAAATTAAAATGTATCACTAATTTTGGAACCGAGAGAATAATTTCTTCCCATCTTTAGCATTGCTCAAAAATAAAAGCATTGATAGCTGAAAAGAAAGGTATACTGAAGAATTTCCTCTGTTATATTTTTTACTTAATTTCACTCTACATATTAGTTACACATATATAACATTTAGCAGTGGCACTAGCAAATAAATTATTTATGTCACTAAATGTTATAATTTTGTTATTAAATATTTATTGAGAGGAATGATGTGTTAGGTATAATGGATTGTAGAGTAGTCTGTCTAGATCACAATATCTATAACGTCCCGAAATTCGGTCTATTTTCACACCCAGATTCCATACGTCACGGTCCCATCTCTTGCCAAAAATATATCATTATATAGTTAAATATAACAACATACATTCTCAAATCTCAAGTTCTAAAACCTTAAAACCTCTTTCATTAGAAATAATAATAAATACATTATTTTTATGCGAGACCCCAAATTTTATGAATAAAGATTTAAATTTCTCGAAATATTTTTTTTAATATTATGGTGTGGATTTGATATAATGTTATAGTTGTGGGTAATATTTATAAATTTTACAAAGTACGCAAGTTGTTATATAATATTCGATTGGTCGGAGAATATTCGTTTTAACAGGGAATATTCGTACAACGGCACAATCATTGGTGGACCCCACAACGGAATTATTGTCGAATTGAAAAAACGATAAAAATATTTTATGAAAATAACGGCGGAAGTTTTACCGTTAACTGTTGAAACACCCGGTGTTAAAAGTACGATGTCTGGCGTAGTTGCATAAGAATAATACACGGTATTGATTATTGATGCTTACGTGAGAAGTCACTCAGTTTTGTTCAATTATTGCTACAATAATTGTTGCATAGTATCTCACGTTATTTGATTCAATTATTATCGATATTTTATATATTATTAAATCAATAATTAAGATAACAAAGTTATTAATATTATTATTTGCAATATTAACGATGTCTAGAAGTTCTGTCAAGGAGAGGTTTGGTCACCTAATTGCGCGCCAATAAAAAAAAATCCTTATTGAAAAGCCCCCTCTTTCCTGGGAACGACCTGGTCGATTAATATTGTGAATTATAATAAAGGTGATAAGTTTTGTTTTATTATTATTATAAATGTAATAAAACAGAAAACTTTTTATATAAAACAGAAAACTTTTTATAAAGTTTTGTTTTATTTGATTATAAATAAAATATATTATATTTTATTATGCATAGTGTTTGCATAGTGCCTGCATAGTGTTGGCATAGTAAAATCTTTTTATATAAAACAGAATACTTTTATAAAGTTATTTGTTTTATTAGATTATAAATAGAATATATTATATTTTATTATGCATAGTGTTTGCATAGTGCTTGCATAGTATTTGCATAGTAAAATCTTTTTATATAAAATAGAATACTTTTATAAAGTTATTTGTTTTATTAGATTATAAATAGAATATATTATATTTTATTATGCATAGTGTTTGCATAGTGCTCGTGATAGTAAAATCTTTTTTATATAAAATGTAATACTTTTTATAAAGTTATTTGTTTTATTAGATTATAAATAGAATATATTATATTTTATTGCATAAAGCAAAAGATAGTATCCTTTCCATTCTCCTATAAATAGGATGCTTAGTTAGAATTGAAAATCACACCAGAAGTTCAGAGAATTCTTCTTCTATAATCTTGAGTGTATTTCTTTAGAGTTTAAGAAAACTTTGAGCATAGAAATAGTGCAAGTTTTCTTCAAGAATATCCTCGCCCTACCAGTCGAAATACTCTTCTTTCCAAGGTAAGAGATATTATTTGTTGTACTCGTAAGGGGTATTATTTCTTTTGTATTCATGAAGAGAACTATTGTTATTCCATTCCTTATTATTCTGTCGGAATAACTTGTATACGCGGACTACCGTATACATGGTGAAATTCTTCTGTTATTCTATTCTTTATTATTTTATCGGAATATCCTGTCTGTGCGTTTACGCATGACCTGGTTCCATTCTTTATTTTTTCTGTCAGAATATCTTGTCTGTGCGTTTACGCATGACCTGGTTCCATTCTTTATTATTCTGTTGGACTAACCTATCTGTGCGGTCTATCGCATACATGGTGAATTTCATTGTTATTCCATTCTTTATTATTACATTGGGAATAACTGTCATCAGGTGCGGTCTATCGCATGCATGGTGAATTCTTCTGTTATTCCATTCTTTATTATTCTGTTGGAATAACCTATCTATGTGGATTACCGCATGCATGGTGAATGATCCTTCGTATTCATATGAATAGTATTTTCATTCAAAAGGGGTTTATGTCAGGGGCAGTTTCATAATTTTTCTGACCCTAAAAAATTTTGAAAAAATTTAAAAAGATAATTTGATGAGTTTTCTAGATTGTGTCCAAAAATGGCTATTTTTGAATGTATAGATTAGGAGTTATGAATTTTATAAGAAAAGACTATTTTAAAAGTAAACCCTTATAACTCCTTGTGGTTAACTCCAAAATTGGTGAAATTTTTATTGGGAGTACATGTATATAACAGGAGTATATCCTGTAAATTTCGGAATTTTTGGATAAAAGTACAATTTATGATAAATGTCTAAATATTCGGAAGTTTTAGCCATATGAAAAATAGTAAATGAATTTTAAAAATTCTGAAAAAAATATATGTTCAATATGGGACTATATTCTGCTAAATCTCAGAAAAGAAATATTTTTGGGACTGATTTGGTATTTTTCATGAAAATAAACTAGTTATGAGTAAATGAATTAAATATGTTATGTGAGGTAATAAAATTGGAAAATAGGATTTTATGGCTTTGAAATTCTATATAAGGTATATGCAGATTTTTTTGATGAGGGATTTGATCATTGATGATGAAATCTTATGAATATGACATTTTTGAATGATTAAATGCATTATTTGATAAAGTGTAAACAATTGAAATAAATTGTTTATAAGTTTAAGAAATAATTAAAATATTATTATAATATTAATGATATTAGATTATGAGATTATTAAGTGATTAATAACATTTGGTTATTATTGAACTATTTGGATAAATTGTATTATAAAAGTTTAATATTTATCATTTATCTCATTTGATTTATTCTTTATATCATTGTTGTAAGACCCCATTTTTTTTTTAATAAAGATGATTTTTCTATAAATATCATTTTTGAATATTATGGAATGAATTTGATATAATATTATAGTTGTGGGTAATATTTATAAATTTTGCTAAGTATGCAAGTTGTTATAAAATATTCGATTGGCTTGGGAATATTCTTTTTGTCGGAAATATTAGATAACAATGCACAATCATTGGTGGACCCCACAATGGAATTATTTTCGGATTGAGAAAACTACAAAAATATTTTATAAATAATCTACGGAGGTGTTATTGTTAAAACTATTGAACTACCGTTAGTAAAAGTAAAAAGATGTACGCGTGGTTGCATAGTAGCACACGGTATTGATTATTGATGCTTACGTGAGAAGTCACTCATTTATACTCAATTATTGCTTACGAAGAATTCTGTGATCATATCTCTCATATTATTGATTCGATTATTGTCACAAAGATCATTTGCATTATATGTTATATTATTAAATCAATAATTGAGGCGACAAAGTTATTCATATTATTAAATTACAATATTTACAATGTCTAGAAGTTCACAAGGAGAGGTTTGGTCACCTAATTGCGCCAATAGGGAGAAATCCTTATTGGAAAGCCCCCTCTTTTCTGGGAACAACCTGGTTGCTAAATATTGTGAGTTATAATATTAATGATGAATAAGTTCGTGTTGATTAAAGATGTATTTGATAGTTTCATTGTGTTGGGATTATTTATGTTAGTAGAAATCGACATCTATTAGATGATAATTGATGTCGGAGGTTATATTGTTCAATCGAAGTATTCGGGGAACTTTTTGTGTCGAGTACTATTCACGAGTTACTATTCATGAGTTACTATTCATGAGTTATTATTCACGAGTTACTATTCATGAGTTATTATTCACGAGTTACTATTCACCCAGTTACTATTCACTCTAGTATTGTACATTTGGGTATTTGGGTACAATATTATTCCATGAGGAGATGTGCTAATTTTTCGCATCGTTGGTTGAAGTTATATTAGTGAATCAATATGGATATTGGTGGAAAGTTATAATAGTGAATCAATATGGATCATTGGTTTAAAGTTTTAATAGTAAATCAAGATGGACCGTTGCTTTAAGTTTTAATAGTAAATCAATCTGAAGCGGTCCGCTTAAAAGTAAATCAATCTGGACCGATTCGGGAATTAGTTACTATTCAATCCATTCTTCTACATAAGTAGAAGCTCATTCCTTCATTATTTCTTACGAATTCTTTGAAACTCTAGAGAGAGAAATTATAGAGAGAAAGAAGAAGAGTATTTCGCTACTTCACTACTTCGATATCCGGTGTCTTTTACGGTAAGGGTGTTATTCTTTCTTATTCATGAAGAGAACTTACGTTATTCCATTCTTTATTATTCATTGGAATAACTTTTGTATCTGTGGCATACCCTATACTTGGTGAAATCCTTATGTTATTCCATTCTTTATTATTCTCATTGGAATATCCCACATGCATGCGTTTTACGCCGGACCGGTTCTCATCTTTATTATTATTCATTGGAATAACCTTGTATCGCGACTTCTATATACTTGTCTTTGAAATCCTCATGTTATTCCATTCTTTATTATTCATTTTGAATATCCCCGTCATGCATGCGTTTACTGACGGACACGTTACGACGTATTTATTATTCCGCCGGAATATCACATGCATGACGCTTTCCTGGGACTGGTTCCATATTTATTATTCTATTGGAATAACCTGCCTGTGCTATCTATCACATGCCTGGTGATTTCTTTTGTTATTCCATTTCTTATTATACTCAGTTGGTTAAAGTTTTGATTTTTATACTCCATGAAATTAGTGGAATATCATTGATATTTGCGCTTCATCCAGTATCTTTTCATGGAAATATTCTTTTGAGCATTCTTGAATTTTACTCTACAAAGAAGTATCTGTTTGACAATTTGGACGTTATTAGTTCTGGATAAACTAATTCTTGAACTTGTTTTATTGAATTCTTATATCATTGTCATCATCCTCATGTTTATATTTTTAAAGTCATCTGTGTATTGTAGTGCATAGATGGACTTGGTATGATTATGACCGAGGATTATTCAAAGATAATCATTTAACCGTAATGTTACAAATGATGTGATAAAAGTCCTCATTGGCCCGTAGTAAATTGATGGGACGATTGTTGGCATGATCATGACCATTGATGAATACACGAATATCCTTGCCCGTAGTGCATGGATAATTTGTGGTCGTGACCCTAATGAATATCCTTGGGTAGTAGTGCGGGGATGATGTGGATTATTTATTGTCGAGTCTCAACGATAAAAGTGATGAAAAACTTTTTAAATCATAAAAGATAGTAGATTTTATTCTCTACTTGACTCTTTTAATGGATTGCTTATTCCGCTGCAGTTAAACTTGTTGTCTATTGTATTTTATCAGTTTAACATTGTTGAAGGCTAATGATAATTATCTTGCATTATCTTAGTCATAATATTTCTTACTGGGCTAGTTGAGCTCACCCTTTCTTTCACTATTCTCTTTAGGAAATGAGAACATAGCAGGGACTAGTCGGAGAACGGAGTGATGGTCCAGATGATAGTATTAGTATTCCTCACTATTCTGTTAAATAGTGTGACAATAAATGTAATGAGGACTTATTCTGAGAGTGGATATTGTCTAGAAGACAATATTTGTATTAAAACTCACAGCTTTCTTGTTGTATATTAAAGATTGTATTTGTATTCTGCACCATGTATCTGGCGACCCAAGATGGGTGATGTATACCTATTTTGGGGGCGTCACAATTGTCATTATCCTCATGCTTATATTATGATGAAAGTCATCTGTGGCCTGTAGTGCATAGATGGACTTGGTATGATTATGACCAGGGATTATTCGGTATAATCATGACCGTAATGTTACAAATGATGTGGTAAAAGTCCTCATTGGCCCGTAGTGCATTGATGGACAGTTTTTGGTATGATTATGGCTATGGATTCTCTTCGTCCAAGGGTGCAAAGATGAATTGTTTTATGGCATGATCAGGACCGTTGATGAAAACACGATTATCTTTGGCCCGTAGTGCATAGATAATTCGTGGTCGTGATATTAACGAATATCCTTGGCCTGTAGTGCATGGATTATTCGATGATGTGGATTAATTATTGAGCTGAGTCTCAGCAATGAAATATTAATTCATGGATGTGATATTAACGAATACCTTGGCCAGTAAAAGTGGGGTGATTCGATGATGTGGATTATTTATTGTCGAGCCTCAAATGATAAAATATTGATAATAAATTTTTAATTAAGTAAAAGATAGTAGATATCATGCTCTACTTGACTCTTCTAAAATACAGTTGTATGTCTTTGGCCTGTAGTGCAAAGATGAATTGTTAATGAATATCTTTGGCCGTAGTGAAAAGATGAATTTATTTGTATGATTATGAGCAGAAATTATGATTTGGTATAACCATGATTTTTGATGTTTCAGGTGAAGATAGGTGATGAAAATTTTCTTCGTCTTGGGTGCGAAGAGGAATTTTGAATCACAATTATGATTATGAGTTATTCATATGATTGTGGACATGAATTGTTGATTGATGTTACAGGGATAAAACATTATCGGTGGACTTTTTAACATAGAAGATAATAGATCCGATGGTCTATTTGACTCTTCTAATGGATTGCTTCGTTCACGCAACTATGGTTGAAAAGTTTTATCATCTACCATATATTCTAAATCTACGATTTATTCGATAAAGGCTATTGATGATGTAAATTATCTTTAGTCATGA
This sequence comes from Panax ginseng, assembly GCA_020205605.1. Lineage (NCBI taxonomy): Eukaryota > Viridiplantae > Streptophyta > Magnoliopsida > Apiales > Araliaceae > Panax > Panax ginseng. Next base: position 161,845,198 of record CM035128.1, read on the forward strand.
TATTCTTTTCTTGGGCTAGTTGTGCTCACCCTTTTTTTGCTTTACAATTCCTTTCTGTGTAATAAAGAGTGTAGTGGGTCGACGGGGATAACAAGGAATAGAACGATTGGTCTATAGTTGTTGAGGTTCTCCTAAATAGTATGGAAATAATTTTATTGATGACTTTAGATAAGTGTGTCGTATTGTATACGTCATTTGATATTTAATTTTGGTGAACCGAATAGGGTGAGTTGAGCCCAACTTTGGAAGGATATTTTGCCACTATTATACAAGATGTCTAATGACATACAACCTCGTGTTATCATAAGACAGAGTTGTGCACATTCACTTGCTGAGTAAATCTACGAGCACTACCTATATGATCTTGGAGTTTATTTAAAATATAATTTTCACTTGGAGACAGTGGAGATAGTTATATGTCAAGAGAAGACTCACCATTGGAAAGAAGATGATAGTAATCTTCTCATTTTCTTTGGGGTCTATTGGGTCAACCAAGGATAATTCTGTGGACATATGATATCTATCATAACCTAGACGCATGGCCTCCTATGTACGAAGGTTTCCTTGAGCACTTCCCAAAGATTTTAATTTCTAAAATAGTTTTTGACTATACTTTTATGTAAAGTATCATTGTAAGGATGTGGTCGAGGCACCATGAGAGTTACATACATTTGTATTAAAACTCACAGTTAACTGTGGTCGTATTCTATACGACAGTTCAACAGTTGTATAAATGAAGTTTGTATTTGATTTTTATAGTGTGATATCTGGCGACTCAGAATGGGTCGTGTGGACCTATTTTGGGGGCGTCACATTTTATCTCTTACAAAAGTGACTTTCATCCGCCACCAAGGATATATAACTGTTTATTAAACTATTCTATAGTTTAATTACATTATTCTACATTACAAGTCTTCGCTTGATCTTCACGCTCATTCATCTAATGAATGGCACTTCTTCTGGATATCGATCAACTTGATCTTTACGAGATCCTTAAGTTCTTCTAACATTGTACGCTGAAAATGTTTTTCATTTAAAGCAAGTGTGAGCATTCAATTGCCCAGCAAGTCATAGCAGTTGAATACACAACTTTAAGAGTTTAAACATTCCTTTAGAACTTCGATAACCGAACAAAGGTTATAAAGCAACTTGAATAATAAGAATAATCTCGATTCTAATCATTTTAAAACATTAGTCACATTCACTTTGAAATACTTTCATTCTTCTACCTTTTCCATACACATCATGTCTGGCTAGAATCAATAGCACAGACTTAACAATAACGGTTCATGTATAAACATAACATTCTCTTATTGAACAGTTCAATCACAGAATAGTTCATCTCATATAAACACCGAAGTGTTCAAATTATGGCACAAGGCCTCATACGTTCTACCACCTTGTACAAATATGGCACATTCACACATAGACAGAACTTCTCAAGTTCAACATCTGAGAAGTTTTAGAAACTAGCATTCATTTAGAATATGAATGAAGTTAGGAAACTTACTCACGACATATTTACGACATTTCTGTACCGAATCGCTTTCATTTCAATTCCTATATAACACATAAGAAGAACAACACATACACCAAAAAAATCGGATGAAAGCTCGATACTTCTCACCTACTCAAATGAGATTGAAAACTAACATTCCGTAGAATCGGAAATTCAAGAAAGCGCAGAAGGTAAGTTCAAATTCATCTACACTTCCAATTTAATCGGATGCCAATTTTGTATATATCTTCGTTAATAATTGTTTACATTCAACCTCAAATTTTACATCATTAAGTAACGATAATTAATTTAACCATTTAAAATTTCGTTAATAATAATTAAAATTTTACATATTACGATAATAAAACCATTGAAATTTAAGAATAATTAAAATTTTCTATTACAAACTATCCTCGTTCCCAGAACCTTCAACCTTTACACCTAAATATCTTAGAATCATTTTAATACTACAATAGTTTACATCGCAAAACGATATTACAATTCAACATTAATACATTATTCGGAACCTTAAACATGGGTCAAATAATAATAACACAACCAAAGTGTATAAATCTTCAAGTATCACATCTGATTCATGTCTTTCAAGTAACACATAACTTTACCTTGAATCTTGAACCTGTAAAAGTGGTTATTTGCAAGGTTGAGCTCGACAGCCCAACAAAATCTAATAGTTTTCATGCATCACATAGCACATAATAACATGCTCGATACACATCTCATAAAAATTGGACTAACATAACATACATGTTGTAGTTCATATAACGAGTATAAAGATTGAGTTCCTTACTCAATCAACGTTCATTACTCAATCAACGTAGTTATAAATTGACTTTAACATTTCATACTTTCAACATTACTATAACACACCATGTTATTTTCAATAAAGATTTCAAACATTTCATCATCAAATTCACATAGAAAATAGGAACTGAAAGACTTGCCTTGATCGTTGTTTACCAATAACAGTTTAACGACTTACGATTATACATCTTCACGTGCCCTACACAGTTATATAATCATCCACATCAACTATTAGTCACATAGCAACGCATAGTAGTTGTAATGTAAACTTTAATCTACATCCTATAACTCTTCCTATTAATCAATACACAATGTTCAATTTGATTGTGTTAACTTTAGACTTATAACTCACTATATTTCTTCTTAGTCAAACTCGAAGTTCATTCAAGTGCTTAAGTCTTGCTAGGACTACTTATTAGTTTTATATTAAATCCATTCCATATCTTATAATATTCATTTCAATTGAATGGAAACACTTTTAAGTTCATTAACACTTGGCACGGCGTTTCGACGTTCATTCGTCACACGCCCAATTTGTCTCTCTTGTGTGTACTTAGTATGCTTATACAACTTATCTAATACATCATTTATTAATGTTAATCATCATTATAATTACTAATATTCATGTTTTATAACTTAGGACAACATCTTTTATCGTCAGGAGCACTACATTTGCATATGTGCATTCTCGACGCCTCCGACGATTGCCTCTAATACATATCAGTCCCACAAATGACCATTTTAACCCTTTTTTCCGACCTCAAATTGAAACACTTAAAGAACGAAAGTTGTAGGTCTATTCGTCCACGTTCTGGATCATCTTGAATCACCTCAACCGGAGTTCATATGAAAATGTTATGGCCATTTTTTTACTGAGAGTCAAAATCGTCCGACCCAGACTACTTTGTTCGGTATTTATTTCAGAAGAGAGAACTAAGTTAGACAAGCAGGCTTGGCTGAAATTGGTGAAAATTTGAATTTTGGGCGTGAAGTTATGGGCTATTTTTGGCGCTAAGGCGCGAAAATCGGTGCAAGTAAATTTTGGCGTTAGGCCAAAACTTACAGAACCCAACCACGAAGAACAGAATAACTAAATTCTGGACTAATTAATACTGCTAACATCTAAATTAAGATGTAAAACTTATATAGATTACTCATAAACATTTACTTATCATACATATACCAATTTAAAGAAATTAAACAATAATTTCAGAAAATTTAAATCCTTGAAATCATAGTTTAAAACCCAACTCCATTGTTGACATTGTTTTACAAGGTTTAGCACTGTAAACCACAATTATCCAACGAATTCATTCCTTTGAACTACGTTCTTATTAATTTCTTAACCGATTAACATAAATAAGGCTCAATTTCACAATTAGCATATACAAATTTTGATATTTCTACAAATCACGTTCAAACATGAATGTTTCCAGTAAAAACAATTTCCTTTCTTTTTGAACGTAATCTAGCATACAACACTTATATACATACAGACATGCTAGTGATAACATTTACAATTACACATATTATCATAACCAATTATAAAACACAAGTTTCTGAGATAATTTTGTAAAACTTTATATAATGATGAGTGAGTGCTTCAAAGAACACAGAGAACGTAAAACATATATAGTTATATAGTATTAAGATTATAGGAAAAATACCTTTTTGTTGCTTAAGAAGATACTTGTTAAACCCTTAGAAAAGCTTGAAGAACTCAGTATTTCTCTAGAATCCCAGCCTTTTCTCTTTCAACTTTCTCTGACAATTCTCTCTAAAACCCTCTGTAACTTTTTCTCTTTTCTTTTCTCAGTATAAGAGTTAAGCTACTAAGCGTAAACTAACTGATAGGCTAGCCAACTTAAAATAATAATAATATGCCTATTAATGACCTTATTAAAAATAGCAGTTACCAAACATATAACGTATAGATTATAATTATATTTTATTTATTTAGTTTATTATAATTCAAAATTCAAAATAAAACCAAATTAAAGCCATAAGGCTTTATTTGGCAAAACTCTTTAAAAATTAAAGACTTAATATATTTAAGCCTTGTTTGGCAAAATTAAATTAAACTCCTTTAATTTATTTTAATAACTCCTTTATAATATAGTTATTTATCACACTTTATTTAATTAAGTTTTATACTTAATTTAATTAATTCTAATAACAATTTATTGAATAAATTCATTTAATCATTATAAACTCTCTAACTTAATTATTAAATTAAATTAGAATATTATCTCATAACAATTAATTTCCTTAACCCATTAATTATTTATTAAACAAATAATTAACCAAATCAAATCAAATCAAATTAAACAAATATTTATTCAACAATAAACAAATATTTATTCAACAATAAACACATCCATTAAATATTTATATAATTTAATAAATATTTATAATTACAATTAAAATTCTGGATTGTTACATTAATCACATCGTAATAAGAATTTCAATTATTAAATTCTTATTTTAATAACTTATGAAAATTCGGGTTGTCACATCCTTCCCTCCTTATAAGGATTCCGTCCTCGGAATCAAAAAAACCTCTTTACTTGGTTTTCACCAAGTCTCTTTTCAAAAATTTATCGTTGAATATCTTCAACACATTACCTTAATATAGATTTTATATTTCCTACTACATTCATTACTTCAACAAATTCTAGGTTTTATTTCATAACTTTCACTTGAACTCAATTATATTTTGAGTATTATATACTCTTTAACCCATTCATTTCCTTTGCTAAGGATCATTATCATAAACACTCGGGATATTACATTCACCCATTCTTCTAAGAATTTCGTCCTCAAAATTTTATCTATTAATCTTTATTCATTCAATCTATCAAAATAGATTTTACGTTAATACTTTATTCATTCATTGGGTTCTACAACCAAATTCTTTCTCTAAGGATCTTTCTAAGATCATCATATTCCTCACCTCTTCCTCTTCTAAGAGTTTCACATTTCTCTTCTTTCTGGAGTTTCAATTCTTTCTTGAAATTATTATGTTTTGCTTAATTTTCTCATCCTTTCCACTTTCACCTTTCAGAATAATAAGAATCTTCCACAATTGCTCAATAATTGGGAAGCGATATGAATAACAGGAATTTAAAAGATTCCAAATCATGTTGAGGGTCATAAGACCTTGAACTACGTCCACGGTTATAAGTACTCTTTCAACTTAAACCTTAACAGTCATTAGACTATAGGGACTCCCGTACTTAGGGTGTTAAGCCCTTCGTACGATGTATTGTGCACAAACATTTAAACATTATGCGTATGTCCATAGTTATAAGTAATCTTTCAACTTAAACTTTAACAGTCATAAGACTATAGGGACTCCTCGTACTTAGGGGGATCAGCCCTTCGTACAATGTATTGTGCACAAACATCTAAATGCCTCCGCGTAATCCCCTATAAAAGGGTTGTTCATCTCAGCTTTTCAACATCTGAATCCGCACCAAAACAATTTGGTTTGGCATAACTTTTCAAGAAACGCTTGAATTTCATGAACATCTTTCAATAATCGTCTAGCTGAATCAAATAGCATAGACTTCTACAATAATTCGGACATCAATCGAAACATATATATACATATATATATATATATATATATTCTCATATCTTAAAGAAATCTCAAAAATCCTTTTTATGACATCATGATACCGCATTGTATTTACAGTCCGTTTGAGGATTCCGTTATTTGGTGATTTTATCATACTACATCATACCATAGTGGGCTGACGATCCTTAGATCACATCCAACACTAAGTAATATTGCATTGATGACTCCATCATTTTTTTTCATCTCTGCACCAGGTTCCATGACACATTGATGATATAAAAATATATTTTGATATATTTCAAATCATTTTTGTCTACCCGAAGCAATTAGCATAGACATACGATAACGGTATTATTTTTTTTAAAACTCATTGGGTTCATTATTTGATCCAATATTTTTCAAGAAAAATAGAAGTGCAAACATCGGCACGAAGTCAATAAATTTCGAAAGTCTAGCATAGCTAGTAGATTTAGAATATCTAGGTATCCATCAACTTCAATCTTTACTTCATTACTTCATTACATAACCATTTTATCAATCTTCAACTTCAACAATGCTCTCTATACTATAATCATTTTCTACCCAAAATAATTCATCAAACTTACGCACATTGGAAGTTCGAGAACTTGCCACAATAATATGAGTTTAAGAACTTATCCTAGTCAGACCATAGGCGTCCATTCATCTGAGGGGTTCAAAACATACCATATTATTATGAGTCACGAACTTACCATATGCATTAGTTTTAAGAACCGCACCTAATCCTAATAATATCTGACTAATCTTAATAGTTTCTAACTATCAAATATACACATGAGAAAAGAATCACCTTTTCACCACACATACATTGATAGCGCGACACCAACATTCCAATGATTATCAATGTAATAAATTGAGTGCAAGCACAAAACCCTCGCCCATACAAAGGTTTGTACAACTCAGCCATCACATGAGTCCTCAATTGAAATCCCACCTAACTCTATCTTACTCTTAACAACTTACCCTTAACTTGCTCAATATGAATTCCTCGTATCACATTATCTATAACTCCTCGTGAGTTTATCTTGTACTATATCATAGTACATTATCTTCATAGCATCAAGCTATAATTATTCAAACATTACAAACCATCTTTCTTTTATAACTTAAACAGATCACGTCGTGATCTTATTCTATAATCATCTCCCTTAAAATTCTTTTCTTAACTCGTGATTATTTTGTTTTATAATCATCTTTATTTCCTTTTTCATCATTTACGATTTCATTTATGCTTTTAATCTTCCAGATTTTGTGTATTCATCATTATTCGTTATCTTGGCTATTGGAGTTAGGTAACTCTCATTTCTTATCTTTATATCTCTTCAAGATTCTTCTTTGAATTCTCTTGTTTATAAAACAATTCTTCCTTTAAGAATTTTTAACTTCATTTACATTGCTCAACATTTTATTCGAGTTCCACATTTTCATCATACGTATCCACTTTTCTATACTTGGTACACATCGAGTCTCTAATAGTTTCAATATGGTACATTGAGTGGTTTCCCACAAACAACCAACAAACTAGGTTCGAGTTGCTAGTTCAGTATATACCTCAGCTCTCTATGAAGGAATCGTTTAGCCCAGATACCATACATCAACTATTAAAGAGTACGATTGCACCATACTTAGATATAACTTTTTTTTTATTCTTAACTTCTTTATCATTCTCTTCTTATAGATATTGCCTATTTATTTTCACCTTACATCTTTATTATTGGAGTTGGGTAACCCCACATTCATATTCCTTATAACTCTGCGAGATTCTTCTTTGAATCCTCTCACGCATGTTTTAATCCCTTCTTTATATATATATTTCTTAAATTTCTTCTTATTTTTCAAACTCTATTTAAAGCTTATTCGTTCATTATCTTAACCTCTCTTCTCTAAGGTTATAGCCTAAGGTACTCGTACCTAGGGTTTATAACCTATCAGCTTTGATACCAACTGTAACGACCCCAAAAATTCCTATAATTTAATTCTCGACTTCGGTCGTTAATAATACATTCAACCTCTAATTTTACATCATTAAACGATAATACAACCATTGAAATTTGCGGAATAATTAAAATTTTCTATTACAAACTATCCTCGTTCCCAAAACCTTCAACCTTTACATCTAAATATCTCAGAATCATTTTAATACTATAATAGTTTACATCACAAAACGATATTACAATTCAACATTAATACATTATTTGGAACCTTAAACATGGTTCAAGTAATAATAACACAACAAAAGTGTATAAATCTTCAAGTATCACATCGATTCATATCTTTTTCAAGTAACACATAACTTTACCTTGAATCTTGAAACTGCAAAAGTGGTTATTTGCAAGGTTGAGCTCGATAACCCAACAAAATCTAATCTAATTTTTTTCATGCATCACACACACATAATAACATGCTCAATATATAACATACTAACATAACATATAGTTCATATAACAAGTATAAAGATTGAGTCCTTACTCAATCAACATTGCTTTAATCAATCAACATAGTCATAAATTGACTTGAACATTTCATACTTTCAACATATATATAACACATCATGCTCTTTACAATAAAGATTTAAAACAGTTAACCATCAAGTTCACATAGCAAATAGGAACTAAAAGACTTGCATTGATTGTTGTTTAGCAATAACAGTTTAACAACTTACGATTATCTGTCCACTTTCGTGCCCTACACAATTATATAATCATTCACATCAACTATTAGTCACATAGCAAACGCATAGTAGTTGTAATTTAAACTTTAATCTACATCCTATAACTCTTCCTATTAATCAATACACAATGTTCAATTTGATTGTGTTAACTTTAGACTTATAACTCACTATATTTCTTCTTAGTCAAACTCGAAGTTCATTCAAGTGCTTAAGTCTTGCTAGGACTACTTATTGGTTTTATATTAAATCCATTCCATATCTTATAATATTCATTTCAATTGAATGGAAACACTTTTTAAGTTCATTAACACTTGGCACGACGTTTCGACGTTCATTCATTACACGCCCGATTCGTCTCTCTTGTGTGTACTTAGTATGCTTATACAACTTATCTAATACATCATTTATAAATGTTAAACATCATTATATTTACTAATATTCATGTTTTATAACTTAGGATAACATCTTTTATCGTCAGGAGCACTACATTTGCATATGTACATTCTTGACGCTCTCCGATTGCCTCCTAATACATATCGGTCCCACAAATGACCATTTTGACCCCTGTTCCCGACCTCAAATTGAAAAACTTAAAGAACGAAAGTTGTTGGTCTATTCGTCCTCGTTTCAAATCATCTTGAATCACCTCAATCGAAGTTCGTATGAAAACGTTATGGCCGTTTTTTACTGAGGAGGTCAAAGCTGTCCAACCAGAGACTACTATTCAGTACTGTATTTGAGGCTAAGAACTAAGTCGAACGGTGTATTTGCATGACACAAAAATTAGTCTTTGGGACACAAATGTTTTTTCTATTTTTATCTTTAAGGCGTGAAAAATCGGAAGTTTGCGATTTTTGGTATTTGAGGCGCAAAACTTACAAAACCCAACCACGAAGAAATAGAATAACTAAATTTTGGACTAATTAATCTCGCTAACATCTAAATTAAACGTAAAACTTATATAGATTACTCATAAACATTTACTTATCATACATATACCAATTTAAAGCAATTAAACAACAATTTCAGAAAATTTAAATCCTTGAAATCATAGTTTAAAACCCAACTCCATTGTTGACGTTGTTTTACAAGGTTTAACACTGTAAACCACAATTATCCAACGAATTCATTCCTTTGAACTACGTTCTCATTAAGTTCTTACCCAATTAACATACATAAGGTTCAATTTCACAATTAGCATATACTAATTTTGATATTTCTACAAATCATGTTCATACATGAATGTTTACTGTAAAAACAATTTCCTTTCTTTTTGAACGTAATCTAGCATACAACACCTATATACATATAGACATGCTAATGATAACAATTACAATTACACATATTATCATAATCAATTATAAAACACAGTTTATCGACAATTTTGTAAAACTTTATATACAAAGTGAGTGCATTTCAAGAACACAGAGAACGTAAATATATATATAGTTATATAGTATTAAGATTATAGGAAAAATACATTTTTTGTTGCTTAAGAAGATACTTGTTAAACCTTTAGAAAAGCTTGAAGAACTAAGTATTCTCTAGAATCCCGACCTTTTTCTCTCTCAATTTCTCGATAATTCTCTCTAAAACCCTCTCGTAACTTTTTTTTCTTTTTTTTCTCAGTATAAGAGTTAAGCTACTACTAGCGTAAACTAAAGCGATAAGGCTAGCCAACGTAAAAATAATAATAATCGCTACTAATAATGACCTTATTAAAATAATATTTAGTTACTAAACATATAACGTATAGATTATAATTATATTTTATTTATTTAGTTTATTATAATTCAAAATTCAAAATAAAACCAAAAGCCATAAGGCTTTGTTTTGGAAAAAACCCTTTAAAAATTAAAGACTTAATATATTTAAGCCTTGTTTGGCAAAACTAAATTAAACTCCTTTAATTTATTTTAATAACTCCTTTATAATATAGTTATTTATCACACTTTATTTAATTAAGTTTTCATACTTAATTTAATTAATTCTAATAATAATTTATTGAATAAATCATTTAATCATTATAAACTCTCTAACTTAATTATTAAATTAAATTAGAATATTATCTCATAACAATTAATTTTCTTAACCCATTAATTATTTATTAAACAAATAATTAACCAAATCAAATCAAATCAAATTAAACAAATATTTATTCAACAATAAACAAATATTTATTCAACAATAAACACATCCATTAAATATTTATATAATTCAATAAATATTTATAATTATAATTAAAATTACGGATTGTTACATTAATCACATCGTAATAAGAATTTCAATTATTAAATTCTTATTTTAATAACTTATGAAAAAATTGGGTTGCCTCTCATTCAACCTTTACTCAAGATTTTAATCATTTTCAGTCGTTATTCATCCCATGAACTCCATGTTCATTATTCTTTCTTAATGTCGAAGCCATACTATTCGTTGTATGCTAAGACCGATCATTCATTGCAACAATGTTGCGTTCACAGCATCTATACGCTTTATACTTATCTCTCATTACCACAACATAACATCAAAATATTATTCATTACCCTCGTCACTCAACGTCTAAGGAATCACAATCATAGCAATCCCTCACGTTCGTTCATCGCGACTACGGTCCCCAGATATTGGTTACGTAATCTACCGCTTAAATTCTCTATCTTTTAATCTGGTTTAATCTTTCTGTTCAACCTTTACTAAAGGTTTAAATTACTTGTTTAAGTGTTATATTCGATGAACTACACGTTCATTAGCTTTCGTTACACTTCCCCCAGGTTTTGAGCAGTTAAAAGCTCATTATTGGGCTTTTTCCCTACCTACCGCTACAAGGCTTTCCTCTTTTCTTTATCTCTCGCCATGTGAGAGAGAGACTTGATGTTGGCTCTTGATGCAGCGCTGCAAACACCACCTTATAAGGCATGGCTGGCGTCGGGGCGCCAATCCCTAACCCTAGAAAATTTTTCTAAGTCTTTGATCGTTCTGAGATGCTTACTTCCCGCTTCCATGACTTATTCGTTATAACTCGGGACAAGGTCATTCCAAAGTCATTCTCTTCCTTATCTTACATACTTTAATACCCCTTGGACAGAACTTTGTTCTGAATCCGTTAACGTGCCATTCGATTGGCTTGATCTTCACCCTTCGTTTATTTTATGTTTTTAACGCTCTTCATTCGCTCGTCCGTAATTCGGTCATCTGAACTCGGAACTCGTTCGTTCTTGAGTCCACGACTCACGTTTTCTATGTTCTCTTAGTATTTTATAAAACCCTACACATTTGGGTTCATTTATTAACTTTCTAATTCTCGTTCGTCTTTTACAAAATTTTGCCATAACTTCGTTATAGCTAAGTTTTAATTCGTTCTTCATGAACGTTTCTACCGTTCCTAATCAAGCAATAAGCATCTAACTTATACGCGATGGTTTTAAACTTGTCCATCAACAACAATTATCCTACGATGGTTTTAAATTTGTCCATCAACAACGTTCTTCGTGTTCTTCGCGTGTTCTTCGTGTTCTTCGTTCATTCTTCATTTTTAATCGATATTTTGATTACGATTTTACTTTTTATTGGAATTTGATGTTATAGAACATCATTCCTTACTTATTTCACCTACTCATTCATATAATCCACTCGGATCATTCTAATTCATTACGAATCTTACACTTCCTTAAGAAAATTTATTTACTAAACTTCAAATTCTTATTTCTTCTTTTCTCAATGATTTCAACCATATGAAATCATTCCTAACATCATTTACTTCTTATTCTCATTAAGCTATATTTTAACATAGAAAACTTAAAGAAAATTTATTAGAAGTTAGGTTTTCGGATTACCTCTCTTCTTTAATCTTCCTCCGTTGGACAAAGCGTGCACTCGGGCAAGCTTTTCCTTTTCCTTTTCCTTTTCCTCTTCTTTCTCATCCGAAATCTCTCTCTCTCTCTCTCTCAATTGTTGTAGGATTTTCAAAATCCTAAATAAATGATTTAAGCCTCTTATTTATAGATAACCAAGGCTAGGGGCAAAATAATCATTTCGCCCTCAAACCTCCTTACTATTCATGGCTAGCTTAAGCACTAAGTTAACTTACTCACAACTTTACTTAGCCCTTAAGTTTGCTTAGCCCTTAAGTTTACTTAGCCCTTAAGTTTACTTGCTCATCACTTATAAGCACTTTACTTAGCCATTACGCATTTTTCTTCACGTTTTCCCCTAACGAAGTTAAACGAGTGAAAAGTACAAAACAATACTTTTCGTCATTTTTATTTCGTCCGATTTCTGTACGTTTTTCGAGAAAAACTTTTATCGGCTTACTTAACTTTTCACGTCATATTATCGTCAAATCTTTCAACGGAATGTCATTTCGACATACCGAACCCTCGGAAAGACTTAGGTTATTCAAACCCTAACCCTTAGGTTTCGTAGGGTGAATAGTGTCTATTTTGTCTTTTTCCCCGAAAATATTTTTGTTCCCGGAAAAATTTTATTTTCATCTTGAAAATTCTTACTCGTTCAGTCTAGCTCGTAGCCAGAATCCTCCCGATTAATAATCATCTTAGGTTCTAAAACGATTAATAAACATAGCACAAAATAGTATTAATAAAAATTCATTTTATTAATAACTAATTCTTTAAACTTAAATTTTGAACAATCCGAATTCTCCGGGTTGTTACAATATCCCACTTGGTTGACAACTTAACAAAACATATTTACTCATTTTATAACTTTTCCCAGTTAAATCTTAATATTTTAACATGTATTTTTAATATTTTCACATGATCAATGTGTTCCACCTTCATGTGAGAAAGAACCATGCAGAAATTTCAAAAACACATGTAAAAATAGTGTTGCCTTAAATCTTTTGTTTTTCCTACAACATTTTTAGAACTTAGAATCTTTTGGATATGGATTTTATTGAAGTTCCAACATTGTTTTGGACATAATCTTTTTCGAATACATATATTTATAAATGTTAAACTTCAAAAGTCAATTTTTTAAATAAGAAAAAAAAATCATATCAAATTATGAGTTAAATCTTAAATTTAATATTTTTAAAAAGTCAAACAAAAATAAGACTCTATTTTACTGATGTTCTAATATTATTGTAGCCCCGACCCTTGAAGCATGAACAAGAAAAAAAGACAAAAATACTCTTGTAGCCCAAGAATCAAGATTGCTTTTGCAGACAGTGAGACAGAGCCTTACCAGTGTGCATCATCTTGCCATCCAAGGCTCCCATATACTCGTATAATGCAGTATGTATATAAAAAGTTTTATTTTTTATTTTTTGTTGGTTCATAATTCAGAATGAAGCTTCGGTTCGGACTCGTTTGAATGGAATGCGAACTTCACCAGCTTTCGTCATTCCTTTACAACACATTTCTCATATTATGCTTATAAAAAAGCCTCACACAAATTTAAACCCCCTGTTTCTTTCAGTTTTTCGTTGTTCATCGTCTTGCGCTGCTTTAAGAACTGCTGAAATCAATTACCCATTTGATGGTTTCCACGGTTTCCTGAAGAGTTTTAAAAAAACACCCAGAAGATTATATAACCATAATTTTCCCAATTCTATTACTTTTGGAACTAGAATCGTGAGAGGTGGGGTTTTAGATAGAAAATAGTGGCTTAAATGGTTTTCAGAGGTGCTGCACAATTGTGCTTCAGGTCTGTCTATAAGGGAGGGAAAGGCAATTCATAGTCAGATTTTCAGAAGTGGGATAGTTTTGGATTCTCATTTGTGGGTTTCATTGATTAATTTTTATGCCAAGTGCCGGTATTTAGCATGTGTAAATCTGAGTGCTTGATGAAATGCCTGAGCGAGTTATTGTGTCTTGGACAGTGCTTATTTCGGGATTTGTAGCTGAAGGGTATAGTTGTGATGCTGCTAGTTTGTTACGTAAGATGCAGAAAGAAGGTATTAGGCCAAATGAGTTTACTTTATCTACCGTCTTAAAAGCTTGTTTAATGGAAGCAGATATGGAGTTTGGGATACAATTGCATGCGGAGGTGATTAAAGATGGACACTTTACAGATATGTATGTTGGATCTGCTGTTGTTGATCTTTATGCAAAATGTGGTGACATGGAAAGTGCAGCAAAAGTGTTTTATTCCATGCTCAAGCGGAATGCTGTTTTTTGGAATGCTTTGCTTAATGGATATGCTCAGCGATGGAGAAGAGATTTTGAGACTGTTTTGCAGCATGAAAGAAACTGAAATGAAGTTTGATAAGCTTACTTTATGCAATGTTCTAAAGGGATGTGCACTCACAGGGGATTTAGGCTCTGGCCAACTCTTGCATTCTATTGCCATCACAGTTGGGCATGAACGTGAGGAATTTCTAAGTTGTAGTCTAGTGGATTTGTACTCCAAGTGTAGGCTGGCAGATGATGCACTTAACTTATTTTTGAGGATAAAATGTCCTGACATTGTGACATGGAGCGCAATGATCGGTTGCCTTGCTCAGCAGGGGAAAAAGCAAGAAGCAGTCGTACTGTTCCGTTCGATGAAGCATGATGGTTTGACACCTAACCAGTTTACCCTGGCTAGTCTTGTTAATGCCGCCACAAGTCTAGGTGGCCCACTGTATTGTAAAAGTATCCATGCTTGTGTATACAAATATGGTTTTGAATCTGATAATGTGGTCAGCAATGCAATAATCACAATGTACATGGGGCTTGAATCTTTTCATAATGGTTACCTGGTTTTCAACGCAATGAGTCATTGGGATGTCATATCATGGAATAACCTTTTGTCTGGATTCCGTGACAAGGAAACTTGTGATCCAGGGACTACAATCTTCAAGCAGATGCTTGTGGAAGGTTTCACACCCAACACGTCCACCTATGTCAGGACTCTAAGGTTATGTACCATCCTCTTAGATATTGTTAAAGACAGCCTCGACGGTGATAACTACATAGGAACCACTCTTATTGACATGTATGCCAAGTGCAGGTGTATGGAAGATGTAGAAGCGATATTTAATAAATTGTATGAGAAGGACCTCTGCACTTGGAATGCAGTAATTACATGTTATGCACAGAATAGTCAAGGGGAGAAGTCTATTCAGTACTTCAATCAGATGCTTAAGGAAGGTCTTAAGCCAAATAAATTTACAGTTACCAGCTGTTTGAGGGGATGTTCTGGGATAGCGAGTCTTGTTAACAGACGACAGTTGCATTCATTGGCAATCAAGTCTGGGAATTTTGATGATATAGTTGTTGCTAGTGCAATGGTTGATATGTATGGAAAATGTGGGTGCATTGATGAGGCTGAGATTATCTTTAAAGGCATGGACTCTCATGATACGGTGTCATGGAACACAATCATTTGTGAATACTCACGGCATGGGCAGAGAGAAAAAGCTCTTGAGGCTTTTAAGAATATGTTAGATGAATGTGTCTCGCCTGATGGGGTCACTTTCTTAGGCATTCTTTCTGCGTGCAGACATACGGACTTGGTTGAAGAAGGGAAGAAGCATTTCTACTCAATGACTGAAGTTTATGGGCTTACACCTTCGATTGAGCATTATGCGTGCATGGTCGATATTCTTGGTCGGACAGGAAAACTTGATGAGGTTGAAAGTTTCATTGAGCAGATGAATCTAACTCCTAATGCTTTGATTTGGGAGTCTGTCCTCGGTGTTTGTAAGGTTCACGGAAATGCAGAACTTGGTGAAAGAACTGCAGAGAAACTCTTTCAGATGAAACCTGATATAGACTCAAACTATATATCATTATCCAATATTTTTGCAGCCAATGGGATGTGGGATGATTCCTCTCAGGTTAGGGCATTAATGTCCGGTCGAGGTGTTAAAAAGGAAACCGGATGTAGCTGGGTCGAAGTTGATGCTCAGATACACATTTTCAGGTCTCAAGATGCTTCACATCCAAGGATTTGGGAAGTCTATCAAAAGTTGGGGGAGCTAAGAGACAAACTTAGTTTTGTAGGCTACATGCCTAATGTAGAGGGTGTACTGCATAATGTAACTAACACAGAAAAAATGGATAGTCACGATAATCATAGTGAAAGATTGGTTGTAGCATTTGCCTTGATAAACAGCATCCCAAATAAAACAATTAGAATCTTTAAGTGAAGATTGTCATGAATATATGAAGCTCATATCAGACAACACTAATCAGGAGATAGTTGTTCGTGACATTAACCGCTTCCACCATTTTCAAAATGGTGTGTGCTTATGCCAAGACTATTGGTGATTTCATCTTTGGGATGTAAGGTAACATTTGTGTTGGTGACTAGTTTCTAATTTTTGGATTATTGACTGCCTAGAAGTTCCTAACTTGAAGCAATTTCCATATGTAACCACGGGGCTCAAAATGAGCATATTTTCTTATGCCCAGTTAAATGTTTGGTCTCATTGAAGCTTTCTGCATGCTGGATCAGTGAAGTGTGATAAACTACAAGGTAAAAAAAGAGAGCCTCATATATCATGAGCTCTAAGATGCAATATTTTAATTAGTTTGATCATTACTAATATCTGTTATGCTTATTTGTAGGTTCCCTGGCTTCATGTTCCCCTACTCAAAGCCCAAACAAGTTCACTACCATTATCTTATTGCAGGTTTGTTTTTTTACAAGCATTAAAGTTTCATCTCACTGCCTTGTTACATAAGTTTTGTCGTCTATGTTTTGCTTTAAACTATTTTCTCTTCCTCTTCATATTTCGATTACTTGATTAAAAACAGTTATTGTGCTGAAGTTGTAACAACATTTGTGCATTTTTCCCTCCTCGAGAATATGGATATTTTAGTAGTACTTCTGTTGATTCTCTAACAGCTGGAAATGCAGTGCAACAAAATTTTATTGAGATACCATGATTATTTGAGGTCCATGGATATGTGACTTTGGAGTCTCGTTACTGGGAAATATGTCACTGCTCATAGTTGACATGTTATGTATGCATGACTTGTACACATCCACCTAAGCTGAATGTATGAGCTGGTGGATAATTTGACTAATGGCATATACAGTTAATAAGGTCTCTGTGATTGCAGGTAATTATTCTAGACCATATGAACTCCTGTTAGTGAATGTTTTTGACAGTACAGTTTTTGAAAGTCAATCTGATATTAGCTCATTGATTGGGATAATACCTGATACAACATCTTTTGATTGCACCGCATCTTGCACCGTCATGTTGAAGGTTCTAGCTGTAGGCCTTCTTGATGACGTTGGTCCAGCAATAGCCAACGTACCTCCATTGCCACCTCCCTTGCTTCCAGTTGTCTCTCCAGTTTTCTTCTTAGGGCACTCGCGAGCAAGATGATCCTTTGACCCACATATGTAGCAAGCATTCCTCTTTGGTTGATGGCAATTCGGAGTAATGTGACCCTCTTGGCCACAGTTAAAGCACACTCGCTTACTCTTCAAGCATACGCCAATGTGATTTTTCCCACATGTAGCACAAGTTTCAAATTTCCTTTTCTGCTGGCTTTTTTGTTGACTTCCAGTCCCAACACTCAAATTCCACTTCCTCTTCAAGTTATTATTATTCTTACCACTGCTACCACCAGTTTTACCATCATTCTCACTCTTCTTCTTCCTCTGTTCTTGATTGTACTTCGTTACGGCATCGCTTCCACCTTCCGCGATAATTGTTTTCTCAAGAACCGCTGCAAACGTCTTCGACTGAAACATGGAGACTATTATACAACCAGGACCTTAGTCCCTGTTCAAATCTCCTCGTCTTACGCTCATCTGTGTTAAATTGATATGGCGCAAACCTAACCAACTAATTTCGCTGCATATTCCGACACCGTCATCGCACCCTGCTTCAATTCTAAAAATTGGACCTCCATTTGATTCTTTGAACTCTCTTGAAAATAAGTCTCGAAAATATTTCTTTGAACCTATCCCAAGTCATCACTCCTTGACCTCCTCGGGTTTTGTTTGTCTGCCACCAGTAACTGGCTTCTGCTTTCAACATAAATGTTGCAAAAGCAATTATCTGGTTTTCACCTACCCTAACAACATCGAAAACCTTTTATATTTCCATTATCCAAGTCTGTGCCTCAACCAGATTCATGGATCTATGAAATTCTGGTGGTCCAACCGCCTTGAAATCCTTAAAAGTCACAGCTTGGTTCTGCGGTTGATTCTGCAGTGCTCTCGTCAGTAATGTCACCAACTGCTGAACTGGGTTAGCATCAGCGTTGTTGTTATTGGTAGACCCCTCAGGGGTTCTTTGTCGTGGTTGACGTCTTGGAGGCATTTTTCTGTTTAAAAAAAAACACTTATTAGATTATTACTCAATCTTTTAAGTATTTTTTACTTAACTTGCACATCATAAAAGATCATCACATAACACATAACATCTTGAATAAATATTAATATTTATTCATTCATAATCTTTTAAAAACATAATAATGATAGCATCCCTACTATCTACATCCCTTTCCTGAACTAATAAAGTTTCAGGATAACATCATCATATCCCATTGGTTACATAACACTTGAGATTTACATCTTATTTATTATATCATTAATCACACAATAAGTACATTCTTTACTATGGCCTACTTAGTCGCTGCACAGTCTTACGGCGCTCCTCTTCCATGATACGGAATATGGTTCTACGATCTAACATATACCATGGCAGCATTTCGAACTAAGTCGGATAGTACATGACTCGGTCTTGAGCTCGGTTCATCGCGACATAAAAAGCACAGTCCATCTCTTCCATTCTGATCTTCTTTTCTTGTACCTCTCCTTCTGTTACTTTTGCACGCTGAGAAGCTTCCTCATACGCGTCTTCAACTCTTGCTCTCTTGGCGGATTATTCTTTCAAGTTGTCCTTCAGCTTTGCAATCTCTTCCATCAGCTGCTCATTCTACCCCTATGTGTGAACCAGCTTCCACTCCACATTGATGAGACGTTCGTCAAGATCCCGGATCTCATCGTCCTTCTACGCCATCGAAGTATGACGTTCAGCTGTTAACTCATCCAATTCCTCGACTCTATCCCGAAGCTCAATGTTGCAGTCATATACCTCATCATACATGTGAGCTGCGATAGAGTTTGGTTCTTCCTCCTCTTCATCTTTATTCGTCTGTGGCAGCTCCACGGGGTCTTCCTCATCCGTCTCTACCACATCCTCCTCAACAGGTATCCCCTCCTGCTCATACTCCTGAGCGGCATCACCAACCAATGTGACCAACGGAGATGACTCCCTTGGCACCAGTTGTTCCCACACTACCTGAATATCTCTAAACTCCTCCTCTCCAGGCATCTGAGGTCCCTCCTCCCTAGCCTGACTGGATTCTCCCACATTAGTCATCCTGAAAACAAAAATTTTAAGTTTTAATTACTAATTATCAATACTCGACACTCACTAACACATAGGTTGCAACCACATAAGCACATAGAGTGTTTTATTATTTCTTTCTTAAAACTCAATAAGAGTTTATCAGCACTATCTTTTCAATCTCCTATAAGGTTACTTCCTAAGGTTTTTCCCCCACCTAAGGTTCATAACCTAAAGCTCTGATACCGACTTATGACACACCCAAATCTGGGTACTTCATTCCCACAAGATTTGGTGTTCACTTTCCATTCATTTATTTCTAACTACCCAAATATAATAAAATTTAAACAATAAACCTTCCCATTAAAGGGTTACATAACTTAATCAATAAATCTCCCAGGTTATCTAACCTTTAAAAGCATTCATCAAATGCGAAAAATTAAATAATTACATCACAATAACTAAAACAAAGTCTGACAACATAAAGTCAATAAATTTTACAAGTCTTCAACACTTCATTTTTTCCTTTCCCTTTGCTAGTGGTAAGTTTATCAACCTTTTCAACTTTAGCTTCAATGATTATATATGCAAGAGTGAGCAAAACAAATGCTCTCTTAAAATGACAAATGAATAATAACAACATAATAACTGCCAATGAATAAGCTCAGTTGAACTGGATAACATTCTCTATCATTGATAATCAAGGACTGAAATCAAAATGTGAAATATATCTGAGGGTCACAAGACCATGAACTATGTCCAAGGTTATAAGTATGCTTTCAACTTAAACCTAAACAGTCATAAGACTGTAGGGACTCCCCGTACTTAGGGTGATCAGCCCTTCGTACCATGTATTGTGCACAAATATATAAGCGCTTACGCGTAATAAATCCCCTATAATAGGTTTGTTCATCTCAGTTTAACATACGAGTCCGCACCAAAGGAAGTTTAGTTTGGATAGATTTCAAGGGTAATTTAGGGTTAACTAACATCAACTAAGGATTAGTTGAATCAATAAAGTTTGATATCATGTCAAGTGTTTGATAACAATATAATATGGAATAGTCATGAATCATAAGTGAATCAACATTATACACTGAAGTCATGCTTTAGAAATGAACTAGAAAGCATAAGCATTGGATATTATAACAACCTTGCTTGAACAACAATAAGCTAAGGCTACAATCTTACTCAATAAAAGAAATAAGTTAATTAACTCGCATGATTAATAACAAGTTGAGGAATAAAGCTTGCTCAACATAAGAATAATATAAATTAGGAACTTGCGTAATAAGAAACAAAATAACGATAGGAAACCTTCTCAACTTAAGATTTAAGTTAAAGAACTTGCATGATCATAAAAACAGGGTTAAGGAACTTGCGTAATCATAATCATAATAAAGATAAATACTTGCTCGACAACAAAAGGTAAATAGAGTTATGAAACTTGCATTCATTATAAAGAGAATGAAGTTAGGAAACTTGTCTCGTGCGTAAGATACACAATTATACCACACGTTCACCAAAATACCCTACACATACCATTGGAATTGCAATATCGAATAGTTTAGTTATACTAACATTAACCTTATAAGTTCTATTCACCATCTTGTTTAAGTTACAACCTTTAACTTAAGGTCTAACCCTATTGATCAACCCCATAACACGAATATGAAAACTCACTAACATATAACGTAAGGCTATAGCATTCAATTCTCATCTCTAACTTTCACAAACATCGAGTTTCAATCGTTATATAATTTGTTAATTAATAACTTAAAATCTTCATATTTGGTATTACAATGCATCTACAATCTGTTATTACATTATATAATATGATTAATACCTTTTTATGTTCATAAGATTAAGTTACGATTGCATACTATGGACTGAAATAAAAAAAAACAAAACAGTTTTGTTGTGGGGTTTGTGATTGCATTGCATTTAAGCTTTTAGCAATAGCATCATGGCGTATTCTACATGAACACTGGAATCTGCAGTTCGCGATTTTCACATAGCAGAAAGCCAATTTGGCTTACAAACTACATTCTAACAACTAATTTTCACACATATAAGTTACATAAACCTCACAGAAACACAATCTTTCTAACATGTTTTTAACTATATAACAACCTAAACATCAAAATTACAACATTTAATTTCACTGTTTTTATTATTTCTTCTTCTTTTGACATTCATAGCGGAATTCATCACTGTGAATTCGTTTTTCAACCAAAACAACTAATTTAACTCATAGTGTTTTCGTTTCCTCATGTATTTTCATAATCAACAAAAATTTACAGTTTAACACATGAATTGAACAACAATTTTAATTCTAAAATAAGCCATATCATATATAGATATATCACTGTAATTCAATTCTTCATCAATACTACGCATATTTTCATGACATTGACTACTCTAAATCATGAATGAATGATATAAAACATGTTATCAACACCAATTAACACATATAACTCCATGTTTTCAACAATTATACTCAAAACTAATTTATAAAGAAATTTTTATGAAAACTCAAATCATAAGAACAAAGAGCAAAAGGGTTAAATTACTACCTCTTGTTTGAGCAACACAAATGATAACAACCCCTTTGATTATCTCAAACTCACAAAACCCTTCTTGTGATGCCCCTAAAATAGGTATACATCACTCATTCTGAGTCGCCAAATATATATTACAGAAACAACTACAACTTCATTAATACAATTATCGTGCAAAATACGACAACACATAAACTGTGAGTTTAAATACGAATATTGTCTTCTAGACAATATCCGCACTCAAATAAGTCCTCATTATAATTATTTATACACTATTTTATAAAAATAGTGAGGACTGCTAAAACAATTGTCTAGGACCATCACTCTATACCCCGACTGGTTCCTGCTATATTCTCGCTTCCTGAGAAGAAAAATAGAACAAAAAGGAAAAGGGTGAGCTCAACTAGCCCATAAAGAATATTATGACTAAGATAATAAATAACAAATTATCGTTAGCCTTCAACAAATCAGATAAAATATAATGGACAACAAGTTTTAGATCAATATTCGCAACGAAAATAACAATTCATTAGAAGAGTTTAGTAGAGAATGAAATCTACTATCATCTATGAATTTAAAAGTCCATCATCAATATTTTATCCCTGTAACATCAATCAATATACATCTTGAATCAAATATTCATCTTTGCACTATGGGCCAAAAATATTTATTTGTATCACCAGTTGGTCATGTTCATCTCAACACATGTCCATCTTTGCATTACGGGCTTCATTTTTGCATTACAGGCCAAAGATATTCATCAAGTATCACCATTAAGGACTGAGGATGATAAAAAATATTTTAAAGAACGAATCCAGTGAGATAAAAGGACAAAGATTAGGGATTCGTACTTTAGATAATCCAAGTTCAAAAATACTCCATAATAAACCATAGTGGAGTAAACTTCAAGAATGAAGATCAAAACATGGATACAATCAAAGATAGTAACCATAATAGACATCTGGGACAAAGAAAAAGAAAAATTTATTTTTTGGTGAATAATGTCGTATTTGTGAATAGTATCGTATATGTGAATAGTGTCGTATACGTGAATAGTAACCCCGACACGAAAAGGTAGAAATTCCACAAGAAAAATCATACTTCGTGAATAGTACCGTATACGTGAATAGTACCCGTATACGTGAATGGTAACCTCGACATGAAAAGGTAAAAATTTCATAATAAAATTCATATCAATATTTTGGTATAATGATATTGAGAGAATAACATCATTTACGAAGAAAATAACACCCCTTACCTCAAAAAAAAAGCGATCTTACATTTGGAATATCAGATGTAATGTTGAAGGAAACTTGCACTGAATAACAACTCTCAAAATATCTACATACTCATAAGAATACGCTCGATAATAGAGAGAGAAAAATTCAAATTCTGGTGTAATTTTTAATTCTAACCTAAGCACCTATTTATAGAAAAATGCCAGAACGCACACCTCTTGGACCAAAATAATATTTTTTCAAAAAAATTTTACACACACCTCTTGGACCAAAATTCAGCCACCACCAGTGGGGCCCACCAAAATTCAGATTTTCCACACCAACCAAAAGTGGAGCCCACCCATGTTTTTAATAAAAAACATTTATTTC
Organism: Panax ginseng; assembly: GCA_020205605.1. NCBI lineage: Eukaryota > Viridiplantae > Streptophyta > Magnoliopsida > Apiales > Araliaceae > Panax > Panax ginseng. The sequence goes on from CM035128.1 coordinate 161,869,236, forward strand.
TGAAAATTCAATAATTCATAATAAATAGCCCTTTTATCAGAAAAATACGAATTTTATGTCCATTCCATAGAAAATTAAATTCTCCGCAACTTTGTAGAAGAAAGTTTTTCCAAATTTTAAACAGAAAATGTCTGAAATCCACATACGGATGGTTTTTAATACCTCAATTCTAACAAAATACTAATAAAATACCTCAGCATTAATTCCTTCATTTATATCCACACAAAATAAATATTTCCCTATCCATCATTTATATTCACATAAAATAAATATTTCTTTATCATATAAATCAATAATTAATTATTCACAAATAATATTACATAATCACAATTATAATGACAGTGTCGTTCCTGGAAAGAGGGGCTTTTTGGTGAGAATTTCTCTTCATCAGTGCAATTAGGTGACCAAATCCTTTTCAAGCGAACTTCCTTAGACATTGTCAATATTACTATCTAATAATATTATTCAAATAATATGAATTATTGATCCGATAATAGGAAATCTTGTGCGTTGACAATTATTGAAACAACAATAATATAAAATATCAACGCAAAGAACTATTGAATCAATAAAATAAAATATTGAGCAAATAATTAGTGTAACAATTATTGAGTAGTGCCTTCTTACGTAAGAATCAATAATTTAAAAATCTTGTGTAACAATCGTGTGTCTTACTTTGCAACCACGCGCAGATTCTTCGTATTTTAACCACCGGATATTCCAACAAAGATTACTTGGTAACAATTACTGTAGTTATTTATAAAAACTCAAAATTGTCGTTTTCTTCATCAAACCGGTTTTTTCGTTATGGGGCCCACAAATGGTTGCACCGTCGTACGAATATTCCCCGACAGTAAGAATATTCCACAACCAGACAAATATTCCCCGACAACAATGAATATTTTATAACCACTTGCTTATTTTACAAAATTTGCACATTTCACCCATAACCAAAGCATTATATCAAATTAACATCTTATTATTCAAAAACATAATTAGAGGAAATTAAATTTTATTAATAAAAAGTTGGGGTCTTACACTTCTCTTCTTCCTTTTCTCTTCTCTCTTTTCAATCTATTTTCTTCTATGTTCTTTCTCTCTTCTGTTCTTTCTTTGCAAACAGATAGGCCAACAATAATACGTTAAAGAAAAAACTGACAAAACATAATACGCCTAATTAACCATCAGTTACTGTGACGCCCCCAAAATAGGTATACATCACTCATTCTGAGTCGCCAAATACGTGGGACAAAATACAAACTTAATTATATAACATGAGTTGAGAGTTTTAACACAAATATTATCTTCTAGACAATATCCAAACTCAAATGGAGTCCTCATTATAATTATTATTACACTATTTCATAGAATAGTAAGGACTACTATAACACCATCTCGGACCATCACTCCGTTCCCCGACTAGTCCCGGCTACGTTTTCATTTCCTGAAGAGAACAATGAAAACAAAAAGGTGAGTTCAACTAGCCCAGTAAGAAATATTATGACTAAGATAATGCAGAATAAATTATCGTTAGTCTTCAACAGTGTTAAACTGATAAAATACAATAAACATCAAGTTTAATCATAATGGAATAAGCAATCCATTAGAAGAGTCAAGTAGAGCATGATATCTACTATCTTCATGATTTAAAAAGTTTATCATCAATTTTATCATTTGAGACTCGACAATAAATAATCCACATCTTTGAATTATCCATGCACTACGGGCCAAAGATATTCGTGTTTTCACCAATGGTCATGATCATGCCAACCTTTGTCCATCAATACCACTAAAATTTAATGAGGACTTTACCACATCATTTGTAACATTACTACCAATGATTATAAGAATAATCCACGGTCATAATCATCTTGTGATGCCCCCAAAATAGGTATACATCACCCATTCTCGAGTCTCCAAATACATGGTACAAAAAAAACAAATACAAACTTCTTTTATATATAATACGACAACAATAGAAATGAGAGTTTTTACGAATATTGTCTCATAGGATGTTATTCAAACTCAAATGAAGTCCTCAATACATTTATTATCACAATATTTCATAGAATAGTGAGGACTACTAATGCAAACATCTAGACCGTCACTCCGTTCCCCGACTAGTCCCGGCTACGTTCTCATTTCCTGAAGAGAACAATGAAATCAAAAGGGTGAGCTCAACTAGCCCAGTAAGAAATATTATGACTAAGATAATGCATAATAAATTATCGTTAGCCTTCAACAGTGTTAAACTGATAAAATACAATAACATCAAGTTTAACTACAGCGGAACAAGCAATTCATTAGAAGAGTCAAGTAGAGCATGATATCTACTATCTTCTATAATTTAAAAAGTTTTTCATCCACTTTCTTTGAGACTCAGCTTAATAAATAAACCACATCATCGAATCATCCCTGCACTACGAGCTAATGATATTCATGTAATCATCAATGGTCATGATTATACCGAATAATCCTTGGTCATAATCATACCAACAACTGTCCATCAATGCACTACGGGCCAATGAGGACTTTTACCACATCATTTGTAACATTACGGGTCATGATTATACCGAATGATACCTGGTCATAATTATACCAATCAACAGTCCATCTATGCACGTAAGCCAAAGATGACTTTCAGCACAATATAAGCATGAGGATGATGACAATGATATAAGCATTAATCAAGCGAAATCAAGGATAAATATTAAAGATTTTAAATTTATCCGAGTTTAAAATATCCAAATTGTCAACATGATCTTTGCTTTGTGGAGTAAAATTCAAGAATAATATTCATGTATCAAAAATAATTTGGACAGAAAAGAAATATATTTTTTGGGTGAATAGTATCTTGTGAATAGTACCCTATAAATAGTACTTCGGGAATAGTATCTCGTGAATAGTACTCCGGCATGAAAAGTGTCCCAAATACCTGAGTGAATAATATTCGCGTGAATAGTAATCGGGTGAATAGTAATCTGTGAATAATAACTCGTGAATAGTACTCCGGCATGAAAATTGCCCCGAATACCAGAGTTGATAATATTTGAGTGAATAGTACCTGTAAATAGTAACTCATGAATAGTATAACAGCATAAAAAGATCAATAATTATCAAGAAAGCACAGAATAATTATTCTACTAATTTCACGGAGTATAGAAGCAATACTTTAACCGATTGAGTGTAGAATTAAGAATACGAAATGAAATAATATTACTCACATACTACAGAGTATGAAAGAAAATATTATTTCTACAAAAACTAAAAAAAAATATCCCTTACCTCAGAAGAAGACTGGATACTGGAATAGTGAGAGAGCAGACTTCTATTCTTCTTTCTCTCTATAGCTTCTCTCTCTATAATTGCTCTTGTGAGTCTTAGTGAATTGGTGAGAATGAAAGAAGAATGAGCTTCTATTTATAGGAAAATATAGTTTTGATAATTGCACGTTTTGGGGCTCGAAATATTACAGTATAATACATTTATCTTTTCTTTTATTTTTAATTTAGTCCTGCAAGTATTATCAAACTTGCACCACCTCCCTTAATAGTACATCATGTGAATCAATAGTACATTCATGTGAATCAATAGTTCTATACATGTGAAAAAAATAGTTACAGTATAGTACCTTCATCTATACCTCCATTTTTAATTTAGTCATGCAAATATTATCAATCTTGCACCACCTCTCCTAATAGTACATGCATGTGAATCAATAGTACACACATGTGAACAAATAGGTATAAACATATGAATTAAAAGCAATTAATTGCTCATTTATTCGATTAATTACCCGATTGGTCAATATAACCTCCAGAAATCAATTATTATCGAAATAAATGTCGATTTTCACTAACACTAATAATCCCAACATAATAGAACTATCAATTTTATCTTTAATTAACACAAATTTATTCATCATTAATATTATAACTCACAATATTTAACAACCAGATCATTCCTAGGAAAGTGGGGGATTTTCGATAAGGATTTCTCCCTATTGGCGCGCAATTAGGTGACCAAACTTCTCCTCGACAGAACTTTCTAGACATCGTCAATGTGACGCCCCCAAAATAGGTATACATCACCCATATTGAGTCGTCAAATACATGGTACAAAATTCAAATACAACTTAATTATACAACAGTCGTGTAAGATATGACAAAACATAATATAAGAGTTTTAATAAGAATATTGTCATCTAGACAATATCCACACTCAATGGAGTCCTCATTACATTTATTATCACACGTATTACTGTACTTTTACCACCGATAATTTTATGACAACTTACTTACTTTGAAATTTTTTCACATATCACCCTTAACTTTAACCTTTTATCAATTTAACCATTTACTAAATAGAATAATAATTATAAAAATTGAATACTTTCATTTTGTAAAATTCGGGGTCTTACAATCTCCCCTCCTTATAAAATTTCGTCCTCGAAATTTACGTACCTGGTAGTTCAAAGAGATGAGAATACCTTGCTTTCTTTTCGTTTTGTACCTTCCCGGTTATTTCCTCTCTATCATGATTTTTTCATTTCTCATCTCCTGTATTTCCGATATCATTCTAGAATATAGATTCAAAATAAGGGTTAATTGACATGCCACATATTATCTCTATATTCTGACCGACCAATTGAATAACAAATAAACTTAGGTAGGTCATACTAGCGAAGGAATTACCCGTCTCTCCCCTCCTAGTTCTAGCCTCACATCTTAGTCAGGGATCATATCCCTAAGCTTTGATACCAACTGTGACGCCCCCAAAACAGGTATACATCACCCATCTTGGGTCGTCAAAAACACGGTACATAAATCCAAATACAACTTAATTATACAACAATCGTGTAAGATACGATAAAACATAATATAAGAGTTTTAATAAGAATATTGTCATCTAGACAATATCCACACTCAATGGAGTCCTCATTATAATTATTATCACAAGATTTAATGAGAATAGTGAGGACTACTAATGCTTTATCATCTGGATCGTCACTCGTTCCCCATTACTAGTCCCCACTATATTCTCATTTCCTAAAGAGAACAATGAAAGCAAAGGGTGAGCTCAACTAGCCTAGTAAGAAATATTATGACTAAGATAATGCAGAATAAATTATCCTTAGCCTTCAACAGTATAACAACTGATAGAATGTAATAGACAACAAGTTTTAGATCAACAACTGCAACGGAATAAGCAATCCATTAGAAGAGTCAAGTAGAACATAAAATCTACTATCTTCTATGATTTAAAAGATTTTTCATCACTTTTATCGCTGAGACTCAGCTTAATAAATAAACCACAACATCCCTGTACCACGGCCAAGGATATTTATATAATCATCAATGGTCATGATTATACCGAATAATCCCTGGTCATAATCATACTAACTACTGTCCATCAATGAACTACAGGCCAATGAGAACTTTTACCACATCATTCGTCACATTACGGTCATGATTATACCGAATAATTCCTGATCATAATCATACCAAGTCCATCTATGCACGTAAGCCAAATATGACTAATTTCATGGAGTATAGAAGCTTAAGCTTTAACCAACTGAGTATAAGAGAATATATGAAACTGTAAATGGACTTTCGCCCGCCATGCGGTAATCCACATAGACAGATCATTTCCACAATTTAATAAGGAATGAATACGAATGATCATTCACCATGCATGCGGTAATCCACATAGACAGGTTACTCCAACAGAAAAATAAAGAATGGAATAACAGAAGAATTTACCATGCATGCGGTAGTCCGCGTAGACAGGTTATTCTAATAGAATAATAAAGAATGGAATAACAATGAGAACTCACTGGGCATGCGATAGGTAATCGCATGCGAATAGGTTATTCCAACATAATAATAAGAATGGAACTAGGTCATGCGTAATCCCAAGACAGATATGATATTCTAATGAGAATAATAAAGAACGGAACCGGTCATGCGTAATCGCATGCAGCATACGATATTCCAAATGTAATAATAAAGAATGAAATAACAACAGAATTCACGGGCATGCGATAGGATCGCATGAAAAGTTATTCCAACAGAATAATAAATAATGAAATAACAGAAGAATTTCACCATGTATGCGGTACTTCGCATAGACAAGTTATTCCAACATAATAATAAAGAATGGAATAACAACCCTTACGAGTATTGAAAGAAAATAGCTCTCTTCATGAATACGAAAGAATAATACCCCTTACGAGTATTGAAAGAAAATAATTCTCTTCATGAATACAAATGAAATAATACCCCTTACTATAATAATAATATTCCTTACCTTAGAAGAAACTGGATACTGGAATAGTGAAGTAGCAGACTTCTCTTCTTCTTTCTCTCTATAATTTCTCTCTATAATAATTGCTCTTGTGAGACTTAGTGAATTGGTGAGAAATGAAGGAATAATGAGCTTCTATTTATAGAAAAATATAGTTTCAATAATTACACATTTTGGGGCTCAAAATATTACAGTATAATACCTCTCTTTTTCTTTATTTTTAATTTAGTCCTGCAAATATTATCAAACTTGCACCACCTCCCCTAATAGTAAATCATGTGAATCAATAGTAAACCATGTGACTCAATAGTTCTAAACATGTGAAAAAATTAATTATAGTATAGTACATTCATCTATACCTCTATTTTTAATTTAGTCATGCAAGTATTATCAATCTTGCACCAACTCCCCTAATAGTAAATCATGTGAATCAATAGTACAAACATGTGAACACATAATTATAAGCATGTGAATTAATAGCAATTAATTGCTCATTTATCCGATGAATTACCCGATTGGTCAATATAACCTCTAGACATCAATTATTATCAAAATAAATGTCGATTTCCACTAACACTAATAATTTCCACACAATGGAACTATCAATTTCATCTTTAATCAACATGAACTTATTCATTATTAATATTATAACTCACAATATTTAACAACCAGGTCGTTCCCAGGAAAGAGGGGGCTTTCCGATAAGGATTTCTCCATATTGGAGCGCAATTAGATTATCTAACCTCTCCTTGACAGAACTTCTAAACATTGTCAATATTGTAAATAATAATATGAATAACTTTGTCATCTCAATTATTGATTTAATAATATAATATAATATGCAGATGATACTGTGACAATAATTGAATAAATAATATGAGAGATATGATCAAAGCAATTATCGTAGTAATAATTGAGTATAAGCGAGTGACTTCTCACATAAGCATCAATAATCAATACAGGTGTGCTACTTGCAACCACGCCAGACATCGTACTTTTATCACCGATTATTTTATGACAACTTACTTACTTTAAAAAATTTTCACATATCACCCTTAACTTTAATCTTTTATCAATTTAACCATTTACTAAATAGAATAATAATTATAAAAATTGAATACTTTCATTTCGTAAAATTCGGGGTCTTACAGTCAATATTACAAATAATAATATGAATAACTTTGTTATCTCAATTATTGATTTAATAATATAAAATATTGATACTGTGACAATGATTGAATCAATAATATATATGAGAGATGTTATGCAGCAATTACTGTAGCAATAATTGAGTATAACTGAGTGACTTCTCACGTAAGCATCAATAATCAATACCATGTGCTACTATGCAACCACGCGTATTACTGTACTTTTACCACCGGGTAGTTCAACCGTTTAACGGTAAAACTTTCGCTATTATTTTTATAATAAGATAATTCTGTCGTTTTCTAATTACGACAATATTTATGTTGTGGGGTCCACTACCGATGATTGTCTTTGTCGCATTTAATATTCTCTCTGTTAAAAGCGAATATTCCCGAACCAATCTAATATTATATAACCACTTGCTTACTTTGTAAAATTTGTAAATATTACCCACAGCTATAACATTTTATTAAATCTACACCATAATATTCAAAAATATATTTCGAGAAAAAATAATCTTTATTCATAAAAGTTGGGGTCTTACACATACCAATAAATAGTCCATCTATGCACGTAAGCCACAAATGACTTTTACCACAATATAAGCATGAGGATGATGACAATGATATAAGAATTAAGTTAAAAGAAAGCAAAGGATAAATTTTTAAAGATTTATAATTCAATTTATCTAAAATTCATTAATGTCTAAAATTGTCAATATGATACTGCTTTGTGGAGTAAAATTCAAGAATAATATTGTAACAAAAATAATTTGAACATAAAAGAAATTAATTTTTTGTTATGAATAGTACCCCGGGGGAATAGTACCTGAGTGAATAGTATTTCGTGAATAGTACTTCGGGAATAGTACCCGTGAATAGTACTTTGTGAATAGTACTTTATAAATAGTACCCCATGAATAGTACTTTGTGAATAGTATCCTGTGAATAGTATACACTACAAGAAAAAAGTTCATCAAATATAGCATTAGGTCAGAGATAGATATCATGACCTTACTTGACGCTATCACCGATAATCGTCATGATAAAATCTAATCATTTGGGATGCACATCAGTGACCACTATTAATGACCGCCTCATCTCAGAATCGATATGAAATAATCGAAATGACAAATTCGGTCGCTAAGCTAAGTCAACATAGTCGAGGGACAAAGCTAAAGTGGTCCACGTGGCGGCAACTGCTATCAGCGACTGCTATCTAGCCGCCAATACCCTCAAATGTTTAGCCGTCGCTAATAACTTATCGTGACGCATCACAGTCATACGATATAAAAAAATGAAAATCATATTTTTCCTGTTTTGCAGAATTCCCAAAAATCTGTACCTGTTTTGTACCTGCTTTATCCCAACACACATACACAACAAGATAAACAACATACACAACAATATAAACATCCATCGTCCACCAACACATACACCAAACTAGTATATAAACCTTTAAAAACCAATATGATTTGAATAAATACTTATGAACATTTCAAAACTTGTTTAAGTAACATACAAACATCCAAAGAATGAATATACAAGTATAAGCTTATACTATAACTACAAAACTAATCTAAAGTAGGTACGTCAAGCATCATCGCCTCCTTGATCACCCTGTAATTAACAAAATAATAAAATAAGTTACAAATATATACTAACTATGTTAATATTGGTATATTACGACAATATATACAACAAATTGATTTTATACCTCGTCGCCATCCCCATGTTGTGATGCTGCTGCTGCTGTTGCCGCTATTGCTTCAACTAACTCCTCAGCACTCAGAGCCCCCAGATGCCCGCCCAGTATCTTAAGAAGATCGCGATCTCGACATATAGCTCTCACACAGTCAGCCGGAGTATGAACAACTGGATGACTCGATGACTGTGTAGACTGGGTAGAAGAGCAGCCTGAGCCACTGAAGGATGGGCGTCGTCGTTGTCCTTGACCTTTAATGTAGTTCTTCTTCACAACAGACGCTCTCTCCCACAACTCTTGATCAATAGTCGGATGTGGAGTGCCTTCAAGATAGCGCTCATTCAATAAACGCTTATAAGTATCCTGTCATCATGTTAACATTTAAATAGTTAAAAATAAATTAATTCTGTAAGCATTGATAAACAAGATCAAGTTGTTAAAATTTATTACCGCTATCTGGATAGCCTCAAGGCGGAACCATCACGGGTGGTGGTCGCGTACACATCCGACCAATGGATAGGTGACCTTGAGAGACCGAGACTCTTATACAAAAAAAATAGCATAATATTACTAAGTAAAAATGTGATATATTTTCACAATTCATGATTGTAAACATATTAAAACTTGTAAATACGTCCCGGCAAAGCGATGATGTCAGAATCGTGAAATACTACCGCCTTTGTATGTCCTTTTCGCCTTTTCAGTCATGGCACACCCGAGGATCATTTAGTGGCAAGTTTTTGTCTTTTCACCCACTCTCGACTCTCCTCCATTGGGCATACATCTCAGTCCATATGGATTTGGGTGCACCACTGGGGCTATGCTTCGTGCATGTAATCGTCTCGGCCCGGATGGTCGATCTCGGCATTGTGAAGGACTTTTTGTCTTTCTTTGTTCAAATTGTCTTTAGTGCGGACATGACTTACGCCAGAATAATGTCTCATCCTTTGAGCCTCTGCGCGTCCTCCCATCTATACCGCTTTTGCAAATAAAACAACAATAATAACATTACTAAATAATTATCCTTTGAATATTATATTAATATTATCTGTCATAATTAAAAAAAACATATCTGGAATTCTGCCCAAACAGCATCCTTGTGGGCGATAGTGTGTGCTTCGCCACGTAATCACAGTGTAGGCCAATTTCAGAAAATGCAATTTGTGATATGCACTTGACGATCTTATTATTTGAAAAATCACTATAATATACAACATCAATTAGCATATATTAAAACAATTTACATTTAAGTTATAATACTTATGAACAATTTTCAAACTTATACTTATAATACTTAAAAAAAATTTGCCAGAGTCTCCCCTACAATATAGACTAGCCACATGCACGACGGCATGCATATATGGACATTTCTAGGCACCCAAGACACAAACCAAGAGATATATACAAATTTTCAATACAATAAGACCAAAACAATAACGATTGAATGCAAATTAAAGCAGTAAAAAATTCAAACCCATATACATTACCAATATAATATCAATCAAAACATTACCAATATACAATAAATGGAATCTTAAATGCTTATATATAAATGATATACGCGGGACGACGTCTTTATTAGGAGGAGGGCGAATCGAATAAGAATCCGATCATCCGGATTAGTAGAGGGCCTTGGGCACATGATTAGGCCCCTACCCAAATGGCGCTTTTTCATACCGCTTGAAGCATCATCTGTATATTACAAATTTCAAGATATTATTATGAGTCATATTTGATTACATGTATATATGACAATAAACATGACATGATGATATAAACATGTATATATATGAATATTAAATGACAATAAACAAAAGTTGCATTTAAATAGTTTAGTACATAAACATAAAGCAATTGATATAAACATGTATATATATGAATATAAAATGACAATAAACAAAATTGCATTTAAATAGTTTAGTACATAAACATGACAATGATATAAAAAACATGTAATGCTAAACATACATTTCATTTGTTCAAGTGTCAATGTTCGATTCGTAATCATCTTGTAGACACGTGTTATGATTCATAATCATCATTTGCTTGAAAGGTCGATTCATCAATAACTCTTTCTCCTCAGTATCAATGTCATCTGACACAAGTATTGACTCAGGATCTAATTCATGTGGTTCATCTCTACCATCTAACTGGATTACTTCATTGTCGTCCTCCACATTTATTATAGTTTGACTATGAAGCATCTGCTCTTGGTAAATCTCCCCATCAACTAATTCTACACGACTACGCGCGGGAGTATGAATTACAACTTGCCAATCTGTAGGCGGTTTATCCCTTTTTCTAACAGGACTAGGAGTGTAGTATACTTGTACTATTTGAGTTGGTAAAACAAACGGTTCGTTGAGTCACGCAGAGACTATGGAGGTCAATATCGGCGATTCCATATGCATCAACACGTATCCCTTTTTCTGAATCAAACCAACGGTACTTGAACAAGTGAATATGACCCCTGTACGTGCCCTTGTACGACAACTCTACGATTTTCTCCAACTTCCCATAAAAGGCACGACCAAGCTCATTGTAACAATCTCCTTGGACACACACTCCAGAGTTCGTTGTTCTTTTACCGCGCCCATATGCCTTTGTGTGAAATTTACAACCATTTATTTTGTAACCATTGCGACTGACTTGGTCCCTGTCTGGTCTCATAGCTAGGACTTGTACATTAGCCAGAATCGGTGATCCCTTAGTCAAAGCCTACAAAAACTCCATCTTATTAAATGAAGTCATAGTTAACACTACGTGCTTAAAAATTGAACTTACTTTGTCCTTTAGCCAAAGTGCAAATTTTTTATCCCGACTGATTTGAATATCTTTATCGATTATCTTGGGATGCTTCACTTTTAACTCGTCATCGTACAATCTATACCATGTTATAAACATTAACATATTGGAATAAATTTTCAACTTAAAAGATAAATTATCAAGTTTACATGTGTACCTCACAAATTCTTCAATCTCCTCGCAATTAAGAAGAATGTATGTGCAACATGTAATTCTTGCTCGAGAGAGGAATATCTTGCTTTCCTTTTCCATAAAGCCACGATGATAGACCAAATACGAGAGAGCCGAACCATTTAGTTCAATATTTCCCCATCATCATGTCTCGATACTCGATTGGCCTTTGTCAAGACTTCGTTCGGAAAATAGTCTAAGACAAACGTAGATATCTCATCGAAACTGTATGCCTCACATATCGACCCCTCGACATAAGCTCTATTCTTCACCTTCCTCTTAAGGTTTCCCATCACCCTCTCTCGAAAGGGTACATCCATCTATATTAGGCTGGACCCCCAACACGAGCTTCATAGGGAAGATGGATTTACAAATGCTCCGTGAAGTCAAAAACCGGTGGGAATATTTTTTCCGTTTTACACGTGATCTCTATGATGTTCTTCTCAAGTAGAGACATGTCCTTCTCATTTAATGATTTTGAACATAAGTCTTTGAAGAAACGACTAAGATCCGTAAAGCATCCCATATTGGTTTATCAAGCGGATCCCGAAATGCTATAGGCATGAGTCTCTCCATGAATACATGGCGATCATGACTCTTCATCCCTTGCAATTTTCCACCGTAACACACCTTGCAATGTTTGGACGATATCCATCTGGTAGTTTGTTGACTTAACCCATGTGCACACATCTTCAACTTGCTTTTTGGACAATGTGTACCTTGCATGCGGTTTGACAATCTTACTATTAGGAGATTCATAAAGTTCTAATCCAGGACGCTTACAAATATCTTTCATGTCCAAACGTGCCTTATCGTTATCTTTTGTCTTCCCCGTAACATTCATCAAAGTGTTAAACACATTGTCAAACACATTCTTCTCAATATGCATCACATCTAGATTATAACGAATCAAATTTGTAGACCAATAAGGCAGTTCCCAAAAGATGCTTCTCCGAACCCAGTTATGAGATTCGCCAAACCCATTGATTATGTTTGTGGCATCAACCTTACCAAATGGGATAACCGGCAATCTCATCACACGATCTCGCATCTCCGTTCCCGACAATCACGGTGTAGGCATATCATTGTCTACTTTCCCTTTCCTGAAGTGTTCTCTATTTCTTGAAACGGGTGATCTACCAAGAAGAAGCGATGTGACAAATAAAACCAACAAGGCTTTCGACCTTTTGATAGATTAAACGACTTTGTATGCTCCATACAATACGAACAAGCCAACTTCCTGTGTGTACTCCATCCAAATTTAACATACCATAAGTGGGAAGTCACTTATAGTCCCACATAACGCCGCCCCTAAGGTTGAAATTTGTTTTCGTTGCAACATCCCAAGTCTCATACTCCATCCTCCCACAATACCTTCAACTCGTCTATAAGAGGTCTCAAGTAAACATCTAAGTTCTTTCCAGGACTCTTAGGACCTGGAACCACGAGTGAAAGAAACAAGTATGGCTGTTTCATACACATCCAAGGAGGCAAGTTGTAGGGAGTAACAATCATAGGCCAACATGAGTACAGAATAGCTGAGTGGCCAAACGGATTGAAACCATCGGTGGACAATCCAAGCCTCACATTTCTAGGTTCCAATGCAAATCCAGGATGTGCTAAGTTGAAATCTTTCCAAGCCTGCCCATCTGCGGGATGATTTAGTTCTCCATCTTTAGCTGGAGATTTCGCATGCCAACTCATATGTTCAGCTGTTCTTGAAGACATGTACAATCTTTTTAGCCGATGTGTTATTGGAAAATACCTTAGAATCTTAAACGGTATACTTGATTTTTTTGTAGTCACACCCTCTTTAGTAGGCCTAAACCGATCATGACTGCAAAACGTGCACCTTGTCATCTGTTCATTTTCTTTATAAAACAACATGCAATCGTTGGGACATGCATCGATCTTTTGGTATCCAAGACCCAACTTGTAACAACCCGGGTCAAACCCCGAGTCCGGAACAAATCTTGGGTCAAATCCCAAGTCCGAATCGAATCAAATCCATCGAAATAAGGCCTCAAACTACTGGCCCAATAATATCTTCCTAGGTCAACTTAGCCCACCACAGGCTCACCCAAAAGGTCATGACATGAAGGTACTATTGGTAGTAACTTATTTCCTTATATGCAGGGTGTTACAAACTCCCCCACTTAAATTTCTAACGTCCCCGTCAGAACCGATCACACACAGCCCAAAGATCTTTGCCTCTCTAGCCATTGTGGGATAATACCGGCTAGCTTCGTGTCCCCACCTCCGGACCTCCATCTCTCCATTGTGGGATAATACCACCAGCCTTCGTGTCCCCACCTCCGGTAATCCGATCGGATGACCCGACCCGAGCTTTCGAGAGTCGGCTTTGATACCATATGTAACAACCCGGGTCAAACCCCGAGTCTGGAACAAATCTTGGGTCAAATCCCAAGTCCGAATTGAATCAAATCCATCGAAATAAGGCCTCAAACTACTGGCCCAATAGTATCTTCTTGGGTTAACTTAGCCCACCACAGGCTCGCCCAAAAGGTCATGACTTGAAGGTACTATTGGTAGTAACTTATTTCCTTATATGCAGGGTGTTACACAACTTCTTCACCATTTTCTTACAAAAGTAATAGTTACCAGGTAATTTCTCACCGTCAGGCAACATACTCTTAATGGCCTTCAAGAACGACTCAAAATACTCATGGCTCATGTTGTGATCAGCCTTGATGTTAAGTAATGTCGCCACTGCAGACAATGTAGTGTGTTTGGGGCAACCATACCCTGATGGCTCATTACCCTCGTCTAACAACTTAAAGAAGTCTTTGGCATCGAGAATTCATAGGTTGCTCTTCGCCTTGCTCCCAATCAAAATCGCCCTGCAATATCATGAACCATTTCATTATATACGATGAGTACTCTCGCCCGAATTGTGTACTTATGTGATGCCGCCATCTCTTCTTTGCCCATGTGCCCACCAAAGATTCTTCGTAATTTCTCATGAACCCGAAACAAGTAAATGATAGTTTACCATATCTCCGTCCATATAATTTACATTCTTACACTTCAAACATGGACATCGATTCTGCGACTTACCATTCATACATTTCCGTGACTATCGATACTCCAAAAAACACTTGGCAACCAAATTTAAATTCAAATTATGCTTCTATCTGGGCACTTGACTTTCGTACATGCAACTATTCTGATGCGAATAGAGGTCCATGATCCACCAGCATCTACTACGAACAACATGAGCTTATTAATCATATGACTTGAGCATACTTGTAACCATATGACTTGAGCATACTTGTAAGCATATGATTAACATTTCAAAGATACTTGTAAGCATATGACTTGAGCATACTTGTAACCATATGACTTGAGCATACTTGTAAGCATATGATTAACATTTAAGCATACTTGTAAGCAAATGACTTGAGCATACTTGTAACCATATGACTTGAGCATACTTGTAAGCATATGATTATAACATTTAAGCATACTTGTAAGCATATGACTAGAGCATACTAGCCAAAGAAGCATATGACTTGAGCATACTAGTAAGCACATAAAGAGCTCGTTAATATTATAAATGTTCGCAACTAGAGCCAATAAAAAAATTTCGCAGAGTCTCCCCTATAATATGGACTAGCCACACGCACGCGATTTACACGTATATAAGGTCATTTCTAGGCACCCAAGACACAAACCAAGAGAAATATACAAATTCCCAATATAATAAGACCAAAACAATAACGATTGAATGCAAATTAAAGCAAAGAAAAGTTAGGAGTATACTACAAATTGAGTTCCAAAACTCGCGCTTTTTTTTTTTGCAAGCTTCTATCTTTACTTTACACATGAACGCAATAATTAACTTACTTACGATTAGGGCACTTATCTCTTATTTCTTTATTCCATTGGAATGTGTGGTTGTTTATTTTCTGAAATGATCACCAAATACATTGAAGATCATTTCATTCCTTCCTCAATTAAATTTATTCAATCTAAACGGAATAGAGATGCCATCTTTTGGGGATACTGATTTTAAGCTGTTCAAAATGGGCAGGTGGTCTAATTAAGCAGTTTATAGAAATTAGTTATATTTTTATAGTTTGCATTCCAGATAACTTTTGTTATACAAAAAAAACTCTCCTATACAATGCAACCAATTTATACAACTGTCCAAATGAATGTTTCGATCAGTTTGGATCAATTTTCTCTTTACAACTGTCCAACTGTCCAAATCTCAATCCTGATAGCCTAGCGATTAGTATAAACTGTCAAATCTCAATCCTTGATTTGTTACGCTTGCAACTGCCATTTTACAGGATGAAATAAAGTAATTCATTCAGAAATAATACTAAAAAGCCTAGTAAATCAATAAACCAACACCATTTTGGGTAAGGAGGAACAACAGTTGTTAAGACTACTAAAATTACCCAGCTAGTATTCTTCAAAATCCTACAAACCATAAAAGGGTCTCTTCCCAAAATCCCTATCTCATGTAAAAATCTACCCAGCTTTACATGTAATCCGACTTCAACAAAATTAACATTTGCATCAAAGATTCAATATTTCAATCACACATTACAATTAGATACTAAACTCAATCCTCTCGTAATACATACCATATAATTTATGTCCAATGTAGGTATTTATGCCTTCATCTATGCACATATAGCAAATACATAATTCCATGCCAAGCAGTATGCAAGCAAAAAAGCAATGACGATACACATATGTAAAAAATCAGTTCAGTTAAGAAAATTAGACCCGAAGAAAAGAAAAAAAGTCAACATTCAAACAAAAAGTCAACGCCATTGTCAATTTAAACCAAAATAAAAATTAACAAAACATAAAATTCACATTTAAGTAAATTTAGCCCTAAATTGAAGAAACAAAAGGGTTTGTTTTCATCTTCCTTACTTGTCCCTTGTTTATATTAGAACTGAAATTCAATCCACACCCAAATACAAGTAAATGCCTAATGTTTGAGAGACATTATACAGATGAGCATAACTCAAATCCCATTTGGAAATACATATATGAATTATAAGTAGAGAATTATCAGTATGTATGAGAGGAGAGAGAGAAAATATGTGGATGAGATCGGCTATGAAGAAGAAAAACCCACCGGTCGCGCGAGGAGTAGTGAACACCAATTGAAGGAGTAGCAGCAACCAATTGAAGGAGTAGCAACACCAATCACGCGAGGAGTAGCGAGCTCTTCTCTTCTCTTCTCCCCCTTCTCCCTCTTCTCCCTCTTCTGTCGCCCTTTTTTTTTCTTTCTGCTGAGTCGATAGAACGCCTGAGCCTGAATCTGTTTAAGAAGATCAGCGACCGCTTGCGGTCGCTGATTTTTAATGACGTGGACGATTTCAGATGACGCATGCGATCGCTGATAAAGATTAGTCACAACAAAAAATCGCGCCAGGGTTTTGCACTAAATTTTTTTTGGGGGTGGGAAATTATATCGTGATCGCGCGTGTGGTATTTGATATCTATTAATGACTAGAATTTATCCGTTAGCGAGATAATGGTCATTGATATTATTGGTCGCAGATAGGCCTTTTTTTGTAGTGATACCGGCATAAAAAGATCAATAATTATCAAGAATGCTCAGAATAATATTTCCATGAAAAGATACCGGATGAAGCGTAAATATCAAGGATATTCTACTAATTTCACGGTGTATAGAAGCAATACTTTAACAGAATGAGTGTAGAATTAGGAATATGAAACGAAATAATATTACTCACATACTATAGAGTATGGAAGAAAATATTATTTCTTACGAATACTGAACAAAAATAATATCTCTTACCTTAGAAGAAGACTGGATACTGGAATAGTGAAGTAGCAAAATACTCTTCTTCTTTCTCTCTATAGCTTCTCTCTCCATAGCTTCTCTCTCTATAATTGATCTTGTCAGTCTTAGTGAATTGGTGAGAATGAAAGAAGAATGAGATTCTATTTATATAAAAATATAGTTTCGATAATTGCATGTTTTGGGGCTCGAATTATTACAGTATAGTACCTTCATCTTTTCCTCTATTTTTAATTTAGTCCTACAAGTATTATCAAACTTGCACCACCTCCCCTAATAGTACATGCATGTGAATCAATAGTACATGAATGTGAATTAATAGTTCCATTCATGTGAACAAATAGTTATATGCATGTGAATTTTTAGCAATTAATTGCTCATTTATTTGATTAATTACCCGATTGGTCAATTTAACCTCCAGAAATTAATTATTATCGAAATAAATGTCGATTTTCACCAACACTAATAATTCTAACACAAAGGAAATATCAATTTCATCTTTAATCAACACGAACTTATTCATCATTAATATTATAACTCACAATATTTAACAACCAGATCATTCTCAGGAAAGAGGGGGCTTTTCGATAAGGATTTCTCTCTATTGGCGTGCAATTAGATAACCAAACCCCTTTCCTCGACAGAACTTTCTAGACATCGTCAATATTGCAAATAATAATATGAATAACTTTGTCGTCTCAATTATTGATTTAAAAATGTAAAATATTATGCAGATGATAATGTGACAATAATTGAATCAATAATATGAGAGATATTATGCAGCAATTACTGTAGCAATAATTGAGCAATAATAATCAATATCGTGTGCTATTATACAACCACGCGTAGTATTGTACTTTTACCACCGGGTATTTAAAAAGTTTAACTGTGAGGCCTCAAATTTTATGAATAAAGATTTAAATTTCTCGAAATATTTTTTTGAATATTATGGTGTGAATTTGATATAATGTTATAGTTGTGGGCAATATTTATAAATTTTGCAAAATAAGCAAGTGGCTATATAATATTCGATTGGTCGGGGAATATTGGTTTTAACGGGGAATATTGAGCGACGGCACAATCATTAAGTGGACTCATAACGGAAGTATTGTCGTAGTTAGAAAGCTACGTAATTATCTTTTATAAAAATAACGGCGAAAGTTTCACCGTTAAAGCTGTTAAACTACCCGATAGTAAAAGAAATGCGATGTCTGGCGTGGTTGCGTATAGTAGCACACGGTATTGATTATTGATGCTTACGTAAAAAGTCACTCAGTTATACTCAATTATTGCTATAGTAATTGTTGCATCATATCTCTCATATTATTGATTCAATTATTGTCACAGTATCATCTGTATAAAATAATATATTATTAAATCAATAATTGAGACGACAAAGTTATTCATATTATTATTTGCAATATTGACAATGTCTAGAAGTTCTGTCAAGGAGAGGTTTGGTCACCTAATTACGTGCCAATAAGGAGAAATCCTTATCGGAAAGCCCCCTCTTTCCTGGGAACGACCTAGTTGTTAAATATTGTGAATTATAATATTAATGATGAATAAGTTCGTGTTGATTAAAGATGAAATTGATAGTTTCATTGTGTTGGAATTATTAGTGTTAGTGAAAATCGACATTTATTTCGATAACAATTGATGTCTGGAGGTTATATTGACCAATCGGGTAATTAACTGGATAAATGAGCAATTAATTACTATTGATTCACATGATTATAACTATTTGTTCACATGTGTATACTATTGATTCACATGCATTTACTATTAGGGGAGTTGGTGCAAGATTGATAATACTTGCATGACTAAGTTAAAAATGGAGGTATAGATGGAGGTACTATAATTGTAATTCATATTTTCACATATGCAGAACTATTGATTCACATGATTTACTATTGATTCACATGATTTACTATCGGGGAGGTGGTGCAAGTTTGTTGGATGACTAAATTAAAAATGAAGAAAAGAGGAAGGTATTATCTTTGTAATATTTGAGAGCCCCAAAATGTGCAATTATTGAAACTATATTTTTCCTATAAATAGAAGCTCATTCTTCCTTCATTTCTCACCAATTCACTAAAGCTATAGAGCAAGTATTATAGATAGAAATTATAGAGAGAAAGAAAAAGAGAAGTCTGCTACCTCACTATTCCAGTATCTAGTTTCTTCTAAGGTAAGGGGTATTATTCTTTCATATTCATGAAGAGAGTTATTTTCTTTCAATACTCGTAAGGGTTGTTATTCCATTCTTTATTATTATGTTGGAATAACTCGTCTACATCACAAGTACCGCATACATGGTGAAATTCTTACATTATTTCATTCTTTATTATTCTGTTGGAATAACTCATGCATGCGATCTATCGTATGCTCGGTGAATTCTCGTTGTTATTCCATTCTTTATAATTACGTTGGAATATCACATGCATGCGGATTACACATGACCGATTTCCGTTCTTTATTATTTTGTTGGAATATCACATGCATGCGGATTACGCATGACACAGTTCCATTCTTTATTATTCATTGGAATAACTTTTGTATGTGTGGTCTATCGCATGCACGGTGAATTCTCTTTGTTATTCCATTCTTTATTGTTCTGTTGGAATAACTTGTCTACGCGGACTACCGCATGCATTGTGAATTCTTTTGTTATTCCATTCTTTATTATTCTGTTGGAATAATCTGTCTATGTGGATTACCGCATGGCGGGCGAAAATTCATTTGCAGTTTCATATAGTCTTTTATACTCAGTTGGTTAAAACTTTGGCTTATATACTCCATGAAATTAGTGAAATATCATTGATATTTGCGCTTCATCCAGTATCTTTTCATGAAAATATTCTTCTGAGCATTCTTGAATTTTACTCTACAAAGAAGTATCATGTTGACAATTTGGACGTTATTGATTTCTGGATAAATTAAATTATAAATCTTTAAAATTTATCCTTGAACTTATTTTATTGAATTATTATGTTATTGTCATCATCCTCATGCTTATATTGTGATGAAAGTCATCTTTGGCTTACGTGCATAGATGGACTTGGTATGATTATGACCAGGGATTATTCGATATAATCAAGACCGTAATGTAACGAATGATGTGGTAAAAGTCCTCATTGGCCTGTAGTTCATTGATGGACAGTAGTTGGTATGATTATGACCAGGGATTATTCGGTATAATCATGACCATTGATGATTACATAAATATCCTTGGCCGTGGTGTAGGGATGTTGTGGTTTATTTATTAAGCTGAGTCTCAGCGATAAAAGTGATGAAAAACCTTTTAAATCATAGAAGATAGTAGATTTTATGTTCTACTTGACTCTTCTAATAGATTGCTTATTCCGCTGCAGTTGTTGATCTAAAACTTGTTGTCTATTATATTCTATCAGTTGTTATACTGTTGAAGGCTAAGGATAATTTATTCTGCATTATCTTAGTCATAATATTTCTTCTTTGGGCTAGTTGAGCTCACCCTTTGCTTTCATTGTTCTCTTTGAAATGAGAATATAGCCGGGACTAGTCGGGGAACGGAGTGACGGTCCAGATTATAGCATTAGTAGTCCTCACTATTCTGTTAAATAGTGTGATAATAAATGTAATGAGGACTCCATTGAGTGTGGATATTATCTAGATGACAATATTCTTATTAAAACTCTTATATTATATTTTGTCGTATCTTACACGACTGTTGTATAATTAAGTTGTATTTGAATTTTGTACCATGTATTTGGCGACTCAAGATGGGTGATGTATACCTATTTTGGGGGCGTCACATTAACGGTAAAACTTTTGCCGTTATTTTTATAAAAAGACATTTCTGTCATTTTCTAACTCCGATAATACTTTTGTTGTGGGGTCTACCAATGATTTTGCCATCGTACGGATATTCCCTGTTAAAACGAATATTCCCCGACCAATCGAATATTTTATAACTACTTGCTTACTTTGCAAAAAATTTTAAATATTACCCACAAATATAACATTATATCAAAACCACACCATAATATTCAAAAATATATTTCAAGAAAAATAATCTTTATTCATAAAAGTTGCGGTCTTACAACATTCCCTTCTTATGAAATTTTGTCCTCGAAATTAGGATACGTACTTGGTATGTCGAAGAGGTGAGGATACCTTGACTTCATTTCAGATTCTAACTCCCAGGTCATTTCCTCCACATCGTGGTTTCTCCACAAAACTTTGACTTGAGGTACAACCTTGGAGCATAGAATATGATCCTTCTTATCTAAGATTTTAACAGGTACCTCTTCATACGTTAAATCTTCTGCTATATCGTCCGGTTCTAATTCAATAATGTGGTTCGGATCTTCACATATTTACGCAACATAGATATGTGAAAAACATTATGAACACAAGACATACTTGGTGGTAAGGCGAGTCTATTGGCCACAGTTCCTACTTGATCGAGGATTTTGAATGGCCCAATGAATCGAGGATTGATTTTTCCTCTCTTTCCAAATTTTGTAACTCCTTTCCATGGAGCAAAATGTAACAACACATGATCTCCAACATTAAATTCCACGTCTCTTCGATGAAGATCAACATAACTCTTTTGTCGATCTTGTGAGGTCTTTATACGTTGTCGGATCATTTGAATCTTTTTTGTTGTCATGCGTACCAATTCCGGTCCCAACAACGTTGCTTCACCCACCTCGTCCCAGCATACTGGAGAACGAAACTTGCGTTCATACAACGCCTCGAATGGAGCCATGCTAATACTTGCTTGATAACTGTTGTTGTAGGAAAACTCCACCAATGGCAAGAACTTGTCCCAACTTCCTTTGAAGTCAAGGACACAGAGTCTTAATAGATCTTCAAGAGTTTGAATAGTCCTCTCCGACTGCCTGTCCGTTTGAGGATGATATGCCGAACTAAATCGTAAATCCATGCCCATAGCTTTTTCCAAATTAACCCAAAATCGTGAAGTGAATCTTGGGTCTCGATCAGAAACTATGGATACTGGCATACCATGCAGTCTTACAATCTCATTTATGTAAATACGAGCAAGACGTTCAAGTGAATAACTTTCTCGTATAGGTAAGAAATGAACAGACTTGGTTAATCTATCAACAATGACTCAAATCGCATCTATGCCTTGAGAAACCTTGGGAAGATCAGTAACGAAGTCCATGGTAATGTGCTCCCACTTTCATTCTGGAATTTCAAGTGGTTGCAATGGACCTTTTGGCACTTGATGCTCCACCTTGACTTGTTGACACGTTAAACACCTTGAGATAAACTCCACGATTTCTCTTTTTCATATTGCTCCACCAAAATGTATGTCGAAGATCACGATACATTTTGGTACTCCCAGGATGGATTGCAAACGGTGTGTTGTGTGCCTCCATCATGATTTTATACTTTAAATCAGGATCGTTAGAAACATAAAGTCTAGAGTTGATTCAAAGTCTGGAGTTGACTCGAAGTATTCATTCTTCATCGATTCTTGATTCCGGAATAGCACCTTCTTGCACTTTCTTCTTCATACGCATCAGCTCTAGGTCTGTAGCTTGAGCAGCTTTAACTTTATCGATTAAAGTTGGTTCTACTCGTATATTTGACATCCTCACATGGGTCCTTGGAGTCTTTAACTCTATCTTCATCCTTTGTAAGTCATACCAAATGGGCCTTTGCGTTAACAATATCGCACTTGTACCCGCATATGATATTTTACTCAACGCGTCAGCTATCACGTTCGCTATTCCAGGATGATATTGAATGGTATGATCATAATCTTTCAACAGCTCGAGCCAACGTCGTTGTTGCATGTTGAGTTCTTTTTGGGTGAAGAAATATTTGAGGCTTTTATGATCGGTATAGATCTCCACCTTCTCCCCATACAGGTAATGTCTCCAGATCCTTAGTGCGAAAACGACTGCTGCCAACTTTAGATCATGAGTAGGATAATTCCTTTCATATTCTTTGAGTTGTCGTGAGGCATAGGCTATGACTTTCCCATATTGCATGAGAACATATCTTAACCCTCTGCCTGAAGCATCATTGTAGATGACAAATTCTTCCGAACCAGATGGTATTGTTAGAACAGGTGCTGAAATGAGTCTCCTATTGAGTTCTTGAAAACTCTTCTCACATTCCTCGCTCCAACCGAATTTTGTATCTTTTCGAGTCAACTGAGTTAATGGAGTAGCGATTTGAGAAAACCCTTCTACGAATCTCTGATAATAACCAGTTAAGCCCAAAAAGCTACGTACTTCGGTCACTGACTTAGGTTGCTCCCAGCTTTGAATTGCTTCAATATTTGCTGGGTCAAGAGATATTCCATGATTTGATATCACGTGCCCAAGGAATGCTACTTCCTCAAGCCAAAACTCGTATTTCTTCAACTTGGCATATAGCTTGTTTTCACGAAGATTTTGGAGTATCAGCCTCAAGTGTTTCTCATGATCTTCACGGCTTCTGGAGTATATGAGGATGTCATCAATAAAGACGACTACAAAATGATCTTAATATTCTTTGAATACTCAGTTCATCATATCCATGAAGGCAGCAGAAGCATTAGTCAATCCAAACGATATGACTAGGAATTCGTAATGCCCGTATCGAGTTCTGAAAGCAGTCTTTGAAATGTCATCAGTTTTAATTTTTAACTGATGATATCTGGAAAGAAGATCGATCTTTGAAAAGAATTTACCGCCTTACAACTAGTCAAACATGTCATCAATGCGAGGCAACGGGTACCTATTCTTGATGGTGACATGATTCAACTCCCGATAATCAATACAAAGTCGCATACTTCCATCTTTCTTCTTCATGAATAGAACATGAGCACCCCAAGGAGACGTACTAGGATGAATGAAATCGATATCTAACAACTCCTGCAGTTGGGTTTTTAACTCCTGAAGTTTAATAGGAGCCATTCGATATAGGGCTTTGGAAATGGGTTTTGTACCGGGTTCAAGGTCGATACAAAATTTAATTTCACACTCTGGGGGTAGGCCAGGAAGTTCTTCAAGGAATACATCAGGATATTATTAACAATAGAAATATCATTCAAGGCTGACATATTTTTGTTTAAATCCGTGACATGGGCTAAGAAAGCTTGACATCCGTTTTTCAATAAACGAATAGCTTTATGGCTTGATATGACAGTAATTGACTTTAATGGTTTGGTTGCTTGAATTCGCATAATAGGTTGGTTAAGAATATGAAAACTAATAACCTTACAAAATTAATCAATTTTAGCATGATGAATGGTTACCCAATCAATCCCTAAAATCACATCGAATGCAAGTATTTTCAAAGAGATAATATCGACAGGTAACGTGCGGTTGCCGATTTGGATCAAACAAGACTTATAAACAGTGGATGTAATGAAGGTTTCTCCCAACGGAGTTTCAACAAATAAGTCAAAGTTTAATTTCTCCGGAGTTAAATTTAAACGTTGAGTGCAAGTAGGAGAAATAAAAGAATGGGTAGAACCGGTATCAAATAAGGTATAGACTTTGCTAGAGTTTATGATTAGCTTACCCGTGATGACTTCGTTCGGTTTTCTCGCTTTTTGGGAGGTCACGACAAACGCTCTCCCTTGAACTACCGGCTTTGACTTGTCTGGGATGGCCTTTGGTGCCTCCATCCCAGCTGGACTTGACTTTACTGTAGGATAAAATCAGGCTAGGTGATCTTTTCTTCCGTAATTATAACATATTTTGGACTGATGTGTCCCTCCCCTCTGCATTTAAAGCATACGATTGGTGGTCGTTCTCCTTCCTTAACAACAGGTGCTGGTGCTGACGTCTTTCCATCATTATTGAATCTCCTTTTCCTGAAATTTTCACTTCTATTATCTTGGCCATGATTACCACCGAAGTGGTTACCATTTATGGCTTGTTGATTTCCTCCACGTTTGTTATCACCGCTTCGATGACTGCTACCACTGGTATTATCATTTTGCCGGCTACTCTCTCTTAGTTGGGTTGACTCATTATCGCGCTCCAATAACTGAGCCCTATTTGCAACATCTAAATACAAACACAGTTTATGAGAAATGAGGTATTGACGTATTTCGGGTTTCAAATCTCGTAGAAACATTCGCGTCATTCTCTCCTCATTATCTACCAAATGAGATGCAAACCGGATAACTCATAAACTTAGCCTCGTCATTTGCGACACGGTCATATTTTTTGCTCCAATTTTGAATAATTCCACCTCCTTCATGTGACGAATACTTTCGAAAAATTACTTTTAGTTGAACAATTCTTGGAACTTCTCCCAAGACATCTTTAAGACGGCGGAGTTGAGTACGCTTTTCTGATTTCCACCAAGAATCTCCTCGCAAATATGAAGGTGGTAAAGGGAACCTTTTGCTCTCAAAGCATCCCAAGACATCGAATATCTTGGTGATCTACTTTATCCACGTCTCTGCCTTAAGTGGTTCTGGCTTTCCCCAAAACTCTGATGGTCCCAGCTCCTTGAATTGCTTAGCGATGACCATCCGTGAGTTGCCAGTGTTTTCACCTGCATTTTGAACAGGAGCCGCTCTCGCCTGATGTTGCATGAATTGTATAAAGCCTATAAACATCTCATCGTTCATCATTTGGTCTGTGTTGTTGTTTACCTGAGGATTATTGTCTTCTTGATGCACATTATCATGGGTATTGATCGTTGGTGACTCAACGGTCTCATGTGCTTTATTGTTGATCTCAACATTTTCATATGTCATTTTCAAATACTGCCACAAAATAAGGGTTAATTGACATACCACATAATACCCCTATATTCTGACCAACCAATTAAATAACAAATAAACTTCGGTAAGTCATACTAGCGAAGGATTTCCCCTCTCCCCCTAGTTCTAGTCTCACATCTTAGCCAGGGATCATATCCCTAAGCTTTGATACCAACTGTGATGCTCCAAAAATAGGTATACATCACTCATTCTGAGTCTCCAAATACATGGTATAAAATACAAACTTAATTATACAACATAAGCTGAGAGTTTTTTGGGAGCTGTCGTTTACACTCCTAAATTAACCTCACTTTCACTTTACAAATTCAAACAATTAGCACAATAGTAAGCAAGGATCGATCCCACAGAGAGTGATTTGTTTTATATTTATTCTATTATTTTGATAGAAAAATAAAGATGGGGGTTTTTGAAAATTGTTTTTAAACTAAGAGAACAAGAATTAAATGATAATATTAATTAAAGATGTAAAAACTTCAATTCTGCAGTTCAGTTTCACCAAGTACAACAATCAATTAATCAAGTTATTATTATTTTCCCTTCAATGAAACTATTAGCCCTAGATAATAATAAGCTCTGCTATTCGAAATTCTCCTTAGATTATCACTGTATGAAACAAGCTCTCCACCAGATTCTAACTAGCATACAACCTAGAATAAGATCTCTAGATTTAATATGATAGAAGCATTAAGAAATAGAGAATTAGGCTAATCCAAGCAACAAACACATAAGCTCGATTTGTTTAACTTGTTTTCTAATAATCTTAGCAATACACAAAAGCTTGTCCACAATTAGTATTATCAAGTTGCTACTTGTGATGAAGAAAGATATCAATTACACGTAATATTAATCTTAATCTAGCATATGATAATGATCAAACTAATTCAATTGGCCATATTAAATCAATTAGATCAATTAGCATGCAATCAATGAAAATAGATTATCAAAAGAAATTTCACACAAGAAGGAATAAATAATAATACTCAATTAATCAATTACTTGTAACAAGGATTCACCTCCCTTTTAGAACTGAATAAAAAGAACTAGCCTGACATGCTCTTGAGTCTGCACTCCAATAGATGATAGTTGATTATTGAATCCCTAAAATCTTGACTCTCATCCTCTATTTATAGTGCTAGACAAAGTCCTAAATCCTATAGGATGTAGAAATCCAAATCCTAAAAGGAATTACAAATCATAACTAGTTTCCATAGAGAAATAGAATTCAATTTGGAAACAAATCTTAGTCTAAAGGAAATCCTAAAGCTAATAGAAATATCAATCCAATTCCATGTAGAAGTCTACCAAAATCTGCATTTAGAAACTTTCCAAAAATCCAAGATTTCCTGATTTTTCCGCTCAAATTCGCTGGGGCGAATTTTCATTTTCTGCTGCGACGTCCTTTGGTAAAACGAGCATAACTTTTGATCCAAGAGGAGTTACGGGGCCTGCTACCTATCAAAACGAAGATATCGACGAGATCTACAACTTTCATTCTTTGAGAATCGACAGAATCTCTCTGCATCAAGGTCGAAATCGGGCTCCAAGTGACTGCTGTGTAAATTGCAACCTCCAAACTTTGAGGTTCAACGTCCGTTTAGTAAAAATATCATAACTTTTTCATATGAACTCCGATTGGGACGATTCAAGATGTTCCGGAAAGCTAAAGAAGAGCTCTACAATAAAATTCAAGTCCCAAGCTAAGAACATGCATCCAACTTAATGCTAAAAATTCTGCAATTTTCTCTTTTTCCTCATTTCAGCTCCAATTCATCCTGAAATCATTAAACACCTTAATAAGCTCATATACACATGAAACATGCAATAAAACTAAATATAATGAAATCAAAATAAATGAATAATATGCACTCATCAAATTCCCCCACACTTAGCCTTTTACACGTCCTCTTGTAAACCAAAAGTTTGATTTCCAAAAAATTATATTCAACCATAGTGTCAAAAGATTTCAAGATACAAATAATGACTATCAACACTAAATTTGCAGAAATCTAATCAACGCCTTATCAATTAACTCACAATTACCAACTTTATCATTTCACCAATGAATTTCATTAAATCAAATTGTAGCCACATAAGTAACTTTCCCAAAATCATCATACTTACTCAACTTAGTTACCATGGAGCAAAAACCGTGCACACTGACTTATAACCAAGAACAAATTTTTCTTGCTTTTTGATTTTTTTCAAAGAACCTTCTTTTTAGCACAGATGAATGTATTTTCATGCTTCTTTTTTTCGTATTTTTTTTTTGACATGTGCAATGTCTCCTTTTCTTAGGCTTTTTAGAGTTACCCATTAGCGAACTTTCCACCAACGACTCCCAAACCAGATGATCTTAGGGCGCTAGGTGTAGAGACACCCCTAAGGGCTTACTTATTCAAGTAACAAATGCCACAAAAGTCGACTAGTCAAGCTGCTTTTATCCATCGCACTTTTCAGCGTGAATACCTATGCTTCCCGAGGCTTAGATACCCAGTTATTTCGCACAATGGACATTGAAGCATATTTTCAATTTTCATTTTTTTTCCTTCTTTTTTTTTCTCTTTTTTTTCATTCATCATTTTTTCACATGGTTCTACAACAACATAAGCAAGTTAAACAGTTCTAAGTTGTGAAATCAGTGCACATAGACAACTCCACAAATAACTTAGCCAAATAAACATGCTTCTCATATTCAAGTACTCATGTATCACAAATTCAATTCAAATCAATTACTATGGATCATGGCATAGTTGTCATCATTCATTAACAAATTAAGCATCAACAGATTCTGAATTTTAGCATCAATTTTATCATGATATCTACTATCTTCTATTATTTAAAAAGTTTTATCATCAATTTTATCGATGAAACTCAGCTTAATAAATAATCCACATCACTGAATTATCCATACACTACGGGCCAAGGATATTCATTAGTATCACAACCATGAATTATCCATGCACTACGGGCCAAGGATATTCGTATTTTCACCAATGGTCATGATCATGCCAACCACTATCCATCAATACACTACAGGCCAATGAGGACTTTTACCACATCATTTGTAATATTACGGTCATGATTATACCGAATAATCTTTGGTAATAATCATACCAATAAATAGTCTATCTATGCACGTAAGCCACAGATGACTTTCACCACAACATACGCATGAGGATAATGACAATGATATAAGAATTCAGTTAAAAGAAAGCAAATGACAAATTTTTAAAGATTTATAATTCAATTTATCCAGAATTCAATAATGTCCAAAATTGTCAACATGATACTGCTTTGTGGAGTAAAATTCAAGAATAATATTGTAACAAAAATAATTTAAACAGAAAAGAAATTATTTTTTTGTTATGAATAATACCCCGAGTGAATAGTATCGTGAATAGTACCCCATGAATAGTACTTCGAAAATAATATATGTGAATAATACTTTGTGAATAGTATCCATGAATAGTAACCTGTGAATAGTACTTTGTGAATAGTATCTCGTGAATAGTATTCCGGCATGAAAAGATCAATAATTATCAAGAATTCTCAGAATAATATTTCCATGAAAAGATACTGGATGAAGCGCAAATATCAAGGATATTCTACTAATTTCACGGAGTATAGAAGCAATACTTTAACAAAATGAGTGTAGAATTAGGAATATAAAATGAAATAATATTACTCACATACTATAGAGTATGAAAAAAAATATTATTTTTTACGAATACTGAAAAAAAAAATATCCCTTACCTTAGAAGAACACTGGATACTGGAATAGTGAAGTAGCAGAATACTCTTCTTCTTTCTCTCTATAGCTTCTCTCTCCATAACTTCTCTCTCTATAATTGCTCTTGTGAGTCTTAGTGAATTGGTGAGAATGAAGAAGAATGAGCTTCTATTTATAGAAAAATATAGTTTCGATAATTGCACATTTTGGGGCTCGAATTATTACAGTATAGTACCTTCATTTTTTCCTCCATTTTTAATTTAGTCCTACAAGTATTATCAAACTTGCACCACCTCCCCTAATAGTACGTGCATGTGAATTAATAGTACATGCACGTGAATCAATAGTTCCATTCATGTGAACAAATAGTTATATGCATGTGAATTATTAGCAATTAATTGCTCATTTATCTGATTAATTACCCGATTGGTCAATTTAACCTCCAGAAATTAATTATTATTGAAATAAATGTCGATTTCCACTAACACTAATAATCCCAACACAAAGAAAATATCAATTTCATCTTTAATCAACACGAACTTATTCATCATTAATATTATAACTCACAATATTTAACAACCAGATCATTCCTAGAAAAGAGGGGGCTTTCCGATAAGAATTTCTCCCTATTGGCGCGCAATTAGGTGATCAAACCCCTTTCCTCGACAGAACTTTCTAGACATCGTCAATATTGCAAATAATAATATGAATAACTTTGTCGTCTCAATTATTGATTTAAAAATATAAAATATTATGCAAATGATACTGTGACAATAATTGAATCAATAATATGAGAGATATTATGCTGCAATTACTATAGCAATAATTGAGTATAATTAAGTGAATTCTCACGTAAGCATCAATAATCAATACCGTGTGCTACTATGCAACCACACGTATTACTGTACTTTTACCACCGGGTATTTAAACAGTTTAATGGTAAAACTTTCGCCGTTATTTTTATAAAAAGACATTTATGTCATTTTCTAACTCCAACAATACTTCCGTTGTGGGGTCCACCAATAATTTTGCCATCGTACGAATATTCCCTGTTAAAACGAATATTTTTCGACCAATCGAATATTTTATAACAACTTACTTACTTTACAAAATATGTAAATATCACCCACAAATATAACATTATATCAAAACCACACCATAATATTCAAAAATATATTTCGAAAAAAATAATCATTATTCATGAAAGCTGAGGTCTTATAGTTACATAATCTAAGAGATAAATTTTTATCAGTTTTTTTTAAATTCAAAAGTCATAAGGTCTTGTTTGACAAAACCAATTATAAATAATGACTTAATCATTCCTTAAGCTTTGTTTGGCAAAAACAAGATTAAAATAAGAATTTTAAAAGCTCTAAAACTTTGTTTGATAAGACCAAATTAAAACTTTTTTAATTTATTTTCATAACTCATTTATAATATAGTTTATTGTCCCACTTTATTTAATCAAATTCCCATATTCAAATTTAACTAAATTAAAACTAATAACAACTTATTAAGTCAATTTGCCACATAATCCAATACAACAAAATTATAATTTTTATTATAATTTTATTTAATAAATTAACACATTACTTTAATTATTAAATCAAATTAAA
This sequence comes from Panax ginseng, assembly GCA_020205605.1. NCBI lineage: Eukaryota > Viridiplantae > Streptophyta > Magnoliopsida > Apiales > Araliaceae > Panax > Panax ginseng. The sequence goes on from CM035128.1 coordinate 161,901,281, forward strand.
GCATCATTATAGCAATTCATTCAATCCTTATCAACTCTCTAATTTAATTATTAAATTAAATTAGAATATTATTTTATAATAATTAATTCGTCACTCTTTTATTTTAATTAACTTCAAAATACCAATTTACCAATTATCAACTTAATTAACATATTACCTTAATTAAGTTAGTTCCCACAACTCATAAATTATTTATTTAACTAACAAATAATCAAATTAAATAATTGTTTATTAACAATAAACACATTAACTAAAATATTTATTTAATTCAATAAATATTTGAAATTACAATTAAAATTCTGGATTGTTACATGATCTTGAAGTACTTGTCCTTTAAAATTGATGCCACCCATGTCCTTGTTTTTTGCATTTGAGGCAACTGTCTCACCAATATACTTGTCCTTGTTCATGTATGTCTAGTTTAACTATATCCCTATGTATTTCAAATCTGTCAATCTTATTCTGCTCATGCTACTATGATTTGCTAGTTTAATAGTTAATTTGTCATAATTTGGTCCATAAAAGTAAGGGCAGTTGCTTAAGTGCAGTGTTTGTTGCATCTACTTCATTGAGGGTATTTACACCCCTTTTTTCCCTCCATTTATATTTCTTAAAGAACCTTTTGTTTAGTAAATATCATATGATCTGATCGTATAACATGGCTGCAAACTTTTTGCTTTCTAAAATCTTACTGCATTTTCAATACTACGACCTTTTGATATTCCTGTTGATATAGTTATATCATACTATAACTTGGATTTTTTTTTTCCAACAAGTTTCAATTTCAACGTGTTAATTGTGTTTGCTTCTCGTGTTCCTTATATTTTCTATTAAGAGTTTCGAAGAGGAATTTTTTGTTGTTATTTCATCAATAATTATTATTTTCCTTTTTTTTACACTAGATTTGTAATGATTTGGTGCCCCTTTACTTGCATGTAGATTTCACTCAATTAAAAATGTCTAAATTGTCAACATGATAACTGCTTTGTAGAGTAAAATTCAAGAATAATATTTATGTATCAAAAATAATTTGGACAGAAAAGAAATTAATTTTTCTGGTAAATAGTACTCGGATGAATAGTACTTCATGAATAGTACCGTACGTATGAATAGTGTCGTACGTATGAATAGTGTCGTATAAATGAATAATGCCCATGAATAGTACTCCGGCATGAAAAGCTTAAAATTTAATAAGAATGTTCAGAAAAATATTTTCGTGAACAGATACTAGATGAAGCGCAAATTTCAAGGATATTCTACTAATTTCAAGGAGTATAGAAGCAATACTTAATAAAATGAGTGTAGAATTCTGAATTTGAAACGAAATAATATTACTTACATACTACAGAGTATGAAAGAAAATTTTATTTCTTACGAGTATTGAACAAAAATAATATCTCTTACCTTAAAAGAAGAGTATTTCTGACTGGTAGTGCGGGAATATTCTTGAAGAAAACTTATACTGTTTTCAACGCTCAAAGTTTCCTTAAACTTAAAAGAAATACGCTCAATATTATAAGAAGAAGAATTCTATGATTCTGGTGTGATTTTCAATTCTAAACTAAGCATCCTATTTATAGGAGAATGGAATGATACTATTTAAAAAATAATCACAGACGCACAGTAGTTTTTATTCAGGGCGCAATTGTCGGAAAATTTTAATTTTACTATTCATTAATTTGCAATAAAATATTCTAATAAAACGAAAACTTTAAATAAAATATAATATATTCTATTTATAATCTAATAAAACAAAACTTTTTATATATATATATATATATATATATATATATATATATATATATCACCCACCACCACTCTCACATCACCAACCACCCACACACACCCTCACACACACACTCACACTCACACATCCACATCACACACATTTATATATATATATATATGGGGAAAATGGGTATGCACATCAGTGAAAAAAAAAATTTACACAGAAACACGGTTCCACCCCCCACATCTTCTCTCCTCCCAAATCGCGCATAAGGTCTTGGCTCCTCCCAAACCAGAAATCCCATCGCTCTCGGCGTCTCCGACCTCATTCTCTGGTGCCTCGATATATATCCTTATTTCGTTTCTCTCCTCACATTTTTTCAGCCCCGTCCATTTCTCTCTAAAAATCGAGCATCATCCCATCCCTTATCTCCAAAACAGTCTCTAATCTAGCTCAAAAATTGCAGCGGAGAGGTCGAATCAGAGGAATCTCGACTTCGAATCGGTAAACCCCCTATTATTTTCCCTATTACAACTGTATTTTTTGATTTTATGATGCGATTTTCTGCGATTTCCCCTACTTTTTCGATTTCTAGGTTTTATGTGGCCCTTATTATATCTTTGCTATTTGGGTAGTTTTTTGCGGGTTTATTTTTTAGAGGTATCTAAGTTCTGTTCTCGTGCTCTGGTTATAATTCTAGTACTTTGATTCAAGTATTTAGTTCAATTTAGAGGCTTATTTCACTCTTCTTGAAGCTTATAAAGGTGCGAAGAACACTCCATCAGGGGAGGAATGAAGTGGGAATAATAGAGTAGAAGATAGAAAGTGAATTTTTTTTCTTATGTTTGAATGTTTCATTAGGGGATAACAGAGCGAGAGAACAAGGAAAGGAAAAAGTGAGTTCTATTTTTTCCTCCAAAAAAATTTCTCCATATTAAAAATTGACCGAGGGAAGAGAAAATTCTATAATCTAAACTAAAAAAAATAAAAATTAAAGGGTGTGGCAAAAGTTAAAGTTGTGATGCTAAAAGATTATATTTTGGTTTGTTCTTTTATACGGTTATTGAATCTTTGAATTAATTTGGAGTGATTTGGATTTTGGGCATTCTGGGTTTGTTACAATTCTCAATAATTGATTTTGAGCTTTTCAAGTTATTCTGATAAAGCTAACCTCTGGGTACCTGTGATTTGTTAACCTAGTGATCTTGTTATATGTGATATATGGTTACATGCCATGTTTTGGATGGTTTCTCGTCTGTACACCGTCTATCAGTGAAATTAATTTCTAAGACCTTCAAGATTTTCTCTATATGGTTAGGACAATACTTGTCACTACAAGAAATCACACAAAAAATGACGTTAAAATTTGACACATAAAATTCATTTTTCGTCACTAAAACATTTGGTGACGATTGTTAATCGTCTGAGAGGCCACCGTATTAAGCGTGGTATTAGGTATATTTGACAATATTTGATGTCGTCACTAAATGTTTCAACTTATGGTGACGATCTAAATCATTGTCACTATAATTAATTACTTTTAGTGACGTTAATAACGTCACTATTTGAATGAAACTTTCGTCACTCTATATTATGTTTTGTCATCAAAACCTGGTGCATTAAATGACAAAAATCGTTTTTCGTCATTAAATGATATTGTTTTAGTGACGAAAATATGTTACCCTATTTAAATCATCTAATTTTAATGACGAAAATATTGTCATATTTATGATTATTCTTTCGTCATGTTATTGTGTTTATCGTCACCAAAAATAAGAAAATAAATGACGACAGAACAATTCGTCACCTAATAATATATTTAACATGACAATTATGTCGTTGTCATTTCATATTTTAAATAATATTACAAAATAATTTATCACCAAAGAGTTACTTTCTAGGACACATTTTTCAATGTCACTAATTGAATGCTTATGGTGACGACATCTCATCACAGAAAGAGTTATTAATAGTGACAAAATTATTTGTTTTGACTAAATGAAAAACTAAATATAAAATTATAAATCTAAAAATAAGAAAAAAGATTACAACAAGATGATGACCAATAAATTCCAACCCTTTAAATAAAATCATCATGTTATTACAACAACACTAGCAGAACTGAGCAACTAATTCAACCTTACCAACAGAAGGATGCAGTTAATTAATACTCAAATACATGAACATGTGCATGAACTGTTTTCACAATCAAGTGCAAAGTAATGAGCCAATGACCACCATGTGCATGAACTGTTTTCACGTGATGGAAGCCAAAGTAATATTTCAAGAATTCCTCGACGCTAACATTTGTATTATCGAGCACGTCCTTTACGTCTCCAAACTGGAAAGCAAGTCGTCCATACAGGGTCCATGAAACTGGACATGCTCAGTAATACCATCTCTTCCACATACTATGAATACACAAGACTTTTGCCACAATTCTCTTATAAGTGACACGGTCGCGAATATCAATTCTAGGGAAGATCCCGAGGACTAATGTTTATAGGAACATGCAACAATATCTAGAAGCAATCGAGTTCCTGGTGTTCTTATAGTCAGAGTAGATTCTGCAATCTACTTCTCCAATTCCAACTACATCAAGGATCCGCCTGATTGCTGCACCACACATGGACGAAGCAGACGTCAAATTCATTATAGATTACAACACTGTCAACTAGCAAAACTATTTTGTCCAAATAAAATAAAAAAACAAACCTTCCACATGAAAACTAAATAGAATCAATACTCATCCAACTGCAAGTGTTATATATATATATACACACACACAGACTGCCATGTGAAATATGCATAATAAGCACAACAATGCAGGAGGGTTTATCACCTGAATTGCCAATAGATATTAAACCAACATAACATGCAAGCCCTGGAGTTCATTTTCAAATTAATCATTATATGCAAACCAAACCAAATCAAACCTAAACTAATATGCATAATAAGCTCAACAACGCAGGACATTTGAATATGTCAGCCATTAACCAAGCTCAAAAAGTATATCTCAAAAAGATGAATTACTCAGATCAAGCATACATGTTAAAAATAGGTATGGTCATTCCATACCCACTTCACTCTATAGAAAATCTAGGTTGTATCCTAATAATGTGTTTGTTCATGCGTAATCAAGCTTGCTCATTGGCAATACTGAAGATCATGCAGTATCCATTTCATCTAACTTACTCTAAAAAATTAATGTAATATTAACCTTAATTCGTGACATTTTTTTGTTGACCTTTGATCTCTGTGAAAAGATACTAAATGCATCTATTATGGAGCAAAGGCCTCGTATTGCCCAAGGTTTAGTAATTAATGAAGGATGAGATTTAATTTTAGCAACAAATTTTTTAGTCTCCACCTCTTAAAGAAATTGACGTCTGATTCGTCCATGTGTTGTAATCAGGTATGGATGCTCTTTTACCCTATGACACTGTTGGATATAATAATTCTTTACCCCCCCCCCCCCCCCCTAAATATTTTGCTTCAAAGATAAAAATTGCAAACACAAAACAAAAATACCAATTTATTAACATCTTTCTATTGTTTCAACTTGAGAACCAAATTTATAATTTTAAAAAAAAATTGGCAGGATATTGAGATGGCTACTGGATGAGGAAGAAATACTGAATGAACACAAGCAACCCGGAATCCAAAATTTGATAGTGTACATGTCACGTAAGCGATTTCCATTATATTTTTTCAGATAATTTTTCCACCATAATACTGATGAAATGCATCTAATGTCAACCTTCCATAAAATGATCTTTGTTATACTTGTACTGCAGCTGTTACGGACATAGACACTAGTGGCATTCATGCCATGGAAGAATTGTATAAGAGTACAAAAAAAGGAAATTCAGGTAATTAAGCAGATCGATCAATGAACACTTCATCTTTCATGTCAATTGTTTTAAAACTCTGCTTTAGGCATCGTTATCGTGAAGCTCTGTATGCCATTCATTATATTTTTTTAACAAAGCAGTGTATATTTGTATTAAGCAATGTAGTTTGTGTTGAGCTTTTATAAGCAAGCATACATGGTACCTGATTTTTGGTCGTCCATAAACAGCTCATTCTAGCAAATTCGGGCCAAGTTGTACTCGACAAACTTCATGCATCCGAATTTGCAAGCTTGATCGGGGAGGACAAGATTTTCCTTACAGTAGCAGATGCGATTCTTATGTGTGCTCCAAAGTTGGAACAAGCTTTAGATCATCAGCTTGAGAACCAAGGTTCTGTAAGCCCTTTTAATTTCTACAATACTTGCATTACTCGAGCTTAAAGAAAGAACCTTATAGAAGTTAGTATCATTATATACAGCTCTGCATGAAATTGAACTAAATTTCCGAGATTTTCGCAGAGATTTAGCCGATGGAAAAGAATGGAATTCTTTAATGCTTAATGAGCTTGAAGATAGAGAGATTTCCATGAGAATTAGAATATATTTGCTATCCGCTAGACTTTTTAGCGGATGTGGTGATTTTTTGGATTTTTTTTGTTATTAATTAATGGAATTTTTAACAACTTACAGTTCAGGGGACTACAAATCCTGAAAATAAATTCTATATTCCATAAAAAGAAGCAGCTATAATGGAAGCAATGTTGTTGTTGGGAGTCAGAGCCACAGTCATCATGCCATAAAAGGTGAAGTATAATAAAGTGGCATACATGAAGAATAAGTACCAAAAGAATTTTACCACTGTCCATTCAAATCCAATCAATGAATAAACTATAACACCATATACCACAGCTTGCACAAATATATATGGTATTTCTACTAAAACCTGCAAAAAAAGGGCGGGGCCATCATAAGCAAAAACTTCATAAGTTGACTAACCAAGTCTTTAACATTCTTTTTCTGATTCAACTCTTTATTAACCCCATAATTCTACACACACAAAATTTAAATATCACGAAAAGACGGAATAGATTGAGCACCTATTTTCACATTTAGAAAATGCTTATTCAAAAATAATTCAGAAAAAACCATTATACAATGTCCAAGGGAAAGAATCTGCCAGACATCTTTTGAAATTTTTTCTTTATTTCCCATGCTTGCCATTTGTTCCCTGTTTTCTCAAGAAATAATCGCTCAAATTCTTTGATTGCATCAGCTTTATACATCTCTTCTAATTTGACTCCTCTAATTTTTTTTCATTTCCAACACGACCCCATTCATGGAACACATAACAAACAGACCCGTTGTCCTCTTGAATGATCTGAAGGATATAGTAACTTCATAGAGCAAAAACAAACAACTGATACAACTTATCAAGACAAAAAAAAAGCATAAAAAACTATAAACTGGCAAGGCAAAAGAAAAACACAATTTAACAAGCAAGCAAAATAGAAATGATGATAAGTTCATAAAATACATCAAATCAAAAAGACCAAAAATCTGTAAAATATAAAACAATTGGCGCTACATGCCTCAGCAACCATTGGTGCCATTACAATCTGTAAAATATCAACATATCAAACAATATAGCAAATTTAATTTACTGGTTATCTTTAAAATACACATACAAAATCAAAATTTTAAAGTTTAACAAAAAAACTGTCCAATTAAACAAAACTACAATCATACCATTGATTATGTTATAAGTATTAGAATCTACAAACTAACATCATTTCTGCAGCAAAACACCATAATTAATCATCAAACAAGAGATTCCCACAACCGAAAATTCAATAATCAATGTGTTAACTTCATTCATACCCATTAATTTTTCAATCAACCCATATATATATCAACAATCAAAAGCAGCCAACAAATGATTAAATCAAAGATAAAAACACCCAGATAAATTGAAGAACATGCATTCATTCAGTGAAAATCCCCAACAGGAGTGAGAAAAATCAGACATTTATCAAAATCAGAATTTTTCAATCGATACATACCAGATTTAAGTTTAAGGGTCGAGCAATTAAGGGTATAAATCAACTCTAATGTTCTTACCTAGAAATGGGCAATATTAAATTTTTCGAATACCTTTTGGAGAAGCTGTTGTCAGAGGTGACGGTGATCTTGCTCTTCTCGCGGACGACGGAGACAGAATCACCCAAAGCTCCGGCCTTGCCGTCGACCTTGATTCTCTCCTGAAGGAACTTTTCCAGTAAAGCAATGTCCATAATTTTGTCCTCCATCGGCTTTCCACAGTCAATCACGAAGGTCGCTCCCTTCTTCTTCCCCTTGGCTCTGGTCGCTCCTCCTGTCCCTTTACTCATCTTCGCTCTTCTTCTCTGAAATTAAATAAGCAATTTTCAGATACATAACAATAATATATTTCATATAATATGCAGATATATACATATATACGTATGTGAATATAGAGAGAGAAGAGTTCTTACCAGATTGAACTTTAAAACGGCCAACTGCAACTGAATATGGGATGTTTGTGAAGAAAAAAGAGGAGACTATCGATCTACTGTAAGAGAGCAAGAGAGAGATAAAGGAGGAGGAAGAGGAGGAGGTCGCTGGCGAGGGAGCGACGAAGGGACGAGGGTTTGTCTTCGTCGCTGCTGCTAGAGAGAGAAAATGGGAGAGAATGAATGAGAGGAAGAAACGAGAGAGAAGAAAGTACTCCTTCCGCGTTCCATTTCAAATTACGTTTTTTTTACATAGATAACGCTTTTTTTTAACGTTATCTATTTAAAATCAAAAATTACCCTTATAAATAAATAACATTTTTTTATATATATCTATAACGTTTTATTAAAAAATATTATATAAAAAATACCACAACATTTTTTTTAAAAATGTCATCTTTTAACGTCTTTTTATAATTTTGTACTAGTGAAATCAGAGAACAAAATCGATAATACCTATAGGCATTGGAACTTTTGAGAATCACCTAAGAATGAAGAGGAGGGATATCAACAACCAAACCCCAATTCAACGATAAACATACCCAAATAGGTGGAAAAAAATTGATAATACCGACCAGAATGTGGCGAAATTACTTCATAATGAAATAAGGGGTTTGGGTTGGAATTTGAGGCTGATAGTATACGCAAAGAATTTTATACGTATTTTAAAAGAATTTTATATGTATTTTAAAACATAAAAGTATTTTTATTTTTATTTTTAAAATAAAACATACATATTATAAACATTATAATATTAATTTTTATTAATATTATACATATTATAAATATTTTCTACCTCATTTTTAGCATATGCATACTATATCCACGTGTGTCTGATTATTTGATTTCACGTCATTTCCTTGAATTTCTTTTTTTAAAATGTCATGTAAGAAATAAATAAACAGACATCCACTAAATTTAACGAAATGGCCCAATTAAGCATTTTTTAAAATCACAATGGACCAATTATATTTTTTAAAGTACAGTGGCTCAATATGTAACGGGACGAATTGTTTGAGTTGTGATTCTGAGAACAGAATCCTTTTAAGGGGGAAAGATGTGACAACTGAGATTTTGTAATTTAATTTTTATATTTATTGGATTGAATAAATATTTTCGATGGATTAATTATTAGATTAAATAATTAATTGGTGAAGTTGTGGTAGATTAATTTAATTATATGTGTTATATTTATTAAATTAATGTGGAGAATTTTTATTATTCGAAGTATGTATTTATGTGAGCTTATTGAATTAAAAAGAAATATTTAATATGCCTAATGTTATTTTAATTAATTTATAATTAATTAGAGATTTAATAATTTGACTTAGTTAATAAATGAGAAATTGAATTATGTGACTATGTGAATTCATGAGAAATTATTATATGTTATTTAAAATAAATTAAATAAGATATTGATTTATTTTATAAAAGGGTGTGACATTATTAAACTATATTATAAAAGTTTAATTAAATTAATTGGGTATAAGCCTTTTATGGCTAGCCAAACATGACATTAGTGGAGGTTGAGGGCAGTTAACCCATGATGGGTAACTGACCTCCACAACGCGTTAGTCCACTTTCATTATATACGTCTTATGTCTTTTATTTTCTAAGTCTGGCAAAGCATCACAGAGAGAGTTTGAGAAATTGTTGAGGGAGATTGTGAGTTGTGTGATTGAAGAATTAATTGAGAAGGGTTTCAATTCTACTCACCTACGCTTTGGGTAATTTCTTCAACCCAGTTTATTTACGTTATTAAAGTTTTTATAAATATGGCTTTCAAGTTTTCTGTAAAGTCTCTGTAAATTGGAAAGAGTAAAGATTATGTGCATATATGTGTTAAGATATTGTTTTGATGTGTTTTCCTATGTATTAGATGGTTCCATATCATCAATTTCATAATATTATAACGTATGTTGTTGTTTCAAAAATTACAGAGTATAGAATATGGCCATATGGCCCTTATACACAAAATTAATATGTTAAACATAAATTATTTTGTAAAATTTACACTTGTATATGATTATGCATGCTAAAACGAAGAAAACAAAACTTGAATGGATGAATTTGGTGTTATAATGAATCTGTAGTGTTAATTTTCATGTTTTATGTTCAAAACCTTCAAGAACATCAAGAACAGTGAAATTTCCATGTTTTAATTCTGTAATTATGTGTTTTAACTTGTTGAAATCATGCTTGAAGGGTTGAGTATTAGTTATTTGTGTATTACAATGTTTGGGTATGTCTAAATTGATGCAAAAATAAGTTAATTGGAGTTTTTTTTGGCCATGTTCGCAATTTTCATGAATTCATAGATTGAAAAATCGAGTCTCTCATGTGCATGGCCAACTCCTTGCCTTAAGACTCGCGCATATTCTGATGCCATCAGCATACAAATTAAATTATACCCGCAGCCAAGAATAAAGCCTAAGCGTAGGGCGTCATGGCGCTTACTTAGCAAAATGGTTCAGAAATGAGTTTTTAAATGTTCAAGTCTAGCAATGTGTTAGTAACTTAATCTAATGATCATAAAAACATGTTAGACATATAATGAGGTGTTAAAATAAATTCTTAACAAGTCAATAACACATTTATATGTGAATTGAATGATTGAATGCATAGTTAGCTTATTGTTTATGAAGTGTTAATTATGTGACAATGAGTGTAGTAATTTGACTAAGTATAGTAATAAATTCGAGTAGACAAAAAGAATGAACTTATGATAATTAGTACGTTATAATTGAGTGGTATTGTGAACGTAAATGATATGTAGGATTTAAATCAAGAACGAGTATAATTAACGTGTAATCTACTTACGAGGCAAGTTTCTAACCCTACTCGTTATCTTTATATGAGCTTATAAGTTGTCTCTTTACATCGAGCAAATTCTCGTGATTATTGATCAAGTCCATTTTATTATATTAAAATGTATTAATCTTTCAAAGTATGATTCTGCTATGCAATAATTATTCTATTGTATACCTTTTGAGATTTCTATTCAATTTTAAATTATCGATTCATCGTTGAACTTTTTGTTAGACTAGTGAACCCTTAATGATTCGACTAGTCCATATTTGATGAGCGTTCTAAATTTTAGAACCCTTGATGAATTATCCAAATCAAACTTCCTTTGGTGCGGACTCTAATGTCAAACTGAGATGAACAACCCTGTATAGGGGATTACTTATGCGTTAGCGTTAAGATATTGTGCATAGTATGGTACTAAAGGGATCCCCAAAATCACGAGAAGAAGAGTCCATAGTCTTATATTATTAAAGGTTTCAAGTATAAACACTTGACAACCTAGGACATAGTTCAAGGTCTTATGACCCTCAGAAGTTCTTTTGTCTCTTGCTATTTATTCTTGATTCAAAAGCTAAGTTTCCTATTTCAGAAGTCTTTGATTTATTCGCATGTTATTATTCATTTGTTATATTATTATACTTGTGGGCAATCGTGCTCACTCTTGCGTAATAATAACATTGCAGTTAAGAACGAAAGATCAGACGAGCCTTCCACTAGTAAAGGCAAGGACAATGTTAACAAATGAATAAGACTTGTTGTTATTATGTATTTATGTTTAGACTTGATGTTATTTAAAACTTGTTATTGTTTATGATTCCGCACAGATGTTTAAGGTTAGAATGACCTGGAATTTTATTTTATGCAGATGATGTAACTCCATAAGGGGAGATTTATTTATTTAATTCTATCTATTGCATGGTTTATTTTTATTTATAGGTAGATAGATAGATGATATTTGTACAGTGAACACCAAATCCTGCAGAAATGGAAGTACCCGAATTTGGGGGTGTCACACAATACTTACAACTCGACGAACACAATGGGATAAAGGTGTTTTTTTCCAATTTACAAGTATTAGGAATTTGGCTGACTGGCTTGCCACGTAGGAAATAACTTATTTTATTTTATTTTTTCAAAAGCCACGTAGGAAAATTGGTTCAATTTTTTAATGTCTGTGATTAAAATTGGACGGAATGGCTTGATTAACAATTTTTAAAAAACACTGTGGCCAATTGAATTTTTTTAAACTACAGTGACTAATTTCTTAAAACACGACGACCACAATGAGATAAATGTGCTTTTTCCCGTTTTGTGTGTGATTTCGGAGGCGATTTCGGTTCTTTGCTCAGCCCTTGTCAAAATTTATATATGTAAAAAATGAGTTACAAGAAAAAATTCATATATATTATTTTAGAAATTAATTACTTTTTAAAAAAATTATAAGTGAGAGAATATGGTCATTATAAATTACATTTAATTTACTACAAACTTTAATTTTTTAAAATTAGAAAATATTATATCTATATGTGCTCAATTTTAATTTCAAAAATTATAAATCTGACCAAAAAATTAAAATTAGACACTTATTTTGAGATAGAGGAAGTGAAATATTTCACTGTATAAGTTTACGTCCAAATTAATAATAATTTTGAAATGAAAAATGATACGTTTTGAAAAAAAAAGGTCGAAACATGCTTATTGGGTTTATCTTAATTTTGGGCAACAATTTACTAGTCGTTACAAAAAATTATACAAAATACGCAACGAAAAAAAATTGTTGACAATGAATGTAGCCCATATTAGGATACAAAATATAGCAAAAAAATAATTTTTTGCCGAAGATGAGGAGAAATAACAAGGATAACAAAAAAATTAAATAGGTAGAAATTATTTTTTTCCCACTAACAAATTGGCAACGAAATTTTGCACCAACCTATGAATTTCGTTACGAAAAATGAAAGCCTTTTAAAAACTGAAACGAATGAAAAATTTTGTTGCTAAATATACATTTTTGGCAACGACTTTATAAGTCGTTGCCGAATAAATCGTTGCCAAATGTCCATTTTTTTTGTAGTGGAATTAATAGAATTTATGACGAACCAGTGTTGTCATTTATTCACTCATCTAATTAGTGACATACTATTATCTCGTCATATAAAATTGGTATTTGTGATAATAAAAATGGTCATAAATTATTAATTTTTCGTCTTTACAAAATTTACCTCCAAAAGTTCTTAAATTTTTTTGCCTCCAAATCAAATTGTGACGATATTACGTACTTTGTCACTAAATATAACAATTTATGATGAACCATTTTTGTCACTTATCCACGCAGCTAATTAGTGACGCACTATTATCTCGTCATATAAAATTGGCATTTGTGACAATACAAATTGTCATAAATTAATATTTTTTTCATCTTTAAAAAATTTTCCTCCAAATTTTTTTAGAAAAATTTTGTCTCCAAATAAAATTGTGACGATATTACGTACTTTGTCACTAAATATAAGGATTTATGACGAATAATTTTTGTCACTTATTCACGCATCTAATTAGCGACGCACTATTATCTTGTCATATAAAATTGGTATTTATGACAATACAAATTGTCATAAATTATTATTTTTTTGACATTAAAAAATTTCCCTCCAAAATTTTGCCTCCAAATAAAATTGTGACGAATTTGTATTTGGCGTCACTAAATGTGAACATTAGTGACGAAAGCATATTGTCACTAAATTTTACAAATAATTAATGACAAACTATTATGTTGTCATAGAAAGAAATATTTTGTGACAATAAATATTGTCATCAATTATTACAAAATGTCACTAAAAGGTTTCCTTCCAAAATTTTGGTACGAAATTTTACCTCCAAAATAACTTGTGACGAAATTTTGTTAATCGTCATCAAATGTGTAAATTAGTGACGATATAAATGATTAATAGTAACAAAAGTAAAAGTCGTCACAAAAGCAAAAGTTTTAGTGACGATTATGAATTTCGTAATTATTAATTAACAAATGCGTGACAAAAATTTCATCATAAAATGTGTGATTTCTTGTAGTGTGTGATAGTATGGAAGTTGATGCACACGGGTAAAAACGGGACAATAATGGTTGTTGAACAATGTACTGAAATAATCCTCTTGTTTTACTCTTTTTTTCCTGGTATAGGTGAATACTATGTAGGAAGTTGCCCCCTTATGGAAGTTGTGAAGGTTTGTGGGACAAGCACATGATTAGAGAATTTTACTTATGATCTTATCGTATCAATTGAAAGTATATCCAACTTTTTTTATTGTTTAAAAAATCTTCAATGATTTTATAACCTATGAATTTTTTTATATTTATTTTTTTAGGTTTGTCATTTATTGTTCTTCCAAATTCTCAACCATAGAGGAGCAGTATTCTGCGTCGATTTCTGAGTTACTCTGACACTGTTCCTTTTACCCAAATGCCTACGTAATTATATATGTTTTTTATTTTTAGGTGCCTATTGCTCTGACTCATGTATATTCTATAAATGATTCATTGTTAGCAGAGGAAGCTGCTGCTGCTGAGAACGAGTTTGTCATTAAACAACTAGTAAGGACCCAAATAGTTGGTGTGTTCGAGATCAGTGACTGCCCCAAGTTTGATCTAATTCTTCTCCGAATGGGCTCTTATGGTTATGTTGCCTCATTATTCCCTAATCACTCGGTGCTTAATGAGAAAGAGGAGTGGGTGACTTTTATCATTGAGTCTGTAATCAACTCCTCGACCAATGTGGTCGTGGTTATAACAGGGAGCAGCAAAGCTGAGGTGGTGCACAGGGCAATCAATAATGTTGAAGGTCCATCATTGCCTGCAAAGATGGTCCAGCCAACTAATGGGAAGTTGGCTTTGTTTTTGGACAAGCTGGTTGCATCAAAGCTTGATGGGGGTACTCAATTTTCTGAATAGAGCAATTCTCTTGTCACTGAAGTGTGTATTAGCGGAAGAAACCAAGTCTGTCTATCGATTCTCGTCTTTCTTTATAGTTCTCTTTTAATTTTAGTGCCTGGTAAATATCTCCCATCTTTGGCCTTTACCCTTCTCTCTTGTAGGGAGTTATCGTTGAAGAAGTGTTATAATCCCATCTTTGTAGTTAATTTTTGGCTTTAGTGTTGGATCAATGTGTACATGATGTACATCTATACAAGAAACAATGCAAAAGGAAAAAGCCCCCCACCCATTTAATTTAATCACTAAAAAAAAAGATAACAAATCAAAATTTAATTACAATAAACCAACCATTCCTAATACATGGCAAACACCCCCCACCCAAAATTTAATCACTTGCATTGTAACCTGACAAAGTTTAACCAATGTAGTTGAAAATATTAACAAAAGAAAAATAATAACCACACACAAGAGAATGAAATTTCACATATTCACAGGCAGATATCGGGAATATCTGGGCGTTTATTGCCAACTTTCCAAACAGAAGATCGAACTCTAGAAGCTCTTGTCATCCATAATTTCCCCTGATTCCAAAAATAAGAAATCATAAAAAAAAAAATAATATTTTGAAAGTAAAAAGAAGTAAGGACTTAGTACCAAAAAATAAAATAAAATAAATAAAAAATTACAACAAAATAATAGAAAAAGAAATGAAGTAATAAGAGGACTCGAACTAAATATTAATATTTAACCTGCTTGACAACTACTTATAAGTTGATCAAACCAACTTTTACGTAGTTTTTTTTACTGTTCTAAGTGTTCCGTGACTTATTTTATAACTTATAAATTGACTCAAGTAGTTATGGGTATAAGCTGAAGTTATGGGTTGTTACGAATAGTGGTCAATCAAATTTAGTTATATTGCTCATTTGGAAATTTGTCATATTCCCAACTTGAGACGTCAATTGGTTTGGTATATTGTGTGGTAGTAGAAATACACTATTCAATCGCACATTCTTTTGGTGTTCCATATTGGTTTCTAACGAGCTCCTTGTTGGGAGGCATATGTACTGATGATTACTTGATAATAGAACAGGGAAGGAATATTTACGGGTCTAAATTTGGAGCAAAATATGAACCATGTCACAAGTACAAACTTGGGGTCTATAACAATCTAGTTGTTACGTATGATGCATCAGGGAAGGACAATGGGCAACAGTCTGCATGTGTTGGATAAATTAACTTGTATGAAATCAATGCACTCACCTTGCCAATTAGGTGACCAAACCCCTTTTCTCGACAGAACTTTCTATACATCGTCAATAATGCAAATAATAATATGAATAATTGTGTTGTCTCAATTATTGATTTAATAATATAAAATGTTGTGACAATAATTGAATCAATAACGTGAGATAGTATGAAGCAATTACTGTAAGACCCCAACTTTTATGAATAAAGATGAATTTTCTATAAATATTATTTTTGAATATTAAGGAGTGAATTTGATATAATGTTATAGTTGTGGATAATATTTATAGATTTTGCAAAGTACGCAAGTTGTTATATTATATTCGATTGGTCGGGAAATATTCGTTTTAACAGGGGAATATTAAATTTGGCAAGCACAATCATTGGTAGACCCCCTAGCGGAATTATTATCGGAATGAGAAAGCGACAAAAATATCTTTTATAAAAATAACTATGAAAGTTTTTACCGATTAATTGTTGAAATACCGGTGTTAAAAGTACGATGAATGGCGTGGTTGCATAGTGCTTTACGGTATTGATTATTGATGCTTATGTGAGAAGTCATTCAGTTTTGTTCAATTATTGCTACAGTAATTGCTGCATAGTATCTTACGTTATTTGATTTAATTATTGTCGATATTTTATATATTATTAAATCAATAATTGAGATGATACAGTTATTCATATTATTATTTGCAATATTGATGATGTCTAGAAAATTCTGTCGAGGAGAGGTTTGGTCACCTAATTGCGCGCCAATAGAGAGAAATCCTTATTGGAAAGCCCCCTCTTTCCTAGGAATGATCTGGTTGTTAAATATTGTGAATAATAATAATGATGAATAAATGTTGTTAAAAATATTGAGAGGATTTTATGAAGTATTTGTTATAAATTTTGCTTATTATATGGACCCCCACTTACTCATTTTTCAAAATAATCGGTAGAAAATTATTCAGTATATATATATTATAAAAAGTGGGGCCCACATATGATGAAGACATATGGTGAGGCCCACAAGTGGAAGACTTTTGGGAGGGGGGAAGCTGAAGTTGTTAACGGGTGGGATTGTTGTTTGAAATTATGTATATATATATTATATATATAATAAGTTTTTTTTATAAAAAATAGAATATATTATATTTTATTGAATATAATATTATTAAGTTAAAAAAAGGAACGTCAAAAATTTTAGAAATTGAGTGAATTATTTCTTCGTCTAAAAATTATCGTATATCATCGTGATTTTTTTTTTTCAAATAGTATCCTTTTCATTCTCCTATAAATAGGATGATTAGTTAGAATTGAAAATCACACCAGAATCAGAGAATTCTTCTTCTATAATATTGAGCGTATTTCTTTAGAGTTTAAGGAAGTTTTGAGCGTAGAAAGCAGTTCAAGTTTTCTTCAAGAATATCTTCGCTATGCCAGTTGAAATACTCTCCTTTTTAAGGTAAGGGATATTATTTTTATTCAGTATACATATGAAATAATATTTTCTTCCATACTCTGTAGTATGTAAGTAATATTATTTCGTTTCAGATTTCGAATTCTATACTCATTTTGTTGAAGTTTTAGCTTCTATACTCTATGAAATTAGTAGAATATCCTTGATATTTGCGCTTCATCCAGTATCTTTTTATGAAAATATTATTCTGAGCATTCTTGATAAGTTTTAACATTTTCATGTTGGGGTACAATTCACGGGGTACTATTCATAACAAAAATTAATTTCTTTTCAGTCCAAATCATTTTTGATACAATATTATTCTTGAATTTTACTCCACAAAGCAATATCATGTTGATAATTTGGACATTATTGAATTCTGGATAAATTAAATTATAAATCTTTAAGAATTTATCCTTTTCTTTCTTTTAATTGAATTCTTATATTATTGTCATCATCCTTATGCTTATGTTGTTAAGAAAGTCATCTTTGGCCCGTAGTGCATAGATGGACTTAGTATGATTATGAACAGGGATTATTCGGTATAATCATGACTGTAATGTTACAAATGATGTGGTAAAAGTTCTCATTGGCCCGTAGTGCATTGATGGACAGTTGTTGGCATGATCATGACCATTGATGGAAACACGAATATCCTTGGCCCGTAGTGCATGGATAATTTATGGTTGTGATACTAATGAATATCCTTGGCCGTGGTGCAGTGATGATTCAATAATGTGGATTATTTATTAAGCTGAGTCTCAGCGATAAAATTGATGATAAACTTTTTAAATCATAGAAGATAGTAGATATCATGCTCTACTTGACTCTTCTAATGGATTGCATGTTCCGCTGCAGTTAAACTTGATGTCTATTGTATTTTATCAGTTTAACACTATTGACGGCTAACGATAAATTATTCTGCATTATCTTAGTCATAATATTTCTTACTGGGCTAGTTGAGCTCTCACCTTTGATTTCATTGTTCTCTTGAGAAATGAGAATATATTTGGGACTAGTCGGGGGAACGAAGTGACGGTCCAGATGTTTGCATTAGTAGTCCTCACTATTTCTGGAAATAGTGTGAAAATAAATGTAATAATATTGAATTTGAGTTTGGATATTGTCTAGAAGATAATATTCGTGTTGAAACTCCCAGCTTATGTTTTGTCGTACTTTACATGACAGTTGTATAATTAAGTTATATTTGAATTCAGTACCATGTATTTGGCGATTCAGAATGGGTGATGTATACCTATTTTGGGGGCGTTACAATTGGTATCAAAGCTTAGGGATATGATCCTTGGCTGAGATGTGAGACTAGAACTAGGAGGGGAGAGTCGGGGAATTCCTTCGCTAGTATGACCTACCTAAGTTTAATTGTTATTTAATTGGTCGGTCAGAATATAGGGATAATATGTTGCATGTCAATTAACCCTTGTTTTGTGGCAATATTTGATAATGACATCCGAGAATGTTGAGACTAGCAATGGAGCACATGAGACTGTTGAATCACCAACGATCAATAACCAGGAAAATGTGCATCAGGAAGGCAACAATCCTCATGCAAACAACAACACCGACAAAATGATGAATGACGAAATGTTTAGAGGCTTTCTGCAATTCATGCAATATCAGGCGAGAGAGACTCCTGTCCAAAATGCAGGTGGAAATACTGACAACTCTCGGACGGTCACCGCTAAGCATTTCAAGGAGCTGGGACCACCGGAGTTTTTGGGAGAGCCAAAACCACTTAAGGCAGAGACGTGGATAAAGCAGATTACCAAGATATTTGATGTCTTGGGATGCTTCGAGAAGCAAAAGGTTCCCTTTGCCACTTTCATGTTGCGAGGAGAGGCAGATTATTGGTGGGAATCTGTAAAGCTTACTCAGCTTGCTTCACTGAAGATGTCTTGGGAGAAGTTTCAAGAAATATTCAACGACAAGTACTTTCCTCAAAGTATTCGTCACATGAAGGAGGTAGAGTTCATCAAACTGGAACAAAACAATATGTCCGTGTCTCAATACGAAGCTAAGTTTGTAGAGTTGTCCTGGTTTACGTCCCACTTAGTTGATAATGAGGAAAGGATGACGCGAATGTTTCTGTGAGGTTTGAAGCCCAAGATGTGTCAATACCTAATTTCTCACAAACTTTGTCTGTATTCAGATGTTGTAAATAGGGCTCAGTTGTTGGAGCGCGATAATGAGTCAACTCAACCAAAAGAGAGCAGCCGACAAAATGATAATACCAGTGGTAGCAGTCATCGAAGCGATGACAACAAACGTGGAGGGTATCAACATGCCAGAAATGGTAACCACTTCGGTGGTAATCATGGCCAAGACAATAAAAGTGGACATTTCAAGAAGAGGAGATTAAACAATGATGGAAAGACGTCAGCACCAACACTCGTTGTTAAGGAAGGAGAACGACCACCTATCATATGCTTTAAATGCGGAGGGAGGACACATCGGTCAAATCATCTTGTAATGATCCAAAAGCGTGTTACAATTGTGGAAGAGAAGGTCACCTAGATAGATTTTGTCGTATAGGAAAACCAAGTCCAGCTGGGATGGAGGCACCAAAGGCCATTCTAGAAAAGTTAAAACTAGTAGTTCAAGGGAGAGTGTTTGTCGTAACCTCCCAGAAAGCAAGGAACCTGAACGAGGTTATCACGGGTAAGCTAATCATAAACTCTAGCGAAGTCTATCCCTTATTTGATACTGGTTCTACCCATTCTTTTATTTCTCCTACTTGCACTCAACGTTTAAATTTGACACCGAAGAAATTAGACTTTGACTTATCTATTGAAACTCTGTTGGGAGAAACCTTCATTACATCCACTATTTATAAGTCTTGTTTGGTTCAAATCGGTACCCTCACATTACCTGTCGATCTTATTTCATTGAAAATACTTGTATTTGACGTAATTCTAGGGATTGATTGGTTAACTACTCATCATGCAAAAATTGATTATTTTCGTAAGGTTGTTAGCTTTCATATTCCTAACCAACCTATTATGCGAATTCAAGCAACCAAACCATTAAAATCAATCACTGTCATCTCAAGCCATAAAGCTATTTGTTTATTGAAAACCGGATGTCAAGCTTTCTTAGCTTATGTCACGAATTTAAACAAAAATAAGTCAGTTTTGAATGATATTTCTATTGTTAATAAATTTCTTGACGTATTCCTTGAAAAACTTTCTGGACTACCCCCAGAGCGTGAAATTGAATTTTGTATCGACCTTGAACCCGGTACAAAACCCATTTCTAAAGCCCCATATCGAATGGCTCCTATTGAACTTCAGGAGTTAAAAATCCAACTACAGGAATTGTTAGACATCGGTTTCATTAGTCCTACTACGTCTCCTTAGGGTACTCCTGTTCTATTCGTAAAGAAGAAAGATGGGAGTATGCGACTTTGTATTGATTATCGGGAGTTGAATCATGTCACCATCAAAAATAGGTACCCTTTGCCTCGTATTGATGACCTGTTTGACCAGTTGCAAGGCCCCAAATTCTTTTCAAAGATCGATCTTCGTTCCAGATATCATTAGTTAAAGATTAAAACTGATGACATTCCAAAGATGGCTTTTAGAACTCGGTGCGGGCATTATGAATTCCTAGTCATGTCTTTTGGATTGACTAATGCTCATGCTGCCTTCATGGATATGATGAACCGAGTATTCAAGGAATATTAGATCTTTTTATGGTTATCTTTATTGATGACATCCTCATTTACTCCAAAAGTCGTGAAGATCATGAGCAACACTTGAGGCTGATACCCCAAAAGCTTCGTGGAAATAAGCTTTATGCCAAGTTGAAGAAATACGAGTTCTGGCTTAAGGAAGTAGCATTTCTTGGGCACGTAATATCAAATCACAAAATATATGTTGACCCAGCAAAGATTTAGCAATTCAAAGCTGGGAGCAACCTAAATTAGTGACCGAAGTACGTAGCTTTCTCGGCTTAGCTGGTTATTACTGGAGATTCGTATAAGGGTTTTCTCGAATTGCTACTCCATTAACTCAGCTGACTCGAAAAGATACAAAATTTGGTTGGAGCGAGGAATGTGAGAAGAGTTTCAAGAACTCAAGAGGAGACTCATTTCAGCACTTGTTCTGACAATACCATCTAGCTCGGAGGGATTTGTCATCTATAGTGATGCTTCGGGCAAAGGGTTAGGATGTGTTCTCATGCAACATGGGAAAGTCATAGCCTATGCCTCTCGACAACTCAAAGAATATGAGAGGAATTATCCTACTCATGATCTAGAGTTGGCAGATGATGTCTTCGCACTTAAAATTTGGAGGCATTACTTGTATGGGGAGAAAGTGGAGATCTATATGGATCATAAAAGCCTCAAATATTTCTTCACCCAAAAGGAACTCAACATGCGGCAACAATGTTGGCTTGAACTGTTGAAAGATTATGATCATACCATTCAATACCAACCTGGAAAAGCGAACGTGGTAGCTGATGCATTAAGTAGAAGATCATATGCAGGTACGAGTGCGTTATTGTCAACGCAAAGGCCATTTTGTATGACTTGCAAAGGATGGAGATAGAGTTAAAGACTCCAGGGACCCACGTGATTATGGCAAACATACGAGTAGAGCCGACTTTAATCGATAAAGTTAAATCTGCTCAAGTTAAAGACCTGGAGCTGATGCGTTTGAGGAAAAAAGTGCAAGAAGGTGCTATTCAAGAAGCAAGAATAGATGAAGAAGGAATACTACGAGTCAGCTCTAGACTTTGTGTTCCTAAAGTATAAAATCATGATGGAGGCGCACAACACACCGTTTGTACTCCATCCTGGGAGTGCCAAAATGTATCGTGATCTTTAACATACATTTTGGTGGAGCAATATGAAGAGAGATTGGAGTTTATCTCAAGGTGTTTAACTTGTCAACGTGTCAAAGCGGAGCATCAAGTGCCAAAAGGTCCATTGCAACCACTTGAAATTCTAAAATGGAAGTGGGAGCATATTACTATAGATTTCATTACTGGTCTTTCCAAAGTTTCTCAAGGAATAGATGCAATTTGGGTCATTGTTGATAGATTGACCAAGTCTGTTCATTTCTTACCTATACGAGAAACTTATTCACTTGAACGACTTACTTGTATGTACATAAATGAGATTGTAAGACTGCATGGTATACCAGTATCCATAGCTTCTGATCGAGACCCAAGATTCACTTCACGATTTTGGGTTAGTTTGCAAAAAGCTATGGGCACGGATTTACGATTTAGTTCGGCATATCATCCTCAAATGGACGGGCAGTCAGAGAGGACTATTCAAACTCTTGAGGATCTATTAAGACTTTGTGTCCTTAACTTCAAAGGAAGTTTGGACAAGTTCTTGCCATTAGTGAAATTCTCCTACAACAACAGTTATCAAGCAAGTTTCGGCATAGCTCCATTTGAGGCATTCTATGGAAGAAAGTGTCGTTCTCCAGTATGCTGGGATGAGGTGGGTGAAGTAACGTTGTTGGGACCAGAATTGGTACGCATGACTACGGAAAAGATTCAAATGATCCGGCAACGTATAAAAACCTCACAAGATCGACAAAAGAGTTATGCTGATCTTTATCGGAAGGACGTGGAATTCAATGTTGGGGAACATGTGTTATTACGTGTTGCTCCATGGAAGGGAGTTGCGAGATTTGGAAAGAGAGGAAAGCTCAATCCTCGATTCATTGGCCCATTTGAAATCCTTGACCGAGTAGGAACTATGGCCTATAGACTCATTTTACCGCCAAATATGTCTCGTGTTCATAACATTTTTCACATATCCATGTTACGTAAATATGTGGAAGACCTGAACCACATTATTGAGTTAGAACCGGATAAAATAGTGGAAGATTTAACGAATGAAGAGGTTCCTGTTAAAATCTTGGATAAGAAGGAACATATTCTACGATATAAGGTTATACCTCAAGTCAAAGTTTTGTGGAGAAACCACGATGTTGAGGAAATGAACTGGGAGTTAGAATCTAAAATAAAATAAAGGCATCCTCACCTCTTCGACATACCAGGTATGTACCCTAATTTCGAGGGAGAAATTTCATAAGAAGGGAAGGTTGTAAAACCCCAACTTTTATGAATAAAGATAAATTTTCTATAAATATCATTTTTGAATATTAAGGAGTGAATTTGATATAATGTTATAGTTGTGGGTAATATTTATAGATTTTGCAAAGTACGCAAGTTGTTATATTATATTCGATTGGTCGGGGAATATTCGTTTTAACATGGAATATTCGTATGACGGCACAATCATTGGTGGACCCTACAACGGAATTATTGTCGGAATGAGAAAATGACAAAAATATCTTTTTATAAAAATAACGGCGAAAGTTTTACCGTTAACTGTTGAAATACCCGGTGTTAAAAAGTATAGTCTGGCGTAGTTGCATAGTAGCACACGGTATTGATTATTGATGCTTACGTGAGAAGTCACTCGGTTTTGTTCAATTATTGCTACGATGGCTGCTTTGCGTAGTATCTCACGTTATTTGATTCAATTATTGTCGATATTTTATATATTATTAAATCAATAATTGAGATAATACAGTTATTCATATTATTATTTGCAATATTGATGATGTCTAAAAAGTTCTGTCGAGGAGAGATTTGGTCACTTAATTATGCCCCAATAGGGAGAAATTCTTATTGGAAAGTCCCCTCTTTTCTGAGAATGATTTGGTTGTTAAATATTGCGAATAATAATAATGATGAATAAATGTTGTTAAAAATATTGAGGGGATTTTATGAAGTATTGTTGTAAATTTTACTTATTATATGGACCCCCACTTACTCATTTTTCAAAATAATCAATAAAAAGTTATTCAGTATATATATATATATATATATATATATTATAAAAATGGGGCCCACATATGATGAAGACATATGGTGGGGCCCACAAGTGGAAGACTTTTGGGAGGGAGGAAGCTGAAGTTGTTCACGGGTGGGATTGTTATTTGAAATTATGTATATATGATATATATATATATATTATAATAAGATTTATTTTTATAGGAAAAATAGAGTATATTATATTTTATTGAATATAATATTATTAAGTTGGAAAAAAAGGGAACGTCAGAAATTTTTTCGCCCGTGAAATTTCGTCTGAAATTACTGTGCGTCCGTGATTTCTTTTTCAAATAGTATCTTTTCCATTCTCCTATAAATATGATGCTTAGTTAGAATTGAAAATCACACTAGAATCAGAGAATTCTTCTTCTATAATATTGAGCGTATTTCTTTAGAGTTTAAGGAAGTTTTGAGCATAAAAAGCAGTTCAAGTTTTTTTCAAGAGTATCTCTGCTATACCAGTTGGAATACTCTCCTTTTTAAGGTAAGGGATATTATTTTTATTTTGTATACATATGAAATAATATTTTCTTCCATATTCTGTAGTATGTAAGTAATATTATTTTGTTTCAGATTTCGAATTCTATACTCATTTTGTTGAAGTTTTGGCTTCTATACTCCATGAAATTAGTAGAATATCCTTGATATTTACGCTTCATCCAGTATCTTTTCATGAAAATATTATTCTGAGCATTCTTGATAAGTTTTAACATTTTCATGTTGGGGTACAATTCACGGGGTACTATTCATAACAAAAATTAATTTCTTTTCAGTCCAAATCATTTTTGATACAATATTATTCTTGAATTTTACTCCACAAAGCAATATCATGTTGACAATTTGGACATTATTGAATTCTGGATAAATTAAATTATAAATCTTTAAGAATTTATCCTTTTCTTTCTTTTAATTAAATTCTTATATCATTGTCATCATCCTCGTGCTTATATTGTTAAAAAAATCATCTTTGGCCCATAATGCATAGATGGACTTGGTATGATTATGACCAGGGATTATTCGATATAATCATGGCCGTAATGTTACAAATGATGTGGTAAAAGTCCTCATTGGCCCGTAGTGCATTGATGAATAGTTATTGGCATGATCATGACCATTGATGAAAATACGAATATACTTGGCATGTAGTGCGTGGATAATTCGTGGTTGTGATAGTAATGAATATCCTTGGCCGTAGTGCATGGATGATTCGATGATGTGGATTATTTATTAAGCTGAGTCTCAGCGATAAAATTGATGATAAACTTTTTAAATCATAGAAGATAGTAGATATCATGTTCTACTTGACTCTTCTAATGGATTGCTTGTTCCGCTGCAGTTAAACTTGATGTCTATTGTATTTTATAAGTTTAACACTGTTGAAGGCTAACGATAAATTATTCTGCATTATCTTAGTTATAATATTTCTTACTGGCTAGTTGAGCTCACCCTTTGATTTTATTGTTCTCTTCAGGAAATGAGAATATAGCTAGGACTAGTCGGAGAATGGAGTGACGGTCCAGATGTTTGCATTAGTAGTCCTCACTATTTTGTAAAATAGTGTGAAAATAAATGTAATAATATTGAATTTGAGTTTGGATATTGTCTATAAGACAATATTCGTGTTGAAACTCCCAGCTTATGTTTTGTCGTACTTTACACGACAGTTGTATAATTAAGTTGTATTTGAATTTTATACCATGTATTTGGCGACTCATAATGGGTGATGTATACCTATTTTGGGGGCATCACAATTACTGTGGCAATAATTGAATAAAACATAGTGACTTCTCACGTAAGCATCAATAATCAATATCGCGTGTTACTATGCAACCACGCGTATTACTGTACTTTTACCACCGGGTATTTCAACAGTTTAACGATAAAACTTTTGCCGTTATTTTTAGAAAAAGTTATTTCTGTCGTTTTCTCACTCTGAAAATAATTATGTTGTGGGGTCCACCAATGATTGTGTCGTCGTACAAATATTCTCTGATAAAACAAATATTCTCTGATCAATCAAATATTTTATAACAACTTGTTTACTTTGTAAAATTTATAACTATAACATTATATCAAATCCACATCATAATATTCAAAATGATATTTAGAGAAAATTAATTTTTATTCATAAAAATTGGGGTCTTAAGGAGTGTTTGATAAAAATTGAATGAATTTGAATCTGAATATGAATGAAAAAAATTGTTTGATAATTAATATGTCTGAAACATCTGAATGACATAATCTTATTATTTTACCCCTCTGAAAAAATTCAAAGTTGTTGTAAATTTATTTAATATTACTTAATATAATAGTTAATATTTTTTTTAGTATTTTATTTTTTTTAACTTTATTCAATTGCTCATTCAGTCAAAAAAATTTAACTTAGCCATTCAGTTCAATCATCTATTTTTTTCTAAAACAAACTCACTTAATGACTGACCAATTCAGTCATTCAAATGTATTTAATCCTAAACAAACAGCTCCTTAGACATTTTTATTAATAGCAATTTTTACATTTCAACATTTTTATTAATAACTATTTTGACATTTTTATTAACTAAAATTATGTCGTATTAAGTGCAACACACGTGCAAGTATTAACCAAAAATAGATCGTATTAATGGATGTCTAAAGGGGTGTTTGATAAAAACTAAATTAATCTGAATCTGGATGAGCTGAATTTGAATAAAAAAATTATTTGATAATTGACATGTCTGAAACATCTGAATAACATATTTTTATTATTTCACCTCTCTAAAAAAATTCAAAGTTGTTATAAATTTATTTAATATAATAGTTAATATTGTAAAAAAAAATTCATTTAGCCAAAAAAAAGTGAAACTAAATCAATCATTTCAAATCGTCTTAATTATTTTTTTTAAAAATAAATATATTTAATGATCGATCAATTCAACCCTTCAGTCCTAAACAAACGAGAGCAGATCCCCTGTTCTCAAATTCTCTGTCTCCTTTGTGTCTCCTCACTTAAATTTTGACATATATTCTTTTATTTAATTTTAAAATTAATTAGTGTTAAGTAAGAGACTATGTGTCAAAATTTAAGTGGAAGGACACAAAAAAACATGAAATTTAGGAACAGAAGATGTGGCCACACCCACAAAGGAAAAAACAGTTTAGACTACAATTGTGTGGACAAATATGAATTCACGCGAAATAAGCTTTACTGTCCAATGTCTATCAAATTGAATTAGAAACTAATAAAAAGAAACCACAAGTTTTGTTTTGTTTTTTTGTTTTTTTCAAAAATAGATAATAAAACCACTAAATTACAGCCACTATTTTTCTTAGCAGCATTTTTTTTTTATCAAAACTAATTAACTTTAAATCACTTATTTATTTGTATTTTTCAAGCTGTAAAACCATAATTTCTCTCTTCCTTCTTTTTTTTCTCTTTAAAATGTTGATCCATTTTGCAAATTTATACCTCAATTCAATCATTATCTTCATCTCCCTCCTTTTTTCTGTATTTCTCTCTCCTATATTTGTTACTTCTTCAATCTCCCAGCTCGGTGATTCTCCGGTACATTTATGGCCGTTGCCTTCACAATTCACTTTCGGCAACGAGACTCTCCTGCTCGATCCCGATGTCTCGTTCGCCGTAGGCGGCAATGGCGGCGGCTCCGTCATTGTGAAAGAGGCGTTCGAGAGATACAGAGGAATTATATTCAAGCACACCTCTAAAGTATCTTTATTTGGGGGAAAAAGCAAAGTTGTGCATAATATCGATAAGATTACGATTATTGTTCGTTCTGATAACGAAGAGGTGTGATTTTTTTTATTTTTTTTGGTATTTGATTGATTGTTTGAAGTTTTTGAATGATTTGTGTTGAATTGTTTTTGGTGTTTTAACAGCTTCGGCTTGGTGTGGATGAGAGCTATTCTTTGTTAGTGACGAAGAGTAGTAGCCCTTCCATTGTTGGAGAAGTCACAATCGAGGTAATTCAGACTAATCATTTTTTCATTAGGTAATTTTATTTAGTTTATCTAAAATGATGTGTATAACCTGTTTAAGCAAACGAATATTTCTGATAGTTATGGTATGGAGAAATAAGAAATTGGTTTATCTTATAGCTATCTGATCATGAATATCTGTAGTTGTTTATGTAGGTGCTCGTGAATGTAATAAATCCATTTATTTTCATCAAATTATCTGCTCGCTTTAGCGGTTTAGTTAATTGCTAAAATTTGTCAATATTGCTCGTAATTGAAGCTAGTCATTGCACCAATTTTGTATTGAAATTATTTCAAGCTCATTTATAAGGCTTTAGTGGTTATGTGAGACAGTTTCTTGAATGTTCTGTTGCGTGAATGCGTCATGGACTCAGTGTCTCCGACCTCAAGCATGTGGTCGATATATAAATATTGTTTAGATGGTTTTGTTAAGTATTCTTGGGACTTGTTCATTGCAGGCAAATACAGTTTATGGTGCACTTCGCGGATTGGAGGTATGTATGAGTTATGATGAATTTACGACGAAATGTGACAAATATGAGCACATACTATGGTACATATATCTTGCTATTCTCTAGAAAACTGCATTTTTGTGCTTACCATAATCAACATTCTAGAATGCCTGCTTGATTTCTTGTGACTCTGTGCTGCATGTGTGGACATGAGGTCAAGTATGCGAACAAGTAACATAACATGTACTTAAAGGTATTTTTTTTTATAAAAAAAATGTACTTAAAGGATACAAAATGAGGGCTTATCGCGAGGGGGTGAACCTCTTTGTGCTCCCTGACACCATGATACAGGTGATCTGCCTTTCAGAAATGCACAATCAGCCAATATTGGTAGCTGAGGACGTCACCCTTAATATGTAAAATTTATTTTAGTTTGTTCTATAATAAAGATTATAACTCCATGTTCTTGTTATCTAGAATATTAAGAGGTTGGGAATTAAATTTAACTTTCTTAAAGGCAGTTAAAGGTTTATGTCTTCCAGTTCAGTTGATTTATAGTCGAAGTCAATGCTTGCCATGATAAGAAAAAAATCTTATTGAAGTATTGTCTTTGAAACACTTTGATGGATGCTTTTAGGTAATACAATTCATGGACAGATATTTTGTTGTGGTTGAGAAATGCGGAATTTTCATTCTGAGTATATGAGATGGAAGACGTGTCCAGGAATCCAAGGAGAGGATTGATATCAAACAGGTGTCAGCTATAGGAACATGTTTTTTTCTCCTTAAAATAGCCATTTTTCCATATCACTAACCATAATTATTTCAACACAGGGACTTTTCCTTGATAAGTCATAAATAACTTCTCATCTGCTTATGATAGTAGCTGTCTCATGTTCTACCTGAGTCTCTCACGCATAGTCGAATAAGCATACCTTTATTTCTTAAACCATTGCCTTTTTGATTAATACAAAAGTTTTTGACACACTTTTATCGTCTAGAAATGAAATATTACATTCTTGAATGACTAACTGATGAATTTGAGTTCCTTTCTTTTTCCTTCCTTCAATTCTAATTGCAGACATTCAGCCAAATATGTGCTTTTGATTATGGAACTAAAACTGTTCAAGTTTACAAGGCCCCATGGAACATTAAAGACAAACCGAAATTTGTATATCGTGGGCTTATGCTTGGTAGGCAATTATTTATTCTTTCTTTGACTGGGAAATTAAGTTTGCTAATTTTTGTTATAATATTAGATTTAATTGATGTTGAAAGCTATCATATTTTGCAGATACTTCAAGGCACTATTTACCTATTGATGTAATTAAGCATGTTATCGAATCAATGTCATATGCTAAACTAGTAAGAGATGTTACTTTCCCTATTTTTTAGGATTATATTATTTACAGTTGATATATTGCAAGTACTTGCCTGATTAGTCAACCCTCCTTTTCCCCCATAAATGTGCATGTAATTTAACATTAAGAATTGCATTCAGTAGAATGTCCTTCATTGGCACATCATAGACAAGGAGTCATTTCCTCTAGAAGTACCTACATATCCAAATTTGTGGAAAGGGTCATATACAACGTGGGAGCGCTACATTGTTGAGGATGCTTATGAAATTGTTAAGTAAGATCTCTGTTCTTACTCAAGTAATTTATTACTTGTTATTTTGTTTAGTATAAATGCTTTTCAGGCTAAACTATTCTCTCGAATATTGCCGACTTGTTTTTGTTGTGAATTGATACAATTTTCATTTGAGAAAAAAATGATTTTATTGCCAAACTCATTAAATCCAATAAATTATTAAGTTGTCGTATTGTTTTGTAAGTTAAATTAATGTCCCTGCTTCTAAAGGAGTACTTTAACTATATATTGTTGGAGAAGAACTGGCGAGCCCGTGCATCGCATGCGCGTACACAAGGCACCAACATATATGTTTGGAACCCAACTTGACCCAAAAGCTTAAGCTATTAATTCTTGGGCCCATTCATGTATATTAATCATTCAACTTTCACTTGTTATATCCGATCTAACAAACTCACTTCACAAGTAGTTTAACAATCTCCCCCTCACAAGTGAGAACAACATACCATCGCGTGTCTTTTGAAGAGGCTACATTGTGTATCTTTTGAAACTTTTGTGATACCAGTTGTTGGGGAAGAACTGGGGACATCAAGAATGATACCAGTTGTTGGGGAAGAATTGGGGAAGAACCGGGGATATATGCATCGCGAATACACAAGGCACCAACATACCCAAAAGCTTAACTTATCTAAAAGTTTGGGGCCCATTCTTGGGCCTATTAATCCTTCACTCTTTCACTATTTATCCGATGTGGGACTCCAACTCACTTGTGATATCCTATATATATATATATATATGTATATATATATGTATATATATATATATGTATGTATATGTAACCAGAACATAATTGATACACCTTTTGCCTCTAATATTGGGTTTAGTTCATAATTATGGTTTGGTGTTAGTTTCGCACTTCAATGGTCTCTTTACTTTTGTTTTCCTCTTCCTTATGCAATATGCTAATGGTGTATGTTCTGTTTCATGTCTTCTTGTTATGTTATTGCATGAAGCTTTGCCAAAGCAAGAGGTACGTTATTATTATGGTTCGAATTTTGTTAAAGTTTCTATAAACCAATTGTGAATAAAATATTTGTTGTATAACCAAATACCGTGCCCTTTTAAAACAGTATGCTAGAAGTTGCATTTGTGACTTGCATAAAACCTGTCTTTTTTTTTTCTTTTTGTCAATTGTGATAGGTTTGTGCTTTTCCAAATGTATTTACAAGTTTGCTATCCGTTGAGTTTCGGATTGTAATTGCAACTTTTTATCTTGATAATATCAATTACGACAGGTATCAATGTGATGGCAGAAATAGATGTTCCTGGCCATGCGGAATCATGGTAAAGCAATCTTGTCTGTAAGCTTGATCTCTCTCTATCTCAGGCACTTTGTTGTCCAGGCTTACTACCCTCCTTCTCTTGTATTTGAATGCTTGAAAATCAAAATTTATATTGGAAAATTAATGTGTTTGTTGGAACTTATAAAGGGTTAAAGCTTGGTAACTCTCTGATAACTCTTTTTCAATATATGCATTCCGGTACTTGCCAAAAAAAATGAAGAAGGAAGAATCTTTCCTAAAAGAACAGATTTTTTCATAATCATGCATCATTAAACTCCAAAAACCCACAGATCAAATAATTTGTATATCTGTCTGTGTATAGTATATTTTCTCTTGCTCAAGAGTTGGTACACAAGAGAGATACTGCCATAGAGTAATGACTTTTTTTAGGAGGTGGAGTAGTTCTTTCCGGAACTTAACCATGCATAAATGAGATCATGGTATCACTGAAATTAATATGTGTAGATAAGGCTGTGTATCTGTTGCATATACAGTAAAATAGATACCGTCCTCGGCATTCTGAACTTGGAACAATTGACGTACATTTTTGCGCTTCAAATATAAAATTTGAGAAGGTTTTCGGGTGACATAATTAGCCCAAATTTTAAGCTAACTGAGCTGCATATGAATGCTGCTAACTAAAATTATCAATAGGAGTGTCCAGATTCATTTAGAAATTTAGTCTAATGCATTTTGATAGGTCAACTGAATCCCATAGTTATGTTCATTGCTTGGTGCAATCATATTGAATGCCACTATTCAACTAATAATTTTCAAACTTTGATATGGTTTCTGTACAGGGGTGTCGGATATCCCAATCTTTGGCCTTCGCCTTCTTGTAAAGAGCCTCTGGACGTTTCCAAAAATTCTACTTTTGACATGATTTCTGGCATTGTTACAGGTTAAAGTTCATTAATATGGCTCCCTATATGTGGTTGGATTTTTTACTGCATGTGCACTTGCTGCTTTTTCTAGATAATAAACAATGTGTTGCATTGTTTCTTTGAACTGTTTATGCATCCATCAAGTTTTTCATGGTAAAATTTTTTTGTCAAGTAAGATCCACCATGTTGCCAAGGGGGCTTCAATTTTGTCCTCGTGTTACCAGCTGCTTGATCCATCTCATTGTCATGGTTCATAGATCAAAAAGTGGACTAATGTATGAATATCATACGCTTGCATGCAGAATATAGGTTTCAAACCAAAGGTGAAGACTGAAAAGTGAATAGTACAGGACATGCTTAATGCATCAATTTTTTTTTTATATCTTCACGACAAGTTTGGAAGGCAGTTTCTTCTGTATAAAAATAATAACTGTAGTATGTAAGAGAATTTGCTTGCTGACCAAAATATAGATATCTGTCTTAAGAAAATGCTGTTCAGTTACCAATCTTTTGTGGTGAGCACTGAGTACATCCTATAAGCTGCTATCCTTGTTTAGGTGTTCAATTCATGGCATCCCCACTTGCTTACAAAACATGATATTTTTCCTTTAAAACTAACTGGCCAAGAGTACATGGGTTTTAGATAGTTGGTTGATAACCTCAAGTTTTCGATTTTTTTCTTAAATTTATTTCCATAAGTTGTACTCTGCAACACTGATTCTTGCAAAACATATTTAATGATTTCATCCATAAACAATAGCTCTGAAAGTGCCATTGTCTGCAAAAGGTTCCTATATTTTTAACTGGTACTGAAATGTTCTTTTTTTCTTCTTGATTTTGATTTTTATTATTACAGATATGAGAAAATTTTTCCCATTCGAGCTCTTCCACTTAGGTGGGGATGAGGTTAATACAGGTTGGCACCAATTTTTTTATGTAGAAATTACTACTTCCTTTTTTACTTTTTCTTCTCCAAGCTAATTTATTTGTTCTCAAAAAGGAAAGACAATATAAGAGTGATCTTCTGTTCAAGCTTATACCGACTGCAAACCTAGAATAGACTATAAATAATGTCAATAAGAGACAAACTTGTATTTAAATCAGTAGGTGATATGAATCATTTTAAAAAAACAAATACAAATTCTTAGCATATTGGTCCTATGCTATTTCAAGGTTTTTTTTCTCTCTTTGCATTTGGAGTATGTCATGCTTCTCTTGCTATAACTTTAACCAGTCCTTTATGGCATGATTATTCTGGAGTTCTTATAAATACTTTTCTTCTGCCTTAGCTGGAAGATTTTTTTTAAAGAAAATCAGTTTCTGTCAGTAAATTATATTATCACTGATCTGCATTTTGAGATATGGTGGACTTATTGATTTCTGCTATTTACTGCAAATAAACTCCTACATAGAAAGTAGAAGTCAATTTGTCATATTAATATTAATATCGAATGGACATGGACGATACTTACTGACCTCTTAATAATATCCTTGTTGAGTGGAAACAAAATTTCGTCATATTTCTTAGATCATAGCTGTCACTTTTTCACCAGAAATGGTCATAACTTACATTTCTATCATCCTAAATGCTTCAGATAACTGGATTTCATGAGTTGAAAAATGGTGATTGTGTAAACCAAGAAACACATAGCATCAGCAATACAATTGAACTGATTATAACAAAGCAGCTGTAAAAGCAAGCTGCTTTCTAATAATACCATTTTCACTTACTTCCTGAAAACTGGTATTTTGATTTATATTCTTGAGAAGTTTAAACTTCCTTGCCTCTCTTTTTCTCCATCTTTCTCTCTCTAGGAACACATAACTTTTTCATTTGCTAATGCTACAATTCTTTGATAATTGTGTATCCCACTTTTGATTTTTATTGTTTCAAATTGGTCTACTAATGTGCAGATTGTTGGAACTATACTCCACAAGTGAATCAATGGTATTACCCTTTACTTTTTAAAGTGCACGACACATTTAATTATATAAAAATCAATAATTTTTATTTACTACAGGAGATTAATCAATGTTCTAAAAAGCGCTAGGCGGGTGGCATGGGGGCCTAGCGCCTAGGGGGCCTAGGCGGGATCTTTTATTCTAAGTCAATTTTAATATTTTATCTTATATTTATCCAAACAAAACAATATTATAAAGCAAAATAATCTATAATAAAAATTAAAGAAAATGACAAATAACATATGCTAAGTATGGCTAACATATCTTTAACGTATTAATTTTATTCATACACAAGATTGCTATTAAATAATAAAATTTAAAATTTCAAGAATTCAATTTAATATTAAAACTTAAGAAACTAAACTTAAATTGAAGGATTATATTGAATTAAACTAAATATTATAAATGTATCATCATTTATAATTAATTTGAAGTTAGTACAACTGTACAAGTTCAAAAAATTACAACTATAATAAAATTATCCATTTTGACTTGATCTTGTTCACTTCTTGTTGTGATTTGATATGCTACAATCTGCATTATGAATATGATAAATAATTAGAAAAATAAATATATCAAGATCTGGTTTGGTTTGGGTAGTTATTAAAATAAAAATAAAAAACTCTCAGCCTAGGCTCCACTTTGTCCGCCTACCTACCCCGCCTTTTCCGACTGTCCACCTAATTTATTGGAGGGATTTTTTTGTCGCCTTGGGCTTAGACGAGGCGCCAAGGGGGCCTAATGCCTAAGCGCCGCCTAGCCCGCTTTTTAGAACACTGAGATTATTGAATTAAGTAATCAGTAAAAGGCTACTTGTATTAGGTTTAATAACATGGTAAAACTTGCTTATAAAACTTTTCTGTTTTTTTGCCCTTCCATTTTTTGGTTAGGATGGCCTTGTCATGCAAGTTTTCTTATTGTGATATGAAAAAATTATCCCCTCCCTGTGGCAGCCTTTTGACATCTACTTTTGGAGTGGCAAGCAAACAATTGTTGTGACTGAACTTTTTATTTACATTTAGACATTCCATATGCAGGCTACAAGAGCGCAACATGACTGTTCAAGAAGCATATGAATATTTTGTACTCCGAGCCCAAGAAATAGCGATATCAAAAGATTGGACCCCTGTCAACTGGTATGCCCTCATTTTATGCCAAAATGATATTTATCATTGGTTGCATCAAATTGGTGTTTTTATGTTATCTGTAAACAAACTTTCTAGAAAATTTCTTGTTCTCTTATCATACTAGCTTCAGAGTTGTATATATTTTAGACAATTCTGAAGGACTGTGAACAATGAAAATTAAAATTATAAGGTTATTTTTTATTACCTAATAGATAGATGTTATTAGCATGCGATAATAATTTTCTCTGTACAGAATTGATGGTAAACGGGGTTTCTTGTAGCATTTACTTCTAAACATGCTGTTATGTACATTTGAACTTTCACAATATTTATAATGTAGATAATACAACGTGACATGGATTTTTCTCATCTTAGGGAAGAAACATTCAACACATTCGCTGATAAACTCAATCCCCGGACTGTGGTGCATAACTGGTGAGTTTCTGATCAGATGCATGTCTACAATTTTACTATGGTATCGAGTCAGAAGTTTTATGGTTCAAGTATGAATAATTCTATTATTACCTCAGGTTGGGCTCTGGTGTTTGTCCAAAGGTTGTTGCAAAAGGCTTTAAATGCATTTATAGCAATCAGGCTGTTTGGTATCTTGACCACTTAGATATTCCTTGGGATCAATTTTATAATGCTGATCCACTGGAAGGAATAAGTGATGCTTCCAAGAAAGAACTAGTTCTTGGAGGAGAAGTTTGCATGTGGGGTGAGACAGCAGATGCGTCAAATCTTCAGCAGACAATATGGCCTAGAGCTGCGGCCGCTGCAGGTATGCTAAAATCAAATGGGCATTTTAGAGTTGCACCAACAAATTTATCATATTTGAGATTTGAACTGATTTTATAAAGGAGCTGGTGGATCAAGCTTATATTTGGATGTTGGAGTATAGTGCAATTATAAGTTTTTTCATAATTTTGAGGTTAACCTCTCTCTCTCTCTCTCTCTCTCTCTCTCTTCCCCTGTAAATTCTGCTGGAATGGGGGATGGAGAAGGTTAGATTATTACATAGTTAACTGTGAATCTTTGTCAAAAATTGAGTTTAAAGAATAATTAATTAGATTCAAATGCCAAATGCGTCTTTTTTTTTCTTTTTCGTGTGTTTAGGGTTTTATCTTCTTGTTGCATATGATACCATAGCATGAATTGGATTATTTAATTGTCATTAAATCGTCAAGAATATTCTACCTTAAAATCTTAGTTTATCCATGTCACATTATCCTAATTTAAGTATATAGTTTTATTACTGAATAGAAAATGGTGATATCTTCTTCAAAATAGTTTGCAAAGAGAAGTTTTTAGGAGTTATCCTAATTTGCAATTTACTTATTGTAATACCCCAGTCCCACATCGGGTAATATGGATTTGATTAGTGTGTGTATAAGACTTACCTCTACTGCCAAATGACATTTTAGGAGGGTATATGGAAGGCCAATATGACCAAAGTTGATGATATTGGGATGTGATTGAGCCTCATTTTGGTCTCAGGAGTCGGGTCGTTGCACTTATCTTTTTGGTCCTCTCTCTAACTTTTTTTTAACTAGTCCACTCTTTATTTTGATAAGTAATCTTTCTGTTCTCATGGAATGTGTTGATGTATATAAAGTCTTGTGGCATCAAATAACAGATTTTGATGGCTAGGATCCATCCTTTCAACTCAGTGTTACTCAAGTATTAGCTCTTTCGTTTGTTAGCAACAATCTATGCAACAACTTAGGAAACATCATGGCTTTGTTTGACAAACTGCTAGTAAGCTCTTGTTGGGATTTTGTCTTCTTCTTTTCCTTCCGATTTCCTATTTCCTGCTAATAGAATGCTTTGTAATTGACAAGTGCACTTTTAGGGAGGGTGTCTTCATTCCATAGCTATGAGCACCACTATGCCCATTTGGGGCAGCGTATGCGTGCGGCTACACTGTGGATAATGGTGGATACTCTAAATACATATCCTAGCCATAACTGTTAACTAATAAAAAAAATTGTATACTCCCAGAAACGTATCCTAGGTGTACCATTTGCATTTGACACACAAGCATATGTGATCCTTCATGTCTTATTGTGATCCTTTTGTCTTCTGCTCTTCTATGCGATCTTTACTTTTCTATTATTTTTGTTCAATTCCAATTGATATAGTATATGCATGTTTTTCGTTTGTTCTTTTCATTGGAATATTCTCTACTCATGCTTGTATACTCTTCTTCGTTTAAACTCCAGAGCGTTTGTGGAGCAACATCGATAACACCACTTTGGGAAATACTACATTGACTGTGTTACCCAGGTATCAATACTTCAGGTGCTTGTTAAATAGGCGAGGTGTTCAAGCTGCTCCAGCTA
This sequence comes from Panax ginseng, assembly GCA_020205605.1. Classification (NCBI taxonomy): domain Eukaryota; kingdom Viridiplantae; phylum Streptophyta; class Magnoliopsida; order Apiales; family Araliaceae; genus Panax; species Panax ginseng. Next base: position 161,939,373 of record CM035128.1, read on the forward strand.
CAAATTACTATGCACGAAGTGCTCCAAATGCTCAGGGGTCATGCTATGAGCAATAATTCATCGTATGTTGTGCTTTTTAAGTACACATTGTAAACTTGATGTTCGAGATTTCCAGCATATGCTTGGTGTATATGGGTTAAAAGGCCAGTCCTGTCACGCCCCTTAGTGCAAAGAATGCTACACGGCAAATCTGTACTGACTTGATGATCCCTCCTAGCAGTCATCCGTAGCAAGGACCAAGTCGAGCATCCTTCTGGAATCTACAACCTCAAAATGCTGCCTTTGCCTTTGCCTTGTTACTGTTATTATAACTTCTGTACTTTGTAAGACTAGACTTTATTTTTCATTACTTGTTGAAAGTTAAATGCTTATGAGCATTTCCATGTAAAGAAAATGCATTACATCCATTATTTTTTTAGTAATTTTGTCCATTTCAGTAAATCTATCTTTTGACACCTAGGCTACGGTTGTATACAAAAACTACAATCCTTCTACGGAGAATATTTATTGGAACTGGAATTTTTACAGTGATATTTAGGTGTCATTTGAAATTTATAATATTTAAATTACTGAATTTTGAAAAAAATTCAATTTCAATAAATATTATAAATTGTTTGGAAGTCAATAAAAAATAAATAAATTCCTCCTGTCGCTAGACCGGTCAGCAACCCCCGGTCCCCCCTATACTTTTCCCAAAAACTATGGATGAGATGGTACGATTTTAATAATTTAACACTTACGAAATTATTTTATTTCATGATTAGGATATTATTTAATCTGATAAATTATTTGTTATTATTTTTAAGGTCATTAGATACCGAGATAGATTATATAATTCACCTTTTTAATTTGAACTATAATTCACTGTCAAATGATCTTAAAATGATAAAATAAGGTATTTGTGTTTAAATAACGGCATAATCATGCGATAAAATAGTCAATAATAAATTATTATAACTAATTATATTTCACTCATCAATTTTGCAAACATTGTAAGACCCCAACTTTTATGAATAAAGATAAATTTTCTATAAATATCATTTTTGAATATTATGATATGAATTTGAAATAATGTTATAATTATGGGTAATATTTATAAATTTTACAAAGTACGCAAGTTGTTATATAATATTCGATTGGTGGGAGAATATTCGTTTTTAAGGAATATTAAATGCACGACCAAGATAATCATTAGTGGACCCTATAGCGTAATTATTATTCGAATTGAAAAAACGACAAAAATATTTTATGAAAATAACGGCGGAAGTTTTACCGTTAACTATTGAAACACCCGGTGTTAAAAGTACATAAATACGCGTGGTTGCATAGTAGCACACGGTATTGATTATTGATACTTACGTGAGAAGTCACTCAGTTTTGTTTAATTATTGCTTCAGTAATTGTTGTATAGTATCTCACGTTATTTGATTCAATTATTGTCGATATTTTATATATTATTAAATCAATAATTGAGATGACAGAGTTATTAATATTATTATTTGCAATATTAACGATGTCTAGAAGTTCTGCCAAGGAGAGGTTTGGTCACCTAATTGCGCGCCAATAGGAAAAAA